>OY998245.1:16007867-16717870 GCA_963922005.1 Cornus suecica
GGAGAGCGTTTCTACATTAACGATGATGTCACCTTCCACCATGACTAACTAACTCGGTATCTAGGATTTTCTAGCAAAACCCTAGCCAAGTAATGTAGTTCTTTCATTGTTTTATAATTGTAACGAGGGGAAACTGTTGATCATACTGTGATGATTGTAGTAGTTAATAGATTGTACTGATTTGTAGTATAAAATTATATATTTGTTCTAAATTCTTGTCTTAGATGTAATGGATATATTATTTTGCACAATTATGATTATTCACTATGGACTGGAACTCGGATGTTTAATCATGATTTTCTACACAATGGTGGTAATGAAACTTGAAACCCTAGGTTGACACAGGTCGTGCCTTTGCAACTTAATATAGACATGTTTTAGTTTATTTTCATGGCGTAGGAGTAGATTAGAGTAATATAATTGGATTGTACTAGTTAGGTCAGTCATGAGACGGGTTGCCGCAATTTGGTTGATGGTACTCATTTTTTGGGTTGTATTTAGCTATTTGCGGTACGACCTGATTCACAGTTATGGATCACCCTCGTATAATTGATACAATAAGGAACTATATTATGAGGTTAGTGGTGGAGTGATGAAAACCCTAGTTTTCTCTCTCATCTGAATCACAACCAATTTACTTGCTTTCTAGATAACTATTGGTTAAAATAGATAATTTGGTCTTAGACCATCCAAACAAAATCATTTTTCAGAAAATATAATTCAATGTTTTTGAACTATTAAAGTGAAAAGTCTCAGTCTCTGTCTCTATGGGATCGATATCACTTACTCAAGTCATTTGCTATTCTACAATTGATACGTGCACTTGCATAGGGTAAAACCTAAAGTCATTAAGGTGTTGTTTTTAACCACATACTTTTATACACTTGACGTCGCATAAAAAATACCATTTTTTTTTGGGTCTTTTAGCTATTTAAATAATAATATATAAAATAATAATTATAATAATACTTGAGGGAAATTTGTATGATGATTATAACATACAAGCTAACATTAATTGGGAGACCAGTTTAGAATTGTTTCTTTTTGGTCAAGTCCAAATACCATCAAATTCAACAACCCATAGAACAATAGTATTGATGACTGCTAGGTGCCAAATGTTGACCATTTTAGGCCCCTAACTTGCTATTGTTATGTTCTACCATTCCATTATTTGGTATTTTTATACGGTTTGTGTGTCTAACTGTGTCTCAAGAGTTTAATAAAGAAAATAAACTAACTTTGGTGAATTAACTACAGAATTGCTTGTGTCTATCCAAAGCGAGAGCAAAAGAGGTGTTTTCAAGCAAACAGTGTCTTCCGGAAGGTAAAAACGTCATTTTTCGGAGCCGTAACTTCAAGAAACATACCAAAGGAGTCAAGGGAGTTCCAACTGCATAATTATCAAGAAAAGTGGTTTCCAAGAATTTTGCTACGCTTATAGTAGCTAAAAGTGGCTAGAAAGTACTAAAACTACGTTTAAGCTACGCTTGACATTTTTGGCCCAAAAGGAACTACGTTTAAGCGTAGTTGGGACCTACACTTAATCATAGTAAACCCTATGCTTAAGCATAGCATAAGGGGCCAAGCATAGGAAAGTTGGAGAATTTGCAATCCTGGTCCAACCCGACTTCCGTTGACTTTACTTCAACTCCAACACTTCTATGCACGTGTTTTAGACATATTATACATCAGATTGAATGATTTTTATCAGTTTTTAAAGAAAGGCATGTAAAAGGGGAATCTTACTCCAAGCGGGACAAGTCTAATGTAACTAGGATTTCTCTCAGCTTTGTCTATAAATACCAAGATCTGGTACAGATATGGGGAGCTTCTAATTCACATAATTTTCAGAGCACTTTCTCTGGAGATTCATATCATTCAAAGGAATGAGTCATTCAAGACCTAGGGCTTGTTTGGTTGATGGGTTTTGGGCTTGTTGGTTTCCTCTGGTCTTTGGTTTGAAGACCAAACCATGTTTGGTTAGCCCATCTAAAACCAAGTTAGTCTATCTCTCACTCAAAATTAAAAAAACAAAAAAAAACGAAAATAAAAAATTCGTAATAAGTATATAAAATTCAAAAATATATATATAATTCAATATATATATAATTCATAAAAAATATATATAATTAAAAACAAACATATAAAAGTAAAAATATATATATAAAATTTGTAAAAAATATATAAATTTTGAAATATATATATAAAATTCAAAAACATATTTAAAATTTGTAAAAAAAAATATAAAATTCGAAAGAACATATAAAATTTGTAAAAAATATATAAAAAATATATAAAATTCGAAAAAATATATAAAACTAAAAAAACATGTAAAATTCGAATAAATAAATAAAATTCGTAAAAAAACATATAAAATTAAAAAAAAAACATATAAAATTCGTAAAAAATATATAAAATTCAAAAAAACAAAACAATTCATAAAACATATATATAACTTTTTTAATATATATATAATTCGAAAAAAACATATAAAATTTGAAACAAATATATAAAATTCGTAAAAAAAATATAAAATTAAAAATCTATATGAATATATATAATCCTTTGGCACACCACAATAGTATATTCATACAAGATTATCCAAAACAACAAAATAAGTAGGAAAATCATAATCAAGAGAACCAATAAGAGTTGAGCAATACAATCCAAGAAAGTGTTTTTTCACTATATTTGATTTATGTTTTTGTGATATTTTATTTGATTGATAATATGGTTTTTTCTAATTTTATATATATATTTGAATTTTATATATATTTTTATGAATTATATATATATATATTATGTTTTTTCAAATTTTATATATTTTTTACAAATTTAAAATATTTTTTCAAATTTTATATGTTTTTTGAATTTTATATATATATATTTTTCAAATTTTATATATATTTTTGAATTTTATATATATATTTTTAATTTTATATATATTTTTTGAATTTTATATATTTTTATGAATTTTAAATATTTTTTCAAATTTAAATATTTTTTACAAATTTTAAATATTTTTTTCAATTTTATATTATTTTTGAATTATATATATTTTTTGAATTTTGTATATTTTTTACGAATTTTATATATATATTTCAAATTTTATATATTGTTTACAAATTTTATATGTTTTGTTTATAATTTTATATATATTTTTACTTATTTTATATATTTTTTACGAATTTTATATATATTATGAATTTTATATATTGTTTCAAATTTTATATATATATTTTGAATTTTATATATTTTTTGAATTTTTTATATTTTTTTCGAATTTAATTAAACTCTAGGAGTATTTTGGTCCAAAATTATAGGAAATGGGGTAAGTTGATGCAAAATGAAACCATAGGTGTTTACTGATAATAGTCATTTCTTGTATTTATCGGATAGTTTTTCTATTTTTTTATTTATTTTTTTCCATCACTTTTATTAATTCTCCTGATTGAATAATTTTTGGAGCAATTGATTTTGTTTAAGTGTGTATATATTTATATATATATATTTAATAAATTTTGGAACGAGACCAAATCGTTACCAAACAGAGTTTAGATGTAGGACAAGACCAGACAAGACTAGACCATTCCAAACCAGTTTCCAAACAGGCCCCTAGAGATTCAGAGAAGAAGATCGTGGAAGGTGTTTCTACATCAACGATGCAGTCTCCTTCCGCCATGAACAACTAATTCGGTATCTAGGATTTTCTAGCAAAATCCTAGCCAAGTAATGTAGTTCTTTATTTGTTTCAATTGTAATGAGAGGAAACTGTGATAACACTGTGATGATTGTGTAGAATAGTGATTGTTGTTATTCTTAATACAAGGTTTTATATTTATTCTAATTCTTGTCTTAGATTGAATGAATATATTATCTTACTCAATTATGTTATCATAAACATAGCGTGATTCTACACAATGGTGCTTAACATTTGAAACCTTAGGTTTACACAAGTCATGCATCGATGAGGTGATATAGACATGCTTTAGTTTAATTTCATGCTATAGGAGTATATTAGAGTAAAGTAGATGACATGTACTAATCACACTCCATCCAGAGATGGGTTGTAGCGAATTCGGTGAATAGTATATTTTTGGGGACGTATTCGACTATTTGCTGTACGATCTGATTCACGATGATGGATCACCCTTTTGCAATTAAGCAATTAGAGAACTATATTATGCGATTAGTGGTGGAGTATGAAAATCTTAGTTTTTCTCTATATTGAATCACAATCATAATTTAAATTCTGTTTTTAGTTAATTTAGTTATAAATCTCAAACCAATTCAAAACTTTTTTTAAAACATAATTCAATACTTTTAGATTTCTAGAACGAATAATCCAAGTCTCTGTACGATCGATATTTCCTTTCTCAACCCAATTTGTACTATAATACGATTTGTGTGATTGCGATAAGTAAAACCTAATCGTCGTAGGGTTCGTTTTTAATCATTATTTTTAACCCCGTTGGCAGCCATCAATGACTCTTAACAAATTTTCTTTTATGTATCTTCCGTCCTGCAGAGGAACTTAATTGGGCTTTTAGGCTCAGAGTTTCTACAATTGCAAAATGAGTCAAACACACTATGTGGAACAAATCATATGAAAGAGCTTTAGGCTATGTTTGGCAGGCGGTCTTTCTGGTCTGGTCTGGTCCGGTCTGGTCTGGTCTAATCTGATCTGAAAAAGTCTGTTTGGTAAGCGGTCTGGTCTTACTATTTATTTATTATTTATTATAATATTTATTTATGTATTATTTATTTATTATTTCTTCACTTTATAATATATGTTATTATTTATATTATTAAATTATTATATATTAATTTATATATTAATTTATAAATATATTATATTTATTTATTATTATTTCATTATTTAATTCATTTTATTTATAAATTATTTATTCATTTTTTAATTATTTAAAAATATATTTTATTAATTTATTATTATTATACTCATTTATTATTATTATGAAGTATTTATTCATTATCATATTTACTTATTATTTATTATTATATTTATTTATTATTATATCTATTTATTATTTATTATTATATTTATTTATTATTATTATTTATTTCATTTTGTTTATTATTAATTATTTTTATTATATTTTTAAATATGTTTTATGTAATTTATTATTTTTTTTATTAAAATTTTTTTTTTTATTTTGTCTATTTATTATTATTATTATATTTATTTATTATTATTGTATTCATTTATTATTATTATTATGTTTTATTTAATTTTTTATTTATATTATTAATTATTCATTTTTAATTATTTATAAATATATTTTATTATTATATTCATTTTTTAATTATTATTAGGTATTATTTTTTTCATTTTGTTTATTATTTATTATTTATATTTTATTTTTAAAATATGTTTTATTTAATTTATTATTATTATTATTAATTTTTTATTATTATTTATTCATTTTTAATTATTTATGAATATATTTTATTAATAAGACCAGACCGGACCACCAGGAACCACCTTTTTTTTTTGTCTGAAATGAGGCCATTTTGGTCTCATTTGGTCTTACTTGGTGTAACCAAAAATTTGGGACCAATGCTACCAAACACGGTCTGGTTCCATAAAACGCAAGACCAGACCAGACCACATGGGACCAGACCACCTACCAAACAGGACCTTACCATTGCTGATAATATGGTAGGTCGAAGAATCAAAGTTTGTATATATATATATATATATATTTGAGATAATTAAGTTGAGAGGCAAAATAGATTCCCAAAGCAAAGTGAGCGTGTGAGAGTAAATTAAGGGTGCGAGTCTAAACTGCAATAAAATAAATAAATAAATTTGATAAATGGGTAGATACATTTGTCGCGAAAGACATTGAGGCCCTGTTTGGTAGGTGGTCTGGTCCCAGGTGGTCTGGTCTGGTCTTGCGTTTTATGGGACCAGACCGTGTTTGGTAACATTGGTCCCAAATTTTTGGTTAGACCAAGTAAGACCAAATCAGACCAAAATCGCCTCATTTCAGACCAAAAAAAAAGGTGGTTCCTGGTGGTCCGGTCTGGTCTTATTAATAAAATATATTTATAAATAATTAAAAATTAATAAATAATAATAATAAATTAAATAAAACATATTTTAAAAATAAAATATAAATAATAAATAATAAACAAAATGAAATAAATAATACCTAATAATAATAAATAAATGAATAAATAATAAAATATATTTATAAATAATTAAAAATGAATAATTAATAATATAAATAATAAATTAAATAAAACATAATAATAATAAAAAATGAATACAATAATAATAAATAAATATAATAATAATAATAAATGGACTAAACAATAAATAATAATAATAAATTAATAAAATAAATAATAAATTACATAAAACATATTTAAAAATATAATAAAAATAATAAATAATAAACAAAATGAAATAAATAATAATAATAATAAATAATAAATAGATATAATAATAAATAAATAAATAAAATAATAAATAATAAGTAAATATAATAATGAATAAATACTTCATAATTATAATAATAAATTAATATTAAATTAATAAAATATATTTTTAAATAATTAAAAATAAATAAATAATTTATAAATAAAATGAATTAAATAATGAAATAATAATAGATAAATAGAATATATTTATAAATTAATATATAAATTAATAAATAATAATTTAATAATATAAATAATAAAATAATAAAATATATTATAAAGTGAATGAATAATAAATAAAGAAATAAATAATACATAAATAAATATTATAATAAATAATAAATAATAAATAAATAGTAAGACCAGACCGCTTACCAAACAGACTTTTCCAGATCAGATTAGACCAGACCAGACCGAACCAGACCGGACCAGACCGGACCAGACCAGACCAGACCGGAAAGACCGCCTGCCAAACATGGCCTGAATTTATGCGGAATGAAATATTTTCTATTGTATGACACAACACTAATTTCCTCCATTAACTGAACTCATATTCTCCTTTTAAATAAAAGCTTGTTTAGGAGTAACGTCAACATTAAATTGAAGATCTTCGATTCGTTTGCAATTATAGTCATACAAGATAAATTTATCGTCATAACGTAGAAGAAGATGACCATTCTTCCAAAACATTATGGGATCCATGAATGAGGTTCTATCATTAGGAAAGTGCAGTAAATCAGTAGGCAATGGAGGTTGAATAGTTAATTCATGCATCCAGTTAACTTCCTTGGTAGTACCTCCAATTTCTTTCAAAATTCATAATTCAAGTGGTGCATCCATAAAGTGTCAGCGGTGAATACTTGAAGTGTGTTGTGGCATGCCAAAGTGACACAGAGGGTGGAATAGTAGCCGTCTCGTAAATAAGTCCAACTTTGAAAGTCAGGTTTCGAGCGATTGGAAAAATGCAGGAATTTAATTGAAACATCCTTGTGACCCAAGTTGATGATCTGCTAAAGAAGATTGGGATTTGGAGGTCGGAAAAGTTAAAAAAAGTCATTAAGACTCATCAGACATGGCTGATGTTTGTTCTTGTCACAATTCTGATTGGGCATCCTGCATATATCTGGAGTGGCATGTCTTTGACACTCCTTGGCACCACCTAGCAAGGCCTTGACAATGCTTGTATAGGACATATATGGGGATGCTTGTCTGTATGTTGACATGGTTTAGTGGCACGGTTGGTGATGATGCCTCGACATTAATGACACAGTGGGCAATGCAGGCTGACACGCGGATGGCCACAAGTGTGCCCAGTGGCGGAGCCAGCTTGAGCTCATGTGCCCCCCTCAAATTATTTATTTATTTATTAATATATATATATTTGATATTCAAAAATTGTCCCTCTTCAAACTAATTTTTTTTTTTATATTGGCCTAGACAAAAAAAAAAAAAAAACTAGTTATGTTAGGGCCTATTTGGTTGGGGTGTTTTGTTTTAGTTTTGTGTATTTTGACCCAAATTTGAGAAACATATATGTTTGGTGGGCTATTTTTTTTTTTGCTACCGTTAAGAAACAAAAATCAAATTGGGCCATTTTGGGAGAATACCTAATTGGTCAAATCTTCACTTTTTTTGTAGTTGTTTCCAATATGGTGAATATAGTTGGAGCCTCATGTAAATGTCGTTATATGTTTCAAGAGAAACAAATTGCTAAATTATTATCCAAAAGAATTTTCTGCAGTTAAGCTCGTTGAACTCGATACTCAACTTGAGACTTATATTCTTGATATGCGATCTAATGATAGCTTTGAAGGATTGGAGGGGATTTTCGCTCTTGCAAAAAAATTGGTTGAGGCAAAAAAAAGATAAAGTGTATCCATTGGTTTATTTGTTTGTATCATTGACGTTGATCTTACCAATTGGGACTGCCACAATGGAGAGTGCATTTTCTATTATGAATATTGTGAAAACTGATTTGCGTAATCGGATGAGGGATCGATTTCTTAATGATAACTTGGTTGTATACATTGAAAGAGATATATTTTTGGTCATTGATAACAAGACTATCATCCAACGCTTTCAAAAGATGAAAAATCGTCGAGGGCAACTGTAATCGTCATCAATGGTATATATATATATATATTTGCAACATCAATGGTGTATTGAGTTTTCTTTATTTAACTATAATATACATCTGTTCAAGTTTGAAGTTGAATAATTTTATTGTTGCATTACACCCTTCCTGACAGAGAATCTTGGCTCCACCACTGAGTGTGCCAACTTGCCTTAGCTTGACATGCACTAGAGTGCATGTAACACACATAGTTTGGCAAGTCATGTGCACACCAAGCTCTGGCTATGCCAAACTTGCCTTTGGACAAGGGCATGACACGAATACAAGTTATGTGGGTGAGGACAAAGACCTAGGCATGGTGTGGTGCATGCATATGTGCCAAGGTATTGAGAAACCAAGACACGTGCATGGCGTCGTGCATGATCGCTAGTGAAGGCAATGGTTCAATCTTGGTAACACTCATATACGTGGAGGCATGAGAAGAATGAGACAAAGGCTTTGGCTCAACAAATGCAAGCATTGTGCACTGTTAACACATGTTTGACACAAAGGTGGCTCGTTATAGTGCAACATAGCTTAAACTTGAGCAAAACATGGCTTGTCAGGACAAGAGTTAGTGCAAACAAGGTGGTTATTCCCATATCATTGGAGCGGTCGGCCAACAAACAATCACCAATAAGCAATGTGGTATTGCATGAGAATGCCACAACATCCTAGCAGTTGGGTGTATAACTGTATTAAAGTGTTGGTAGCCTCTGAATGATGCTAACACAAGCCTAGGTGGATGAGATTGTCATCCACATCAAATAGACAGTTTTGTATGTAATGCCTATATAGGCTGTGTTTAGCATTGTATATGACATAGATTGGAAATTCAGAGAGAGTTGTTCTTGTGTAGTGCTATAGTGTGGCTTGTGAGAGAGATTTTTTGTACTATTGTGTGATAATAGTAAAGGTT
The DNA here is from genome assembly GCA_963922005.1 of Cornus suecica. NCBI lineage: Eukaryota > Viridiplantae > Streptophyta > Magnoliopsida > Cornales > Cornaceae > Cornus > Cornus suecica. Next base: position 16,017,347 of record OY998245.1, read on the forward strand.
GTGGAACCATTAATTGTGGTTGTCTGTAAATTCGTAGGTGTTTATTATTGCTCTATATATATACTTGTGTGGTGCAAGAGATTAATTTTATTTTTTTAATCTAAGTGTTCATCCATCTCCTTTTTTAATTCTTGGAGATACTTTAATTATAATTACTTCTATTTTTTATTTTAAAATAATACATCTAGTCAAATTATAGGTTGTAATAATGTACTTTAATAAAAAGATCCATGTATTAAAATAACGAATTATAATAATTAATAATGCACTTTAACGTCAATTCATTGAATATAGTTCTTTGCACTTTAATTATTTTATGTTTATTTTTTTTAATAAAATAAATGTATAAAAAAAAATTTCATACACTTTATAATAATATATACATTTTTAGACTATAATTTTTGTATATTAGTATATACATTTAATTTAATTTTTTTTTAAAAAAATTAATAGTATGTATCAATAATGATAGAAGTTCATTTATTTTTTTGTCCTTGTATATGATTATGTTATCAATACTTGTAATTATAAAATTATAACTTTTAACAATCATTTATAGCTATAACTTATTGTATTCTAAATTAAAGTATTTTTTGTGATTAAAAAAACTGAAAAAATATTGGGAAATATTCCTTCACACTTAAAATAGTTATAGATTATAGATATTCTCTTATAAAAAGATATCCTTGGAGTTCAAATATTTCTCACTGATAATTAGACTGTGATGGATTTCAGTTGACGTACCTTTATCTTCAATTGAGACTTATATTAGAGGTCAATAGAAATTAAATAAGACAATTCCTCCAAAAAAAAAAAAATTTGACTGGGTAAACTCCCAACGCATCCACATGATCAAATTGCATTCTCCAATATCAAACTAGTTATATATTTACTAGAACACAATACGAATATACAAATTGTATATTCCGATATATTTATTTATAATCCCGGCAGATTTGACTCTTCTATATAAAACTTACTTATTTAATTATTAATTAGAACTAGGAAAAGGTAAAAAACGAATCATGATTATATATATCTATACTACTATTAAAAGTGTGAAGGAGTTGGGGTGTTTCAGTATATATAGTCAAAATTTCAAATGTAATTTTTTAATCTAGTTCCTGCTTGAATTACAATTACAAAATTTAATTGAATTCTATAACTTCAATTCATTTTCTATTTGAATTATAACCACAAAATTTAAAATGAAACTCCAATTCAAGTAGAACCCTATTTGGAAGAACCAACCCTTATTTATCTATGAATTATGTATTTAAATCCTATCACTAAAATCTAATTAAATTTTAATTGTATTAAATTATATAAAATATACAAAAAAAAATTATACTTTATTTCATTCTCTTACTATAATTTAATTATAATTAATAATCCTAATCTTAATTGAATAAAAGAAAATAATATAAAGAATCCATCCACAATTGTGTTTAACAATTCTAATCATAAATAGACTATAATACCTCTACAATTATAATGAATAATTATTATAATTAATAATCCTAATTTTAATTGTATAAGGATAACAAATATCATGGTTGATCGAGAAGTTATTGATGCGTTTAAAATCTGGAAAGGGAATTTGATTGTTATTTAAATAGGATTTCAAATGCTAACCCTATATATAATCTAACGTGTTTCCCTTTAAATCTTATGATTTTCACGCATCTCTCTCCGCCCCCCATTGCGATTCTTTTATTATATTTTTTAACATATTTCAAGTTCTCTTATTATAATTTATTATTGTTTTTGTGTACTTATTGATATATTCATAGTAAGACTTTTTTATATCTTTTCTTTTGTTGTTATTGTGGTCTTATATGTTATTATTGTGTTATCATTTTTGTAGGTTTATATATTCATCTTCATGAGTTTGAGAAAAGAGATACCGGAAGGAATTTAGGTGGTTTTGAATATTTGTTTAATGTTTTTTTTTTATGTTTGGTTTAGATTCCACGTGCCGAACTCTTTACCTAGTATATAAATATATGAATATACATATTATAAGAGATTAAGGCCCCGTTTGGTAACCGGTCTGGTTCGGTTATCTCTGGTCCGGTCTGGTCTGGTCTGGTCCGGTCCGGTCTGGTCTGGGTGATGTTTTGAAATTCTGTTTGGTAAGCGGTCTGATCTAATGGTCTTGGTCTGAGAAAACTGGAACCAGACCATGTTTGATAAACTGTTTGGTTCCAAACTTCTTTGAACCAGACCTTGTTTGACAAACTGGTCTGATCTTAAATTTTGTTTATTTATTCATTTTTTTATAAATATAATTCATTTAATTTATTATTTATATTATTATTTATTCATTTATTTTAATTAATTTATAAAATATATTTTATTCATTTATATTTATATTATTATTTATTCATTTATTTATTTATTATTATTATATTTATTCATTTATTATTATTTGTATGTATTATTTAATTCATTTTGCTTATTATTTATTTATTTATTATTATTTTTATGTATTATTTAATTCATTTTTCTTATTATTTATTTATTTATTCTTATTTTTATATATTATTTAATTCATTTTGTTTATAATTTATTACTATTTATTCATTTATTTTTATTTGTCTCTAAAATTATTTTTATTAATTTATTATTTATATTATTATTTATTTATTATTATTATTATGTATTATTTAATTTATTGTATTTAATTTATTTTGTTCATTATTTAATTCATTTAATTTATTAATTATTATTATGTATTATTTATTTCATTTTGTTTATTATTCATTTTTTTTATAAATATAATTCATTATTTATATTATTATTTATTCATTTATTTTAATTAATTTATAAATATATTTTATTCATTTATTATTTATATTATTATTCATTATTATTTTTTTATTATATTTAATCATTTATTATTAATGTTTTATTTTTTAATTCATTTTGCTTATTATTTATTTATTTTTTATTTTTTATGTATTATTTAATTCATTTTATTTATTATTAATTATTTTTATTTTATTTATAAATATGCTTTATTTAATTTATTATTTATATTATTAATTTATCACTTATTATTATTTATTTATTTGTTTAATTAATTTATAAATATATTTTATTAATTTATTATTTATATTATTATTTATTATTATATATATTTATTATAAATATATTTTATTATTCATTATTTAATGTATTTTTTATTAATTTATTTATATTAATTTTTAAATATATTTTATTTAATTTATCATTTAATTTATTATTTTATTCATAAATATATTTTATTTTTATTTATTAATTTATTTTTATTAATTTATAAATATATTTTATTAATTTATTATTTATTTATTTATTTTTATTTTAATTTATTTTTATGTATTGTTTAATTCATTTTATTTATTATTTATTATTTTATTTTTGTGTTTTGGTTATATATTGGTTAGATGTGGTTCAATTATTGGAGGACATTTTGGTTAGATTTTGGATAGATTTTATAACCAGACCAGATAGAACCACCAAAAATTGTGGTCCTAAAAAATGTCATTTTGGTTCAATTTGGTCTTGCGTGGTCTGGTTATATTTTTTGAGACCAAGACAAAACAAACATGGTTTGGTCTCAAAAAACCATGACAAGACCGGAAATATGGGACCATAACCGATAAACAAAAAGGGCCTAAGCTCACACAGAAATAGCACCGTGCCGTGGTGCAACAGTCGCCAAATATTCTGCCAACATCATTAATTTTGGCATCCTTGATGTCACTTGCCCAATTTGCCATAACTACATCATAACATGCATGGTAAAACTTTGATCCAAATATGATTGGATCCAAAATATATTTTCACTTTATTTGCACACTAGTCATAAATAAATTTAAATTTTAAAGCAACTGTTTCGAATTTGAAGTTTAATAGGGTTATGATTAGGGCTCACAAAAGATCATGTAGAATCGGAACCAGAACCCACGGTTCGGTTCAGTTTTAAGGTCAAACGATTCGATTATGATTCCAATTTTTAAGAATTGTAAATTTTTGTTCGATTTCAATTCTTGTCTCTCTGGAACTGAACCAGAACCGGTTTTTATAATACATATATATTTATACTAATACTATATAAAGTCAGTTATTTAATAATAAACTTAAGTTTAGATATAATATATATATATAAACTTAAATCTCGGGTTTGCCCTAAAGTTTCACGCCGCTCCTCTCCACTCACTCAATCTCGACTCTCAGATCTGCCTTTCTCTCTCTCAAGTTTGGGATCATGGTGGGGATCAATATCATGGTGTGTTATAGATGGGAAATGAGATTTGGGTAATATTGTTACTTACTGATACACACCCCAGACTAATACACACACTCTGTATCTTTGTTTGTTTATAGATCTATGTGTATATATATATATATATATCTATATAAATTTTATCCTCCAGGTTTGGAATGATCAGATGGATGCTAAGGGCCCGTTTGGTAGGCGGTTCGGTCTGGTCTTATCTGGTCCGATCTCGTCTGGTCTTATCTGGGTGATATTCTGAAAGTCTGGTAAGCTTTCTGGTCTTATGGTCTTATTCAAGCTGTTTGGTCTTATGTTTGAAAAATAATACAAAAAATATATTAAGTATGAAAAATATATAAATTTTGAAAAAATATAAAAAATTTTAAAATAATATAAGAAATTCAAAAATAATATATTTTTCAAATTTTATAAATTATTTTGAATTTTTATATTATTTTTTGAATTTTATATATTATTTTTGATTTTTTATATTTTCTCAAATATATATATATATCTAATTTTGTATATTATTTTTGAATTTTATATTATTTTCAAATTTTATACATTATTTCAAATTTTTTATATTATTTTTCAAAACTTATATATTATTTTTTAAATTATATATATATATATATATTTAAAATTATATATATATATATATTTAAAATTTTATATATTAATTTTGATTTTTATATATTTGTTTTGAATTTAATACATTATTTTAAAAAAATTATATTATTTTTCAAATTTTATATATTATTTTTGAATTTTATACATTATTTTTGATTTTTTCTATTATTTTGGAAATTTTTTATTTTCCCAAATTTTAAATATATTTTTTGCATTTTATTTATTAATTTTGAATTATATATATTATTTTTTTAATTTTATATATTATTTTCAAATTATATATATTTTTTAATTTTATATATATATTTCAAATTTTATGGTTTCATGTGTTAAGACAATTGTATATAAGACTACTTGAGACCATCATTTTTGGTTGTCTCAAATTACCCATTTTGGTCCCAAGTGGTCCTTGTTTTTTTGAAACCGTGTTACCAAACAATGTCCGGTCCCAAAAAAGCCATTATGAGACCGGACCACATGGAACCGGACCGCGAACCAAACAGGGCCTAAATGTGGATATGTTTTTTACCTTGTATATATATATGGACGCTTAATCTTTATTGGTACTTGTTCAATTTCTAATCTTTTTTTTTTAAATGAGATAATAGGAACTGGAACCAAATTTTAAGAAATTGAAATTTTATGATCAGGAACCGGAATCAAATCGTACCGTGTGTAGCCCAATTATGATGTGCACAAAATGAATGATTTTAGTGGATAAACATAAACTCAAATAGTATCATCTTTACTTTAAGGGTCCGTTTGGATAGGTTGTTTTATGTACTATTTTTTTACTGTTCACCAAATTTAAGAACAAAAACATGTTTGGCAAATAAATAAGATTGTTTCTTTCTCTATCACAATAAAAAAAATTTGTCCCAAAATTCACCCAATTTCAAGTACAGATTTGAATTGTTTTTGGTGTTTTATTACTGTACAATACCATACATCAAAAAACGTATCTTACAAACTCTTTTCTTCAAATCTCAGAAACTATTTTTCGTCTCTTCTCTGGCCGCCTCTCTTGCATCTCCACAAACCCTAACCCTAGCCGGTCGCCTCTCTCGCATCTCCACAAACCCTAGCCGGTCGCCTCTCTCGCATCTCCAGAAACCCTAGTTGGTCGCCTCTCTCGCATCTCCAGAAACCCTAGTTTGTCACGCCCCAAATTCCTAGGACTTCGAAACCCGAGCCTAAGAGCTAAGGGAGTGATTGCGGAAGTAAAAAGAAACGAGAACCAAAATACATTCAGTCATCAAACACCCACAAAGGGTTGCAATGAATGCCTAGATACCATGCTGTCACGCCCCTAAAGGGTGACGCAAACCAAGCGACTACTAGAGTCAACAATAACAAAGAAGTACATGGAATAACAATAAAAATATACTCCATGCCAACACGAATACTAAAAATACAAGAGTATCCTTAGATACCAACAGACACGCTCCTAAATCCCTAAGACTCCCGAACAGGGACATCCAAGGAATCCAGAATGTGATCCTTAACATGAATGATCAACTAAGACATCATTAACCGTGAAAACATATGGGTTAATGATAGATATGGTATATTTAATACCCAAATGACTAATAAAACTAAGCAGCGGAATCTAACGAAAATCCGGCAGAGTTCCGTTTGTAAATGGAACATCCGGACAACCAAACACAACACAATAACCTGCCCAAAGCAATTCAATAATCACAATGGCTTCCAAGCCCCACATTCATCAATCCTAATAGGGCCGAGGTAGTGGAAAGAAACCAAAACCCCTCCAAACCCTCTAAAATCAACAGAGCCACAATTGCCCGAATAAAAATACAGAAAAGCACCTAACTGTGCAGAATAAATACAATAATCTCCTGAAAGAATAAATACAGGAAGTAAAAGATACATCAACAGGGATATGCCAACAGACTGGCTCCCAAAAGAAATATATGATAATCCCATAACAATGGGTAAAGAAGCTGAAAGAAGAATACTACCGTCCCCAAACCCAGTCGCGCTGCAACCGTAACCGCATCACCCAACGCAACTCCAAAACCTGTAACAAGGAAACAAAAGAAGCTGTCGTTGCACTGCATCCTGCCCATAGCCGTATAATTCCTGCAACCTGGCGTGGAATACCAGGGGGGCCAATGAAATTCCCTCCGTGAGCAAATAAGCTCAGTGGGAAAAGATATCCTAACTACCACATCCTCTGATAGTTTAGGTAAAGCTAAACCGTCTAATAAGATATAAATATAGCCCAACTAGTCTCATCCACGCAAACCCAAGTCACACGCTCATATACTATCGTAAACGAGTATACATAAGTATATAGGGAATATATATATATATATATATATATATCTACACGTATATATATATATATATAAATGCACAACATGAGTCTCTAAAACTCGTACTCCAAGTACCCAACACCAGTAGTCTACACTACTCTCACCAACGTACACTAGGTACACGACACTAAGGTCAAATCTAACCAATCATCCAGCGCTCACAACGCTAACCAGAAAATCTAAACAGAGGGGAAACACACTCACCTCTAATATCCACGGGGATCAAAATCCACCAATAGTACCAAGGAAGGCTCAAATCCTACACCCCGATAACACAGGAAGGAAAACACCCACGTCCTTGCGTACTAACACAACCATCATCAATATATATATATATATATATTTATACAATATATATATATATAACAAATCTCATCCCACTCCTAGAGGAATCTACCTCTCAGGAACTAGATCACCTCAATCACATCTATTCCTCGATACCATAAGTCACATCATCACATTAACCTCATAATACTATCACCAATATATATATATATATATATAACAAACCTCAGTTGCTATCTCCAACAATGTCAATTAATCACCAACGCTCTCACTAAGGATATGAAAAACCACGTAAGAGTCAAGAACCCAAGCAAGGGAAAAGGAGTCCCAATGCTACACCAACAGATAACCGAGACACAATGTCAAGGTTAAGAATACCCAAACAAGGAAAGAACATCGCGAATGAACCAGAAAGGAACACCACAAGTGGACAAGGGAACCAAAAGCGAATGGCCGAGTATGAAAGTAAATAAAAGAGGAATCCCAAGGATTTCCATAGTTTTTAAGAAAAAGGCTTTTAAAACTCAAACCATTTCATTCGGCATCCATGCCCCTTAACAAGTGAAAAACCCCAATCACCTAGATGGTGACATCAACAACCCAAAGAAAAGGAAAGGCAACACTATAAGTGTGCACTGAACAACACCAAGCCTCATAACCGAGACTTAGAACGATCCGAAGAAAAGGTGAAACAAGAAACCACCTTTCAAAATACTACAAGTCGAGATTTTGAGAAAGAAGTCTCAAAATCTCAGAATCTCTAGACAAGTGATAAAATAGTTTTCCTTTTAGAAATCACACAGTAAAAATGACCGTCTTGCCCCCGGTCTCCGTCAGTCGCCATCACAGGCTTTTAAAAGTTGAAAATCATTTCAAAGAAGATCTCAAGATCATTTTATAAGTATTAAAACTGTTCGTTTATTCGGGGGTAGGCGAAAACGGGTTTTTCCTTTTAATTACAAAAGTTTACTTTCAAAACTTAGAAAGCACCGTTTTCGAAATGACAGCCACATAAGAATGAACAACTCCACGGATTCCTATAATGCCCAAAAGGACAATAAAGGAAGAACAACACGTTGGACTCACGGAAGACCACCATCCGTTTCCAACTCGACCAAATCAAATGATACCACGAGGAAGAGGTTCGGCACCACGCCGTAACCAAGGAATCTAGGAATGACATACAAGTCAACGACCATGTACTAGTGTACAAAACACCGTACAAGGAATGCTTAGGGGAATGAACTAAGCACAAGAACCGAGACTGTCAAGCTACGGTACCTCGAGTACTAAATAAATCCCTAATCATAACCCCTTCTCATCAATCAAAATCTCATACAACTCATCACTCGCCTTCTCTAAGGCCTCAATTATCAATTGATACAAAAATCATCTCTAACCTCACATCTTCAAAAGAGTTCACACAACTAACCACGATCACCAAACTACTAACCACAATCACAGGGCTACTAACCACAATCACAAGGCTGCTAACCACAATCTCTAAGGCTACTAACCACAATCTCTAAGGCCTCAACTCAAGTCAAGCCTACGGTCCACTACTAGCCTCCGCTAGCCACATGAATCACTATGCCAACACGCACAACCTCCCCCAAGGGTACTAAGGTATACAACAACAAGTATAAATATATTCGTTTCATTTATACTTATTTATAATGGCATATTATCATTTTCTTCCACATTAATTACTTTCAACTGAGCATTTATAAAATATGAATTTAATTTACAATATTCATAAATAGCATGCCCCAACAACACATGTAATATAGCACATATACATGTTAAACGAGATCACATAAATAATAGGCAGTGTAATGTGACTCAACACTCCCCGTGATACTCACACACAACACACCCTTCCCAAGGGTAACGGATACAAACTCTGTCCACTCATCATAGTGTAGAGTTACCACACCGACCTTTCCCAAGTGATTTTCTCTCTATCACTTCAACAGGGAAGACGGTTGTACGAGAGCCCAACATGCAACTCCGTACGCCATGACTACCCTTGAGTCAAGAACATGAGCCTCTACCTGGACTCCTAACTCACATTTGCCGGCTTTTTAGTTCCGTAGGCGTGATACCTCCTGGCCAGTTGTTGTGATGATCCGACACAAACGTCTACTCGTGCCCCACGCACAAAGGAAGTAGACCACACCAAATGAACTCTCTCTGCCAATGGTGAAACCGTGCACTACATGCACCAACACCCATGTGCTCACACGACATGGTGTACAATCAAATCATATCTCAATCATAAATATGTAATACATCATATTTATAAAAATACCCACATGGTAATATAAATCTCAAAATCTCTTTTCATGCTTTAAAATACAATAAAGCATTTAAATCATATGAAAACAATTTCATATATAACTCATATTTTCAAAAATATATTTTCTTAATTCTTTAGAAAATATTTCAATTTCCCTTATCATTTCTTTAAAATAATTTAAACAGATAATCCACGTAATAAAAAGGAACCTAGAATAGCGTCTAAGTCTCTCACGTCCAACGTTTACAAATCTTCTAGCTCATTTAATTCTCAAAGGAATTTCTAAGTCGTCTATTCCTATTCAATTCAATTAGGAATATATTTAATTTCGTAGGAAATAATTTAATTAATTTTCTTAAATTAATTCCTAAGTCCAATTCCGATTCTAAACGAATTATAGATATTTAAATTAACGATTTAATATATCTATAATAAATTAAATAAGGGTTTGCACACCCAAAACTACTTCAATAATGTGGAATGAGAAATAAAGTTTCCCACCTAATTTATACGTTACCGAACAGTCCGAACAGCACAGTACCGCCGCCCGAATATGAAGCCCGCCGACCAAAATCGTCCAAAAACTATTTTGAATATATCGAAATGTCCGTCTCGACAACCTATACGATATATATGAAGCCCATTAATAACCGGTTAATTAATTGGGTTAAATCTAAAATACCCCAAACGAAATCTATAACCTATAAATGCGATTTCCGGGCAAATCGTTCATCGTAAATTCACGAAATTAATATATGACGAATACTACGTAGGTACGAAACTACTCACCGAAAATCGGCTCAAACCGATCACCGGAAGGTCGCCGAAAAAATGGCCGAAGCCTAGCCGGAACCGGGACTGCCGCGCGGCTGCTGTTTCCAGCTGCGTCACCACCGTACGCGTCTGCCACTGTGCCACCACCGGACCACCACCTGCTAGCCTCGCCGACCACCGCGAACAGCCGCCGTCCACAGCCTCGACGACCACCAGTCGCGTCGCCTCCAGCCGTCCCTGCTACCAGTTGCAACCACCGGCCGCGCCTCCCTCCGGCCGGCCTCTCTCTCCCTCCCTCTCTCTCGCCTGACCGGCGACCATGGAGGTGGAGGAAGGTGGTTCAGTCGTTCGCCTGTGGAGAAGGAGAGGAGCAGATCGTCTGATGGCGTGTAGAGAAGAGAATGAGAGTAGTTGGTCTGTTGTAGCGTGTACATATATACATATATATGTACTAATTGCACAACTAACCCCCAACTTCTTTATAATTACAAAATGAACCCCACTTTAATAATATATATATATAATTAAATATATATATATATAATAAGTCCCAACAATTACCGGAAGCCTCGAAATAATATTGAGTCAACCCGTAAGTCCACAGGACGCCCAATAAAATATATCGGTGTAGGAACCCAAATATCGGAACACTTAAACAAGACCGACCAATTAAAATGTGTCGTCATCCAATCGAGACACTAATCATTAAACGTCGAATGATACCGCGTAGTCGAGAATAAGAATTCGCGTAGTGTCGTCCAGCCGACTTTAAAACTAAACGCGAAAAATTTACAGGTATCAAATACCAAGAATAAACAATACGTCAATAACAAGTGACGTCATTACCGAAATTAAATTAGAATTAATTTCAGTAAAAAGGAAAATAACGGGGTGTTACATAGTTGGTCGCCTCTCTCGCCTCTCCACAAACCCTAGCTTGATACCTCTCTCGCCTCTCTACAAAGCCTCACTCTCCAGACTCACCTTCGGTCTATGACAAGCGTTGAAGGTTCGTTCTCTCTCTGTGATTTTCCGTTTTCGTCTCTTTACTGTGTTCAATTTCGAATTTGGGTGGAAATATATATGTATATGTGTATATATGTATATGTATATGTGATAGATCTATTCTTCTTAAATTTCTGTAGTTTCAATTTTGGGTTCGAATTTAGGATTTTCTTGTTGAATCGAATGGGATTTTCTGAATATAAATTAGGGCTTTTCGGCTTTAGGGTTCAATTTTGGGTTTCAAATTAGGGCTTTTCGACTTTAGGGTTCAATTTTGGGTTTCAAATTAGGTCTTTTCGGCTTTAGGGTTCAATTTTGGGTTTCAAATTAGGCTTCTCTTGTTCAAGTTATATGCATTTGATTTAGTTTCTTGCATTGATTGAGAGTAGATCCATAAAGGACTGATTCCGTCAACTGGTAGTAGTGTATATGCCATCAATTTAATTACTAAATTTTGCGTCCCTGTTGTAAATACATACAAATTTCATGACTGTGTTATCCCCTGTATCCCCCTAAGAATTCTGCTACATGCTAATTGAAAATGCCTCAAAGTTATATGCTTTGAGCCTCAGTGCAGATATACACATAATAGAGATTTGTATATGTATATATTAAGATATATGTTGTGCCTCCTCAAATCTTAATGATGATAAATTGGACAGTCAGAACTTGAATTTGAAGTTAATGGGTATCCAACAATCACCAGAAATATATACATAAACAAATGATTGAGTAGAAAGATTTTTAAATTTTTCTTTGCTTTTCACAAAATTGGAATTTTTTTCTTCTTTAATTCTGTAATATTCGTTGAGTTGTAGCTGGGGTTTTTCTTTTTCTAATTATGACAGTGCCCAAAAATTTATGTATCTGTGAGTGTTCTACAGCCCTTTAATCCAAGCTGGGTGGCTCAATAATACATTAGTTTTTAACATGAAATATTTTTAGTCTGTTCTTTTATAGTTTCAGTAGTTATTGTTTTTCTTTGAGGAGGAAAAAAAATACTCCCTAGTCCTATATTACTAGTGTATATTGTTTAATTTAGTTTTAAATTTATAATTTTATTGCATTTTTTATTGAATTTATTATTAAAATGTAATCATATTTTAATCTTAACACTGATCCAAACAATATTTTTGAACTCTCATTTGTGGAATTGAATATATATATAAAAAATTCATAATAGTAAATTTAAAATTTTCTTTCATTTATTTATTTTTCATATAAATAGAATCAAATTCATTTGTACAACTTGTCAATTGAGTGAACAGAATAATCTAAGACTATATAATAATTTCTAATAGACAGAAATGTCACTGGGCATGAGTTGATTTACCACCTAAAATTGCTAACTGGGCATGACTTGATTTTATCTGATTGATGTATAGTCTTTAGTGCAAAAACAGATATCCATCCCACATAAAGTATTACATTTATGTTTAATATTCAGTTTTGCCACCATCTTCTGTGCAGTTCTGTGAATCAAAGCTTAAGCCCCTGTACTTGGTAGCCCTTTTACAAACACTGCAAGGGGAGAAAAACATTGTATTCAAGATTAAGGAGTATTATGGTCTTCAACGTCAGTCAGTAAGGAGGTAATATCTGGCTCAGTTATTTAATTAATTAATTTTATTAATTCTCCTATTTATTTGTTTAATCAAATAGGATGAAATCCATATCCTGAAATCATGCATTCATGTATACAATGTAGAATAGTCAAAGCCACAGATCAAAGGCGATTTAATAATAATTTTTTTGAATGTTTTTAAAGAAACATGGGATTTGATAGTAGAAATCTTCCCATACAGTTGTAATTTGCTGCAAACAAATTATAGAGGCAGCTGTATGCACTATTAGGTGCCACTGTCTATGAACTCCGTAATTTAAGCACTTACCCTATCAACTAGACACGAGAAAGATTGGTATGCTATTGATGATAAATTTACTGTCTTCAAGAAACTGTCTTCTGGATGGACAGAGTAGTGCAGCTGATACTTTAAATGGTATTAACATAACACAAATGTACTACTGCAGCCCACTTTCTTTTTTGCAAAAGCCATAGCTATGTGCAGCTGTTATACACCTAACAAGCTGTATGAAATTTCAGAAAACAAGCACTGAAAATGAATAAGTAGTTACAGAATTGGCATATACAGACCTCAATTTCAAGCTTGGCTATATAGGCACTGATAACAAGTACTTGGTTAGCTGACTGAAAAGTAGTTACAGAATTGGCTTTGCTCAATTAGAATACAAAAGTTTGTTTTAGGATTTAAAGAGGAAAGCATGTTCTATCTGTAAATAAAGAAGCTCTATGGTCTTTGACTTAAGTCATATACTTTGAGTTTGGTAGGCAATTGGTATTGCAGATCCTTAGTTTCTCAAGTCACGCTTGAGAAATATCCATTTGAAGAGTGTATAATTCTTCTATTTCTCTAGTTACTTTTACATTTTGAACTGAGACTTTAATCCAAGAAACTCGTCATCATTATTAGCTTTAAACCTCTTGAAGCCTATGATATAGTTTTGGTTATATGGTTATACTCTACTTATGTAAATGTAGATGGATAACAATGTTTCACAAGCTACTGAGATTGAAAGTACACCTGGGGGGGTGGGAGATGACAGTAAACTATGGCGTAAACCTCAATATGAGATGTTGTTGAATCTATTAGAAGACCAAGTCAATCTTGCTCATGGGACTGGAAAGGGTACTTTTTCCAAAATAAGTTGGGATAATGTGACAAATGCCATGCAAGCTGAGTTTGGAAATGAATACGTGGGTCAGAAAATTAAATCAAAATTTAATAGGGAAAGACCTCATTGGAGGAAGTTTAAAAGGGTGAAGGATAACATAGGAGTTGGTTTTGACCCTACTGTTGGGTTGGTGACCATGGAGCCCGAACTTTGGGACAGTTTGGATAAGGTACGTAGTAATATGAAAAATCAGTAATTGAATTTATTGAATATGGTGAATTATTATTATCTCCGAATTAATAATTAATATATATTTTTTTATTTAGAAAATTCCCGGGATCAAGAGCAAATTTAAGGATAAGCCGTTCATATACCATAGACAATGGAGCGTCATAGATGAATACGGTGAAGCTACGGGTGACTTTGCCATACCTTCCACTATGAGGCTGGAATCTGAACTAGAGTCCTCCACCCGCCCAGTAGATGATGAGATTGATACTGACGATTTTGTGCGGTCTGGAGGCCCAAAACGCAAGAAAATGAAGGATGAGCGTTTTATTAAAGCCATGTATGATTTCATGAATGTCATTAAGGAGACGTCACTTGCAAGAGATGAGAAATTCGAGAAATCAACCCAGACTGTCGTTAGTGCCTTTAACAACTCTGCTACAAGGTCAACTCCTACTGCGGAACCTCAGAGTAGTCATAATGATGAGGTGAACTCCCCCCCTAAGAACACGTACAATCAGTTTATGCAATGTGTTGAAATCTTAGGGAACCTGGAGGGCGTAAGTAGTGAGCAATATGCTAAGGCAGTGATTGCATTGGAGAAATCTGAGGCATTCCAGTATTTTTTTTATTACCGTTGCATATGATAAGAAAATTGCTTGGGCCAACAATCTCTCTTAGGATTATCTATGTTTCGTGTTATTTGGATGACTGTACTGTGATGGTGTTATTTTCATGACTGTAGTTTGGATTTATTTGGATCCCTGTTGTTTTGTTTTTATTTGGATGACTGTACCCTGTGTTGAATTTGGATTCATGTAATACCGTGTGTTATTTGGATAATTGTAGTCTCGTGTGTTTTTTTATGATTTTCGTAGTGATGACTTGTTTAAAAGTTTGTAATGTCATATTTTTAAGATTTACTCTTTTTTTATGATTAATTAGTGTTGTTGTTATTAGGTAAATCAAGAACAATATGAGCGATGAACAACGTTACCTGTTGAACTCCTATTGGCAGCTGTTAGTACCTTATGTTAATGATGACTCTAAAGAAGAACATAGTTGTCATGCCATGTGTTTAATGATGGAAGAGTATATGCAAGAGAAGGATTATGAACGAGTTTCGTGTAGGACTTCAATGTTGAGAGGTTCTGATTATGTTAAAGAGTTACTACATGGCCATCCTGATAGATGTTGTAAAACCCCGTGTTATTATTCTTTTTACTGAAATTAATTCTGATTTAATTTCGGTAATGACGTCACTTGTTCATGACGTATTATTTATTATTGGTATTTGATACCTGTAAATTTTTCGCGTTTAGTTTAAAGTTGATTAGATGACATTTCGATTTCTCTTTGACGAGTTCGTGAATTTTTGTTATCGACTACGCGGTATCGTTTCGACATATAATGATTAGTGTTTCGATTGAATGACGACGCATTTTAATTGGATCGGGCGTTTTATGTTCCGACGTTTGGGTTTCTACCCCGATATATTTTATTGGACATCCCGTTATTATTTCGGGCTTACGAGATTATGTTCGGACGTTCCCGATAATTATTGGGGTTTACTGTATATATATATATATATATATATATTTAATTATATATATATTGAAGTGGGGTTATTTCGCAATTACGGATACTTGAAGGGTCAGTTTCGCAATTATGGACATTTAGAGGGTTGTTTTTGCAATTAGGTTATATATATGTATATATACATGTATATGCGCATCTGTAAACGACGGATCCGTGCGTCTCTTCTCCACGACTACAGCCGGTGCCTTCTTCTTCATAGACGACCTTCATCTGCTCCTCACCTTCATCTTCACCTCCATGGCCGGCGAGAGAAGGAGAGAGAGAGAGAGTCGGGCTGAAGAGGCGCTGCAGCCGGGGTGTTGCAGGCCAGAGTCGACGGCCTGGAGCAGCTGCGGCTGAGCTGGGCGGAGGCGGCGGCGACCGTGGCTGGCGGCGGCTTGCACGGAGGAGCGAGTAGCTGCGGCTGGTTCACGCAGCAGGGGCGGAGCAACGCGTGGACAGGGGCGAACTCGGCTGGGCTTCGGCCAATTTTCCGGCGACCTTCCGGTGATCGGTTTGAGCCAATTTTTGGTGAGTAGTTTCGTACCTACGTAGTATTCATCATACATTAATTTCGTGAATTTAGGATGAATGGTTTGCCCGGAAATCGAATTTATAGGTTATAGATTTCGTTTGGGGTATTTTAGATTTAACCCAATTAATTAACCGATTATTAATGGGCTTCGTATATATCGTATAGGTTGTCGAGACGGACATTTCGATATATTCGAAATAATTATCGGACGATTTTGGTCGGCGGGCTTCATATTCGGGCGCTGGTACTGTGCTGTTTCGGACTGTTCGGTAACGTATAATTAGGTGGGAAATTATATTTCTCACTCCGCATTATTGAAGTAGTTTAGGGGTGCAAAGCCCTTATTTAATTTATTATAGATATATTAAATTGCTAGTTTAAATATCTATAAATTGTTTAGGATTAGAATGAGGCTTAGGAATTAATTTAAGAAAATTTATTAAATTATTCCTATGTGATTAAATAATATTCTTATTTAAATTAAATAAGAATAGACGGCTTAGAAACCCTTACGAATTTAAATGGGTTAGTAGAGATTCGTAAAGCTTAGACGACGTGCTAGGTTCCTTTTGGTATACGTGAAATAATTGTTTAAATTATTTTAAAAAGATGTTACTTGAAATTGAAAATATTTTCTAAGGAATTAAAGAAAATATATTTTGAAAACATGAAATGTATATGAAAATATTTTCATATGATTTAATTGCTTTATTGTATTTAAAGCATGAAAAGAGATTTTGAGACTTATATTACCATGTGGGTATTTTTATAAATATGATGTATTACATATTTATGATTGAGATATGATTTGATTGTACACCATGTCGTGTGAGCACATGGGTGTTGGTGCATGTAGTGCACGGTTTCACCAGTGACAGAGAGAGTTCATTTGGTGTGGTCTACTTCCCTTGTGCGTGGGGCACGAGTAGACGTTTGTGTCGGATCATCACAACAACTGGCCAGGAGGTATCACGCCTACGGAACTAAAAAGCCGACAAATGTGAGTTAGGAGTCCAGGTAGAGGCTCATGTTCTTGACTTTATGGTAGTCATGACGTACGGAGTTGCAAGCTGGGCTCTCGTACAACCGCCTTCCCTGTTGAAGTGATAGAGAGAAAAATCACTTGGGAATGGTCGGTGTGGTAACTCTACACTACTTGATGAGCTGTATCCTCATAAGTATGTGGACAGAGTTTGTATCCGTTACCCTTGGCGAGGGTGTGTTGTGTGTGAGTATCACGGGGAGTGTCGAGTCACATTACACTGCACACTATTTATGTGATCTCGTTTAACATGTATATGTGCTATATTACATGTGATGTTGGAGCATGTTATTTATGAATATATTGTAAATTAAATTCATATTTTATAAATGCTCAGTTGAAAATGAATAATGTAAAACAAGACTTTAAATGTGGTAATTATTAATAAGTATAAATGAAACGAATATATTTATACTTGTTGTTGTATACCTTAGTACCCTTGGGGGAGGTTATGCGTGTTGGCATAGTGATTCATGTGGCTAGCGGAGGCTAGTGGTGGACCGTAGGCTTGACTTGAGTTGAGGCCTTAGAGATTGTGGTTAGCAGCCTTGTGATTGTGGTTAGTAGCCCTGTGATTGTGGTTAGTAGTTTGGTGATCGTGGTTAGTTGTGTGAACTCTTTTGAAGATTTGAGGTTAGGGATGATTTTTGTGTCAATTGATAATTGAGGCCTTAGAGAAGGCGAGTGATGAGTTGTGTGAGATTTGATTGATGAGAAAAGGTTATGATTAGGGATTCATTAAGTACTCGAGGTACTGTAGTCTGACAGTCTTGATTCTTATGCTTAGTCCCTTCCCTTAAGCATTCCTTGTACTGTGTTTTGTACGCTAGTACGTAGTCGTTGACTTCTATGTCATTCCTTGGGTTGTCGGTTACGGCGTGGTGCCGAACCTCTTCCATGTGTTGTCATTTGATTTGGTGGAGTTGGAAACGGATGGTTGTCTTCCGTGAGTCCAACGTGTTGTTCTTCCTTTACTGTCCTTTTGGGCATTATAGGAATCCGTGGAGTTGTTCATTCTTATGTGGCTGTCATTTCGAAAACGGTGTTTTCTAAACCTTGAAACAAACTCTTTATATTTAAAAGGAAAAAAACCCGTTTTCGCCCACCCCCGTAAAATGAAAAGTTTTAATACTTATAAACTGATCTTAGGATCTTTTTTGAAAAGATTTTCAACTTTTAAAAGCCAGTGATGGCAACTGACGGAGACCGGGGGCAAGACGGTCATTTTTACTATATGGTTTCTTAAAGAAAAACTATTTTATTACTTTTCTTGGGATTATGAGATTTCGAGACTTCTTTCTCAATATCTCATCCTGTAGAGTTTTGAAAGGTGTTCCATTGTTTCACCTTTGCTTCCTATCATTTCTAAGTCTCGGGTGTGAGGCTTGGTGTTGTTCAGTGCACACATATAGTGTTGCCCTTCCTTTCTTCTTGGTTTCTTGATGTCACCACTTAGGTGATTCGAGTTGTTCCACATGTTGTGGGCATGGATACCGAGTGGATTGGGTTCCTTGTCCGGGTGTTCTCACTAAACACTTGTGGTGTTTTAACCTTGACATTGTTGTCTCGGTTATCTGTTGGTTTAGCGTTAGGACTTCTTTCCCCTCGCTTTGGTTTCTTTGTTCGGGTGTTTTCACCAAACACTTGTGGTGTTCTTTAACCTTGACATTGTTATCTCGGTTATCTGTTGGTTTAGCATGGGGAAGTCTTTTCCTTCGCCTTGCTTTGGTGACCCTGAGGTGGTCGTTCTTGTGAGTTGAGTTCGTGTACTCTTAGTGATTTGATTTGGTGGTTTTCCTCGCCTAAGGTGAGAATGTTAGTGATGTGATTGACCCTATTGATGATAGTATCATGAGGTCGATATGATTTATGGTATGGTGATATGATTGAGGTGATCTAGCCTTTGAGAGGTAGATTTTCCTTAGGAATGGGATGAGGTTTGTTATATATATATATATTGTACATTTACAATATATTGTACATTTACAATATATATATATATATATATATATATATATATGGATGACGGTTGTGTTAGTACGCAAGGACGTGAGTACTTTTCCTCCTGTGTTATTGGGGAGTGAGTTATGAGTATTCCTTGTACTAGTGATGGATTTTGATCCCTGTGGATATTAGAGGTGAGTGTGTTTCCCCTCTATTTAGATTTCTGGTTAGCGTCGTGAGTGCTTGAGAACTTGTTAGATTTGACCTGGGTATCGTGTACCTAGTGTACGTTGGTGAGAGTAGTGTAGACTACCGGTATGAGTACTTAGAGTACGAGTCTTAGTCGTACCTTGTAGAATCTTGTTGTGTATTTATACTTATATATATATACGTGTATATATATATATATCCCCGTTATATACTTATGTACGGTAGTATATGAGCGTGCCTTGAGTTTTGCGTGGATGGGATTAGTTGGGCTATATATATATCTTGCTAGATAGTTTAGCATTACCTAAACTGCCAGAGGATGTGGTAGTTAGAGTATCTTTTCCCACTGAGCTTATTTGCTCACAGGGGAATTTCATTCGCCCCCTGGTATTCCACGCCAGGTTGCAGGAAACATACGGCTATGAGCAGGATGCAGTGCAACGACAGCTTTCTTTTGTTTCCTTGTTACAGGTTTTGGAGTTGCGTTGGGTGATGCAGTTACGGTTGCGGCACGACTGGGTTTGGGGACGATAGGTATCTGCTTTCAGTTTTCCTTACCCATTTGTTATGGGTTTGCCATGTATTTCTTTTGGGAGCCAGTCTGTTGGCCTATCCCTGTTGATGTATCTTTTATTTCCTGTATTTATTCTTTCAGGATGTATTGTATCTATTCCGCACAGCTAGGTGTTTTTCTGTATTTTTATTCGAGCATTTGTGGCTCTGTTGATATTAGAGGGTTTGGAGGGGTTTTTGGTTTCTTTCCACTACCTCGGCCCTAGTAGATTGATGAATGTGGGGTTTGGAAGCCATTGTGATTATTGAATTGCTATTGGCAGGTTCTTGTGTTGTGGTTGTTGTCCGGATGTTCCATTTACAAACGGAACTCAGCCGGATTTTCGTTAGATTCCGCTGCTTTGTTTATTATCCATTTGGGTATTAAATATACCATTTCTACCATTAACCCATATGTTTTCTAGGTTAATGATGTCTTAGTTGGTCATTTGTATTAATGATCACATCCTGGATTCCTCGGATGTCCCTGTTCGGGAGTCTTAGGAATTTAGGAGCGTGTCAGTTGGTATTGGAGGATGCTAGTGAGTTTCTAGCATTCTACTTGACATGGAGTATATTTTTATTGTTATTCCATGTGTCTCTTTGTTGTTGTTGACTCTAGTAGTCGCTTGACTAGCGTCATCCCTTGGAGATTCGCTGATTCTCTAGATTTGAGTTTCGGGACTCTTAGGGGCGTGACAGCGTGGTATCAGATCATTTTACCCTTTCGTGGGTATTTGATGATTGAATTTCGTTGGTTCTTTTTACTTCCGCAATCACTCCCTTAGCTCTTAGGCTCGGGTTTCGGAGTCCTAGGAATTGGGAGGTGCTTTTGCATGCTTAAGCAACGGTTTCCAGTGCTTAGGCTAATGCGTCCGTACAACTTTCCCACTCAAGTTCAAATTGTCATGTGTTGTTGTGCTCTGCACAACTGCATAAGGATACTTGGACAATCGGATAACATATTTGATGGGAGAGAATTCGAGAGTTCGGGTGAAGGGGATGGGGCCCAGAACGCGGGTGAAGGGGATGGGGCCGATGAAAATGATGCTGATGATGTCGAGGTATTACAAGGTCAACTCGGCACCCAATATATGCAGGCGTTTCGCAATGATATAGCTGAGGCCGTTTGGGCTAATCGACGCGCTTAGGATATGTTATTGTGTATGACTTTTCGTATTTGTATGACTCTTCGTATTTGTAGCATGTACCATATTTATATGCGATCCATTTATTTTTCTTACTTTACTAGTACTGGATGACTTTAATACAATTTTTGATGAACTGTGAAAAAATAAATAATTAGACATGTACGGAGTTCATGGCCATGGGCCACCTTGTTATTGTGGCAACGGACCGATGATTCTTTATCAGGCCCACACAAAGGCGAATTATGGATGATACTTCTACCGATGTCCAGATTGGGAGGTATGATTTAAGGTTACCATTTTAATCAAATTTTCAATTATATATTTTGAAGTTTATAATTGGTTTCCTTTCATGTGCAATTGTAGGATCACCGTGATTCTTTTATATGGGTGGATAGAATAAATGTCGAACATCAAATCAATCATGAACCAGAGGATAGTAACACTGATTTGGGCAATGTTGTTGCTCATATACAACATGAACAGAATCGGCAAAAGTACATGTTATATGCTGGTTGTATCTACCTCAATTCGTTGTTGGTTCTTATGTGCATTCTCATTTTAATTGTATTTATTGTTATTGTACTGAAATGAAGAGAACCTAGTCGTATGACATGATGTTGTAAAATATTGTTAACATTTATGGGGTAATATATATGTAGAATATGTTGGGTATTTATATGTATAAGCATGTCAATATTTTTTATGCCATCATATATTTATTGGTATTAATTTTATCAAAACCAATAGCTAAACATAATTCTATAATAATAATAATAATAACTATTAACTATAAAATTTTTAGTAAACTTTTTTTTTAAAAAAAAATTCAACTTGTCAAACGTGTTTTTCTGTTTTTGTTCTCAAAAATCCAGAAAACACAGACGCTGCCAAACGTGTTTTTCTGTTTCTGTTCTCAAATTTTCTGAAAAAACAAGGTCTGCCAAACGTGTTTTTTTTTTCCCAAAAAAGTTTTCGGAGAAAATTTCGAACCAAACATGTTTTTGTATCCGGACTACCCTAAATACAAAAACAAAAAGAGTTTTGATTTTCAAGAGGAAAAAACAAAAACAAAAACTCTGCTATCCAAACGGACCCTAACCTTTGAAATAATCCTCATGAATTTAGATTTTAAGCATGATTTTCCGTATTCTCCAGATTTGACAACACTCGAAATTAATGCTAGGGCTGCAATCATGATTTCAAGGGAATGAACTATCCCTGTAATTCTCTTATTTTCAAGCTTTAAACTAAGAAAAGAAAATATTTGGCCGAAGGGAATGAACTTTGTAACGCAATAAAAATTAAGATATATTGTTAAAAATAAAATTGAAGCAAATTCCTCTTTTATAATCATTTTTCTTTCTTAAATTTTTTTTTTCCTAAATTTAATTGAGTCACAACAACAAATAGTAAAAAATAAAAAAATGATTAATTTCATTTATATCCCCTAAGATTTGTTTTTATTTCAATTAAACTCTTCAGGTTTGAGAATTTTCATTTACATCTCTTGAGATTTGATATTGACATCATTTACACCCCTTAATATCACCTTCTTGATAACATCATCCTAATTATTTTTTTAAATACATAAACTACCCTTAATATGATAACTTGGTTGTGTTTGGAAATAAGGATAGAGAATTAATCCTCATTAACCATTTGTAACATTGTCATCCCCTTAATGTCACTTTAAAGTTTAAGAATAATTACAAAATTAAGGTATTAATTTGAGAATTTTGCATTTTAATTTGTGGATTTTATTGTAATTATAAAATTAGGGCATTAATTTGGGGTATTGTATTTTAAGTTAATTTTTTTATAATTTGTATTTCCTATTGATTTCAAGTCTAGCTTCTAGCGCAGCTTGCATTTCTTCAACATGCTTCTTCAACATTTGAATTTCAGAATTAATCTCTTCAGACCCATTCTCTTTCATATCAGTTCCTCCCATTTGAAAACTAGTACTCAAGAAGAGGCAACAACTACTCAATCGCGTAGATGCTTCAGGTTGTAAATCGAAATTCCCAAAATTAAACGCACATACTGAATACACACCCACTATAACACCCTCACAACACACCAGAACACTAGGAAAGAAAAAGTTCAACCACGTGCCTTGTAATACCTCCTCCCCTACTCTAACTCATGGTCAATGAAGAAAACACACAATGAATGGCACAAATACAGAAAATAACACAAAGCCTATCAGATCTGACACAGAAAAACAAGAAGGAGGAGTTAACTCGGCCACCTACCTAGTGACTCAACCATGTATACAGTGTGTGTGTGTGTGTGTATATGAATATTGAAATTCTAAACTCCCCAACAATGGCTAAAAAGGCTCTCAAAGCAACTACGGCGACGTCCCCCTCGAGGACCTCCAGTCCAAAAAGCTCTCCGACCGAAAATGGATCGTGATTGGCGCGCTCATGGAGGAGTTGAAGGGTTTGAAGAGTTGAGATAGATCTAGGGTTTGAAGAGTTGGGTTGAGAGAGATCTAGGG
This sequence comes from Cornus suecica, assembly GCA_963922005.1. NCBI lineage: Eukaryota > Viridiplantae > Streptophyta > Magnoliopsida > Cornales > Cornaceae > Cornus > Cornus suecica. Next base: position 16,041,380 of record OY998245.1, read on the forward strand.
TTTGAACAGGGGTTGAGATTAATAGCATGATTAAACTTAACTAAGTAGGAGAAAACATGTGTTATATGTTTAGGGTTAGAGTGTATAGGTTAGGTATATGTTTGTGTTTTGTTTAAGTAGTAGTGGGGTTGGTTTGGATATAGGGTTAGAGGATTTAATCAATTTAAGTAGTGTTTGGTTTAAAGGTAGTTTAGACATTTCACATTAAAATTGATCACCAAAGGCTGGCAGGGTTGTAAATAAAAAATTTCAAATTTAAAGGGGTCTGATTAAAATAAAAACAAATCTTAAAGGTGTAAATAAAATTAATCCAACAAAAAAATAAACAATCATCAATTTGGTTAAATTGGTTATGAGAGGGAGATACAAATGAGTACGTAACCCATTACTTCCAAATCCAAAATCAAAAGCAATTTAAAGATGGGTAAAGTGCATTAAACTCTTTGGACTATTTTCTCTCTCTCAACTAACCCCCATGAATTACATTTTTTACACAAAACTTCCTAAATTATCCCAACTTTTATAATTCACTTCATTCCGTTATAACACCGTTAGTTAAATTAGAATAATTTACACTTAGATCCCCTGAGATTTTGGTCGATTGCACTCGTTCCCTGAGATTTTATTTTCCTTGCAATGACACCCCCTGAAGGGGTGAAGACCCCATGAAATGACTCTTGTGCCCTTACTTTAGTGTAAAAGACATGTTGACTAAATTAATGGACTAAACAACCCTTGTGTCTTAAGCTCAATTTGAAAAAAAATTCAAGTACTTTGGATACAATGATTTTTCAAATATTATCACATTTCTTTAAATTATTTTTTTTAAATTTTCATTTTTGTAATATAGACCCCAAAAGTTATAATTTTTTTATTTTCTCCTAAAACTAATACTGTGACCTTTTACATTAAATAATAATAATACACTTTATTTATGATTATATTTTTTTTTGTATTTTAGAAGGTGATTCATGTATAAAATATTTGTGAGCTCATATAATTTAATTTATTTTGTAAATAAATAATATACAACTCATACAATTTAAATAAGTAGCAATACATTTTAATTATAGTTTTTGTTGTATTGTAAGAGGTGATAAATGTATAAAAATGTTACAAATGGTTTATAATTTATTATTATTTGTGTAAAATTAATTTAAGCTATTACACTGTAAAATAATAACAAACTATACTTATTGTAATTTTTTATAAATATTTTTGTAAAGTTAATTTAAGCCCTTATACTTTAAATAATGTCAAACTTTACTTATTATAATTTTTTATATTGTAAAAGGTGATAATGAATCAAAATATTAGACAGTCCTTGTGTTTTTATTAGTAGTATATAGATATATAGATAAATATATAGATTTTTGTATTTTAAGTTATATTATTTTTCCTTGCCGAAATATATTTGTCTTATATCTTTACTTTATATCTTATGAAATATTCATTAGAGTTACATTTCAATTAATGTATATTAATTAATTATTATTTTTTTAAAAATATGAAAATATTTATAACCCCATGTCATATATCTTTACTCTATATCTTTTGAAATATTCATTAATATGAAATATTCAAGTAATGCATATTAATTAATTAATATTATTTTTTAAAAGTATTGAAATATTTCCAACCCCTTTTCTTTTACTATATATCGTTTTGATATACTCATTAGAGTTGCACTTCAACTAGGGGTGCGCATGGTACGGTATGATTTTGACCAAAACCGTAACCTAACCGTTATTTTCGGTTTTCTAAAAATGAAAACCGTAACCAAACCGTTAGTAAAATAAACTATACCAAACCAAACCATTTTTTTTTCGGTTTCGATTTTTAACATTTTCTAGATATTTTAAATTTATAAGTAAAAATTTTATTACTGTGATATTTTTGTTCATTACTGTAACCAAACCGTGGAAAGTGTCATGTTTTTGTTCATATTATTATGGGATATGAAGCTGGAACTTTCACTTCTTAGAAAAAATTGAACTTATGAAGGGTAAAAAACAGAGAAATAAATCATTATACATGTATACATTTTTAATATAAACATAAATAAAAAGTTTTGAAAGAAAATTCAAAGGTGGATTATCTTTTTTTCTTCGATTTAGAAGTAAATTAATTCCATAATTAGTTATATGTCTATTTTTTTAGAGGACTTGATACTTACAATAAGTATATAGATAATACATATATAATATAATATATGATATATTATAAAACCGGTTCGGTTTGATTTTTGGAGGGTAAAAACCGAAACCTAACTGAAAAAATCGTAACCAAACCGAATAATCTTAAAACCGAATCGAACCGCCGGTTTCGGTTCGATCCGGTTCAGTTTTTCGATTTTGCGTGCAACCCTAACACTAATACATATTAATTCATTAATTTTTATTTTGAAGAAAATATTTGAAAATATTCTCAACTCCTCACATTTAGAATAGTTGTTATATATATATATATATATAAATTATAGGGTTTTCATCTTAGGTCATGGAAGTAATTTCACCACCTAGATATTTGTCTCATGAAATAAGGGAGACAACACAAGGACATTTCGGTCATTTTTTCCCTTCAGGGGTATCATTGTAAGGAAAATAAAATCTCAGGGGCAAGTATAATTGACCGAAATATCAGAGATTCTGAGTACAAATTATCGTAATTTAACTAACAGTATTATAACGGAATAAAGTGAATTGTAAAAGTTAAAATAATTTAGAGAATTTTGTGTAAAAAATATAGTTTAGGTGTTACTTATAGAGAGAAAATAGTACGGTTGATTTAATTTAATGTACTTTACCCTTTAAAGATATTTAAAGATGTCAATCATTAATTCGAAGTTTTTCCAAGACGCATGGCCGTACTTCAATCATAAATATGTGAATATTTCAACATAGACAAGTGTCAAGGACCCAGTTTCACACGTGCCAGTTCCACCGACGGAGACTTTGTACTGGAGCAAGACAATCAATGAAGCACATCGATGAGTCCGAAAATGCTGACTACAAATCGCCGATCTTCCGGTGAAGCCGTAACTCGCCGATCTCCTGCAACTTCCTCAGACTCCGAATCGCCAAAACATCGCCTTTCTTGATCTCCAAAACTCGTGCCACGTCATCACTCCTGTTTTGAAGCTGAACAACATGCACAAACAAGAGAAAAAAAGCACAATAAGCATTAATCACTAAAAAAAAAATACCCCATACTAAAACCATCAATCTCATACCTATAAACTTTGATGATAGCAATAAGCCGTTGACCTCAGCCAAATCTGGAAAAATTTAATCAATAAATTCATTATTTAATTTAACTTACTTAAATATGCGAAGTATATTGTAAGCATTAAATTAAATTTTCACTATCAAAATATATATTATATGATCCTTACGAGTCATCAAATTTATAACAACTAAATAAATTAATTTATTAATAAATTTTATTGACTGAAATACGCAATATAGTATTATAAGTGATGAATTAAATTTATTCTATATCAGAATCATTTTCATACCCTTGATGCTTTACTTCACAAAATTAAATAAAGTGACTGACTTGAATACACGACAGAATATTGTAAGTAAGAGAATTTGGTTACCTTGTAGAGATGTATTTATGAGAGGAGAGATAGAGGATGAGAAAGCAGAGGAGGGTGAGGATCGGAATGAAGTGCATAAATTTATAGTTTTCATATTTGGATCTGTGACTTGTTGTTGTCTTGTTTTTTTTTTGTCGTGGGTGAGCATGGGCACTTGGTCGAGGTCGGGGTGGTTCTCTTCTATGGCTTCTATTCCTCCTCCATGGCTGTGCAGCTTTGAACATGGTGAGCCCAGAGACTGCCTGTGCATGATTTGCTGTGTGTTCGTGTGTGGGGGGTTTTAGTTATAGTTGGGTTTGGATAGGTAATTAGTTTGTTCAAATTCGGGTAGCAAACGTTTTTATAGCCTCCTTTTGTTTCTTTATTTATTTTTAAATTTAACTTTAAAATTTGAGTTAATTTTAGTAAACTGATCCCCTTTTATACAGAAAATTCTTCTGCGTTTATCAAATTATATCAGTTTGCCTCATTTTCTATAATCTTGAACCAATATACACCTGCGATTTAATGAAAAGTGATTTAAAATTAAAAAAAACATATAAAATTCGTAAAATATATATAAAATTCAAAAAAAAATATAAAATTCGAAAAAATATATAAAATTTAAAAAATAGAAAATACACACATATATATATATATATAATTCATAAAACAATATATAAAATTCAAAAAAACATATAAAATTTGGGAAAACAATATAAAATTTGTAAAAATGATTTAAAATTCAAAAAAATATATAAAATTCAAAAACAATATATAAAATTCATAAAAAATATTTAAAATTTGAAAAAATATATATAAAATTTGAAAATATATATAATTCGAAAAAAAACATATAAAATTTGAAAAAATATATAAAATTAATAAAAAAACAAATAAAATTCGAAAAAAACATATAAAATTAGAATATATATATATATATAATTCATAAAAATATATATAAAATTTGTAAAAATATATATACAATTCGTAAAAAATATATAAAATTCAAAATTTATATATTCTTACTTGTATTCTCTTGTCACCCTAATATATTCTTTTGTTTTTACATCTTCTTACTTGTTTTTTCGAATTTTATATATTTTTTTATGAATTTTATATATTTTTACGAATTTCATATATATTTTTGAATTTTATATATATTTTTTGAATTTTATATGTTTTTTTCGAATTTTATGTTTTTTTCGAATTTTATATACTTTTTCGAATTTTATATATATATTTTCGAATTATATATATATATTTTGAATTTTATATATTTTTTCGAATTTTATATATATATTTCTAATTTTATATATTTTTTACGAATTATATATATATATTTTTGAATTTTATATGTTTTTTTGAATTTTAAATCATTTTTCATTAAATCCCAGGGATATTTTGGTCCAAAATTATAGGGAATGGAACAAGCTGATACAATTTGATAAGTGTAAAAAAGTTTTATATATAGAAGGGGGCAAAGTGATTTTTTTGAAACTATAAGAGGATTTACTGAAATTAACTCTTAAAATTTCAATCTAAGACGCGTTTACTAACATTATTTCAAGGCAAGTGACCTTTGGAATATATGTATAGACATATATGTTTATTATTTTGTACTAACAACTAGGGCTGGTAATTCGTGTTTATGGGTGGTGTTCATACCGGGTCAAAAAAAAATTAGTTAATATACGTGTCAAATATGTTCAACCCTAACCCAACTCATTTATTAAACAGATTACTTGTGTCGACCTATGTAATCCGTTTAATTTATTTATCATAAATATTAAATCAAATTATCATAAATATTAAATTAAATTTGACATAATCCAACACGAAACGAACTATTTAACATATTTGTCAGTAAAATTAAATTGAATTTGACACGACTCAATTATAACTTATTGATATATTTCAAACCATGATCAATTTAAGAAGAGAAAATATATATATATATAAATATAATCGTATCAAACGGGTTATTCGGCTTACTCGGGTTTGACCTTAACCCGACACTAATATTCTTGTGTCATTTTCGGCTTGACCCTTATAAAGCTTCAACCCTTTTATGATCAACACTAACCCTTTTAATTCATGTCATGTTCGTGTCAGGTTATCATGTTATATCTCATTTTGTAAGCTCTACTAACCACTAACATGTGTTTATTATTAGGGGTGCACAAGGTTGGATTGGGTTCGATTTGGACCGAAATTAGAACCAAATAGCTTTTTTCGGGTTATTAAATATAACAACTTGATGTAGGAACTGAAACTGAAATCGAAACCGTTAGTGAAAGAAATTGAACCGAACCAACCATTTTTTTTGGTTCGGAACGGATTTCGACTATTGAACAAATCATTATCTAGCGTTGAATATTAAATAATAAAAGATAATATATTTATCATAATTGAATTAAATGACTCTTACCAAAAATAAAACGAATTCAAACTGAGTAGTCAAATTGAAGCAAAAGTGCAAAATACTTCCTATATTACAAAAGTGAGCAAATCAGTCCCTCAAATTTTTAAAATTGAGCAAATCACTTTTTGAATGTCAAATTATAATTGTAACCTTTTATAAAAAAATAAAAATAAATATAATACGTAAAAACACTAAGATACCCTCATTAGTCCTTATGTTTATTTGCTACCCAAACACCACACTTCAAGAGTGCATTTTATAATTTTGCCTATGTAATATTCTATCTTTAGGATTGATTAAGATTAAAAAAAATAGTTCTATTTTATCAGTGCTAAACATGAATAATTTATTTTTTATTTTTTATTTTTTAATTTATCTAATAGTAATTCGTACACTTTTAAAAAAAATTAATTACAAAACATATTCAAACATATATCCAAATAGACAATGAGGGATCTAGAAAATTATTTTAGGGTGGCAACCAAAATATTTTTATTCTTTCAACTGCAACACTGGTTGTCTTTATTACAAACTATTATTATTACAAACTGAAGAACAAATTACAAACTAAAAGCACTCCAAAGAAGAGAGAAAACAATCTCTGAAAACTTGAGAGAGAAAAGAAGGAGCCCAAATGAAAACCTACTTGGTCTTATATAGACCTAAGAAAGCAAAGCAAAAGTAAAGTCAGAAAAGCAATCCTCGGGTGCACAAGGGGCCCCATCGACAGTGATTGCAAACTACTTTACCCGACCAGATCCGGGAATCACGGACCGACATAAAAGACAGATCATTATTATCTGATACATATTGACACAATTATCATAAAACGACAAAAGACTCAAAAGTCTGATAATTGGGGCTGATGTCATCGCAAACGTCATATGGCATGTGACATCATGGCAAACGTCATTTGTGACAAGGACCCTTGGGGGCAGAGGTGGATACAGCAGTGATCATAATATTTTTGAATATTAGTTCTTATAATCTTTGAATTATATTTTTACTTGTTTTAATATTTTTTAAAAAATAATTATTCATGAATTTATTTTATTTATTGGGATGGTTCAAAAAATATATTATTTTTGCTCAACTCCCTCTAAAATAAGAAATATTCTTGCACAATAAAAATATTTTCACACAATAAAAGTATTTTTGCACAATAAAAATATTTTTGCACAATAAAAATATTTATGTTGCAACCCTAAAATAATTTTCTAAATCCCTCATTGTCTATTTGGATACATGTTTGAATTTGTTTTATAATAGTTTTTTTTTTAAAGTGTACGAATTACTATTAGATAAATTAAAAATAAATTATCTATGTTTAACATGGATAAAATAGAACTATATATATATTTTTAATCTTAATCAATCCAAAAAATAGAATATTACATAGGCAAAATTGCAAAATACACCGTTGAAGTGTAATGTTTGGGTAACAAATGAACATATGGACTAATGAGGGTATCTTAGTTTTTTTATGTATTATATTTATTTTTTATTTTTTTATAAAAGGTTAAAACATGTGTACAATTATAATTTAACATTCAAAAAGTGGGTCCAGGGGACAACTTGCTTAATTTTGAGAACTTGATAGATTGATTTGTTCACTTTTATAATACATAGAGGTATTTTGCTCATTTTGGGATAGTTCAGGAGATATTTTGCACTTTTGTCTCAAATTAATGAAGGAAATGCTATGAGTGCGTTTGGAAACTAGTGTTTTCGTTTTCGTTTTTTATCTCTTGTAAACAAATTTTTTTTTCGTTCTTGTTCTAAGGGTATTCTGGAAACAAAAACACATTTGGTTGGAAAATTTGTCTAAAAAATTTTCAAGAACAAAAAACAAAAAAAATCGTTTGGCAGACCTTGTTTTTTCAGAAATTTTGAGAACAAAAACAGAAAAACATGTTTGGCAGCGGCTGTTTTCCCTGAATTTCTGAGAACAAAAACACAAAAACATGTTTGGCGAGTTGAAGTTTTTTTAAAAATATTTTACTTAAATTTTGCCTAGAAGTGTTGAAATTGAAAAAATTCATACAGCAACTTCCCCTAAAAATTACTAATAGTAAAAAAAAAAATTATAAAATTAAGTAGCAAGAAATATAAGAAAGAGAAAAAAAAATTGACACAATTATTTTCATACCCACCATATTTTACATATATACTACTCCATAAATGTCAATAATATTTTACAACATCATCTCATACTTTGAAAAGTAAAGCAAATTAATTATAAAAAGTTAAAATACATTCAATATGCAATGGTAGTAAACATAAAAAGTTAAAATACATTCAGTTACACAATCTATAAAAGCTAATACGCATACAAATATGTTACAATCATCCAATAGTTCAAACCACACAAAATGGTACACTACTGTCTATTATTCCAAATCTCATCAGCTATATTATCACGAAACTCTTGCATAAATTGGGTGTCGTGATGACCTTGTAAGACCTCAACATCATCATCATCATCATCTTCACCATCAACATTATCTCCATCATTGGCCCCATCCCCATCACCCATGTTTAGGACCTCTGTATCATCAAATATGTTATCTGGTTGTCCAAGTAACCTTATGTAGTTGTGCATAACATAACAAGCCATGACAAATTTAACTTGCATTGGGAACTTGTAGGGACGCATTATCCTAAGTATTGGAAACCGTTGTTTAAGCATGTCGAAACATCTCTCAATGACATTTCGCAGTGACGAATGCATGAAATTGAACATTTCCTCCTTGCCTCGATATCTATTGTTAACTGCTTGAAATTCGGGCAAGTGATATCTATATCCTCGGTAGGGGGCAAGAAATCCCGGTTTATTAGCATATCCCGAATCGACCAAATAATATTTTCCTAACATATCCACAAATAAAATAAATCAAGAAACATTTCAAATAATAGTACCATTTCAAATAATTAAACAATATACTTTTTAAAATATTAGAATCTGAGGATGAGGTTTTACCTTGTGGCGCTTTGGGAAACCTCCATTCCGGTCTCGCAAAAAGGCCATAACATTCTGCGATGGAAATCATTTCCTACCTCTATATGGATGTACCTTGTCGGCATCTAAATGGGCAGGCACATGGGTGCCGTCTATTGCGCCCACGTAATCTCGAAATGGGTGGTATCTCAGGCCTTTGTTCACAATATGTTGTGGAGTTTGGCTCATGTTAGGAGGGATAATGATTTCATTCCCAAGAAGTCCAACCACATGAAGTACCCTGTGTATGTGTCGGTAAATGGTTTCAGTTGAATGCTGAAATCTTTCGGCAACTATCCAATTCGTGAGACTATGGCATAAGGTTACACACACACACACACACACTAGTTGAAAAAAAAAAAAAGTTAACTGGGCATGGTTTCTGCATTACAACAAAAAGGATAAAATCAAGATAGGGGACACAATTAATTTAACTAAGCTTGAAGACGGTCGAAATCAGTTAGCAGCAATATGAATATAAGAGAATTTTATGTCAAGAGTTGGGTTTGGACATTGAGAGCTTTGGTTATCATCAGAATCAAATCACGAATGAAGCCTAGTCTCTCTTTGAATATCAAATGAAAATTCGGTGCATTTTTTTTGTCTCCGTTCATTCTCTCTGTCAAAATTTTATTGAATTTTAAAAACATTGCACACTTGAAACCATCATCCAATTCATAAAACTTATGTTCATCCTGTTTGGTTTTGTTACTTCGAGTTATCAAGGGGGCATAAATCACCAAGTTCACACTTGTTATCACTATCCAAAGTTCACAGTTGATATCACTACCCAGTTCATAGAGGTTTATGTTGATGATGCTTTTGTTGTTTTAGGGTATCAGTGAATGCCTTAATCTTACTGCTCTGTTTTCAAATGGGTGACTAGGTGAAACCCCATTGTCAGTGGTATCATTCTCCTTGGCAATTAGTAAAGAAAACAATGTAATCTGTTATACAATTTTTCATCCAATAGTTTTATATATATATCTAATATAAAAATGACTTGAGAATTAATAAGCCAAAATTATTTCAGAATCCATATGTTCATAAAAATATTCACATTATTCAATGTTCAAAAGTAGTAATACTCTTTGAGTGCATAGTCAAGTGGTTACTGACATATACCTCTGGCAACTCCAATATACGTACCCTCTCATAGTCATAATTGAGTTAATATATACATATATATAGTGTATTTCTGTTTATTCCAGTCCTCTCACAAACAAGGAAAATAAGATGCTTAATTTACATTCATTTTTTGTTTCTGGGCCAATAAGAGAAGCGGCCATTTTCGAAATGGATTTGTTGTACCACCACCAATGCAGCAGTATAACTTTTTAAAAGGGATACTAACATGTGATATATTAACCTAGAAATTCTTTATGAACATCTATATATACACACACCTATAATACATACTTTACATTGCTCTTCTAGAGCTCCCTTCCTAAATGGACTGGAGCATATTTCCATTCAACAAAAATAAACACGATAACAACAAAAACCCATCAATATTTACATGAAAAAAACACCAAACTAAACATCTGGGCAACATAGAATCTATAAAAAAAAATTGAAAAAAAAAAAAAACAGAAAGGGGATTACCTGATATGAGAGGCCAAGCTTGTTGGAACGACCTTGGATCCCAAAGATGACGGAGAACAAGACACAAGCAATAAATACAGTTCTTGGAGCTTTGCCTATGACAAAATCAAAACAAAATACATTATCAAACCAGGACTAAATACATTTTAATATACTTTTTAATTATCATAAAAAGTCTGTATAATTATATCAAGGCAGATAATGGTAAGCATCAATTCATAACATGAGATAATGTAACGAAATCATAGCTGTGTATCGGTATTGAACCTATGTAAGGAAGGACATAGAAATAGAGTGGGAACATCTATAATGCAAAACTGATTTTGGTTTAATTATAAGACCTGCAATGCATTCTGCAGTAATTTCCAAAACAGTTCTCTAAATTAAGAAATGGGAAGTTTATAAGCCTCGACTTGATAAGATCTATTTACTAGAAAATTTTGAGCAAATACAAGTTACGTTTGGTGGATACCAGTCATCACACACCCTAATCATATTACTCGTACTGAAAGTGTGTATTAAAAATTCTGAAGATATTTTTTAATCAGAATCAACTCAGACATGTTGGGTAAATCCATATTGAATCATCATCAACTTTAGTTATAAAACAAGTAACATAAATTGATATGTTTTACTAAAATGAATTTGATTAACACAACTAAGAAAATAAATTGATAAAAATAACTATGCTACCAAAGAATAATACAGCTTGAGCAATAAATGATCAGTAAAACAAAAAGTTATAGTGGGTGAGATTTTTTGTACCTCCTAAAGCAGCAATTGCAAATGAGATTGAGAGTCCCCCCTTTTTTTTTTGGTCAGAACGTAATGAGATTGTAATTTAGTCAAGAATTTAAAGGGAATGATTGACCAGGCTCTTACATTGGTTTACTCACATCTACATAGCAGGGCAATCTAACAAGACACAGGTCGAGCAATATGTGATTATGGGCCACAGTTGTTACGATCCAGCTTATAGAAGCAAGAAATTTTGGGAGGTTGATTTACCAATTGACTGCCCCCGAATGGCTTAATAATTTTATATTTGAGCAATGAAGGAATTAAAGAAGCTAGGCTCTCAGTAGTGTCACTATTTTCTGTTAAATTATATATCTCAACTTGATTGAGTACCAAAAAGAAAAACTTATTTCCCACAGAGACAACATTATGTGTCCAATTTGTTTTAAAGGTGCATTCTAAATTTGGTCATCGACATCGATGATATACAAATTTAAATAGTCTACAAAATCGAATCACGAAAACGACCAAAATGACTCTCTCACTATAAAACCCTAGCCTATAAACAGAAGATATATCATGCTTTTGTAGATTAGAGAAGAGATTTGAAGAAAAGTAAGAACAAACCCTAGCCAAATGATCGGTGAATACCTGTCTTGCTTCGCTACTGAGGTGAATCAAAGACGTTTCTCTGCAATTTCGATCGATTTCATGGCCGATATGAGGTGTCTTGCTATTTGGGAGTCGCCGCCTCTAAGGAATGAAGAGAGAAACCTAGAATGGTTGCACAGTGCATAATGAAGAATGAGAAAGAAATGCCCGAAATATTTTTTTACTCCTTTCTCAAATTAGAGAACATGGGTTGAGAAATGCACAGTGCAAAAATTAGAGAACATGGGTTGAGAAATGTTGAGAACATCATTTTTATGTTCTCAAAATTGAGCCTTTTTGAGGGATGGTTTTTTTACTGTGCGTGAAGAAAGTTTGGGCCATTTACTAGCCAAACACGTTTTTCTTCCCATTTTAGGTCCAAAGAACAAAAACCAAAACAAAAATTACCTATCCAAACAAACCATATGTCACTATTAGATCTCATAAATGACTTTTCAAAAAAAAAAAAAAAATCTCATAAATGATTAAAGAGTTAATTTCAGTAAAACCCCTATACTATTGAATTTAATCAACTAACCCCTTCTATGTCCGGATTGTCCCCTATACTTTTCAATTTCATCACCTTGTTCCCTCACCCTCACATTTCATTTAAAATACCTAAACTACCATCAATGTATATATTTCAAATATATATATATATATATATATATATATATATATATTTCAGAAATCAATATATATTTCGGAAAACAAATATATATTTCAAAAAAAAATTATTTTTTCCGAAATATATATTATTTTTCGAAATACATATTCCCCCCCAAATATATATATATATATTTTCCTAAAAATATATTTTTGTATATATATATATTCGAAAGAATGTACATATTTTTCGAAAAAAAAATAAAATTCACAAATATATATAGAAAGGGTAATTTAGGTATTTTGATTGAAATGTGAAGGTGATGGGACAAGGTGATGAAATTGAAAAGTATAGGGGACAATTCGGACATAGGAGGAGTTAGTTGATTAAAATCAATAGTATATGATGGTTTAGTGAAATTAACCCATGAATAAATTCAATAAATTTTTATTCAATAACCAAACAAAAGAGTACGTTTAAATTCATTGGTGAAACGAATTCAAATCTCCCCCTTTCATTCTAAAATTTGATCAAGTTACCTCAATTATTTTAATATAACTATAACTATAAATAATAATAATAATAATAGTCTCACTATTAATTGTTAAAAAGTATAATTAATTTTAAAAAATATGAATTAATCTAAAGGATAATGTTTTGAGTTTTTTTAGATAGTGGTTGTTTGGATACCAAATCTGTGAAAATCAAAATGGGCAATTTTTTTTATAAAAATTTACTAAAGTAGTAAATAATAGGGAAAATATTACTTACATCCCTTGAGGTTTGATTATATTGCACGTGGTACCCTTTAATTTTCAAATGTATCAATTACCTCCCTTCAGATTAGCTTTTTCTATTCCTTTAACCCCCACCATCTAAAGTTAATGCGGTCGAAGGAATAAAGTACCCTAAGTACCCCTCAAATTCATATTACAGTTTCACCCCTTAAATTATTGAATTTTACATTGCCCCCCATCCCAATGGGTAAATTACAGTTTCACTTCCTAAAATTCGAAAAAATATTTAAAATTTTAAAAAATATATAAAATTAAAAAATATATAAAATTTGGAAAATATATATAAATTTTGAAAAAAATATAAAAATTGAAAAAATATATAAATTTCGAAAAACATATATAAAATTTGAAAAATATACATATAATTTGAAATAAATATATAAAATTAGAAAAAATATTTGAAATTCAAAAAAAATAATATAAAATTCCAAAAAAATGTATAAATTTTGAAAAACATATATAAAATTCGAAATATAAATATAAAATTCAAAAATATATATTCAAAAAAAATATATAAATTTCGCAAAACATATAAAATTTGAAATTTTGATGGTTCAATATTCCAAGCAAAAAACTGCATAATAGCAAGCGGAACCCATCAAATCTTTTAGAAAAAGAAGTGTTTATGATTTGATAGACATCTCACCCTCTGCACAACAAACATTGGAACACCTTCCTGTAATGTAGACTCTACAAATATATGCATGTTTGAACTTGCAAATTAACCCATTTTGAATTTATATATTTTTTTGAATTTAATATATTTTTTCTAATTTTATATATATTTTTGAATTTATATATTTGTTTCAAATTATATATATATATTTTTGAATTTATATATTTGTTTCAAATTATATATATATATTTTTGAATTTATATATTTGTTTCAAATTATATATATATATATTTCAGAATTTATATATGTTTTTTGAATTTTATATATTTGTTTTCGAATTAGATATATATATTTCAAATTTTATATATGTTTTTTGAAATTTATATGTTTTTTCGGAATTATATATATATATATTTCGAATTTTATATATTTTTTCTAAATTTATTTATTTATTTCAAATTTTATATATTTTTAAAATTTTATATATGTGTTTTAAATTTATATTTTTTTTCGATTTTTATATTTTGTCCAAATTATATATATTTTTAAAATTTAAATATTTTTTAGAATTTTAGAAGGTGAGACTGTAATTTACCCATTAGGGTGGGGGCAATGTGAAAATTCAATAGTCTAGGGGTTTATTAAGGGTCATTTTGTAATTTTACGTCTCCAAGGGAGATATCTGATATATTTGAAAACTAAGGAATCCGCGTACAATATTGCCAAACCTTAGAGGAGGTAAGTAATATTTTCCCTAAATAATAAATAAGAAGTAACATATTTGATAACAAAAGAGAAGAGATTTAATCAAATTTAAAAGTTCATGAGGCAATTTGATTTGATTAATTTTAATAGAAAGAGGAGATTTTGTGCCAATGAATGTTATTTAAGTAAATTTTAATATTTCATTTATGGATTTAACAACAAATTGCCGTAAACCAACAAATACCGGTGATAAAAAATTGATAACACAAGGGACCATACGATTCTTGTTGGAGTTTTATGATCAAAATTAAATGAATGAGGGGTTTAATGATATCTCCTATTACCCTTATAACAATATTATGTGGAGTATATTTAATTCACTCTATATATTTCCTATATGTGGTTTTGCTAAAAGCTAAAAAATTTCCAAATTCTTTTAATTTTTTTTAAAAAGAGTATATTTTCTCTTTTTCTTTCTGTTTTCTTTTTTTTAGTCTTTATCATGCAATCAACTGAAAGAAAGAAAAAGAGAAAACCCTAATTGCGCCAAATCAACCAGAAGATGAAGAAGGAGAGAGAGAAATGACGATGAAAATTGTAAACTGACGAATCCGATTTCGTGAAGATTGAGTTTTAGGTAAATCTCGTACACACACTCACACATATATATATGTGTGTGTTTATGTATCTATTTCTCCTAAATCGTTCAATATCTGCTGTTCTTCAATTTCAACCATCCTGTGTTTCTTATGGATGGAGCCATGATCTATTAAAAGGGCCTCTTCAAAGATGTTTGTGTGTGTGTGTCTGTGTTGTGGTGTGTGGGTGTGTGATCCACCAGTCTAAAACCAATCTTCCAACTTCAAAACAATTGCTTATAATAATTTGTAGGATGTTTAATGTTTAGTTGTCAAAATGTGAAAATTTTGCTAGGATTCTATCTGGGTCACTTGTATTGTTGTAAATCAATTTGGGGTTTTGGAAGTTGTGGATAAAAATTGCAAGTGCTATGCTTATTTTCAAGCTTTTTAGTCTCATAAAATATTTAATTTCATCATATATTTGGTATTGGGGGTCCATGGATTTGTAGTTGATTTGTATGGAGTGTCTCTAATGCATGATTCACAAATGCAAATACAAATTGGAAATTGGAAATATAGACCCACACACATATATGTGGATTCATCTAGATACTCATATGACTTGATATACCCAAAAGTTCTGTCACTTCCATTTTTGTTAGTTCGTGTTGCATATATGATCTTGTTTTCTGGTGGTTGTTACAAGCCACATAATCCACTCAGATTCTTGCTACTTCATGTTAGTCTAATTGAGCCCGCCTTATGAAGCATCTTGCACTTGAGGTTTAGATGATTGTGGCCTGGTGCGGCTTGAGCCTTTAACCATGCTTATTAGCTGACTAATTAGTTTTCAGTGTAAGCATTGTATACTGGGGCTTTAATCATAGTATATCTGACAAAATTCCCCGTATGCTATGTCACGAATCAGGTTGTGTGGTGGGTTTGGGTGTACATCAAGTCTTAGATGTGTCAAATCGCAAACAAATGAACAAAAAAAAATGCACTACTGAATTATTGTAATATACTGTGCGATATTCGCATTTCAATGATTTTGGAACAATTATATTTTTTTTGATAAGTAAGTAAAATATAAAAGGCACTCAAAAGGGGAGTGCGGCCCAAATACAAAAGAGAACCCTAAGGGCCAAGAGAACCCAAGAACTCAATTTTCTCTCCCAAAGATTTACAATTACGACCCTCAACCCAACAAAACAAACTAGAAATAAACAAATCCTTGATCGCTCCCAATGGAGACTCCACGCCCTCAAAACAACGCCTATTGCGCTCCAACCAAACATTCTACCAAAGGCAAAGAGGGACCGCTCTCCAAAAAGGCTGAGCGTGAGAGCCAATCTGCACACCTCCAAACAACCAATACATCCCGAACTGAACACGACATCACCCACTGCCACCCGAAGAGACTGAAAAGAAGACACCAATAATTGTAGGCAACCGGACAGTGCAAAAAGAGGTGATCCACGGATTCTCCATCCTTCTTGCATAAATAACACCGATTAACCACAACTATGCCCCGCTGACGCAACATATCCAAAGTGAGGATGCGACCCCATGCCGCCAACCACGTGAAGAAAGCAACCTTTAACGTGGCCTTTGACCTCCAAACCGCCTTCCAAGGAAAAGTCTCATCCGCTCTAGGCGATAGACAGCCAAAAAACGAGGAGACCAAGAAGCTCCTGGAAGCGGAAGGATGCCAATGTAAAGAATCCGGTCTAGCACCAACAGTCAAGGAGTACAACAACTCCAAAAGCTTAGAAATCTCCTCTATCTCCCAATCCTGGAAAGGACGCACAAAACTAACATTCCACACTAGTCTTCCGGTATCGAGGTGATAACAGTCGGCTATAGTAACATGACGATCCCGAGCGATCCTAAACAACTGAAGAAAAGAAGAGGCAAGTGTACCCTCACCGCACCACCAGTCCATCCAAAAACAAACACAATGACCATCCCCAACCCTGAAGCTGCAAAAGGAGGCGAAAGAATCTCATCCCTGCCGGATATCCTTCCACACCCCCACCCCACGTCGGCCCTGAACCTGATCGGAACACCAACCGCCTCGAATCTCCCCATAGCGACAGGTGATCACCTTCCTCCAAAGACGATGCCTCTCAGCCCCGAAGCGCCACAACCACTTACCCATTAACACCTTATTGAATGTCGTCAACCGGCAAATGCTCAAGCCCCCATCCTGAACATGACGATAAACCACCTCTCAACGCACCAAAAGAATAGACTGGCTCTCCCTACTCCTGCCCCACAGAAACTACCTCTGAATCCTCTCGATCCGTTGAGCCACGCATGTAACTATTGGTGTTGGCTTTTTGGGGAATGTCTAACCACAAGTGTTACCTGTATTTCTTATTTATGTCCGAGCAATATGTGTCCAAGTAGCATAACCCTGTAAATGCCCTTAGTTTTTTTTTTTTTTTTTTTGAAAGGCTGTAAATGCCCTTAGTTGTTTCTTTAAGTGTTAAATTATGGCTAAATGTAAGATCAAATGGTGCAACATCACTGGATTTTTATCAAACTCAATTGTATAAGGCCATGAGAATTCGAATTTCAAAGTTTTCACATTGTTTGTCTTGGCAAGTGTATGAGATTCAATTGCTGCTTAATGTCCTAGTTACCTGACTGGTCAGCAACCACTTCAGAGGGCTCTTGGTCAACAACCACGTAGCTATAGGTTGTTATTCTTAAAATTTTTACCTCTCAATATTTTCTCTCTCAAGATCTCTCAAGTTCTCCTTCTCCTCTTCTTCTTCAAATTTCTTTTTTTTTTTCAAAAAATGTGTTCACTTATTTTGTACAGTTAGTCTAGTAAAATATTTTTTATATATAAATTGTATACTGGGGTTTTTGCATTTGTGTTTGGGGAAATTCTCTTAGCCAATTTTGCACTTCAGTTGTCCATCCATGCATAGCCCAAGACTCAACTCTATGTCTTCTTCTTCTTGATGTGTTGTTTTCTTGAATTTTCGTGTAGCACAGTTTACAGATCTCTCTAGTATATCTCAAGTATTTTTTTCTTGGTTTCCTCTTTTGTGTACACAAGTATGTTGGAATATATACTGAAATTGGTTAAAGTCACAGATAACTAGCAAGATAAAGTTGGTTAACAAGGGAAAAGAAATCCAGCAAGGAAACTTACATATAGGCCCCGTTTGAAACCCTTGTTTTTGTTCTTGTTTTTAGGGTGAAAAAATAAGAACAATTTCTATTCTTGTCTTTGTTTTTTCTCACCCTAAAAACTAAAAACAAAACATTGTTTGGGGCAAATTTCAGTTTTTGTTCTCACACACACAATCACACACACACACATACGAACATACACACAATTTTCTGCAGAGGGTTTCAATTTTAGGATGGTTTTGGGTTTTGATTGGGGTGTTGGTGGTGATATTGGTGGTGGCGGTGGTCGATTGGGAGTGGTGGTGGTGGTGGGTGTGGTGGTGGTTTTAAGGTTTCGATTGGGCTTTGTTGATTTGGGGTGGTTAGGGTTTCGATTGGGGTGGATTGGGGTGGCCGGCGGCGGTGGATAGAGGGTTGGTCGTGGCTTGCGAAGGTCATGGCGCTGGTGGTGGTGGTGGGGGTCGATTTGGGGGTGCTGCATATGTGTGTGTATATATATATGTGTGTATGTGTCTCTGCAGATTAGTGGTGCTGGGTGGTGGTGGCGGCGACAACGGGTGGTGGGGGTGATGTATATGTGTGTGTTTATGTTTGCAGAAACAAGGTGCCGGGTAGTGGTAGGGGTGGTGGTGGTGGTGGTGTTGGTGTTGGTGTTGGTGTTGGTGTTGGTGGCGGCGGCGGTGGGTGGTGTTGGTTGGTGGTGGCGGTGGAGGTTGTGGATCGAAGGTCATGGTGAATTCTTGGGATTTTTTTTTTAACAGTGAGAACAAGAACAAGAAAACACCAATTTCTTGTTCTCACAATTTTCTGCACTGTTCATGAAAATTGTTTCCAAACTGAGAATTTCCTCAACAGTGAAAATGCTCCCAAACAAATTTTGTTCTCATGAATAGTGCCAAAAAACAAGAACAAAAACAAGAATAGGGGTTTCCAAACGGGGCCATAGCCGTATAAAAGATAGTAGTGCCCCAGTAATGGCATATTTAGATTCGTGCTATTTGAATTATTTAATTCTTTTTGGCTGCATTGTTGTTGTTTGATATTTTACTCTTTATTTATATAGTATCTTTCTTGAAGGATTTCGTTGTGTTTACATTTGATTTTTAGCAGCTGATTTAATTTCATTTTATGTTACTGTCCTTGGGTTCTATAGCATCATCTATAACACGGAAGGCTTTCATTGTGTGTTTAATTTCAGATAGCGTAATGTTATCTTGACCATTTTCCACAATCGATGATGGTTAGGGTTCATGTCTCCGTAGGAGCAAATGGGTGTTTGAGTTTTGTTGCCAAGGAAAAAACAACAATATTATAGTACTGAACAAACTTATCTCTCATGCTTTTAACAGTATAAGTGAAATTGGGTTTAATTTATGCTCTTTCTATCCTTGATTGCTTGATCAGGACTTAATTCATCTGTCTTTACCATAATTACAGTCTGATTTGTGTAAAACTAAATATGATTTTCAGCTCATAACTAATTTTAGTGGACTTTTGTCGTAAATGTTCAAATGACGCAAGAACTTCATGTCCTAAGAGTTGTTAAGTTTATAAGTTATCTGTTAATCTATGCATTTACCCCTTTCTGAAGTTGATTATATAAAATCAACGATGGAGAACTATTTGGTGTGTCATGCAATGCTTTCATGGTATAAGAACCCATAGAGGACACTGGTAATTCAATGGCATATCGTGAATCGGTATTCTTTGTTTCTTATATTTGTTTTTTTTTTGATAAGTAAGAATATTATAAAAAGCACTCAAAAGAGGAGTGCATTCCAAGAATACAAGACACCGCTCTATGAACTAAGCCCAAAAAGACAATCTTTTCTTTTATAGATGAACAAAATCTACCCTCCACCCAAAAAAACAAAAAGGAAATGAAAGAATCTTTAAGTAAACCAATCGGAGACTTCACCCTCTCAAAACACCTTTTGTTACGTTCGAGCCAAATCATCCACCAAAGACACAAATGCGCCACTTTCCAGAAAGGACGGGATCGCAACCCCGCGAAACAATCCCACCAACCATCAATAAACTCACGGACCAAAGCCTGCATCACCCAAGAAATGCCAAACAATCCAAAAACTAAACACCAACAATCATACGTCACCGGGCAATGAAGGAGAAGATGGTCAACGGATTCTGCATCATTCTTACACATGAAACACCTATTGACCACAACGAAGTTGCGGCGTTGAAGGTTGTCTAAGGTTAGAATTCTGCCCCAAATCACCGACCATGCAAAAAAGGGGACTCTAGAAGGGACACCAGAACGCCAAATCTCCTTCTAAGGAAAGGCCACGCGCGGCAATTGAGAAGACATCCTGAAAAAAGAGGACACCGAAAAGCCTCTAATAGGAGGACACCACACCATCCGATTCGGCCCACCTCCGGGGATGGACAAGCTATACAGTAAACCCAGAAGGTCATATATCTCCTCTAGCTCCCAATCCTGAAAAGGTCTCACAAACTAAACATCCCAGACGATCCTACCGTTATCAAGCCGATAACAGTCAGCAACGCAAACATGTCGATCGCGAGCAATACGAAAAAGCATAGGAAAGGAAGAAGCTAGGGTAGAGTCACCGCACCAAAGGTCAGACCAGAAATAAACCGAGCTACTAGTCCCAATGCCGAAGCGAATATGAGAAGAAAATGCAGTCCAAACACGACTAATATCTTTCTAACCCCTCTACGAAAACGTACCGGACGTGAGCACCAACCCCTATCGTCCTCTCCGTAGCGGCATATAATCACCTTCCTCCATAATCGGTCCCTTTCAATCCCAAATCTCCAAAGCCACTTCCCCAATAAAGCTTTATTGAAAGACACCAAACGTCGAAGTCCCATCCCCCCTTCTTGTAATAGGCGGCAGACTAACTCCCACCGAATAAGAGCAATAGAAGAGTGCTCACAATCCCTTCCCCATAGGAACCGCCTCTGACGTCTCTCAATCTTGAGGGCCACACTGCTGGGAATCTGATACATAGACAGAAAATAAGTGGGAAGATTGGACAACGTAGACTTTACCAAAGTGAGCCGGCCTCCTTTGGAAAGGTACTGACGTTTCCACTTGCTAATCTCCTAGCAACTCGGTCAACCATAGCATCCCAGAAAGGTTTACGCTGAGTTGCCGATCCCACCGGTAAGCCCAGGTAAATAGAAGGTAATTGACTAACACCACAACCCAACACTGCAGCCAAAGAAGCAATGTTTCCCACCTCTCCTACCGGAATTAATGAACTCTTCCTAGTATTAATTTTCAAACCCGAGACAGCCTCAAAACAAATTAAGATTATCTTAGATGCCGCAACTGAACCTCCTCTGCGTCGTAAAACACAAGCGTATCATCCGCAAAAAGCAAGTGAGAAACATCCACAAATTGATGCTCCACACTCCCCACTTTAAATCCGCGCAGAAGAGCCGCCTCTGAGGCCCGAGTCATCATTCGACTGAAAGCCTCCATCACAACTAGGAACATGAACGGAGATAGGGGATCACCTTGTCTCAGGCCACGCGAACTCCCAAAAAATCCTGAGGGAAAACCGTTAACCATAATAGAGAAACTCGCCGACGATATGCAAAAATGGATCCACCTCTCACCGAACCCAAGCCGCTCCAACATATACAACAGAAAACTCCAACTGACTTGATCATAGGCTTTCTCCACATCCAACTTCATAAGAACCCCTGGAATCCCACTCTGAAGTCTGACATCCACTACCTCACTCGTGACAAGAGTCGAATTAAGAATCTGGCGGCCACTAACAAAAGCATTTGGGAATCAGAAATCACCCCATCCAGAACACCGCGCATCTGAAATGCTAACACTTTAGCAATCAACTTATAAATGCATCCAAGTAGGCTAATGGGTCTAAGATCCTTAATGTCACTAACAACCCCCTTTTTAGGAAGAAGGGAGATGAAAGTAGCATTAAGAGACCTCACAAAGCAACCCTCACGATAGAAATCACGAAAGGTGCCCATCACCTCCTCTGATGCAAAACAGTAGCGAGAATGCTAACCGCAACAAAGAAAAGAAACACCAAGGAAAAGAAATTCCAACAAGAAACAATAGAACAAAAGATAGAACAAGCAAACAATTGAAGTGAAACATAGATAGTTGAGTTCTATGGCAAAAGACCCAAGAGAAAACTCAATCAGAAATTCTGGAATCAATAATATCAAAATACTGCGTCTAAAGTCTCTTAAAAGACTATTTATACTAGGGTTCAACAACCCTAACATCTTAGCCCTTGATTATTTCAATAGCTAATAAATCCTAGCCCTCTAAATTACTTAAAAAGTCACATGACTACTTAAACACCTATCAAATAATATAAAACATTTAAATAAATAAAAACACAGGAAGAAAACAAGTAATAGAAAATCTAAAGACTAGTTGGCCCGATTAGTCTTCTTGGACAGCCTTGTAGAGGCACCTGCATCAACTCCACCCGGTTGGGAAAAACTCGACTCCGGCGAGAAAACTTCTACAACTTCAGCATATATCTTTGGATCGACTCGTTTTAGCTCTTCCTCAGTGATTCACGTACTATCACAAGCTGGTTTACCCAACCACTTCACTAGGAATCACCTATACTGGTTGCCCCTCCTTGACGTCACCCCTTTGACATCCAATACATCTTCGACAATAGTAGGTTGCACTTTTGGAAAATGCTCAAGTTGCGCCTCTGTTGAAGTTGGCTCCCCATCAAATCCTTCAAACATATACAGGTCAGACACATTGAAAATTGGACTTATTTGGAGGTCAGGTGGCAGCTCTATCATGTATGCATTTGAGTTAATTTTCTTCAACACTTTGCAAGGCCCAAACTTATTTGATTTCAACTTATGGTACGTGCCTTTCGGAAATCTCTCTCGCCTCAAATGCACCAAAACTATGTCACCCTCTTCGAAATGTTTGACCTTCCGGTGTTGATTGGCTACTGTTGCATAGGTTTCATTACTAACCTTGATTGCTGTCCTTACTTCTTCGTGCACCCTTTTGATGTGATCTGCAAATGCTTCTCTATCATCACTAACTTTTGCCTCATGTGGTAGCGGCACTAGGTCAAGAATATGCTGCGGTTTTAGTCCATAAGCAGCCTCAAAAGGTGTCTTCCTTGTAGACCTATTCAGAGAATTATTTTATGTAAATTCAGCTTGTGGAATTATCAAATCCCACGTCTTCACATTGCTCCTAATAAGGCATCGCAGCATATTGCCCAAACTTCAATTTACTACTTCAGTTTGCCCATCTGTTTGTGGATGACATGTGGTGGAATAATTTAGTTCAGTCCCAAACTTTTTCCAAACAGTCCTCCAAAAGTGCCCAGTAAACTTTACGTCCCTATCCGAAACAATGGAAGTTGGCATGCCATGTAGTCTCACCATTTCTTTGAAGAATAACTCAGCTACATGTGTGGCATCTGCAGTCTTAGAATATGGAATCAAATGAGCCATTTTGGAGAAACGGTCCACCACAACAAAAATACTATCATGGCCCCTTGTAGTCTTCGGAAGTCCCAAAACAAAATCCATGCTAATATGAACCCAAGGAGCTTCAGCCACAGGTAAGGGCGTGTATAAACCTGTGTTTTGTGAAGTTCCCTTCCCAAATTGACAAATCTGACACCTTTGCACCAACCTAGTAACATCCTTGTACATCCCAGGCCAATAATAACGATCAGCCATGCCAGTGTCTTGTCTCTACCAAAATGTCCACCTAATCCGTTGCCATGAAACTCTCTAATAATTTGTTCACGTAATGACTCCTCTGGAATGCACACAACAAGTTCCCTTTAAACAAATACCCATCATGCATTCTAAATGGCATCATCTTCTAACCAGCGGAATCTTGGATTTTAGCAACTGATTTTTCAGCTCCTCAAACCCAATAACTTGAGTACTTATCATTGTCAACAACAGATTTCTTCGACTCAAAGCATCTGCCACCTTATTAGACTTGCCACTTTTGTACTTGAGGCAAAAATTGAACTCTTGCAAGTGAGAATTCCACTTGGCATGTCGAGTATTTAACTTATTTTGAGAGTTTAAGTACCTTAGAGCTTGATGATCTGAATAAACCACGAACTCTTTATAGGCTAGGTAGTGTTCCTAATGTTGGATTGCTCGAACCAACGTATAAAATTCCAAGTCATAAGTGGAATAATGAGATTTAGCCATTGACAATTTTTCACTAAAGAATTCCAATGACCTTCCTTCTTGACTCAAAACAGCCCCTATTCCCAAATATGATGTATCACACTCAATAGTGAACAGCTTGTCGAAATCCGGTAATGCGAGCACTGAAGCTTCCGTCATCAATCCTTTTATTTGTTCAAATGCTCTTTGTGCTAATTTTGACCACTCAAAAACATTTGCCTTTAAGCATTCAGTAATTGGATTCATAATGGAGCTGAAATTGCGAATGAACCTCCTATAGAATGAGACCAATCCATGGAAACTGCGAACATCAGCCACTGATTTCGGTATTGACCACTTTTTAATAGCCTTAACTTTCTCGGGATCAGCTTGCAAACCATTGGTTGAAACAATAAACCCAAGAAACACAACTTCGTTACACATAAAAGAACACTTCTTCAAGTTTACATACAACTTCTCTTTACGAAGAACCTTCATAACTTGACGCAAATGGATTAATTGCCTTTCTTTTGTCTTACTATATATTAATATGTCATAAAAATAAACAACGATAAATGAGCCCAAGAAAAGTCGAAGTACCTCAATCATAACTTGCATAAATGTGCTAGGAGCATTGGATAGTCCAAATGGCATCACCAACCACTCGTAAAGTCCACTTGGAGTTTTGAAGGCTGTCTTCCATTCATCTCCACTCCTCATACGAATCTGATGATAGCTGCTTCTCAAGTCTATCTTGGAAAACACCTTGGACCCCACTAACATGTCGAGCATATCCTCTAATCGAGAAATTGGAAACCGGTACTTTACTGTAATTTTATTAATGGCACAACTGTCAACACACATCCTCCATGACCCATCTTTTTTCGGTGTTAGCAATATTGGAACAACGCAATGACTCTTGCTTTCTCGCACAAAACCTTTAGTAATCAAGTCTTCTATTTGCCTTTGAATTTCAGCCCGTTGCATAGGTGGCATCCTATAAGCAGGAAGGTTTGGTAATGCTACACTAGGCACTAAATCAATAACATGCTGAATAGTCCTTATTGGTGGCTAACCTTGTGGCATATCATCACCAACCAGTTCTTGGAACTCCTTAAGTATATGCTGAATTTCACCTGGATGCTCATCAAATATTAAAGGCTGATCCTCTTGCACTTTCTTAGCAACAAGTGCATATACAACTCCCGACTCCTTGCTCTCAAGTTCAAATTTGTGGGCTGTCAAAAACCCATTAACTTTGGCAGCTTTACAAATGTCAGTGACTTCTTCTTTGAGTGGTTGCAAAGTCAACTTTTTCCCATCTTTATGAAAAGAGCAAGTGTTGGCTTTAGTATAATGGATCATGTCTTTGTCAAACAACCATGGTCTTCCTAATAAGATATGATACGCATCTATAAGAACAATGTCACACCAAGTTTCATCATTGATACTACCCATGGTGAATTTAACGAAACACCGTGAAGTGACCAACACCTCATTTCCCTTTCGAAACCATGCAACCTTGTAGGGATTCAGATGTTTCTTTATTAGTAGTTGGAGTTTGTCTACTGCCTCCCTTGAAATTATATTTTCACTACTTCCCCCCATCAAGAATCAAGGTACATACCTTTCCCACCACAAAGGACTCGTGTTCAGAATATGTTATGTCTTCTCCAATTTTCTTCCTTGACTTTAGGTGTTGCCATCACTCTTCTCACCACTAAAGACTATCCTTCTACTAGAAACAGATCAACAGCTTCCTCTTCGCCTTCGTAGTCATCATATATTGGTTCATATAACTCTGTTTCTCCATTTTCCAACTCTGTTAGGTTCACCCTTCATTGTGGACAAGCATAAGACGTGTGCCCCTTTTCTCCACAAGTGAAACAACGAATTTGTGACGTGCCACCAGCCTTTGAATTGCCCACACCAACACTGTTTTGTGGGCCAAATCTTGTTGTTTCTTTTCCCTTTTCACTCCTATCAGCCCCCACAATGTTCCCACCACCTGTTCGGGCACTAGAGGTAACACCTTGAGCATTTTGCGCACTTCGAACATCCGTTGTATTCTTCTGTCAAGCACCATCTAGGCGTCCAGAAACAACTTTCCTGCCACCACGACATATCACTCTTCTTTCGACCATTAAGGCATATTGTCAAACATCTTCAAGGTTGAACAAGCGGACAACTCCCATCTTATCTCTAATGGACTGATGCAAACCAGAAAGATAACGTGATGTCAATTGTTCGTTACTTTCATTTAACCCAACTCGAATTGAGAGATTATTAAACTCTGATGTATATTATTCAACTGACATGTCTTGTTGCTTCAAACCATGAAATATTTCATACAACTCCATCAAATAATCAACAGGCAAAAATTGTTTCTGTAATTTTGATTTCATATGTTGCCATGTGTTGATTTTTTGTTTTCCTTGCCGAGCGCGCTGTTCTTCAACTCTCTTCCACCATTAAAGGGCAATACTCTTCATTTTAAGCTTCACAAATAACACTTTTCTATCTTCTGCCATAGTTTTCCATTCAAAATAATTCTCCAAACTTGCCTCTCAATCTAAATAATCTTCTGCATGCATCTTTCCAAAAAAATCAACAACTTCAATTTTAATTCCTCCACCATTCAAATCCAAGGCACGAACCAACCTCTCTCCCAATCTGCTATAATCCAGATTTTCGTGATTTCTAGCATCATGAAAGGGGTTTTCCTCCTCTTCCTCAAAAAATTCATCCTCAAGACTACCTTTCGGTATGTCCAAGGGATCGTGGTTGCCTTCCGGAATCTCCATACGGGCTTCCACACGTTCCTGTCGTTGAAGGGCTTGCACCGCTCTTGACAAATCTTCAATCATGCACCGCATCTCTGTCATCTCTGTTTGTTGCGCTTGATTTTCTCTTCCACGACCCCTACCACGTCCGACCATGGTATAGATCTAGGTTTCCTTCTTGTTTTATGCTCTGATACCAATTTGATGCAAAACAATAGCGACAACCCGTTTCTTCCGGAACTTGGGCCGAGACTTGTTGGTAAGTTGGGCTCTGATGCCAATTTGATGCAAAACAGTAGCGAGAATGCTAACTGCAGCAAAGAAAAGAAACACTAAGGAAAAGAAATTCCAGTAAGAAACAATAGAACAAAAAGATAGAACAAGCAAACAATTGAAGTGGGACATAGATAGTTGAGTTTTAGGGCAAAAGACTCGAGAGAAAACTCAATATGAAATTCTGGAATCAATAATATC
Source organism: Cornus suecica (assembly GCA_963922005.1). Lineage (NCBI taxonomy): Eukaryota > Viridiplantae > Streptophyta > Magnoliopsida > Cornales > Cornaceae > Cornus > Cornus suecica. The sequence continues at coordinate 16,069,240 of OY998245.1, forward strand.
AAAATACTGCATCTAAAGTCTCTTAAAAGACTATTTATACTAGGGTTCAACAACCATAACATCTTAGCCCTTGATTATTTCAATAGCTAATAAATCCTAGCCCTCTAAATTACTTAAAAAGTCACATGCTCATCACATGACTACTTAAACACCTATCAAATAACATAAAACATTTAAATAAATAAAAACATAGGAAGAAAGCAAGTAATAGAAAATCTAAAGACTAGTTGGCCCGATTAGTCTTCTTGGACCGCCTTGTAGAGGCACCTGCATCATCCTCCCTCACCACGGACCAACACTCAAGGAGAAACCTCATAGTAAACCCATTAGGTCCAGGGTCTTTGTCCCCACTGCAGGACTTCAGCGTCCTGACCACCTCTTCCTCCGAGAACGGGATCTCCAAGCTAACACGCTCCTCCTCAGAAATAGAGTCAAAATCAAGTCCATCCAACCGTGGTCTCCACTCCCGTCTTTCCTCAAACAAATGCTGATAATAACTGGCAATCCCCTAACGGATCTCCTCCTCAGATCTCAGTAAGGACCCCTCAATAATGATACTCCCAACATGATTGGACCTCCTGTGGGCAATGGCAACACGATGAAAGAACTTCGTGTTTCGATCACCCTCGGACAACCAAACGGCTCAAGATTTTTGACGTCATGAGATCTCCTCCTGAATCACAATCTCCTCAATCAGGAAGACGACTCCAGAAATCCTTAGATCTCAACCACATATTCTCGAATTTGAACGGAGACTTTCGTCTAAAGATACCTCCGCAATCCAACACAATAGGAGCATGATCAGAAGTAAACCGAGGACTAATAGACTGAACAACATCAGGAAACTATTCCTCCCAATCACTGGAAATCAAAAAGCGATCAATCCGAAACAAGGTAGGATGATCACAACAACTAGACCATGTGAAAGCAACTCCAACCAACGGGAGGTCATGCAAAATGTGCCCATCAATAAACTGATCCATAGCAGGGGTCCTACGCCCCTCTGAAGATCTCTCCGATGGAAAACATTAAAGTCCCCCCCCCCCCCACCCCGACCCCGGGAGCTGCCAAGCTTCTTGAACCTCCCCCAACTCCCTCCACAAAACGTATCTCTCACCATCCTCAACATGACCATACACACCTGAAAAAACCCAACCTTATCCATCCTCTACCATCGAGAAAGAGCAAGAAACTGAAAATCTTCCGACCCGAGAAGCCACTAAAGGTACACACTGCCTATCCCACATCACAATCACCCCTCCAACAGCCCCAATAGAGCTCAGAGCACACCAGCAAACAAATCTGTTACCCCACAAACTCTTAACCACTTTATCATAAATAATCTCCATCTTCGTTTCTTGCAAACATACCACATGAGCATTCCATTTTCTAAGAGCCAACTGCACTATCCAACGCTTATCCGAGTTATTTAAACCCCAGACATTCCAAGATACAATTTTAAGCTTCATAAAAAACAGTTATAATTCCCGCCGACCCCCTCCGGCCACTCCCATACCTCCTCTCCCTATGACTTAACCCATCACATTTTCCATCATAATTAATTTCACACACAAGTCCCCGAAGCTCCCTTTCACCTTTCCAAGGAGTAGACGGGCGAGGGACAATGCACAAAGTCCTCTCCTTGTTGCTATTCTCCTCATCAGTGTCCGCATTCATAGCATGAAGCAAAGCTTCTCCTTCCTCCCGAAGCTCCCCAAAAGACACACCCACTATCCCCGCAACATCAACCACCGTATTAAGAGGCCAATTATGAGAATCCAAACCTGAACAGTCCACCGCAACCGGCTTCACATTCTCCATTACCATCAAATCATTCACAACAGTTGATAACACAAGTTCCCCTCCTCCAGCACCCCTTTTCAACACATCACCCCTTTCCTCCATACAATCACTGCCTCCCAACCCCTCCACAACAGGCTGTAAATTTCGAAACCCACCAACACCAACACCCACATCAAACTCACCCACAGCAGAAGAATCAGAAACCTCGGAAGTCAAACTTCTGGTCAATTCATCGGAACAATCAATTTCACCCACCAACTGATCAACAAACTGATCAAGCCCATTCTCCCTTTCACCCAACTGCTGTTCCAAAGGAGAAGCAAAAGAAACGCACCTTTGTTGCCTGTACGAGCACGACGTAGCATCTGAGCCCACCCGCTTCAGCAACACCTGATCTACATCTAGAGACCCACTCGCCGACTTGCCATGAAGCTCCCCAGGCCCTGGCTTTCATTCTGGTTCCATCACGTTGGGATTAAATGCTACTTAATTGGGATTTGTTTGTGGTGTCTACTTTTTGGGTTTGGGTAATTAAAGTTAACACTTATAATTTATGGCTTGTGTGTTTTGTTTATTTCTGTTGGTCTGCACTCTTTAGCTATGGTGTACATATTCTTGAAAAGCATGTGAAGTAGTCATGTTGGACAAACAACTCTGAAACATCGATATGGTAGGGTATGCGCGTAAAAAGTCAAGTTCAATAACTCGATTGTGTTATATTATCGCTTCAATACCAAGATAGAGGGTGTGGAGGCCTCTGTGGGGGTGATTAAAGATGGTTTTATTTCTTCTTTGTTTTGTTGGGTGGAGGACCGCTATTGTAAGTTTATTGATGAAAAAATAGAGTTTTTGGGTTCTCTTGCCCCTTAGGGCTCTTTTTGTAATTGGGACGCACTCCCCGTTTGGGTGCTTTTCATATCATACTTACTTATCAAAAAAATACCAAGATATGGCTAAATTGGAATAATATGAATACTAAGCAATGTCCTTGTGTCCTAATTTTGGAGATTTGACACGTCCAGATATCTGCACCCTAGATATGTACCGGTTCTATGTAACATGGCTCTTTAAGTAGAATGAGGATGCCACAGGCTTTTCCAGGGCTAGAAAGAGATGCGTCCCTTTTTAGTGCTTTTGCCTAGGAGCTCTCTCGATTTATTGTTTCGGGCTGAGAGGGTCGGGGTGGGGGGAGAGGGTGCTGGCTGGCAAGGTTTTGACATATGACTTATGTATGAAGATGATAATTTGCAGCATTTGGGTTACAGGCACGAAAATCCCCAAAATCCTCCAATGGAGTTAGCAGACAGAGCTGTTGGTTTTCTGTTATCCCTAATCAGCTTATCCATTTTCACTTGCTATACTTTTTGAGTCATCATCCTGGTGAGTTCACTTTCATTCAATCTGTATTCTGTAACCCATTCGTGATGGAATAACTATATCATTAACTTACTGTTCTTTTATGACTTTCAGCCATTTGTGGACAGCGAGCACTTTATGCATAAGTTCTTCCTACCCCAAGAATATGCCGTTATGATTCCTGTATGTGCTCTTGTGATGCTACTCTGCTTCTTGTGTGTCTTTATTGAATTTGTAATGCTTAAATCCAAGAAGAAGGTGGCTTGATGCCAGTCCTACAGTAGTTTTAATCAATTTTAAGGTACTTAGTTTTGGTCTGCTCGATCTTTACTACATTTCTTGTTCTGAATATTTTTCACTTTTGAAACGCAAACAAATCCCCAGATATGGAATATATAATTTTGTCCGCTCTAATCGTTCTAATTTGCCATTGAATAGAAGTGATTTTTTGACCGTTCTGTAATCAATCTAGAGTGAGATCATTTGTGTTCAATCAGAGTTATTTGTTTACGGATTATGGAATATGCATAAATTTTAAGGGTCATCAATGTTGTGATATGATAATGTGAACTTCCCATCGTAGCAGCTTTGATAGCCATTTTTTATATAGTAGATTCTTGTTATCAAATGGTAGCAATTTTGATGCATATGTCCTTCAAATTTTTAATGTCCATAATATCTAACTTTGGAATTGAAGGCAAAGTATATACTTCTATAGAATTCCTGGTAGAGTCGAGAACCGAGCAGTCATAGAATGATAATTAGTTTTGAAAATATTTCGACTGGACTTGTGTTCCCACTTGATTAGCCTTTCCAAGCTTGAGCAATACCATGCTCGATTGACCTGTCTTGTAAGCAGTTGGTTAAAGGCATCTTTCTTTAGAAATCACCTCTTTTCTCGGATTGACATGCTCAATAAAAGATAGAACAAGCAAATAACCGAAGTGGAACGTAGATAGTTGAGTTCCCGGGCAAAAACACGAGAAAACTCAACCTAAATTCTGGAATCAATGATGTCAAAAATACTGCGTACAACATCTCTTAAAAGACTATTTATACTACGGTTCAACAGCCTTAGTATCTTAGCCCTTTATTATAATAAATCCTAGCCATCTAAAGTTCTTTAAAAGTCACATGTCTGTCACATGACCACTTAAACATCCATCAAATAACATAAAACACTAAAATAAAGTGAAATACACAAGTAATAGAAAATCTAAAGATTAGTTGGCCCGATTAGTCTTGGACAACCTTGTAGATGCCCTTGCATCAACTCCACCTGGTTGGAAAAAACTCGACTCCGGAGAGAAAACCTCCACAGCTTCAGCATATATCTCTGGGTCAACTCTTTTCAGCTCTTCCTCAGCGATCCATGTACTTTCACAAGCTGGTTTACAACCATTTCACTAGAAATCGTCTATACTGGTTGCCCCTCCTTGACTTCACCTCTTTAACATCCGGTACATCTTAGACAATTTTTTGTTGCACCCTTGAAAAATGCTCGAGTTGCGCCTCTGTTGAAGTTGATTCCCTTCAAATCCTTCAAACAAATACAACCAGACACATTGAAAATTGGACTTATTTGGAGGTCAGTTGGCAGGTCTACAATGTATGCATTTGAGCTAATTTTCTTTAGCACCTTGCATGGTCTAAACTTCTTTGACTTCAACTTATGGTATGTGCCCTTTGAAAATCTTTTCTCGCCTCAAATGCACCAAAACCATGTCGCCCTCTTAAAGAATTTGACCTTCCGGTGATGATTGGTTGCTATTGCATAGGTTTCATTGCTAGCCTCGATTGTTGTCCTTACTTTTTCGTGCACCCTTTTGATGTGATCCGCAAATGCTTCTCCATCATCACTCACTTTTGCCTCATGTGGTAGCGGCACTAGATCAAGAATATGCTGAGGTTTTAGTTCATAAGCAGCTTCAAAAGGTGTCTTATTTGTAGATCTGTTCACGGAATTATTGTATGCAAATTCAAAAGGTGTCTTATTAGCAGCTTGTGGAATTTGTTTTTTGATAAGTATTCTATAAAGAGCACTCAAAAGGGGAGTGCCTCCCTAATTACAAGATAGAGGCCCAGAAGGATCTAGAAACTAAAGATTTACAAAGCAACGCCTATTGCGCTCAAGCCAAATGGTCCACCATTATTAAATCCCATGTCTTCACATTGCTTCCAACGAGTCATCTCAGCATATGACATTGTCTTGGTACTCAATGCCTTTCAAAATGACATTGTCTTTGTTGTGCTTTAAGTTTTCAGGAAAATATATGGTGCCCTATTGCCTTATTTGATATATGATAAACTTATTTTGCCTAACATGTTCATGTGGTCACAGGGAACAACAATAGTTGATCTATCTGTTAGCATAGCTCTGGATCCAGATTACAAGCTTCCTCCCGCTGCTTCGGCACCACCCCTTGTAGGAATCATCCAGACTCTTTAGATTCTGTTTTTTTAACACAATGGATGAGTGTTCCTGACCTGTTGTTTCTTAAACTTAGCAGACAACAGAAAACAAAAATCCAGGTGATGCTGAATCTGCTTTCCACAAGGCAAAAGATGTTGTCAGCAGCATGCTTGCGAAAGGCTTTGTTTTAGGCAAAGATGCAATCAATAAAGCAAAGTCCTTTGACGAGAAGCACCAGTTGACTTCGTCGGGCACAGCTAAAGTAGCTTCCCTTGACAAAAAAATCGGGCTTAGCGAGAAGATAAGCATTGGTACTTCTGCTGTCAACGACAAAGTTCGGGAAGTAGATCAGAAATTTCAGGTTTCTGAGAAAGCCAAATCAGCTTTTGCAGCTTTTGCCGCCTCCAAAGAAATATTTACTTCCTACATCTTACCAGTTACAAATCTAACTTGGATTCACCAATGGGCATGGGTCCAGATCCTATGATATTGGATCACAAAAATAGAAAAAATCAAGTTGATTACCAGATTTGAATGAAATGCCCATTCCAGTCATTTCGTTAACCTATGGAATAGACATTCCATTCTCTAACCAAGAAAAAAAATGAAAGAAAAAATGATTCCATCACGGGTGACAAATAGGTTTTGCTGTCCACAATTCTACATTCACTTGCATCATGGATTCATTTCACTGTTGCCTTTTTTGCTTGAAAACTTGAAAAAGAATTGGAGTAAGCAGACGTAGGCTTGGTTTTCAACTTTTCACTCAATGGCGAATTGGAGTAAGCAGACGTAGGCTTGGTTTTCACTCAATGGCTTTCAAATTTTTTTTTCTCATTTATTTAATTATTAAAGAGTGAACTAGTAGAAAGCATTCCATAAACGTAATTCTAACCTACCAAAAAAAATATGGAGGTAAGAATATTTGATCTCTTAACACCAGCATTAACAAAATTATGATGCAATAACAAGTCTATACACTTTACTGGTCAAGTACATAAGGAATTACCAAATCATGCAAATTGACCTATGAGACCGCATTTGGACCCCATTCGCATTTCTCTCCCTCTTATGTTTTCATTCTGAACTTTAAAATGCAACATCATGGAGCCTTAGCCTGCACACTAATCACATTGAGTACATTTACCTCCTAGATTACAATAATTATTGTAGCATCTTCAACTTTCATTGAACAGGTTATTATCTTAAGGAAAATTACACCGACTCCCCCTAAGGTTCAGTCGAATTACATAGTGTTCCATTCTTGTTTGACAAATTAAACGGATCTTCATGAAATTTGTAGATTGTTGACACATCCCTCCTATCTCTACATGGCAAGTCTTGGTATTCAATGCCCTTCAAAATGACCTTGTCTTTATTGTGCTATAAATTTTAAGGAAAATATACGGTGCCCTATTGCCTTATTTGATATAAGAGAAACTTATTTTGCCTAACATGTTCATGTGGTCACAGGGAGCAACAATAGTTGATCTATCTGTTAGCATAGCTCTGGATCCAGAATACAAGCTTCCTCCCGCTGCTTTGGCACCACCCCTTGTAGGAATCATGAAGTCTCCTTTTAACACAATGGATGAGTGTTACTGACCTGTTGTTTTTTAAACTTCGCAGACAACAGAAAACAAAAGTCCAGGTGGTGCTGAATCTGCTTTCCACAAGGCAGAAGACGTTTTTAGCAGCATGCTTGCGAAGGGCTTCATTTTAGGCAAAGATGCAGTCAATAAAGCGAAGTCCTTTGACGAGAAGCACCAGTTGACTTCGTCGGCCACAGCTAAAGTAGCTTCCCTTGACAAAAAAATCGGGCTTAGCGAGAAGATAAGCATTGGTACTTCTGCTGTCAATGAGAAAGTTCGGGAAGTAAATCAGAAATTTCAGGTTTCCGAGAAAGCCAAATCAGCTTTTGCAGCTGCTGAGCAAAAGGTCAGTAGTGCCGGATCAGCCATAATGAATAACCGTTACGTGTTTACTGGGGCTACTTGGGTAACCGGCGCCTTCAACAAAGTTGCCAAGGCAGCTGGAGAAGTTGGCCAAAAGACGAAAGAGAAGGTGGGAACAGCCGAAGATGAACAGAGAAGGAAAATGGTGGATGACTTCACTCAGGTTCATTTGTCCGAGTCTCCTAAGGCTCTTGCACCAAATGAGCCGCCGCCTCCAAAGTATGAAGAGGTAAAAGGTTTGATCCTCTGATACACTACTTCTGTAAATATCTTGGTTGAACTTCTGGATTCGATTATCTTTGATATCTTGCTGCATCCTTTCGTCAAGGAGCAGCGAATTTAGAACAATGTGCCATTGTAGTCGGATACAAATTCCATCGATTGTGTTTTCTTATTTATTTCTTTTAAAAACCTTTAATAAACTGAACTTTCATGAGATATCTAGTAGTTCCATTTGTTGTTTACAATAAGCCGTTGCCTCTAGAGAGACTCTTAATTTATAATAGTAAATTAGGTTACACAAGAGTAGAGACCCTATTGGGCTTACTACACAGATGTGGCCCATGAGGCCATACGCCTCCACTAACACTCCCCCTCAAGTTGGAGCATAAATATTAATCATGCCCAACTTGTTACAAATGTTTTCATCTTTGGTTCCTGGAAGAGATTTAGTAAATACATCAGTCAGTTGATCTCCAGTTTTCACATGCTTCAATAAGATATTTCCATGCTGTAGCTTTTCTCTGATAAAGTGGGAGTCCACCTCAATATGTTTAGTGCGCTCATGAAATAAGGGATTGGTCGCAATATGTATTGTTTCCTGATTATCACACCATAATTGAGAAGACTCTGAAGAAGGATAACCAAGTTCGTGTAATAGTTGACGCAAATAAGTCACATCACTAGTCACATGCGCTAGTGATCGATACTTTGATTCAACACTTGAACGGGCCACTACATTTTGCTTCTTACTTTTCCATGACATCAGATTACCACCTACAAATACACAGTATCCAGAGGTGGATTTCCTATCATAAGGAGATCTTGCCCAATCAGTATAAGAGAACCCCTCAACCCGCATATGAACACGATTACTGTAGAGTAATCCATGACTCGGGATTCCTTTAATATATTTTAAAATATGTGTCATAACATTCCAATGTTGAAGTCCAAGGATTAGACATGAATTGACTCACCACACTCACAGAGAAAACAATATCTGGACGAGTCACCGGAAGGTAATTGAGTTTCCCTACTAGATGCCGATACCAATATGGTTCAGGGAACTCATCACCATCCATCATAGATAACTTGACCCCTGGAGTCATTGGAGTATCACTTGGTTTAGCATTCATCATTCCTGTATCCTGTAGAAGATCCAGAGCATATTTTCGTTGGCAAAGATATATCCCACGTTTGCATCTAGCCACCTCAATACCCAAGAAATAGCGCAGATGACCTAGATCTTTAGTTTGGAACCGACTCTGGAGAAATATTTTCAGCGAAGAAATACCTATATCATCGCTCCCTATAATGACAATATCATCCACATAGACAACCAGAAAGATGCTACCTGCAGCGGAATGGCGATAAAAGACAGAATAATCTTTGCCCGCTCTCTGAAGACCAAATTCCAATACAACTTTGCAAAAACGCCCAAACCAAGCCCGTGGAGACTGTTTCAGGCCATAAAGAGATTTTTTCAGACTACAAACAAGCCCAGACTCCCCCTAAGCAACAAACCCGGGAGGTTGCTCCAAATAGACTTCTTCCTGAAGATCACCATGGAGGAAGGCATTCTTGACATCCAGCTGATGTAATGGCCAATTAGAAGTAGTAGCAAGAGAAATAAGAAGACGAACGGAAGCCAATTTAGCAACAGGCGAGAACATATCGGTGTAATCAACACCATAAGTTTGAGCATAACCTTTGGCAACTAAACGAGCCTTGAGACGAGCAACAGTCCCATCTGGATTCATCTTAGTGGCATAGACCCACTTGCACCCAATAGGTTTCTTGCCAAAAGGCAAATGAACCAAATCCCATATCTGATTAGACTCAAGAGCAGACATCTCTTTCATAGCAGTCAACCAGGCTGGAGAAGAAATAGCCTCTGAGAGATTTCGAGGAACATATATAGAATCTAATGCAGGGTTAAAGGCTTGCAATGACTGTGAGACACCTGCATAAGAAACAGTAGCAGAAACAGGATAATTGGCACAACCACGTTTACCCTTCCGGAGAGCAATAGGAACATCCAAGTCTGAATCTGAAGCGGGTGTGGGAGGATCTGAAGACAGGAGACCAAATGTAGCAGGAGCCGGCACAATAGCATCTACGAGAGAAGAACCAAACACCCAACGCGGTCCACGAACATATATCTGGAGGGGAGGAGCAGACTGGACAGAAGTGACCCGAATCAAGTCATACGCCATAAAGTGATCAAGAGATGGAGACAAAGGTGGGTCAACGGACGACACAGAGGAGGAGAAGGGAGAGGACTTGTGGAAAACTACATCAGCAGACACAAGAAACCGCCCCAACTCTAGTGAAAAGCACCAATATCTTTTATGTGTACGAGAATAACCAAGAAAGAAGCACCGCATAGATTTCGGATCCAGTTTGGCAACATGAGGCCTTATATCATAAACATAACAGGTGCAACCAAATATACGCAGAGGGAGAGAGTGAAAATGGTCTTTAGGGAATAAGACCCGGTGAGGAATCTCCCCTTGAAGAACCGATGAGGGCGTCCGGTTAATTAGATATGTAGTTGTCAATACCGCCTCACCCCAAAACATCTTTGGAACTTGCATATGAAACATAAGAGCTCGAGCAACTTCCATCAAATGTCTATTCTTTCATTCAACAACACCATTCTGTTGGGGGGTATCCGGACATGAGGACTGGTGAATAATACCATGCTGAGTCATAAATGACACAAGGGGAGAATAAAAGTACTCACGAGCATTATCACTACTAGGGTACGAACAGAAATAGAAAATTGATTCTTGATTTCAGCATAGAAAACACAAAAGATAGAAAATATTTTGGAACAAGATTTTATTAAATATAACCATGTCATCCGTGAAAAATCATCCACAAACGTAACAAAATACTGAAAACCAGACTTGGACTGAACCGGACAAGGTCCCCAGACATCGGAATGGACTAACTCGAAAGGAGCACATGCTCGTTTATTAACCCTAGACACATACGACACCCTGTGGTGTTTAGCAAGACTCGCAAAATAATTCAAACAAAGATTGAACTCCATGACACAAACGCTTCAGGCTTGAGAGAGTAGGATGACCAAGTCGACTGTGAAGATCAAGAGGTGTAGAGGATAGACTGGAACAGGCCATGGATGTTGGTTCTTCATCCAACATGTAGAGCCCTCCTGAAGTGCGACGACCCCTACCAATAGTCTTGTTCGGCAACAGATCCTGAAGTTCACAAGAAGTACTAGAGAAAACAACACGACAATTCAGTTGTCTAGTAAGGGCACTAACATATAATAAATTGAAAGGAAGTGCAGGTAGATGTAACACATATGATAAAGTGATATTGGAGGTGGGTGATGCCGTCCCAATTCCCCAAACTGGTATATAAGAGCCATCAGCAACACGCATATCTGGACGAGAGGGTGTGGGAGAATAATACCGCAAAATACATGTTGTTCCAATCATATGGTCAGTAGCACTAGAATCAATCATCCATGTCCGAGAAGAGGCTGAAACATATGTTGTAGAAGGGTCTGACTGAACTAGAGCGGTAGATGCAATGGCCTGATTTGCTAGCAGGCGAGAATATTCTGCAGCATAAAAGTGAACAGTCGTATCATCTGATAGAGCAGATCCAGGATTCTGCACTATTAATTCTTCACTATAACAGACATTGGCAGACCGCGGTTTCCCATGTAGCTTCCAACACCTATCACGGGTATGGCCAACACCACCACAATGAAAGCAGGTAAACTTGCTATCAGAATTGCATCCACCACAGCCTCCACCACGACCTTCAGTTTGTGTATTGCTCGCCAAAGCAGTACTCTCACCAATATCGCCTGATCCAGAAGTTAAACGAATAGAACGAAGTGCTCGGGAATATGCCTCCATAAGAGAAGTCTCTCGACTAGCTAAAATCTGAGAACGAGCAGATTCATATTCCGGTCGGAGGCCACTGAGAAATGCTAATATAGCTAATTGCTCCCGCTGCCGACGCATTTCATGAATATCTATAGTAAGGGGCATCAAGACATTGAATTCTTCATAAATCTTCTTGAAGGAGGTGAAATAATCACTGATATGAGTCGTCTGCTGCTCCGGACGAAAGAATGATTGAGATATCTCATAAATACGATTCATATTATCTTTGCCCTAGCATAAGACATTGATATACTCGTATAATTCCGTGACCGTATCACAATGGGTCACCTAATCAGCCACCCGAGACTCCATAGAGTTTATTAATTGATTAAATAGGCGGGCATCATCACGTAACCAGATCTTGGCACCTGCAGGATCACTTTAAGGATTAGGGGAATCATCGCTAAGATGTTCCTCTTTACCCATACCCCGAATAGCGAATAAAACCAACTTACGCCAACTCTGAAAATTTATAATGTTCAAACGACGCTCAGTGAGTTTGGAACTTGATGAAATAATTTCTGATATCGTAGGTGGTTTGGGCTCAACAAGCCCACTCGATATCAAAGAGTCACCCATAATCACAATCAACCAGGGCAAGAAGTATCCGGCAAAACAATAACAAAGAGGGAAACACAACTTCCCTAAGAGTTACAACAAAGAGGGGGGATACGCACCCCTAAATATATCTAGATAATGTTTCAATCAATGACTCATCAAGATATGAACTGAACTGTTGAGAATAGAAACCCTAAACACACAATATCAGGAAGAATTATAAAAAAAAAATACAGCTCGATCCCCATCCTTAATCTGCGTAGCGGAATCTGGCTTCACAAAAAACAAGGGTTAGGGTTTTGTTTGGATTAGGGTTAGGGATAGAGAATGGTGATTAGGGTTAGGGTTTTGTGAGGAGAGAGTTTCTCAAACTTCGGTATCTGGCTCTGATACCATGTTGATTAGAAGAAGCCGTAGCCTCTCAAGATAAAGAAACTCTTAATTTATAATGGTAAATTAGGTTACACAAGAGAAGAGATCCTATTGGGTTTACTACACACATGTGGCCCAAGAGGCCACACGCCTCCACTAACACCATTTATTATTTCTATTTGTCACAAGGCTCGGATGAATAGTTGGGCTATAGGAACACAATTTTTAGCTGTCTGGCCTTTATGATCATCTCTTCAGTCAGTGTAGGACTTTTCTCTGTGAGGTTTCTGATATGGGTTTTTCTCACTAGGAAGACTTTGAGATAGCAAGTCTCTCAGTCCCCCATTGGATTTTCGTTATGTCTTGTATTTTACATTCAGAATATATGGATTTCTCTTTCTGGTCTTTTCTTTAGATAGGGAGGGGTACATGCTTGGCTTTCACTTCTCTAATAGGTGCTACTGAAAGTTTGAAACCCAAAGATGCATAAAAGAGAGAAATACAAGAATATAGGAGGTTCTACAAGAAATTTTTACTTCCTACATCTTACCAGTTACAAATCTAACTTGGATTCACCAATGGGCATGGGTCCAGATCCTATGATATTGGATCACAAAAATAGAAAAAATCAAGTTGATTACCAGATTTGAATGAAATGCCCATTCCAGTCATTCCGTTAACCTATGGAATAGACATTCCATTCTCTAACCAAGAAAAAAAAATTAAAGAAAAAATGATTCCATCACGGGTGACAAATAGGTTTTGCTGTCCACATTTCTACATTCACTTGCATCATAGATTCATTTCACTGTTGCATTTTTTGCTTGAAAACGTGAAAAAGAATTGGAGTAAGCAGATGTAGGCTTAGTTTTCAAGTTTTCACTCAATGGCGAATTGGAGTAAGCAGACGTAGGCTTGGTTTTCACTCAATGGCTTTCAATTTTTTTACTCATTGATTTAATTATTAAAGAGTGAACTAGTAGAAAGCATTCCATAAACGTAATTCTAACCTACCAAAAAAAATATGGAGGTAAGAATATTTGATCTCTTAACACCAGCATTAACAAAATTATGATGCAATAACAAGTCTATACACTTTACTGGTCAAGTACATAAGGAATTACCAAATCATGCAAATTGACCTATGAGACCGCATTTGGACCCCATTCGCATTTCTCTCCCCTCTTATGTTTTCATTCTGAACTTTAAAATGCAACATCATGGAGCCTTAGCCTGCACACTAATCACATTGAGTACATTTACCTCCTAGATTACAATAATTATTGTAGCATCTTCAACTTTCATTGAACAGGTTATTATCTTAAGGAAAATTACACCGACTCCCCCTAAGGTTCAGTCGAATTACATAGTGTTCCCCTCTTGTTTGATAAATTAAACGGATCTTCATGAAATTTGTATCTTGTTGACACATCCCACCTATCTCTACATGGCAAGTCTAGGTATTCAATGCCCTTCAAAATGACCTTGTCTTTATTGTGCTATAAATTTTAAGGACAATATATGGTGCCCTATTGCCTTATTTGATATAAGAGAAACTTATTTTGCCTAACATGTTCATGTGGTCACAGGGAGCAACAATAGTTGATCTTTCTGTTAGCATAGCTCTGGATCCAGAATACAAGCTTCCTCCCGCTCCTTCGGCACCACCCCTTGTAGGAATCATCCAGACTCTTTAAAGTCTCTTCTTAACACAATGGATGAGTGTTACTGACCTGTTGTTTTTTAAACTTCGCAGACAACAGAAAACAAAAGTCCAGGTGGTGCTGAATCTGCTTTCCACAAGGCAGAAGACGTTGTCAGCAGCATGCTTGCGAAGGGCTTTGTTTTAGGCAAAGATGCAGTCAATAAAGCGAAGTCCTTTGACGAGAAGCACCAGTTGACTTCGTCGGCCACAGCTAAAGTAGCTTCCCTTGACAAAAAAATCGGGCTTAGCGAGAAGATAAGCATTGGTACTTCTGCTGTCAATGACAAAGTTCGGGAAGTAGATGAGAAATTTCAGGTTTCCGGGAAAGCCAAATCAGCTTTTGCAGCTGCTGAGCAAAAGGTCAGTAGTGCCGGATCAGCCATAATGAATAACCGTTACATGTTTACTGGGGCTACTTGGGTAACCGGCGCTTTCAACAAAATTGCCAAGGCAGCTGGAGAAGTTGGCCAAAAGACGAAAGAGAAGGTAGGAACAGCTGAAGATGAACAGAGAAGGAAAATGGTGGATGACTTCGCTCAGGTTCATTTGTCCGAGTCTCCTAAGGCTTCTGCACCAAACGAGCCGCCGCCAAAGTATGAAGACGTAAAAGGTTTGATCCTCTGATACACTACTTCTGTAAATATCTCGGTTGAACTTCTGGATTCGCTTATCTTTGATATCTTGCTGCATCCTTTCGTGAAGGAGTGGCGAATGTAGAACGATGTGCCATTGTAGTCGGATACAAATACCATTGATTGTGTTTTCTTCTTTATTTCTTTTAAAAACCTTTAATAAACTGAACTTTCATGAGATATCTCGTAGTTCCATTTATCATTTCTAATTTTTTCAAGGCTTTTCTCCGTGAGGTTTCTGATATGGGTTTCTCACACTAGGAAGACTTTGAGATAGTATGTCTCAGTCCCCATTGGATTTTCATAATGTCTTGTATTTTACATTCAGAATATATGTATGGACATCAACGAATCTTTTTCTTTCTGGTCTTCTCTTTAGATAGGGATACATGTTTGGGTTTCACTTCTCTAATAGGTACCCAAATCAACTTGGATTCACCCATTGGCATTCGTCCAGATCATATGATATTTTTTTATTTTTTATTATTTTTAATGGTAAGAAACTCACACCACACCCACAATGTCTTCTAAGAGGCTCGAACCTCTCACATTCCCAATTGGGAGGTGAGGTTATACCATTACAACACATGTGCACTGGTAGATCATATGATATTTCCTTCCAGAATAAAGATTTTTTCAGTGCCAGGCAATATTGTGGATGTTTGTGCGTTTGCTAGAATATTTGGATCACAAAAATAGAGAAAATCAAGTTGATTACCAGATTTTGATGAATATGTATTGTGGATTGTGAATGGCATTCTCTTGGAATGAAATTTATTCTAAAAACTATAAATTCATTTCGCCAATGGAATAGGTATTCTATTCTCTAATAAATAATAATAATAATAATAATAAATAAAATAATTTTTTTCATTTTTTATTTAGTGATTCTTCACATTCCATTCTTATCTTCATTTCATTTCAATTTCGTTGTTGCATTTTTTGCTTGAAAAGAATTGGAGTAACCAGCCGCATGCTTGGTTTTCACTCAATGCCTTTCAATTTTTTTACTCATTGATTTAATTATTGAAGAGTGAACTAGAAGGCATTCCATAAACGTAATCCTAGAAGTGGCAAACAGGCGGGTCAATAACGGATCACTAATCCATTCTCAACCTGTTATAGCGGGTCGAGAATGGATCGAGTCATAAACGGGGCAGGTCGGGTTGACCCGACCCGCAGTATATATATATATATAAAATATACATGTAATTCAAAATTTAAAAAAAAATATCCGAAGTGCATATAACATTTAAATATAAAGTAAATTATATAAAATTTAGTAACAATTTGGCTATTGTTATTTTTTAGACACTATTAAACAAATTTTGATGAACGTTTTGCCAAATTCATAAGAAAATAAAATATTACAGAATAAAATATAAAATATAAAATTTCTAAACTCTTTATTTACTGAAAACTCAAGTAAAAAAATAAACAATATAATTGAACAAAAATATTATCAAAACAAACATCTAAAGCCTTCAAAGAAAGACCAAATTCAATATTTTTTAACTAACATTGTGATTTTTCCATTTAGCTTTCATTATAAGACTAAGGGTAAAGTGCATAAAACTCCCCTCATCTACAAAAGGGGTAAAAAGCCTCCTAAACTATCCCAATTGGGTGCAATCAGGTCGGGTTGACCCGACCCGCATTATATATATATATAAAATATAAATGTAATTCAAAATTTTTAAAGAATTATCCAAAGTGCATATAACATTTAAATATAAAGTAAATTATATAAAATTTAGTAACAATTTGGCTATTGTTATTTTTTAGACACTATTAAGCAATTTTGATGAACGTTTTGCCAAATTCATAAGAAAATAAAATATAAAATTTCTGAATTCTTTATTTACCAAAAACTCAAGTAAAAAAAAAAACAATATAATTGAACAAAAATATTATCAAAACAAACATCAAAAGACTTCAAAGAAAGACCAAATTCAATATTTTATAACTCCGTGATTTTTCCATTTAGCTTTCATTATTAGACTAAGGGTAAAGTGCATAAAACCCCCCTCAACTACAAAAGGGGTAAAAAGCTCCCTCAACTATCTCAATTGGGTGCAATTTACCCCATTCCCAATGCAAAATTACAATTTTACCCTTACAAAAATAAAATAAATTATTTTAAGGGTTAATTAATATATATAAAATTTAAAAATATATATATAAAATTCAAAAAACAATATATTAAATTATGAAAAAAAATGAAAATTCAAAACAAATATATAAAATTAGAAAAATATATATATAAAATTCAAAAACAATATATTAAATTTCAAAAAAAAATTAAATTCGAAACAAATATATAAAATTCGAAAACAATATATTAAATTTTGAATGAAAAATATAAATTCGAAAATTATATATAAAATTTGAAAAAAAAATATATAAAATCCGAAAACAATATATAAAATTCAAAAAAATATAAATTTTGAAACAAATATATATATTTTGAAAAAATATATATATAAAAAGACCACTAATTGATATTAATGGTAAGTAGTTTAATTCACTTCATTAGAAAAGATATGACATTCTATCGATGTATATATTTTTTCAAATTTTATTTTTTGAAATGTATTTATATTTTTAAAATTTATGTTTTTTTTTTTGAATTTTATATATTATTTTCAAATTTTATATATTGTTTTAATTTGAGGGTTAACTTCATTTACACCCTCTGAGATTTGTCCTATCTTCACTTTGACCTCCTCAGATTTGTATATCTTCATTTACACCCCTATTATTCAATATTCTCATCACTTAAACCCCCTGAACGATGACATCAACCTGAATTTTTTTTTAAATCCTTAAACTACCCTCAATGTCTTATTCTTATTCTGTTTGAAAACAAGGATGGTGTTTTTATCAATTAGACCCCCTCCCATCATTTAATAATTTAATTTGTATTAAAATTTCAAAATATATATAAAATTCAAAAAAATATATATTAAAATTTGAAAAATATTATAAATTCGAAAATAAATATAAAATTAAAAAATATATATATATTTTGAAATTATTTTTTTTTCAAAAAAACATATTAAATTTAAAATATATATATAAAAATCGCAAAAAACATAAAAAATTTGAAACAAATATATAAAATTTAAAAAAAAAACATATAAAATTTAAAAATATATATTAAATTTCGAAAAAAATTATAAAATCGAAACTACATATAAAATAAAAAATATATATAAATTTTGAATTTTTTTTTAAAAAACATATTAAATTCAAGACAAATATATAAAATTAAAAAAACCATATAAAATTCTAATAATATATATTAAATTTCGAAAATAATTATACAATTAGAAAAAAATATAAAATTTGAAAATAAATATAAAATTCAAAAATATATATATTAAATTTCAAAAAAAAAAAAATTCGAAAATAAATATAAAATTAAAAAAAACATTTTTTAATTCTCTCTCTCTCTCTCTCTCTCTCACACACACACACACACACATAGATATATATACACACATATATATAGATCTCCCCGTCAGTGCTGACCCCCTCCCACCGCCTCCCGTCGGCGCCGCCCCCCTCCCACCACCACCTCCCCCTATTTTCGACCGATGGGTCAAAAATGTGTGTATATATATATATATGTATAGATCTATATATATGTGTGTGCGTCTATGTGTGTGCGTCTGAGAGAGAATTAAAGAAATTTAAATTGAATAAATGTTGGGATGGGTGCTAATTAACCCAACGTGACCCGCATATCAAACCACTCACCCAATAATCCAAATTTTGGGGGCAGGTGCGTATGGGTTGGTGGATTTGGGTAAAATTTGCCACATTCTATTCTACCAAAAAAATATGGGGGAGGTAAGAATGTTTAATCTCTTAACACCAGCATTAACAAAATTATATCCCTATGAGTTTTATTCCGTCACAACTACTTCCCTTGAGTTTTTCAAGAGATTACCATCCCTAATGGTATCAATCAACCTCAGCTATCAAAACATAATCATGTAATAGTGTCCCATAAAACAGTAATGGTCTAATTGGCTTACTATTTCTTCTCCAGAATATCCCCTATCTTCTTGGTGTTCTCCCTGACTTCTCCACCATTTGTCACCCCCTCCTCCACCTTCTGCTTCTCTTGGACTTCTCCACCATACGCCCTCCTCCAAATTCAGCTTCGCCTCAGCCACAGTCTTGGTAAGTGTGGCTAACCGTCGCTTCACTCCCCATTAGTTTTTTTCCGTCACAACTAATTCCCTCGAATTTTTCCTCCTCATCAGCAAACCTAGAAATTAAGTAAAGGTTAATATATTTTTGATACACATACGTTGGTAGCCGAAGCATTTTATTTTATGATTTAGCTACCATTACAACTACAATGATATATGCAAAATGGAAATATACAGCAAATGATTTCAAAATAATAAGTAAAAAAAAAAAAGGGACAAACAAACATGTCATTCTAAGGCAGACATGGTATTCTAAAGAATGTTTTGAGATGGTGAAAATTTAACTACCTGAGACATTGTTCTACAAGCCTTTGATAAGGTGTCGTTAGATCCAAAACATCCCCAACTATACATGATCACCTAAAAAAATGTGCACAAGTACAAAAGCTCAAGTTCCCCGAAAAGATCCTAGCAAAATTTTAAAAAATAAACAATTTAATTATTTGACATCTAAAAACCAAGTTAGAAACGGGGAAAAAAATAGAAGAATTAATTACACTGACAGTCTTGAGATTTGTTCATATTATAGTCAGATCAAATTTTGCATTTTACAAGAGATTTTACTTCCTAAATAAAATGAGGTAATAAACCCACTGCTGCTAATCCTGTTAAATAATTATTATTACTAATATTAGGGACGATTTACATTTACTTACAGAAGAATAGCCAAACAACAAGGACAGACCTAATGGTTCAAATGTAAAAATATTAATATGCCTATGAGGGGTTAAATTAGTTAACCCCTAAAGTCACAAGTTACAACCGGAAAAATATGCTCACACAACTGTACAAAAAGAAAACAAAAACCTTTTGGATTTTGGTATAACAAAGCCAACTCTGGAAGTTATTAACTAATATGAGGAATCTATACCCTTCAATGTTACTCGACTACTTTCTATATGACTATAAGGAAAGAAATTGTAAAGAGCAAACACAGTGCACGAGGCTCCGACCATTGGCATGTCCGGGGAGGGGCAGATGTAAGCAACCTCCCTTTACAACGTAGGTTTTCGTTGAGAGGAAAACGAAAGAAAAAGCTCTTGGGCTGGAAGAAATAACCCCGGGAAAAAACTACCTTTCACCGCAGCCTGAACATGTGTTCATTGAGTAGCGGGGCAAGATGTCTTTATGGAATCAAACAAAATAGGAGATGCATTGCGGGTACAAAATGTACCTACCTTCCCCAATAGGCTTTTGTACCTGCTTACCAATTTATACTTAATAAAGGAGAGCCAAACAACCAAAAAAATACAATTATATATCCACTCAACCCATAAAACATCAAAAACATACTCATGGAACAAGGGTCTCTGGCTTATCCTTCTTCTTGAGGATATCGCCGATCTCCTTTGTATCACCCTTCAGTTCTCCTCCAGTAGACAGCCCCCTCCTCCACCCAGGCCACAATGCTTGTAAGGAAGACCAGCTGCTCCACCATGAGTTCCGCTAGCCTTTGCTTGGCTCCTTCTCCCACAATTAAGTAGTTCACCAACGCTGCCCCACCCATGATGTTTGCAAACACCATCGAGTTGAAGTAGTCTGCGGCATGGACACGGCGTGAATAAAGACCGCCAGCTACTAAAATCGCTCCCGTCGCGCAGGCTGCCTATGAAAAGAAACGATAAAACAATAGTTATAAATTACCTAAAAGGATGTACTACTTGCAATAAAGGTAATTGCAACTAAAAACTCTTACGATCCTGGTTTTGTAGCCTGATTCCTGGTGGATCAGGCTAACCCGTGCAGTAAGATCAGCCGGAGGAGCTGATTTTTCCTTGATGGCATATACATTATAATAGGCTCCCGAAGTCACCACTACCGCTAACGGTATTGCAATTTGGGGCGTTCTGACGTCTATAGACAAAAAAGAGGCAATTAGTGCAATCTTTGCAAAAGAAAGGCCAACAGTACATGAAAATTTCTACCCAAGGAAGGTTGCTGGTGTTCAAATACCAACTATAGAGACTACTGAAAATTACAAACCAACCGGAGCACTTTGAGGAGCTCCCCATATATAAAATTACAGTACTTTGAAAATTTCTAACTTGGTTTTTTAGATGTCAAATAATTAAATAATGGTAGTTTTGGTGAACTGGTAGAGGAAAACAAGGGGGTTTTATGAACTGCTAGAGGGAAAAAATCCTCTCAAGTTCACCTCTAACCGGATTCAAGACATTGAGGGTCCCACTGTCTATGGACAATCTTCTACTTTACATAACTTGCTCCTTATAGTTATTGCATGCAGAGACCCACATATTCTATGCTGTTAATAAAACGCACCACATCTACAGCATTTAGGAAGTTACAACACACAACCAGGTCAAAATGCAACCCTCATGTGTGCCTCTGTAAAAATAAGATATCCTGAAGAATAAACACAAGTATACCTCAGATTAACAGGGACCAATCCACGTAAAAAACAAAGCACTATTGTCCCATTTATGTCAAACATAAAAATATTATGGGTTCACAGATATGATGTTCAGATAATAACCAAATGTGAGTTAGGTGCAGGAATGTTAATGAGCTGTCAAGCAAGAGGTATGTATAAAGATGTTGTGAATTTATAAAAGTATATAGAATGTATAAAAGAAGCGTAGAGAAGTATATTAAAAAATATGAAAGCATATCGAAACCAAATGGAGTAAATAGATTACGCATGTACGATATAAGGAAGCATACCACTAAGCGCAGGCATTGTAGTTCCAAATAATCAGTGACCAATGTGTTTGAGAATAAATAAAGTACAAACTAAATATCACAGATCTGAAGATTGCCAGGCTGAAGTTTCAATTTTGCTTCTTCTAAAAATTGGTTTTATTGTTTAATTTATGACTATTTCAAATCATACTCTGCAATTAAATTTCCGATGTTCAAAACCACACAAACTCAGACAACCAGACTACAAAAATCTTAGACCATGAAGTGACCTCATACACAGATGAAGATCAAAACCACTGCTATATCCCATCTGGACAAATTCATAAGGTATTAGTATTTGAAGGATTCAGATAAACTTAAAACTTGTCTTTGTTGGAATAAAATTCGCGAAAAGTAAAGAAACAAGAGGAGGCAAGTAAATCCTAAAGTGTAACATGTTTAACGTGTCATTATCACAATATGTACATTGTTAACAACCATGATCTTGTAAAATCGTAATGTTGGCCAGGATTAGCTGAATAATTCAGGGAAATTAGAAGTATAATTTGAACGAAGTAGTTTACTTCCAAAAAATAATTCCTATTTTCTAAACCGGAGAGACCTAAGGTTGGGAATAATGGTTCAGATACCCCACGAGTACTACCCGGAAACAATGGATAATATGTTTTGTGCACATCAACCTCGACATGTTGTAGCTAACTCATTAAGTGTCTCGTTGAGGGTAGGTGTGTTCAAAATACAACGAAACAAATGACGGGGACCAATAGAATCAGTCAAACATAGAGTAATTCTATTTCAGTGAAAATCCCGAACTCAATAGGTTGAATCCATTTGCTTGGAATACAGCCCTAGCTTACAAGAACTATAGGATTAAAAAGAAAACAGCAAAGAAAGATGACAAAATCCCAATAAAATGATACAACTGGGAACGATAGAAATATTTCAAGTTCTTGACATTAAGAACTTAAACATGATATTGTCTTCACAATAGAAGAAATTGTGGCACACATTCCAAGCACATCATCTGAAAAGCATTTAAAACCCAATTTACTCGAAGCCAACCCTGTATTACAAGTTATAGGGCAGCTGGCATAGTTTATTGCCTACCTCAAAACTTCAGTTAAATAAAAAGCCGAATTTCCACCAACCAATTGACTTATTTTTAAAAACAAAAAATTTAAATTTTCAAACAAAATTTCCGTTTCATAGAATCTCCCAACTTTACAACCAATACCAGAAACCTTATGAGTTGCGACCAATGTTATAAAGGCGTTAGGCGCACTGAGGCGCTAAAGGTCCTTTGGAGCCTAGGGCGCACGCCAGACTGAAGTGAGGCGCACAATTAAAAATTTAATACACATGTATCACATTTGAATAAATCTACAAATTCTAATAAAACATGATATAAAAAACATTAAAACTAATGAAAAATAGACCTCTCTCTCTCTTCTTTTCAATTTGTTACTTGTTACGTCTCTTTTATTTATTTGACTATTGAACTTCTAATCAGATCAGGTAATGATATATCAAAATATCTTTATTTTATATTGTATCTAATATATTATAAAGAGAGTAAATCTTTTTGGACCCACTAATTTACATATATAAGTTAACCTACACAAAATAACCTTTATTATTCATTGTTATACAACTGTAAATTTAAATGGGCCCCACAAATTAAATTCTATCCTTTTAAAAGTTAACAAACCCTTTGTATTCTCTAGATATAGTAGTAAATCTGCATAGAGATAACAAATTACAACAGTGGTTGCGCCTGACAAGAGGCGAGGTGTCCATACGCCTAGGCGCGCCTTTGAAAACACTGGTTACAACGTCAATTTCCGTGGATACATGAGACAGATTCTGGGCACTGCACCCTACCATCATAACAAAGAATGACAAAAGCTCCCTCCCTCCATCACATAATGTGAAAGGCCAAAAAGTCAACCACCATGGAGAAATCTCCAATCCTAGTCACCCAGACGAATTTTCACAAACCATCAATTATTCTAAACATCTGTAATTAAGGACCAATGAATAATAAAGTTGTACTCTTGGTTAGGTTGGTTGTCAATAGGAGAACCAGGTCTTCTTTCTTATAGTGTATATATAAATTATAGGATAAATAAGTGTATGTGTGTGCATGTGTCGTTGGATTTTAGATATTGTAAAGTAAAATGTTGGAAAATAAGATTGACACTGAACTAGAGATATCAAACTGTATAGAAGAGAAGGTAGACAATTATCAACAGGGCTGCAAATGAGACGAGCCGATCCAAGCGGAGCTTTGCAATGTTCAAGCTTGTTAATTTATTTAACGAGCCTAAAAAATATGTTCAAGCTTGGTTTTTTTGTTAAACGAACGAGCCCGAGCCAAGCGCTAGTTTCAGCGAGTTGAGCTCAAGCCTATTCACGAACGGCTCGGATCGGTTGTAGCATATATTACTCTTACCAATAGTCACATAAATTAGGTTATTTATTAGAGATTAGGGTCTTTGATAATTTTTAATATAATAATATTGAGCTTAATATGTTTGTTGGGGAAGACATGAGATTAAATTTGTGTAAAGTAAATTAGGCTTTAGATATCTTAAAATGTTATATTCTCCTACATAATATAATAATTTATAATGCATATACATATATATATATATATGTATAAGTGAGCTTTTTAACAAGCCTTGTTCACGAGCTTTATTCGGGAACATTTTCGAGTCGAGTTCATACTTGTTTGAGCTTGGTTCATTTATGAAGCGAGCTTGAAAAAACTGTTCGAGCTTGATTCACTTATTAAATAAACAAACGCGAGTCAAGTTTTTATCGAGCCGAGCTCAAGTAGCTTGTCGAGCACTTGGTTCGTTTACATCCCTAATTATCAAAAAGTTTGAACAAAAACACACAGATACGAACAATAATCAAATCAGGGACACGTATTCAAAACAAGAGACAACAAAGGATTTTTTAACATATTTCTATACATGTATATTTCAAGAACAATCAAATCAAAGAAGTATTTAAGCTATCCTAAACTAGATACAACAAGGGAGAGTTAGAGATTTTACCGCTAAGTATTGAACGTCACATGCCTTTTCCGTTTACATTTCCAGACGAGGTACCTCCATCGTAGATCTCTCAACAAAATATCAAACCCTAGAAAATTTCTACTCTGAGACTCTCTTTCTACTTTAGGACACTCTTTACACAAAAAGATCTATCTTACAACCCTATTTCTCGTTGTATAAGCTTGTATATAAAAATGAGATGTTACTGTTCAAATATAAATAAATGTAAAAAGTTCATAAAGATAATAAGTAATGTATTATAAACTTAATAAGATATTTATAATTTTACTTTTAGGTGCAAAGAAATGAAAAACAAACATAATGCAACTGTTGTGCTGAGAATGAACCAATAAAAAATAGGAAAAATTACATTTTTCGTAAACAAAATCGATTTAAAGGGACTACAAAGTAGAAAAGGGATAAAGAGTATTTACTACTAAATTTTTTAATTTTCATTCAATAATTAAATAATTTCACTAAATTTGTTTTGGTTATCATCCATCTTTGGACTATTTTATAGTCCCTTGTCAATTTTATTTAAGTTTTGTTACTAAATTATAATTTCTACTTAGGTTTATAAAAAAAAAAATAGGAGGTTTATTCCATGTGTTAGTTTACGGGTACTAAAAACAAAGAAGGGGAAAATAGACAATAAATAAAGAATGCTTTAAACCAACACTCAAAACAGTAATTAGTATTAGCAATGTATTGGCCAGCAACTGTTTTTTCTTGCTGTAATACTGCTTTTAGATTACTATGACTAACAAGAAATGAATAAGAACCTTTTAAAGTAAAAAGAACTTGAAGAGAGAAAAAAAAAATTAACATGATTGAGATTTGAATATATGCATATATATACACATAAGAAAAAGAGGGAAAACAAATAGAAGGAACAAGGAAAATACTTTCCATAAGCATTTTGGTAACCATGGGATTATCCTTTATAAAGATGAAAATAGTACTTCTATTGTAGAGAAACATGGAGCGAGGACTGTGTTCGAATCTGGGCTAAGGAGGGAGGCCAAGGTTAATACTATTTTTGTAAACAACAAGCAGCATCTTCCCAATAGTGTATCCCATAAACTCTTGGAGTTGAGAGATGACATTTTGAAGCTTGATCAGCCCAACATTCATTCTGAGGAGCAACTTATTTAGTCTCCTACTCAGGGGAAGTATACCATAAAGTCTGTTTGGGATATCATAAGAACAAAAGTTGTCCAAGTGAATTGGCATGCTTCTATCTGGTTCACACACAATATTCCACGCCATGCTTTCATTCTATGGACAGTGGTTCACAATAGGCTTCATACTCAAGACAAATTGATGAAATTTGGGATCATTCAACAGCGGGAATGTGTGTTTTGTCACTATCCATCTGAAAATAGGGGACATTTGTTCTTTGAATGCCCAATTTCTTAGGAGGTATGGGGTAATGTTTCTAAAGAGTTTGGCCTTGATCATACGGGTATTATTTGGTCTGATCTTCTAAATTGGTGCAATGTTCATTTCAACAATAAAGCTATTGAGTCTGTTACTGCTAAACTAAACTATATCTGGCTGCAGCTGTGTATATAATCTAGAGAGGGAGAAATCTCAGATTATTTGAAAATAAATGTAACAGGGCTGATCAACTATCTCATGAGATTATTACATCAGTGCATTTTAGACTTCTATCTACAAAATATGGAAGTTCTAATCAAATTTGTTAAAATGGCTATCTTTTTATTTGTTGTTGACGAGATTTGCATTGGGACTCTGGTTTTGTTTTGTGCTTCTGGAATTATTGGGGTGAATCTCAAGAAGAGACTTAGGTATGGAAGTTAAGTAATCTTCCAACAATCAATTAACTAATTTGATTAAAATGACTTTCTTTTTATTTGTTGATGACGAGATTTGCATTGGGACTCTTGTTTTGTTTTGTGCTTCTGGAATTATTGGGGTGAATCTCAAGAAGAGACCTAGGTATGGAAGTGTTTTTTTTGAAAAGTAAGAAATTGCATTAAAAGGCATTCAAAAGAGGAATGCATCCCAAGAACAAAAGAAAGGTCCTACCGACTAAGGGAACCCAAATAAAACATTTTTCTCCTCAACGGATTTACAATTACGACCCTCTACCCAACAAAACAAATTGGAAATAAAAGAATCCATGATGACCCCCAAAAGAGACTCGATTCCCTCAAAACACCAACGATTCCGCTCTAACCAAATACACCACCAAAGACAAAGAAAAGCCACCCTCCAAAACGCGCGAGCATGATGCCCAAACCACACACTCCTCCAAGAATCTAACACAATGCGAACCGAGACTGACATCACCCACTGAGCGCCAAAAAGACAAAGCAGAAGGCCCCAACAATCCGAAGCAAATGCGCAATGTAAAATAAGATGATCCACAAACTCTCCATCCATCTTGCACATGAAGCACCTATTGACCACAATGACATTCCGCTGCCTCAAAATATCCAAAGTAGGAATGTGACCCCATGTCGCTGACCATGTGAAGAAAACAACCTTGAGAGGAGCCTTAAAGCGCCAGATCTCTTTCCACAGAAAAAACCCCTCCACCATAGGAGAGAGACAACAAAAAAAAAAAAGACCAAAAATCTCCGAGAGGGAGAAGGGGACCAAATCAAAGCATCCGACCCGGCACCAACAACCTGCGTATACAAAAGCTCCAGAAGACCTGAAACCTCCTCTAACTCCCAATTCTGGAAAGGCCGCACGAATAAGACATCACACACTAGCCTGTCGGTATCAAGAAGATAACAATCGGCTACAGAAGCATGACGATCACGAGCGATCCTAAAAAGCAAAGGGAAAGAGGAAGCAAAAGAGCCCTCTCCACACCACCGATCGGTCCAGAAACAAAAACAACGACCATCCCCCACTCTGAACCTGACAAAATAGGCAAAAGGATCCCATCCCCGCCGGATATCCTTCCACACCCCCACACCACGACTCCGAACCTTGCTAGAGCACCAACCACCTCTAATCTCACCATAACGACAAGCAACCACCCTCCTCCACAAACGATCCCTCTCAATCCCGAAGCGCCAGAGCCACTTCCCCAAAAAAGCATCGCTGAAAGGAGTCGACCTACAAATGCCAAAACCCCCTTCTTGAAAAAGACAACAAACAATCTCCCAACGCACCAGATGAAGAGAAACACGCTCCCTACAACTACCCCACATGAACAACCTCTGAAGCCTCTCAATTCGCAGCACCACAGAACCGGAAATGTGAAAAGGGATAAAACATAAGTTGGGAGGTTGGATAGCGTGCTCTTAACCAAGGTGAGTCTCCCACCCTTGGAAAGATACTGACGCTTCCAACAAGTCAAACTCCTCTCCACACGCTCCACCACAAAATCCCAACAATTCTGAAATTGCCCCAACGATCCCAACAGCATACCCAAATAGTCAGCGAGAAACTGATCAACCCTACAACCAAGAGCAGTAGCCAAAACCTGAACATTGCCCACCTCACCCACCGGGATAAGCGAACTCTTACAAGTATTGATCTTCAAATCTGACACGGCCTGAAAATAAATCAGAATGCATCGAAGAGAACGCAACTGTCCTTGATCCGCATCACAAAAAACCAGTGTATTATCAACAAAGAGCAAGTGGGAGATGTCCACATGCTGAGAGGAAGCATCACCCACTCTAAAACCACGAAGGAAACCCAACTTAGTCGCACGGGTCATCATCTGACTAAAAGCCTCCATTACAATAAGAAAAAGGAGTGGCGATAGGGGATCACCCTGCCTCAGGACACGAGAACTCTCAAAGAAACCCTAAGGAGAGTCATTCACCATAACCAAGAACCGAGCAGACGAGATGCAAAAACTGATCCACCTGCGCCACCTCTCCCCGAAGCCCATCCTCCCTAGCAAATACAAAAGGAACCCCCAATGAACATGGTGGTAAGCCTTCTCCACATCCAATTTCACCATAACACCCGGAATACCGCTTTGAAGCATGGCGTCCATAACCTCACTAGCAATAAGAGCCGAATCCAAAATCTACCAACTACCAACAAAAGCATTCTGAGAGTCCGAAATAACCCCATCCAGAACGCCACTCAACCACGCAGAAAGAACCTTCGCAATATGCTTATAAACGTATCCGAAAAGACTAACAGGCCTGAAATCCTTAATGCCTTTCACCTCCCCCTTTTCAAGGAGCAGAAAGATGAAAGCAGACATTCAATGACCTCATAAACGCATGGAAAAGCCATCAAGGCCTAGAGCCTTGTCAGCATTACATTGTTTCAACACACTCGAAACCTCTTCCTCAGTGAACATAAGCTCCAACCTGTCACGATCCCCTACATCAATAGAATCAAACAAAAGACCATCCAAATTCGGTCTCCACCTTGCTGTCTTAGAAAACAAACGCTGGTAATAAGCAGGAATCCCCAAACGAAGCTCCTCCAAATACGACAACAAAGAACCCTCAATGGAGAGACTCGAAATGAAATTAAACCTCCTGGAGAGACTCGAAATGAAATTAAACCTCCTGCAAGCATTCGCAGTGCGGTGGAAAAACTTTGTATTCCGGTCCCCATCCTTAAGCCACAAGGCTCAAGATTTCTGCCTCCACAAAATCTCCTCTCGAATAGCAATCTCCTCAATATCAAACAAACATTAAGCCCTCCACAATCTCATAGCCTCATCCATCCCTGTAACTCGAAATCATAGTCCCCCATGTACTCAACCCACCTTCTTTGTCTCATGTTCAAGTCCTTTTGCGAAAAAAGATACTTTAAACTTTTATGATCAGAGAAAATTTCAAACTTCTCCCCGTACAGGTAATGTCTCCAACTCTTCAGTGCAAAGATCACAGCTACTAGCTCTAAGTCGTGGGTGGGATAGTTCTTTTCATGAGTCTTTAGTTGTCGAGACCCATAGGCAACTACCCTCTCTGTCTGCATTAAGACACACCCCAAGCCCTCTATAGAAGCATCGCAATAAATCACATAGCCCAATCCCCTCTCTGGAATCACTAAGATCGGTGTTGATGTCAACCTGTGCTTCAATTCTTTAAAGGCAAGCTCACAAGCTTCATTCCACACGAACTTCACCCCCTTCCGAGTGAGACGTGTCATCGGTTGTGCTAACCTCGAAAAATCCTTCACGAATCTCCGATAGTAGCCAGCCAATCCCAAAAAGCTCCTAATCTCAAATACATTCCGTGGTTGATTCCAACTCATCACAGCCTCAACCTTAGAAGGATCTACCGAGATTCCTTCCGCAGAGACAACATGCCCAAGGAACTGTACCTTAGGTAGCCAGAACTCGCATTTATCATACTTTGCATACAACTGGTTCTCCCTAAGGATTTGTAAAACAATCCTTAGATGCTCCTCGTGCTCCTTCTCGGACGATGAATACACTAAAATGTCATCCACAAAGACCACCATAAACTTGTCCAAGTAAGCACTGAATACCCGGTTCATTAGATCCATGAATGTTGCCGGTGCATTTGTCAAACCAAATGGCATAATAAGGAAATCAAAATGACCGTAGCGAGTACGAAAAGTTGTCTTCGAGATATCCTCATCCTTGACCATCAACTGGTAGTAACTTGATCTCAAGTCTACCTTCGAAAAGCATTTAGATCCTTTAAGCTGATCAAACAAGTCATCTATCCTCGACAATGGATACTTGTTCTTGATCGTAACCTGATTCAACTTCTTGTAATCGATACAAAGCCTCAGAGATCCATCTTTCTTTTTCGCAAAAAGAACGGGAGCTCCCCAAGGTGATGCACTAGGACGTATAAAACCTTTCATCCTTAGATCCTCCAATTGATTTTTCAGCTCTTCCAACTCGACCGGTGCCATACGGTACGGTGCCATGGAAATTGCATCGGTACCAGGAATGACGTCAATGTTGAACTCCACTTCTCGTTTTGGGGGCAACTCGGTCAAATATTCTGGAAAAACATCCGTGAACTCACAGACCACTCTCGGAAAGTCACCATAAGAACCATGTTCCTCCTCCTCATAGGCTAGAAGATTAGCTAGGAAAGAACTAGCTCCTCCTCGACTGCCCAAACTATGAAGAGAATAAGTGAGAAAATGACTCTGATCCCCCACGAAACAAAAACAATCACCATCAGGAGTACAGACGGAAACCCTTCCTCGAAAGCAATCGATGCTGGCTCGGAAAGCTGAAAGTCAATCCATCCCCAAGATCACATCAAAGCTAGTCATCTCTAGAAGGATAAAATCAAACACCAAAACTCTGTCTGCAATCGTGATCTTACAATCTCGGCAAACTCTGGCTAAGGTCAACTCATCACCAGTCGGTGTATCAACACACAAGGCTCTATCGAGAAACTCAACCTCTAAACTAAATGCAGATGCAAAAGAACTAGAGATGAAAGAGTGGGAAGCACTAAAATCAACAAGAACTCGAGACCAAGAACTAGAAACAAGAAAAATACCTCGAACAACTGCTAGCCCTACTGAGGCATCGGGTGGAGTGATCGCGAACACATGACCCTGAGTCCTCTGTCCCAACTGCGCACTGCCCTGCCCTGACTGTTGTTGGCTCATCATACCAGGGTTACCTCCCTTTGAATACCGAGATCCCTGTCCAGAATGTGCAGAATGTGCAGGCTGAACTGGCTGTGGAGCTCTGAATCCTGACTGAACTGGCTGTGTTTGTCCTGTCCTCTGTTGTGACCCAGCACTGCTTTATGAACCCCCTCCTAACTGAGGACAGTCCCTCTTTGTGTGTCCTAGCTGACCACACTGGAAACAAGTGATCGGACCCCTTGACTGTCTCCGAGGGCACTCACTCCGGTAGTGTCCCTGCTGATGGCACTCGAAACAAGTCACTCGGTCCCTGACTGACCCAGTCAGCATAGCAACCGTCGAAGCAGAATGAACCGACTGTGAACCCTGAGAAAAAGAAGATCTGCCCTTGTGTTTCTTCCTTTGGTGATCTCCAGAGAAGGAAGTCGTATCCCTAGCACGGTTCTTTGAATCTCTAATCCTCTGAGAGTCCTTAAACTCTTCTTCAGCTACCAATGCCTTGCGTAAAGCAATAGCATAAGTGGGAACTTCCAATACTGCTATCTTGGCCCGTAGCCCAAACCTCAAACCCCTTACAAATTTCTTTGCCCGGTCCTCTTCAAGAGTCACCATCTCCCTACCAAACCTTGATAATGAAGTGAATTTGGTAGCATATTCACCCACTGACATACTTCCCTAAATCAAGTGAATGAACTCGACCTTTAGAGCATCCCTCTTAGTCACTGGAAAATACTCATCTAAGCACAAGGTCTTGAACGTATCCCAGTCCATAGCATCGGTGTCATGAATGAGCCCCACATTCTTCCACCACATACCCGCACCTCTGTCAGATGGTATGAAGCAAGAGAAACCCGAAGAATGCCATCATGAATCCCTGCAACTCTGAAATCCCTTTCCATTCGCTCCAACCAATGCTCTGCTACGAATGGATCAGGTCCTCCAATAAAGTCCTGCGGTGTTAGCTTTTTAAATTCCTTCAAAATTCGCATTGTTCCATTCCCCACATTCAGGTCTTGTGCACCTTGAATAGCCTCTCGTGCAATCCGCTGAAACGCACTAGCCATATCACGAGCAATCTGATCACCAACCTGGGGATCCACTGACGCTATCCTCGGAGGCATGATTCTATGTCACAAGAGATAGTGATTAGATACATTTAAGTGCTAAATAATCAGCTTTAGACTCTTGTAATTTCATATCAACACATTCCACTCAAAGGCAATAATAAACAAATGTTCACATAACTAGGCCTTATCCCGTCGTCCCGGAGTGGGGATGGGGGTGCTAAGGTTTGGTTCAAGTTCTGGAATTTGTTGGATGAGAAGCTGTGGATTTATATGCATCAGATTTGGTTGGTTTTGATAGCATTTCATCAGTTTTTGGGAGTTCTGTTCTATGTCTTGGTCAGCATGTGCTTGATGTCTGTTTGGTTCAAGTTCTGGAATTTGTTGGATGAGAAGATGTGGGTTTATATGCATCAGATTTGGTTGGTTTTGATAGTATTTCCTCAGTTTTTGGGAGTTCTGTTCTATGTCTTGGTCAGCATGTGCTTGATGTCTGTTTGCAATCTTCCAATACTCTCTCCTGTTGCTGATTGGGAATGATTTTGAAGTTGTATGGCTGCATGAAGTTTATTTGTGCTTTTGGTTGCAACTCTTCTATGATTAATTGTAAACCAAGTATAAGGCTCGAATGTATGGCTTTGTTGCTTTTTCTTTGATGGGTGTGGGGATACCATTTATGTAAGGGGTTTTATTTTCTTGAGGTATGCCTCAAGTAAGTGTATGGCTTTTTTTTTAATGGAAGTGTATGGCTTTTTGCCTTTCTTTTTAATATGTAAAATTGCTTACCTTTGAAAAAAACAATATGGTTTTTTACTTTTTTGAATTTCAAACACTGTGATGATAGAATGGGTCGAGAATTCTCATACTCACCATATTGCAATAATAAGGGAAACATATAGAATGAGCTACAAGTTATCATCATGGGTGTTACTAGTACTAGAATAATAAGGTGTATATACGGCGGACATCACATAAATACAAGAAAAACAAAAAATTATAAAAAATAAATAAATTGTCTCCAGAACTTACCTTTTTTTTCCTATTCCACCCATACCTATTTGGAGATCTTATATGTATCCTGTTTTTGAACAAACAAAAAAAAAAAAAAAAAACCAACATCATTAAGATTTTTGTAATAAGGAATTCGAAGCATGTAAACACTACATAAAGATATTGTAATTTCCATAAATGAAGAGAATGTAACCAAAATATGAAAATTTGAAAAAGCAAAGAATAACATACAAGCTATGTTACATGGACTTTAGAAGAAAAGAGGTGAAGTACCGTGTCAAACATGGGTATAGATTCTGTCTGACACTTATGGTAGGACATTTATCTAAATTTAGTTCCAAATTATTCCATGTTGCTATCATATTACTTCAAAGGAGTAAAATATTTAGTTTGAACACTATATTTGATAAAAACATTGTAGTACACTTGAGAATAAAATAAAATAAATATTTAACCGTGTCCATGTGTCCTTCTATTAGATATTTGACATGTCCGACACACGGAAACATACCCGAGTCCATGTAATATAGCATACAAGGTCAAATTAAAATAAAGAGATGAATATACCATAAGATTGCAGTGGCATTTCTTTAAATAAAAATTACTCTATTGTAGTTTTTATCAAATTGTATCTAACATATATGCATATGATCTGCTCTAAAAATATTATAAATATATATATATATATATATACATGTATATATAATGGCCATTTATAGATTAAAGGGCATGAGTGCAAAGGAGTAGTGTGGGAGAGGTAGAAAGGGAACAGGTACAGATTTCACAATCGATGTTGACATAAGCTTTATTGTTGTCCTCTCCAACTTTATACAATCAGTGATCTGTATTTAAGAAATCATGTAGGTAATTTCCACTCATACATATATCAAACAACTAAACAATCAATATGAACAATAAATGGCCTCAACAAGTCTACGGTCAAAAAGAGATGGAGAGTCTCCAGTCAAAAGGAGGTGATATATGCAAGTAAAAAAAATCAAAAAAACACAATGATTTATTGAAATATGCTTCAACAAAAAACATAAGTACTTTTTTTTGGTAGAAAAATACATTTTTAATAATTATCAATATATATATATTCTATATCCATAAAATTTAAGCTCCTTTTCTTTACTATTTCCTCATATTTTTCAATATATAACTAAATTATTATCACTTATATATATAATGAGCTATGAATGTGTTTACAAAAAGAGTTAATTTCAGTAAACCTCACGTGGTTTCAAAAAAAATTACTTTGCCCCCCTTCTATACAGCAAACCCCCTCCACTTATCAAATTGTATCAATTTGCCCCATTCCTTATAATTTTTGGCCAAAATACCCCTGGAATCTAATAAAAATTATTAAAATTCAAAAAAAACAAATAAAATTCAAAATATATATATATAATTCGTAAAAAAATATTAAAAATTCGAAAAAATATAAAATTCGAAAAAATATATATAAAATTTGAAAAAATATAAACTTTGATAAAAACATATAAAATTCAAAAAATATATATAAAATTGGAAAAACATATATAAAATTCGAAAATAATATAAAATTAAAAAAAAACATATAAAATTCATCAAAATATATATAAAATTCGTAAAAATATATATAAAATTCGAAACAAATATATAAAAATCAAAATTTATATATTCGAAACAAATATATAGGGAATGAGCAAGCTGATACAATTTGATAGTGTTGGGAGGTTTTCTATATAGGAAGTGGGCAAATTGATTTTTTTGAAACCACATGGGGGTTTAATGAAATTAACTCTTATAAAGAATAAAAAGTTGTGTAATTTGAAACTTTGATAGTTGGGAAAACACCTGAGATCAAAGAAAACAAAAGTTTACATGCAGATTGTTGGTCTTCCTCTTATACAAAAAAAAAATGATGGATTTTATACCAGTTAATACACAAAAAATAAAGGGTTTTGTTTGATTTTGTAAGAACTTCTCTTTTTTTTTTACTTTTTTCTACTCTCACTTATACATATATTGAACAACTAAACAATCAATATGAACAATAAATGGCCAAAACACGTCTACGTCTACGGTCAAAAGGAGATGGAGAGTCTACGGTCAAAAGGAGGTGAAATATAAGTAAAAAAACTCAAAAAACACAACGATTTATTTAAATATGCTTCAACAAAAAACATAAGTATGTTTTTTTTGGTAGAAAATTTTGTTAGATTTTGTAAGAACTTCTTCTTTTTTACTTTTTTCTAATCTCACTTATACTTAGCAGAATAGAAAGAAGACATTTTGTATTACAGATTTTAGTTATGAGCTCCGTTCCAATAAATAGCATCTGAATTAATCAAAACTATAGATCAGTGATAGTTCTCTAACTTCCCAAGTAGTCAAACTTCAAGTTTCCACGAGGAAAAAGTCAAGTATAAGACAGAGAAAATTCAAGAAATAGAGATTAAGAAGCGGTAATGCCAAAAATGAAAAACAAAGCCAACCCACTTGAGTACTTCAACATTGCTAGTAAACAAACAAGTAGTAAAAAATATTCTAGCCCACAAACACACACAGTATAAAGGGAGAGCTAGGGCTTTCCATATGGACATATCTTTCAGTATACGACTAAATCAGTGCATCGGTAAATATTCTCTCAAGTGTACACAAAAGGGGGATTTGGACTAGGGTTTCAATCTGGGGTGGGAAGATATATATATATATACACACATATATACATATATATGGGAGACATGCATTTTATCCTCTTCCTAATGATTTCAAGAACCCTAAAATACCAAATCGATTTTACAAAGTAACTTAAGAAAAATCTAAATTGATTCTTAAAATACAAAATGAATAATTGAATGAATAGTAGGAGAGTAAATACACGACATAAGAATACTTTTTAGATATAATTAATGCGAAAGAAAAAGAATTATTTTCACATGAACCTGCAATTTGCATCCGTTTGTAATAAGCAATGATCCCCACACTCATTTCAAATTTAATCGTCCCAGTTTGCTTCGCCGCTCGATATCTTTTTATTGTAACACCAATGCACATCCTCACTTGTCAAATATCAGGTAGGAAAAAAAGAAGATAACCTTAGGCAGTAACAGAGCAAAGAGATTAACCTGAAAGAGGGAGCAACATCATTAGCCAAAAAAAAATTTAAGATCAAACAAATATATGTAATAAAATAAAGTCTTATACAGCAAAACCAACAAGGGCTACCATTGGTATAAAACGGAAAACCTCTCATAAGAATTCGAGCTTTCATGTTCCCAAGTTAAAAAAAAAAATCCTCTATTACTTATTTCCAAATGGAGCCTATGCAATGTCACAAGTAGTTAATGTAAGAACGAGTAATAAGAGAAAATTTTAATTCAAAGGGTAGCCCTAATGTATTAAAGTATATACTTTTGCAGTCAGAGATCGTACATAGTTTCATTTTGTATGACTAGGACTCACTTTCCCAAACGTTAAAACACTCAAATAATTTCAGTGCAGACAATTCTCCTCATTTATAAATTTTAAGCAATTAATACCAAGGAATTGCCTCATGTCGGTCTACCTTTCACTCAATCATCTACATCATTTATCGCTATATATGAACTTGAATATACAACAAAGCAAAACAAGAGATTATATATGAACTTGAATATACAACAAATCAAAACAAGAGATATATCTTGTGAGTACAAATTACAGCATCACACGAAAGAACACCACCAAGCGCAATCAATTTTGAAGCTTCACTGCAACACAAAGAATAAAACCCCAAAAATGGTAAACACAACCGATCTATTCATTTCCAAAATTACAACGTTCATAATAATCAAATTCCTAAAACTCAACCACAAAAAATAATTAACAAAAAGTGCAATATTGCATAAAGCAAACATCGGAGCAGATCTAATCAGAACCACAGAGCACATACATATATATAGTGATAAATAGACACTGATACACACATACACAATAATATATCAAAAGCTCAGACTCGATGGCCTAGTAGAAACGAATCGGTCTTTTAAGAAAAAGACGATCGTGAAGCAGATCCAAAAAATCTCATCTGAAATATAAATGCAAAAATACATATATATATACACAGACACATGAAATCAAATCAAATCAAACAAAATAAAGCAATGTTGCAAAAAGACGCAAAAAGTACTGAAATTGAGGTTTTGATAGGGCTGTAAGCGAGCCGAGTAGTGGCTTGTTCGAGCTCGGCTCGACTTGTTTGGAAGAGTGTTCGAGCTCGAGTCGAGCTCACATGCTGCTGTTCGAGCTTGACTCGAACCTAAAATAGCAAACTCGAGCTCGGCTCGTTAGCTCAATGAGCCGAGCTCGAACTTGAGCTCGAGCTTGATAACAAACTCCGACTCGTTTCAAGCTTATGATATCAACCGAGCTTCAATCCTTTGCCAAAAGAAATCATTCCAAAGACTAAAACGTTTTGAAAAAGTGAGACTAACAACAGCAGATTAGTGACAAAATTTAATCAAAAAGTATAAATGAAAGGAATCATATTGAAACTAAATATCAACGGGGGAAGAAAAACTATAACCAAAACGCTTGAAATTAAGGCCAATCACATTGAAATGAAAATCAACTAAAAAACACCAAATTGAAAGAACTTAGGGCTAAATGTAGCCACATTGGGGTACGGATTTTTTTTTCTGAAAAAGCCCATTCCTAAAATTATAAATAAATTATAAAGTCAAATTGGTGCCAAACAAGAATTCTGTTGAACTTCAGTTCATCAATATAAAATAAAATTAGATCTCTATCTTCAGATATGAAATCCAAACCTCAGATCGAGAAGGTTAACAAAACACAATTCTACACATTTCTTCATTTCATTAAGTGAAACGAATTTATGTAAATGATATATATAAATATATATAGGTATGGATAAAGAGAGAAAATTTGTACGAGGTGATCGAGGGATTTGAAGTTGACGAGATCGTAAGTGGGGTGAGGGACGATGACGAGTTCGCGCGAAGGCTCCAATCGCACGGCGGCGGAGAAGTTGGCGAGGGTGAAGGAGATGGTGCGGCCGAAGTAGACGTCGCTAGGGTTTCCGAGAAGTCCGACTCTGGCATAAGCCTAGATTGCCATCAACATCATGATCTTGAAGATTGGGTATTGGATGATGGATGATGGATGATGAATGGATTCAAAGGCGATTTAGTACAAAGGATAGGGTTTGAGTGAGTTGATCTGATTGTAAATGAATTGAGCGTGTTTGACCTAACTTGGGATAGGTTAGGTGAGCATTAATTTTGTGTATTTATTTCTGTTTTGGGCTTTGCTTTTTGCCCTCTTATTTTTTATGGGAAAAATTACACAAATTAATTTTGCATACGCTATTTTTTACGTTTTAATAATATCATAAGCTACCTTTAAAATTATTTCCCTTATAACACTTAACCTCTTCTGTTCAAAGTCAACGCTGAAAACTTTATGTATTGGTTAATAAATGTTGTTTTTGTAATGAACTTTCATTTTTGCCCTCATATCATTGCATGTTCCAATTTTGCATATAAAATAATTTAAATACCCTAATTTTTTTGAATTTATATATAATGTTTCAAAATATGAATTTTTTTTTCGAAAAATAATTTTTTTACGAAAAAGTATATATTATGTTCCAAAATATGAATTTTTTCCGAAAAATACATATTATGTTCCAAAATATGATTTTTTTGCAAAAAAGTACATATTATGTTCCAAACTATGAAAAATAATTTTGAAAAATAATTTTTTTGCGAAAAAGTATATATTATGTTCCAAAATATGAATTTTTTTCGAAAAATATATATCATGTTCCAAAAAATGATTTTTTTGCAAAAAAGTACTTATTATGTTCCAAAATATGATTTTGTTTTTGAAAAATATATATTATATTCCAAAATATGATTTTTTTGCAAAAAAAGTACTTATTATGTTCCAAAATATGAATTTTTTTCCGAAAAATACTTTTTTTGCGAAAAATATATATTATGTTCCAAAATATGATCTTTTCCGAAAAATATTTTTTTTGCGAAAAATATATACTATTATGTTCCAAAATATGATCTTTTCTAAAAAATATTTTTTTTGCAAAAAGTATATACTATATTCCAAAATATGATTTTTTTCTGAAAATAAT
This sequence comes from Cornus suecica, assembly GCA_963922005.1. Taxonomy (NCBI): domain Eukaryota; kingdom Viridiplantae; phylum Streptophyta; class Magnoliopsida; order Cornales; family Cornaceae; genus Cornus; species Cornus suecica. The sequence continues at coordinate 16,108,888 of OY998245.1, forward strand.
TTTTTTTCAAAAAATATATATTATTTTTTCCAAAATAATTCATATTTTGGAAAATAATATTCTCCCTCCGAAAAATTATTTTTTTGCGAAAAATATATATATATTTTTGAATTTATAATTTTTAGGGCAAAGTGGATACCGTGGGGGTTAGTTGATAAAACAGGATAATATAGGAGGTTTCTTGAAATTAACCCTAAAATATAATATAGAACAAGGGCTTTTAAGTAAATTCACGTACAAATTTGACCGGGGTTGTTCTAAGGGGTAGTAACTGGTATTATTCAAACATTAGAGGTACTCTCTGCAATTAGGTCAAAGTTCAGAGATAGTTTATATAATTTTCCCTTTTTTGTATTCTCCTTTGTTTATTAAATTCATTTATTTACCAAAAAAAAAAATCCATTTGGCATCTATATTATAGAAAATAATATATAATTTATACATAGAGGAAAAAATAAGGGGGAGTTTCAAAATAATAGTGATTTTGAATTTTGAATTTTTTTTTACCACGAATATTCAATTTCGTAGTAAACATAATTATTTGCTAAGAAATTATTTCGTAGCAAATAGAAGGAAATTAATTACGAAAATCAAATTTGGTGGTAAAAATTATTATTTGCTACAAAATTTGTCCGTAGCAAATACAAGAATTTTTTTTAATATTATAAAATTTTCTAATAATTTGTTATAAAAATTTATATAGTCACAATATCTAAAATATATATATACATATATATATAATCATACTTTTTATTGTTCCAAAATTGAATTTCTTGCAAAAGAGAAAAATGAATAAGGTTTGAGGATGGTAAAAAAAAAAAGTCTTGATTGATAATTACAAACTCTAAAATAAAAGTTAAACAAAATTGGAAACCTAAATAAATCAAAGAGCGAAGTTAATTTGTCAATATTTGTGATCAATAAATTTATTATAAAATAAATTGTTAATTAATTTTTTGTTTAAAAAAATATTTTTAAATATAATATAAAGGATTCACACTTTTATAATTAATTGAAGTAAAATCATATTTTGATTTGAAAAATATAATGCATCAAATGAGTTCAATTGAGTGAAATTATTAAAATCTCCAATTCAATGTACTCTAATTGATTAAATTAAGTTCAATTGAGTAAATCCTCAATTCAAAGTATTGAAATTGGTTTCTATTGAGTGAAATTGAGCAAATTATCAATTCAAAGTAGTCAATTTCACTTTAATTAGTGAAATTCAGTAAATCCCTAATTCAAAGTAGTGTAATTAAATTCATTTGACAAAATCCTAAATTCAAAGTAATGAAATTGACTTCAATTAAGTAAAGTTGAGTAAATCCTCAATTCAAAGTAGTTTAATTGAGTTCAATTGAATAAATCACAAATTTAAAGTAGTTTAATTGAATTAAATTGAGTGAAATTGATAAAAAAAATAAAAAAATCATCAATTCAAAATAGTGAAATTAAATTAAATTGACAAAATTTCCAATTCAATGTAGTGAAATTGACTTCAATTGAGTGTAATTGAGTAAATCACCAATTCAAAGTAATGAAATTGACTTCAATTAGTGAATTCAGTAAATCCCTAATTCAAAGTAGTTTAATTGAGTGAAATTGATAAAATCCCCAATTCAATGTAGTGAAATTGAATGAAATTAAGTTCAATTGACAAAATTCCTAATTCAATGTAATGAAATTGACTTTAATTGAGTGAAATTGAATAAATTCACAATTCAAAGTAGTTTAATTGAGTTCAATTGAGTGAAATTGATAAAATTCTCAATTCAAAGTAATGAAATTGAATGAAATTAAGTTCAATTGACAAAATTTCTAATTCAATGTAATGAAATTGACTTTAATTGAGTGAAATTTAGGAAATTCACAATTCAAAATAGTTTAATTGAGTGAAATTAATAAAATTTTCAATTCAAAGTAGTGAAATTGAGTTCAATTGAGTAAATCTCAAATTTAAAGTAGTTTAATTGAATTAAATTGAGTGAAATTGATAAAATTCTCAATTCAAAATAGTAAATTTGAATGAAATTAAGTTCAATTGACAAAATTCCTAATTTCAAGTAGTGAAATTGAGTAAATCCACAATTCAAAGTAGTTTAATTGAATTCAATTGAGTGGAATTGATAAAATCTTCAATAATATGATTTAGTTTGATAATTATTTACTATAAAGTAAGATATTATGACCATATGAAATGAATTTTAAATATATGGATTTGAGCTTAACTTGGTGAAGGAGCACAAAAAAAAAGAGCTAAAATCTCAAAAAGGGAAAAATATCATAATTCCAAAAACCAATACTCAAAAGAAGGAAAAATAGTTTATGACTTTTTGGAATAATATGAAGCCTAATATTATTGTTTTTAACAATTTTTTATCTAATAAATTAATAATTACGAGCATGTTCGCAAACATGATTGCGAGTTTTGATTACGAGCCTGTTCGTGAGTATATTCGTGAACATGTTCACGAACAAACAAGTCGAGCTCATGGATGTTTAAGCTCGGCTTGTTTAATAAACGAACTTAAAATTTTTGTTTGAGCTCAACTTGTTTAATAATCAAACGAACACGAGCCGAGCTCTTAGCGAGCTGAGCCTTGAGTAGCTCATCGAGCGCTCTGTTCATTTACAGCCCTAGGTTTTGAGTTGAAGATGGAAGCGATTGGAAGTTTAGAGAGAGAAAGCGAAATCAATTGTAGAGAGAGAAAGTGAGATCTAGTTGTGGTGGTTGTAGTTTTGGTGAGAGTGTGTGTACTATTTTTTTTTTGTGTGTGTACTTATTAATCAACTCATTTTTTGTTCTCTCTCAAATATATCAGTTCTGGGTTGGATTCGGATTCAACCCGAACCCAACCTGAATTGAACTGAAGCCCAACCTGAGGCCAAAAATTTTGGGCTGGTCCGGGTAGGGCTGGCCCAACCCGCTCAATTTGTAGCCTATTCATAATATCTTTTCAGTGCTTGGATTTCAATGTAGGACGTTTATCTCTAAGGTTTTTGATATGGGTTTCTCCTATTAGGAAGCTTATGAAAAAGTGTATATATATATATATATATATATAATCGTTGCTAATGTAGTTTTAGGGTTTTCTTTTTTGAGAAGGAAGAGTTTAGGATTCAGCCGTTAGATTAAATTTGAACGGTTCAGATTTGCTATTTTTTAAAATTCAGTTATGGGTTGGATTCGGATTCAACCCGAACCCAACCTGAATTGAACTGAAGCCCAACTCGAGACCAGAAATTTAGGGCTAGTCCGGGTAGGGCTAGCCCAACCCACTCAATTTGTAGCCTAATCGTAATATCTCTTCAATGCTTGGGTTTCAATGTAAGACGTTTATCTCTGAGGTTTCTGATACGGTTTCTCCTATTAGGAAGCTTATGAGAAAGTGTGTGTATATATATATCAGTCCACATTGGATGTTGCTAATGTTTTGTCTAGTATTTTACATTCAGAATATATGTATAGATTTTGAATGTGGTCTTCAGGACTTCAGAAACGTGAAATATATATATGTTGAAAGAAAATTTTTGCTTTTGAAAAGAATAATTTTGATTTTGGGTTTCTTTGCTTTTGAAAAGAAAATTTTGAATGTAGATTGATTGCAACACACAGTGAGCTTCTAAATAATTCGATTGAGCAATGGAATGTTGATTTCAATCCTCTCTTGCTCTAATTACAATTTTTAAACAGAAAATAGTCATTAATGAAAATTCATTACAAGAATGAAAATCTGTATCATAACTAAACTCATGGAATGGCATTCCATTCCTTTAATAAAATAAAAAAAAATAAAAAAAACATTTCACTGGGTAGTTATTAATACTTCAACCAAACAATATAATAAGAATAGACTCATTTTTATACCATTTTGAGTTCATTCTTTTCTTGAATACCAAACATAACATAGGTCCAAATTTAAATTGGTTGTAATTGCACGGGGCACAAGGTGATACTTATACGTAATTTTACATTGAAACTATATTGTAATTTCATCGGGATTATATTCATCTTAATACTGAACACAAGGACCTATTTAATTCGTATTGATAATTGAACCCATGAATCTAGTTCTAAATTTCCTATTTCATGATAAGGAATTAGAAATTCAAGTTGATTTCTCATATGTATGAAGTCGATATATCCCATGAAACACTTTCATGCATAAATGCATATACCCCTATCTAAATATAATACCAGAAAGAGATACCTCCATTTAAGTCCCGAAGACCATATTCAAAACCTATACATATATTTTGTGATTTGATTGTGCGAGCAACCGACCGTTGCAGCTCGGAAAGTCCATTTCAATAATAACATTTTGGAGCTGTCAGTCAAATATTTTTTCTGCAATATATACAATCAAATTCTGTAGAATCTGGTTATCATATGGCCTGAAACAGCAAGCTGATTGATGAAATTTATTGTCCATGAATGATACACAAGACGTTTTTTTCTAATAATAAGCAAAAATTACGTCGACCTCCATTGATATTTTTGGCAATGGACTTTGACATCTATCTTCCTCGCCAAATGAGACTAACCTCACTTGAAGTGCTGTGGAGATGTACTGTGAAGTGAGCAAAACATAGAGAGAAAGACATCTAGGGGTAGGGCTGCAAATGAACCGAGCCTTTCGTGAGCAGGTTCGGGTTCGGCTCGTTAAGAGCTCGGCTCGTGCTCGTTCGTTTAGTAAACGAGCCGAGCCTGAGCACAATTTTTAGGCTCGTTTAGTAAACGAGCCGAGCTTGAACATTACTAAGCTCGGCTCGCCAAACTCGTGAACAGGCTCGTCTAAGTTAAATAGTAAAATTATATTATATTTAACAAAAGAAAGTGTTCAAATTGAACAAATTATGAAGATTATTGTGAAAAGATTATAGAAATTAGGCGGTCATAACATAAAATTCATTCATAAAAATTATACTAGTGAAAATATATTAAAACAAATATGCAACAACTCAATCCAAACAACTATTAGGAAGATTAATATATGTTGCACTGAAATGAGTTGTTCGTGAACAAGCTCGGGCTCGGCTCGTTAAATCTAGCGTTCGGCTCGGGCTCGTTCGTTAAGCAAATGAGCCGAGCTTGAACACATTTTCTAGGCTCGTTTAGTAAATGAACCGAGCTTGAACATTCCAAAGCTCGGCTCGGCTCGGCTCGTTTGCAGCCCTATCTAGGGGTGCACACGTAGGGCCGGCTTTGAAATTCGAAAAATACGTAGAAACCTCTTATATATAAAGTTTCACGAACTTGAAAATTATAAATGTAATTTTTTTATTAAAAATACATTAATTATATATTAAAAAAATAAAAACAACCTTCATCTTGGTGTTGTCGTGAAAAATTATTGTAGTATGAGTGTGGTAGTCACGAGACCCTAAGTATAGTCGTGTGAAAAATTGTTGTTGTCGTTGTGCGAGTGCGGCAGGTAAGAGAGCCCCAAGTGTAGTATCTAAAAGTTGTGCAAATGTAACAAGGACATTCTACCTCTAATCAGAATAATTGTTTAATTTGGATTAAATTTTAGTTTCATTGAGTTGAAAATTTAGTTTTTATTTTTTATTTTTTTAGTGTATAGTAATAGTAAGTGAGATATAAAATTTTGGGGGTCCTAAATTGTGAAATTGAATTAGAATTTAGTATGAGTTGAGTTTTTAAATAAATAATTTTTTTTAGATAAATAGTGAAATAATTTTTTAGGCATTGTTTTGAATTTGGCTAAAAAAACTAATTATTTTATTAGGGCCTCTAAATTACCAATTTTTTAAAAAAAATAGAAAAAAAATAAAAATTGAGGCCCTCCCTGGGGCGGGGCCCTAGGCGACTGCCTAGGTCGCCTTGCTCCAGGGCCGGGCTTGTGCACACGATCTGAAACCGGAACCGAACCGTTATTTTCGGTTCCTTAAAAGTGAGAACCGGAACCGAACCGTTAATGCAAAGACCCGAATCGAATTAAATCATTTTTTCCGGTTCGGTTCCGGTTCCTACTATCACCTTTCAAAAAAATAAAAAACATCAAAACATAATATAATTATAAATTAAATTACATAGAGTATTTGAACTATTAAAAATCCAAAATCAAATAAAACTTACATTCCATAAAAGTTACAATTGTCCTCTAATAATCGAGTAAAAATTTGCATTTGCTAGTAAAAAAAATAAAAATCATTGAGTCGGTTTGGTCCCAAGGAAGGGTTGTTTGATATACTGATAGAACAGAAATATCCCCTCAATTTTTCTATTATGAAGAGAGGAAGTAACAAAAATTTCCCCTCATTTTCGAGAAAGGGAATTGATTTTACCTATTTGCCTTATAGCTTTGTTCTATTGTTCCAGAAACTATTTCATATCCAATGCTGGTGGATTTAATGATTATGATTGAGTTTTGATCATTGGCAACTTGATGTAGTTCTGAAACATATGGATTGAAATCTCAGATATGGCAAATTTACTTTTTATCACATTATTCTATTGCATGTTTTGGGTTTTCATTTTCGAACCATAATATTGAACATGGAATGCATATAACTTTTATACGAATTGATCTTGTACAAGATCCAACAGAACCAATACATTTATTTTTCAAATGATTCATGTCGCCTATCTCATATAATGGTAATCGTACTAAGTTATAAATTTTAAATTATATATGAATATAAATATTATACTAACTAAAAATATTAAAAAAAAAAAAAAAAAAAAACCGATTCGGTTCTTGGAAGTTAAGAACCAGAATCGAACATAAAAAATCGGTTCTTTAATTTTGAGAACCGGAACCGAAACACTCTAGAACCGATTTGGTTCCGTCTAGTTCTATATACAACCGTAAAGATATCTAATTATTATTTGGAGGGAGCCTTGGTTGTTTGAATAACAAATTTTTGGCATTGCTATGCAATCTATTCCGATTATTTTAAAGAGGTAATAATGTAGGACTCAGCTGTTCAATTGGGGATCATTTTAGTGTTAGGATTTTTACATCTGTCCAAGAACAAAAACAAAAAATTAGAATTTTCACGGAGAATACCATTTCACTATAATCAAATAGAGGATTACAAGAGAATGATCCGCATATCATACATACGCGTACACACACTGTATACTCACACATGCATCACCGAAATAATATAAATCTATATTATTCATAACTCTCTTAAGAAAAATCTTAATATAGGATTCTTTTGATCTCTTTCTCAATTTTGTGTTTCTGTGTTTTTCTCACACCATGCACCATACAATAGGAATTACCCATGTATATATATAGGAAAGGTAAATCCGATGGATAAGTTAAAAGGAATCAAATCCCAATCAAAATTGGAGTCTTTAAAACATTTCTTAAAAATCTCGTATCTGGGTCACCAAATACTCGATAAACTTGCAATAGCCGTGCAATGGTGCGAGAACGGGCGGGATCCTCTAGAGAAAAACCACTTTTCTGTCTATTGAGTACTCGGTGGTTCTTCAATCCACCTTTGCTTCAAGACATCTTTTTTCTTCAATTCTCTTCTCGATCCTCGAGGAAAAGAGTGTTCTTCAATTCACAAAGTATATTAATTAATTATTTTTTTAAAAAAAAATATGAAAAAATTTATAACCCCTTGTCGTATATTTTTACTCTATATCTTTTGAAATATTCATTAGAGTTACACTTCAAGTAATGCATATTAATTAATTATTATTATTTTTTAAAAGTATTGAATTATTTCCAACCCATTTTCTTTTACTCTATATCGTTTTGATATACTCCTTAGAGTTGCACTTCAACTAATACATATTAATTCATTAATTTTTATTTTGAAGAAAATGTTTGGAAATATTCGCAACCCCTCACATTTTAGAATAGTTGTTATAGATATATATACATTATAAGGTTTTCATCTTGGGGCATGGAGGTAATTTCACCACCTAGATATTTATCTCATGAAATAAGGGAGACAACACAAGGGCATTCCGGTCATTTCTCCCCTTTAGGGGGTGGCATTGCAAGAAAAATGAAATCTCAGGGGGCGAGTGCAATTGACTGAAATCTCAGGGGATCTGAGTACAAATTATCCTAATTTAACTAATGGTGTTATAACGGAATGGAGTGAATTGTAAAAGTTGGGATAGTTTAGGGAGTTTTGTATAAAAAATATAATTTATGAGGGTTTGTTGAAAGAGAAAAAATAGTTCAGGGGTTTAATGCATTTTACTCATAAAAATAAAATAAAACAAATTTTTTTCAAAATAAAAAATTGACTAGGTAAACTCCCAATGCATCCACATGATCAAATTGCATTCTCCAATGTCAAACTAGTTAAATAAAAACTGGAACACAAATATTAAAAATATACATATAATCCCGGTGGATTTGACTCTCCTTTATAAAACTTACATACTATAGTTATTTAATTACTATTTATAACTAGGAAATGGTAAAAAAAGAATCATGATTAAAGAGATATATATATATATTAATGTATATATTATAATAGATTATGATCTCACACAGTAATAGCGCCGTGCAACAGTCGCCAAATATGGTGCCAACATCATTAATTTTGGCATTTTGATGTCGGTTTTTTCACATGATTGAATGACTTGGCCATTTGGCGACCTAAACACAATTATTGATTCAACCAAATCACATACCATGCCCATAACTACATCCTAACATGGTACAACTTTGATCCCCAATATGATTGGATCCCAAATATATTTCTCTTAAATTTGGACAATGAGCATAAATAATACTCCACTCTATCCCAAATTATAATTTTTTTTTTGGAATTCAACTTTTTGAGATGATGATTTTTATTTGTGTGATAATGAATGAACCAATTTTACTCTTGACCCCACCAAATGATATGATATTGGTAGTTTAAATATTTTTTAACTTGAATGATTGAAGGGTAAATTGGTAAATTGATCAAATAAAGTGACATTGACTTTACTTATTTTAGAATAGATTGAATAGTGAATATGAACACTTAAATTAGAACAGAGGAAGTATTAAATATTAAAGGAGTTTAAATGTTTCCAATTTAAATTTTAACATGGTTACGATATGAGAAAAATGAATGAGTTTAGTGGATAAACATAAAGTCAAATAGTGTATCATTCTTGATTCGAGGAAATTAAAGCCTCTTTCTTCCAAAATAAATGTTCATTTTCATAATTTTATATGTCCCAAAATAAGCGTGCAATTTCAAATCCCAATACAATATAAATATATAATTTCCCAACTTATTTCTTTTCATTAACTTCAAAAAAATAATGGACCACATTAAAAATTAAAAAACATATTATATTATCAAATGACAAAATTAGGAACACAAAAAATCCTAATATTTTTTTAAAAGTGTGGACACTTACTTTGGGCTAGAGGGAGTAATATTTTTAATAACATCCCTAAATGTAAGTGAGTCATATCGCTGAAGAAAACATTTGAGAAAAAAAGAGAATTCATATGTTTTGTTAAATTGGTGATGAGAGGGAGATACAAATGAGTACGAACCCATTATATTAGAATAATCCAAATCCAAATTTGTAAGCAAAATTAAGATGTCAATTATTGATTCGAAGTTCTTTCAAGACACATGGACGTACTCAAATCATACATATGTGAATACAAATATTTCAACATAGACACGTGCCAAGGACCCAGCTCGCACGTGCCAGCTCCACCGACAGAGACTTGTACTAGAGCAAGACAATCAATGAAAGCACAGTGATGAATCTGAAAATGCTGACTATAAATCGCCGATTTTCCGGTGAAGCCGAAACTCGCCGATCCCCTGCAACTTCCTCCGACTCGGAATCGCCAAAACATCGCCTTTCTTGATCTCCAAAACTCGTGCCACGTCATCACTCTTTCTTGATCCTACACAACATGCACGAACACCATAAAAAAACACAATAAACATTAGTCACTAAAAAAACTATCCCACTCTAAAATCATCAATCTCGTACCTTTAATCTTTTGATGATAGCAATAAACCATTGAACTCAGCCAAATCAGGTAAAATTTAATCGATAAATTTAATTTATTATTTCACGTGTCTTACTTAAATACGCGACAGAATATTATAAACTATACACTAAATATGTATGATGCTAAGAAGTAGTCAAATTTGTAAAAATTAAGTTATTAAAAAAATTGACAGACTTGAATAGGTGACATAATATTATAAGCGATAATTAAATGTATTCCATTGTAAGTAATTATTTATTTATGTATGATGCTAATGAATTTGATTGATTTAAATAGCCGACGGAATATTGTAAATGAAAAAGAAAATGATGTTACCTTGTAGAGATGTATGGTGAGAGGAGAGATAGAGGATGAGGAAGCAGAGGAGGGTGAGGATTGGAATGAAGTGTATGAATTTGGAGAGTTCATATTTGGATCTGTGAGGCTTTTGTGATTTGTTGTTGTCTTGTTTTTCTTCGCCGTGGTGGGTGAGCATGGACACTTGGTCTGGTTCGGGGTGGTTCTCTTCTATGGCTTCTATTCCTCCTCCATGGCTGTGGAGCTTTGAAGATGGTGAGCCCAGGGACTGCCTGTGCATGATTGCTGTATGTGTGTGTTTGTGTTTGTGTGTGAGGGAGGGAGGGAGGGAGGGAGGGAGAGAGAGAGAGAGTGTGGAGTATGTTTAGTTATGGTTGGGTTTTGATGGGTATTAGTTTGTTCAAATTTGGGTAGCAAACGTTTTTATAGCCTCACAATGTTGGTTAATTTTAATAAACTTTACTATATTATTGAATTTAATCAACTAACTCATTTTATATCCGAATAACTCTTTATCATTTTTAATTTAATCAATTAATTCCTTTTATGTCCGGATCATCCCTTATACTTTTCACTTTTCAATTTCAATCACATTGTCTCCACCCTCAAATAATATATATATATATATATATATAATTCAAAAAAATATGTAAAATTCGTAAACAATATATTAAAATTCAATTTTTTTTTATAAAATTAGAAATATATATATAAAATTTGAAACACATATATAAATTTCGAAAACATTATATAAAATTTTAAAAAATATATAAAATTCAAAAAAAAATATATAAATTTCAAAATCAAAAAAATTAGAAAAAATAAAATAAAATATATAAATTTTGAAACAAATATATAAATTTCTAATTTTTTTTATAAAATTCGAAAATATCAAATAAATTTAAAAAACATCATATAAATTTTGAAAAAATATATATATTTTGGAAAATTATATTATATATATTAGAAAAATATATATAAAAGAAGTCCACTAATTGATGTTGGCGGAAAGTAGTTTAATTCATTGCATTAGAAAAGATATGACATTTTATCAATATATATATATTTTTCTAAATTTATATATATTTTTTTGAAATATATATATTTTTTGGAATTATATATATATATTTTTGAAATATATATATATTTCAAATTTTATATATTTTTTCAAAATTTAATATATTGTTTTCGAATTTAATATATATTTTTTCAAAATTTATATATTTGTTTCGAATTGTATATATATATTTTCCAATTTTATATATATTTTTTCGAATTATATATATATATACTTTTAAGGTGTGGGGCAATGTGATTGAAATTGAAAAGTATTAGGGGCAATTCGGACATAAGAGGAATTAGTTGATTAAATTGAAAAATATAGGAGATAATCCGAATAGAGAGGGTTAGTTGATTAATTGAATAATAGAAGAGGGTTTATTGAAATTAATCCATCTTTATATTGATTTTTAAATTTAATTTTCAAATTTCAATCTTGAGGAGAGGCGTTTACTAACAACATTTCAAGTCACGTGACCTTCGGAATGTCACATATTTATATATTTAGTAACAACAAACATGTGCCTATATGGTGAGTGAGGTTATTATAGTACTTTTAGTTGTCCACTTTTTAAATTTTATTTATCCCTCAAAATAATGGTTCAATTTCGAATTCCAATATAATATAAACTTCTACTTTCTCAAATTATCCATCTTCATTTACTTTAAAAACCAATGTTAAAAATTACAACTATACAATATTGTCAAATGGCAAAATTGGAAACACCAAATAATCAACAAAATGTTAAAAAATCAGACTTGGATAACTAATTGTGGGTAATAGGAATGACAACGGGTCGGGTTTGAGACGGGTTTAACTAATACTATTACCATCCTATTTAAAAATTATTAATACCAAACTCACCCCAAATCCGTGACGGGTTGTAATCTGTAATACCATTACCATTCCGTCGATATAAATGGGTTCCATCGGGTTATCATCGATTCTACTAAATTATAATTTTATTAATTAACAAATCAAGTTAATACCTTAGTAACTTTTATTTTTAAATTTTTTTTTCTATACATTTATATGTTTGTGTCTATTACTATAAAATTTTTAATATCTTTTATCATATGAGTCGATGCCATTAATTTTGGCTATGGTTGCTCCTAATGCTATTTAACGTTCTTAAATAAAAATCAATTGTTGGAAATATATAAAGTAAAATCTTAAAAATAATTGGATTATAAGTTATTAAAGTTCAATAGTTATGTACACAATTAATTGATTGAATATGTCCAGGTATGTATTATTTCTTAATTGATTGAATATGTCTGAGTATGTATTTTTTCTTGAAAAGGGTAAAAAAAAAAAATCAAATTCATTATTAGTAATTGAAGTTTAATAAGTAAATTATTTTATTATTTCATTTGATTATTAAGAAAAAATGATCACTATAACGCTTTTAGTGAACATTTATTTTCATAAGATGCTTTTAATCATTACAAGAAATCTGACTTTTAGCGACAGTCCAAACTGTTGCTAAAAGTTCAAAAAACGTCTTTAATGCTCATAAAAGATCGTCGCTAAAACTTGTGTGACAAAAGGTTTATACCGACGATTATTTTATACCGTTGCTAAAAGTGAGGTTATTAGCGACAGTCATACTGTTGCAAATATAAGTGAGGTTATTAGCGACAGTCAGACTATTGCAAATAGTAATCGTATTAGCGACGGTCTAACCGTCACCAATAGTAGTATTAGTATTCGAGACGGTCTAACCGTCACCAATAGTACTATTATTAGCGACAGTTGTACTGTCCCTAATAGGTTTTAATGACAGTCATATCGTCTCTAATATCTTATTCTTTTTGGGAATGTATTTTTCACAATCATACCGTCACTAATTGTGCTTTTTTTTTTTTCATTTAATCCTTTGACCACTTTAATTTTCTAAAAATATAAATTCAACCACGCATAAAAATACAATAACTTATGTATTTATATAAACTTTGTCCATCCTAACAATTGTACAAAAAATGAAGCATAATAATAAAGCTTAACTGTCAAAAGCAACATTATATCAAAAGCATTTGACGGCATACATATCATTCTAAAGGACTCCAAAAAAATAAGACTTCAAAAAATAAAGATGACAAAGATTCAAGACCACCTAAAGGACCCTAAAAAAAAAGACTTGTCTTACTAATTAAGATGTGCTTATATTGGTCATTCAGGAGGACGTGGTGGTGATTGTTGTTGTTGAGAATGCTAGAACCATGTCGACGATATGAATGATGGCGGACATTGATACATTGGCCTCACTTGTTGCTGAGAATTTAATGGAGGTTGCTGGAAGAGTTGAAGAAACCAAGCTGGAGGTTCGTTCTGGTTAGCAAGCAACATATCCTGCACTTGGGACATTTTCTCCATTTGCTCCCGCATTTGTGCTAGTTCCCCCGCCATGTTTATGTTATTTTCCTCGGCCTTTTCTGCTCTCTTTCGCCACATTTCTTCATAAGATAATGATGCACGTTGGCGACTTGGAACTTTGTAACCATGTCCCAGCCTACAGGGATATCCTTTCCTCACATCCATATGCTCAAGTAGTATCCCGACATCATCTCCATCTCCATTTGCATTAGTATCATCAGAATTTTGAGAAACTTGTGTTTTATTCTCCATCATTTCATCCTGCCAAAAGAATTTCAAAAGCAAAATAATAATTGTTATATTTAGTTCAAACACCAAATTTCATAAGCAAAATGCAAACTCTTAGCAGTGTAGGCACCAGACAAGATACATTACTAAACCAATTCAAAGCCTCAACTACCATCTGAACAAACCTTAGAATGTTGTTGGTTCAACAAGTAGTCAGTTATACAAGGAAATGAGGGATGTTCCGCAAACTTATTATAACTTCACTAAAATTTATCGAAACTCACTTTAAATTTTATGTGGACATCTTTGCCAAACTGGCTGCATACTGCATATATTAAGGCATAACTCTCTAGAAAACAAATTAAAACTTCATAAGCTTGAGTTGTCTCATTACTATGCACGAAACATATCTACATTACTATGAACTTATGGCCACACACATATCTACATACAACTATACAAACAGAATTTTACACTTCCCGAAGCTCCTCTGTTTGAGCAGCAACATACAAGAACATATTGGACAGCTTACTCCTAATAAGCTTTAAAGAGACCACACACCCCACTAAAGCCCAAAACAAGAAAGCAAATGACATTTCGGAACTTTGTTAAAGATATTCAATACTTCACAAAAAATTACATAACAGCTGGAAGTATAATTTATCAGATTTCAGATGTTTTAGGAGCCATGACACCCACGACATATAATTGAAAGATCACAGTACTGTTTTTCACTTGCTCATTTCAAGGTGTCCAAATAACAGTTTATTCAAAAAGTAAATCACGAATGGAGATGAACTGGAAAATTACGCTCAATAACATTAGATAATAAGAAATAGAACATATATGGTCATATTGCCAGTATGTCATCTGTCACCGTATTGAAAAACTGCAGTCTATATCTAAATTGGTTGTATAAGAAAATCATAAATAATTATCATCAATGTACCTAAAGAAGATATCCATCAATTTGCTGCTATGCAACATCATGCAGCTAGTTGGAGTTCTCTTCCTTCAAATATTCCCTCTCTTCTTTGCAAATGGACACCATTATTATTTGGAAGATTCAAGGAAAATCAGTGGCCTCTTTTAATAAACCTTTATCATTAAATGAATTAGGGGACTTGGAACTACTTCACATTTGATCTACAGGTTAAGCAAAACCTTCCATCAGTCAAAATATAGAAACCTCAATGGAGGTTATGATAGTTATAATATCTCAGGGCAATTGAATTCAGTTTGGCAAACCCTTGCCCTCTACGATACAAGATTGGTTGCATATCAAATTCGGACATAGAGGGTCTTAAGTACATATGATTTTGTATTATCCAACTGAATTGATGACCAAAATGCACACACAAGTTCAATAGATACTACACTTATCCTCAACCAACTTATCAATCAAAGTTCAAAAGTTTAACCAAAGTTGATATACCAATAAACTTTAATTCACAACTTCCATTATCCTCAACCTTCTTATCAAGCAATCCATCACTTGACTCATATTCAGATTCAAAAAGTGACAATCTTTGCACCAACCACAATAAGAAAAACAAGAAATTTTAGATCCCATCACAAGCATATAGTGATCAACACAAAAAAATATATATAACAAAAACGACTTACATAGTTTCTCTTAGCCTCAGGGTGTACCCATCCAGTTTCTTCTCTAAAGTGTCTCTTTATACAAGGATATTGCAGGAACATCCTCATCTGCCACTTCTTCTTCATTATTCTGTGATTTTTTATCCTGCAATACATTTTCCTTCATGTTAGAACGGTTCAAAAGATAATAAAACAAAAATATAATAAATATGAATTTAAAATTTTACTTACCAAAACATCATAACGTTTAACAAAGAACCTTGATCCACCAATATGTGGAACCTCATTCTTAGAGCGGTTTAATTTATTTTGTTCACTTAATGCCTATAAATTTATTTAAAACATTACTACAAAACATATGTTTTTTTTATAACCAAAAGCTAAATTGTACACATAATTAGTTAAGAGCATGAACCTTAAACTCTTTTGACATCCACTTATCACACAACTTGTGCCAAATATCAATGTCAATACCCTCAACTGGATGTCGCCGTGCATTGTCAACTTGTGCCAAATTTGTTGTTGATTTCAGAAAGCCCTGAAAGATGTGGATTTGGAAATCAGTTAGTGGATTTGCTTATTCATTATCATATGGAAATATTTTTCGTATTGAGGGTAGTTTTCCACACTATTTGTTTCAGGGGCATTGTTGTTGAAAGTAAGCATATCTGTTTATATTGTTTGAATTGGTTGTTGAAAGAATGGGTTGCTGTAAAAAGTGTGATATTTATGTCTGGTGTTTTAGTGTGTAAGAGTACAAGTTCCAGAGACCTTCCTTATTTATATACTAAGAGCACCAAACAGGTTTCTGACTATTTTTAAAATTAGAGTTAATTGTGCTCTATATAAATTTATTCTCACTGCAGCTGCAAAAGAGGATTAATGGAGAACTTCGTACCATAACTCTTCCTCATTTTGGTTGGGCACAAAACTTATTGCATTTGTTTCAATCCTAACCACCTGATTTATAGTCTCGCATGCCATCCTGAGGACATTATATTTGTAACTAAACCAAAAGGAACCAAAATCAATCTTGTTTAAGGAACCATTTCCTTGAGTTAACCCTACTCCAAAATCAATCTTAAACTACTCACTAGTATCCAAAATCCCGACATTTAAAAGGTCCCTCCATTAGATTATTGTACAGAAAATTCTGAAGACATTTGAATGTGGCCCGATTAGAATTCTTTTGAGCATTATAATTTCGTTTGTGCAGTTTGACTTGCTGTTTGACAGTACACAACCTGCCATTGAAATGGACTGCATAGATTTCTAAATCATCCCAAATTGGAGAAACTAAAATTTGATAAAGATTATCAAAGGAATTAATTCATCACAACATCCCTAATTCATTCCATACACTAGAAAATTATGAGGAAATTTTCCGAGCTAAACCAAGAGGATTAGATCAGCCAACCCCATCTCAACTTACCACAATAAAAAGAATGAGGTTTTTTAATGCTTTTATATTTCCTAAAAAAAAAAAAAAAACTTAAAGAGTCTTGATTTCAAAGGGTAGAGAACAACAGAAGTGATGATATGAATGGGATAATGGGAACTCAATAAGAAACCCCAAACACCCAAAAAAATCAAAAAACAAAAATAATAGGGAAAACTACATATATGCATAATATAAGCTCTTCAACAGATTTCCAACTTAATGACTAGTGCTTATATGCATGCAAGAATTAAGAAGAACAGACATGAAGTTGAAGTTTTAATCTCATAAACAAAGCAGCAGCAACAATCTATCGTGGCAACTCCAAACTAAATTCGCTATTCTGACATTGCAAACTTGAATTTGTTTTTGGCAGCCTGCGTTTTTCAGCATCAGAGCATACATAAGCCTCATCAAGCCTGATCAAACTATGTGGTACCGTGCTTGCATGACGTGCAACAAGAAGGTTACTGAGGCCATTGGATCAGAATATTGGTGTGAAGGATGCCAGAAGAATGACGCAGAGTGCAATTTAAGGTTTGAGACTCGGGAAACTTGAGCTAAAACTCGAATTTAGCACCAATTTGTGCAAACTATAACTTGTTCAAATTTCAGGTATATAATGGTAGCAAAAGTTTCTGATGCAAGTGGTGAAGCTTGGCTCTCTGTGTTCAATGACCAAGCAGAGAAAATAATTGGTTCCTCTGCTGATGAGCTTGATAAGCTGAAATCCCAGGTAAGCCATTCACACAACTAAAGTGAACAGAAAACTATAGGCGTTTGTTTGGGTGTTCTAATGTAAGAAAACTATAGTAGTTTGCTCGAAGAAAATAGTTTTAAAATTTTCTGTTGATTTTGGTATATTCAGGAGGAAGAAAGACATTCTTACCAACTGAAACTGAAAGAAGCAACATGGGTTCAGCATCTTTTCCGAGTTAGCGTTACACAACAAGAGTACATGAGCAAGAAAAGGCAGAGGGTAACAGTAAGAGCTCAGGTATTTGATGAAAGGATATACACCACTATATATCAAGCCTTAGTCTGTTAAAAAAATGAACTGGGAATTACACTGATTGATGAGGTCAGGTGTTCTATTAAATTCATATTCGTTGAATGGAGAAAGTTTAAATAATGATTTGGATAGACTATTAAAGTCATATTCTTTGAATGTAAAAGCTTATTCAAGCAACTTTATTCTATCATGGAGGAATTTAAACCAAATTTGAGGCTTAAGATATGTAGCTCACAGAGCAGAAACCCAGCACAAATAGTTCTCTATTTTTTGAGTTTTCTTTTCTATTTTAGCACTAGGAAAAGACAAAAACAACGGTGTTTAGAGTTCAGCGCTTGGAAAATTAATTACTCAACAATACTGAAATTTCATGCACTAGACGGGTGTCACCCAACCGGTGTAAACATCCTAAAAAGCTTTGTATAACTAACGGCATCAACTAAAATCTCTTTGGAGACTCGTCTGAGTTCTACCACTTAAAAAAGCTTATTGCAGCTACGTACTGTCTGAACAAATGTCTCAATTAAACTACGCCAAAAGGTAAGTGTATACAGTGTTATCTCATAGATTGTATGTCAGGAGGCCGTACGTGGGCAAAGGTACATTATCAGTTTACTAAGAATAATCTAAAAAGAAACAATTCTTTCTCTACTCATCAGTACTCAATAGAATTGGGGATAACATGAATCTCTTAGACAATGTTGCCCCTGTTCCCATCTAATAGCCAAGAAAATTAACCTTTTAAGGTGTAATTAACAAAAATTTCCTTCCAATTTTCCAGAAAATATCAGAAATTAAAGGGAAAATTCTTGGCAGTAAAACACTAAGAATTGGGTAAATAGCAATAAATTTCCTCATAGAGGAGAGCATATTAGTCAAGTATGAACCAAAACCTAAGCACAACACAATCATGGATCAACAGAAAATATATAAAATCTAAATCTAAACTTCAATAGATACATACACATTATATATATATATATATATATGTGTGTGTAGCGAGAGGGAGAGAGTACCTTTTCATGGAAGCTTGGTAATAAACCCTAACGTTATTCAGAAAAGCCCTAAAAATTGACAAAACACCAAAAACAAATTACAAAATCAGAATTAAAAATTTAGCCTCATGAATCAAAACCTAAATAGATTCTTTGATGGTTTAACTTACCTTTGATTCTTTGATGCTCATCGAAGTGATTGTGAGTGAAGATGAAATGAGACAGCTTTCGACAATGATTTCTCTTGGGTTGTTCAACGGAATGAGAGAGCTTTCGATAATGATTTCTCTTGGGTCGTTCGATGGAGTGACAGAGTGAGATGGCTTACGATTCTTAGAAATTGAGATGTGGAGAGGCGAGAGATCGATATAGAGAAGCGTCAATTCAAATGAGAGTCGAAGAGTTTGTCAATATGATCGATTCTTAGGGTTTGAGGTTTGAGTCGAAGAGATAGAGAGAATTTTCTGTAATTCAAAGTATATAGAGTGTTTTGTTTGTGTAAAAGAAGAAAAGAGTGTAGTGACGTGGAGCTCTCACCATCATATAATTCTATTTTTTTTTTTTTTTCTTTTTCATTTTGGCGCAGGTTTGTTGGCGCCAAACACTCGCGTAGTTTTTTTAGCCTTTAGGGACGGTTTCAATTTTTTGTGGCTAAAAATATAACTTTTAGGGACGGTTTTGTGTTTTTAGGGACGGTTTGAAATTCCGTGACTAAAAAATAAGAGTATTAGCGATGGTTTTGTTCCTTTAGGCATGATTTGAAATTTTCGTGACTAAAATAGGACTTTTAACGACGGTCCTTTAGAGTGTCACTAAAGGATTGTCGCTAAAAGCCAGATTTCTTGTGGTGAATATATTTAATTTAAAATAAAATAAAAAATAAAAACAAAAACTAAACGGGGCGGGGCGGGGCGACTTTTACAAAAAACCCGAACCCGCTTCGGATTTTGAATTTTAGCCCCAAGCCCATTTAAGAGCTTACCAAATCCATCCCATTCGAGTCGGAGCAGGTCAGAACCCGGCCGGTTTGGATTAGATTGCCATCCTAGTGGACAAAGGGAGTAATAGAGTTTTGGAACTATTACAGAGATATTTTGAAGTACAATTTAAAATTTATGAAGAATTTCTATTCATTAGTTACCTCTAGGCTCTAGCCATTTGGATATAATTTTGCACATGCAAATACCACATTATGCCTCTAGAAATTTGTAAACAAATCTCCTTTAGTTTTCTACAAAAAGGGCCTTAACTAAATTAAGAATGTAGAACTTCATAACTCTTAACAAAATAGATGAAACCATTAATGTATGAGTTCTAAGCTATTTGAACATTACCCGAACATGGTATCCCAAATTAATATATGAAAAATAGTATAATTCAAGTATATCTTATCAGCTTCTCGTGTTATGCACCACTTCTTTTAAATTGATTTGGAATAATAGATCATAATTGATTTTGGGATTCTATATGATTCTAAAGACTGGATAAAATGAAACTAAGATATAATTTTGGGTTCTAAAACATCTAACTCACTTTTAACTTTTTATTTTTTTGTCTTACAAGAAAAAATAAAAATTGATATTCATTTTGATAATAACCGTTTCCTTAAATAAAAATATTGATTCCACTCCAAACTCAACTGAGAAATAATAAACACCAATATATATACTTTGAAAAATGTATTTTGCGAACCAATTATAACTCCCTATATCAAATTTATTTAGTTTTGTGCAAATCATCGTTCATTAATTTTTACAAAATTTTGACACTAGAGATATATGTTATATTTAATTCAATCTCATCCCTTATATATAGTTGGTGTGTTTACTAAATGCAATAATTTTTTAAAAATTACTTTGGGTTATTATAATTTTGGTTCTCTTATGTCTTATTACTCTTAAACATTGCAATCAGCGTATAGGAAGAAAGAAATAAAAATTGCGCCAAATCAACCCCAGAAATTATCATGAGAAATTTCATGTCATGGAGCTTACGATTCCATAGCAGACAGTGCCAAACAACCAACAAGGTGGTAATTTGACACAAAATTGTTTTATAAGCAGCAA
Organism: Cornus suecica; assembly: GCA_963922005.1. NCBI lineage: Eukaryota > Viridiplantae > Streptophyta > Magnoliopsida > Cornales > Cornaceae > Cornus > Cornus suecica. The sequence goes on from OY998245.1 coordinate 16,129,948, forward strand.
GAAAGATTTTGAAAAAGTGACACAAACCAAAGTACCTCAACACCTATTACTGTTTCCCCAAGCAATATCCTTCATTCATAGGTCTGAATGTGGACAATTTTAACTATATATAACTGGTGTTTATGCTTCATAGATAGACACACAGTGGCTTGTATATACAGAATTGTGAAAAATATATGAGGCCGAATTACGTTCATCAAATGAAAGCTATTCACGAGAATTCTGGGAACATAAAATAATTTTCTGAGAACAATAAAAATGAGTTATCTGAAAACAGACAATTTTATAACTGAGTTTTCTGAAAACCGATTTTAGAAAACTAAACCAATCAAACTTTTTTTCAGTTTTTTTATTTTCAGTTTTCAGAAATACAAATCAAGTAACCCACATTTCGAGAGGTTTCCACAATTTAGTAGTGCCTATCATTTTCCCTTATCCAAGGAGCATATCGTATTTTCATGTTTCCTGAAAATAAAATAATTTAGGATTTATTGGTCAAAAGAAGCCCTTTCAGTACCAACATAAGGAAAAACACTGCCCAACCACATCAACCATGAAAGTTTTCTAGCATATATTGAACACTAAATAGTCAATCACCGCAACACTAACCTAAACAGAAGTTGAAGTGACTTCTTCCACATAAAATGCAAACATAAAGCAATGAAATAATTACAAATTTGAAAAAAAAAAAAAAAAAAAAAATTGCAAAGAAAGTACTTCTTGTTAGATGTATATATTTTCCTCCTTGAAAACTTTGTACCTACAGAATTTAGATGAGAAATTGCATATGCCTAAACCTGGCGACCAACTTCCCTAATACGTCCATGGGTGAGGTTTGGTTTACTCTACTTCTGTTGCCATAAGGCATAGGCAGTTGGCCTTTTGTATTTGGGATGCACAACCCCATATGCGTGCGCTTTGAATGAACTTTACGTGTTAAAAAGGGAAAAGAAAGAATTCATATTGCGATGACTGTGCATTAAATTTGGTTTAATAGTTTTGATGAAGCAAGACAACATAGGCTATGCTCTCCCTCATACAAGTCCATCAGATGTATTCTACTTATGCTTGAGTTGTGCAAGTAAAGTAATATTGAGAGGAGACCTTTAGCCATTAGGGTGAAAGAGGCGATATCATTTGATAGGGGACATATTGCTCTTTCGAATAATACCCTTGAGAAATTTCCACCTCTTTCTCCCTCTTTATTTCAGATGCCCACTTTTGTAGCAAAGAGGTTATGGAAACCGCAATGCAACTTCTTCCCGACTGGAAAAAGAGAATAATTCAGCTATCATTTAGTGAGCTGCGACCAGCTCTGGATGCCAATTTTGGTTAAAGGATTTGGGTGACACGTCTGGAACAATCCCTTGTCGAGAAAGTTCTTCCATTTTTGTAGCAAATAGTAGAAGATATTTATTGAAAGTAGAAAGCACACATTGTTTGGTTGAAGCATGGTGACAACAATTTGCAGTACATTCACCGAAATGAGGTAATTGAATGGTAATGAGTATCCTTTCCCCAAGAATTCGAAATGTACTAAATGGTATGGTAAAAAAGTCTCTCTTAAAAATTTTAATTAATATATGAAGTATTGGACGCTACTCGGAACACCTTAGATGTTACGAAATGGAAAAATAACATTAGGAGAGAAAACAAATGTCATCTAAAAGCCAAAATCAATATATATATATATATATATATAAAAGTAGAAAAAATAGCAAACAACCAACCAAAAGTTGCACCAGTCAAAACTTGTGCCTCTTGGCCCCCTTTCACCGAGGCATCACACACTTGCTAAAGGCATTGTACCATTTTTCTGCTTGACGGTCCACCCTTCATTTAGGATTAAAACTATTTTTGTTATAATATATTTTTTAATATTCTCTTAAATAGTTGATGTTTGATTGTTTAGAAATTGGCATACAAAGTGGGAGACAAATTGAGAAGAGAAACCGTATTTTTGATATGTACAGCTTCCACTCCTCCCTTTCTGAAGAGCGCAGGTGCCTTTGACAGGGAACCATACCAGAGAACAAAATAGTCTTTTAACGCTTCATCAAGATTCGTGTTGCTTATGTGCCTCATTCTTGTTTCGTCTAAATCTCAGGTTGGTCCCCTATAAAAAAAAATTCAAATTTGCCATCACCTAGCTGCATTCACCACCGCTGATTTTCTATCGGCTGACGAGCCAATTTACATCTGGCGCACCCCTATCATCACCTAGCTTGCGCATAAGGCACCATAACTATATATTTGGCTAGTGCTCTCAGTCCCAAGGAGGCCGAGCAGACTCTTTCCCTCCTCCGTCAGTCGGTTTGTCCTAGCCCAATCCCCCTCTACCCAGTGCTGTTAAAGGTTCGCCTAGACTCCAGGCTCTTTGAGGCGCAAGACTTGCCCCTCAAGTGTAGGCAAGAGCGGCGCCTTTGACAACATTTGCGCCTTAATTATGAAGTATGAGTGTTTAAGAAATACTTTTATCTCTCTTTTACTTTCCTGGACTATGGGTAGATTTTGTACTTCCATTGAGGAAAAGTTGGTTATTTTGAACTCTCTGAGGCCGAGGGTGCCTTTTTATATGGGATGCGCTCCCAGTATGAGCGTTATATATATATATATATATATATATATTTTATTTTTTTTACTTATAAAAAAAACACACACAATTTCAACGGAAGAAGACGAACCGTTCTATAAGATATGTCTCGAATGCCTTGGACCTATAATAATAATAATAATAATAATAATAAAGGAATAAGAGTCGAGACAAAAATTGTTCGAACAAAATTAATCCAAGCAGTCAACCATGCAGAAAAAACTGAATTGAGACTTGAGCACATACCCCTCAACCAGTGCAATGGTGTAACAGGCAACATACAGCGGAAATGCAGCTGGAGTCGCAAAACAAATGCAAAACAAATGCAAACGATTGCGCCATTTTTGAAATTCGAAACACAATCAATAAATCAATTTGAAACATTATGGTGTAGACAGAATTACCAGCGTTGTAAGGGTCAGAGAAAAACTCCCCCCACCCCTTTGTCCACCACTGCTTCACCATCCTGAACATCTTGGTGGCAATCTGAAACAAAAAATTTACTGAGACAAATTAATTAAATTGAATTAAATAACATTCGACACTTGTTGCATCAAATTAAATCATGCTTAAAAATCACGATGTATTAAAATAATGCTTTAAAAGAACCAAATATTAGAAAATAATAGAGGGATAATTGAACAACTCGCAAAACCCTAGGCACAGTACAGAAGCATAGCTTAAAATTTCTTCATTAAAATCGAAAGGAAAAAGAAAAAAAAAATTGCTAAAAAAAACGAATGCTAATGTTAAGTATTTTAAATTTAAGGGTAACAAATACAAAAAAAAAGAAGGATAAATGAACAAGTTACAAAACCCAAGCACAACCCAGAAGAATAGCTTCAAATCATTCGTTACGAAGAAGAAGTCATCGTACCAGTTACGAAACAGACTTTTCTTCTCCTTTTTTTTTTCTTTTCGCGATCGATATTACTCTCTCTATATACGATATATATATATACACATGTATATATATTCTGTAGCTGAGACGTGAGAGTAAAAGAAAGAACTCTTGTGGATTTCTCTTGGGCCTCCTTAACTCTTCTTCACGTCTCAGCCCAATCTTAGGGCCTGTTTATATTTTATTTTCACACTTTCTGAAATGGTTTATTTTCTTATTTACCTAAGCCCACTAGTCAATTAATCATTCACCCATTTATTTTTGCTTATTTGAAAAGATTCAGAGGTGATAACAAAAAATTATGGTAAATTGCACTAATTCCCTGATATTTTGGTTAATTCCACCTAGATATCGGTCAAGGAGAATGTAGTCCCAACGCCCCCCGAGGTTCGCATTTTGTTACAATGACACCCCTTGGAGGCATAAAATAACTTTAGTGCCCTCGATTATTCTAATTTTCATGCAAAATATCCAAGTTACCCTCGTACCTAAACTCTACACCACACCCACTATACTAATTACCCTTATCATCACAACCCTTATTATTCATATACTATAATAGTACAAGCAATTTTAATATTTTTCATACATTTTAATATCTTTTATTTTTAAATAAATATAATTATTTATTTACTTTACATTTACACTAATTGTTACAACACTCTTTTGATCTTCCCACAAAATATATTAGTTATTACAAAATTTCAATAAACTATATTTATTGATAAAAGCCAAAGCAATATTTATTTTTCCTATAGATTTTTTTTTTTAATTTACTCTTGTTATTTATATATAAGAAATTTTCACATCACAAGTTCCATTCTATTAGACTTCCCACTAAATGTATCAAATATTACTCAATTCAACTAAACTATATATTTACATCAAATACAAAATTCTTTTTAACTTCCAACGAAATATCAAGTATTACTAAATCCCACTAAACAATATGCTACTTAAAAAGTTAAAGTAATATTTATTTATTTTTTATAATTTTTTTCTTTTTTTGTTTACTCTTGTTACTTATCTAAATAAATAGGAGTATACCTATTTGTACCTTAATGTTACAAAACTTTTTTGAGATTCCCACTAAAATTAGTAATTATTAATACATGACATTGAATAATAAATATAATTATATTATCAAATTCCACTAAATTTTTTTATTATTGCCAACATATATACTATTTATAAAGAAATATAAATTTTTTTATAGGATCATAAGAAATAATATATACACTACAACAAAATTGACTTTTTAGTGACAATTTTTTTCATCACAAAAACTTAATATTTAGTTGATAAAAGTTATTTTCGACGAAATTTTTTTTTCACAATTTTGTCACTATATAAACATTTCGGTTGATCTATAGTGATGAACTTAAACTTTGTCGCTATTGATATGAATTTTAGTGACGAATAATATTTTGTCAATGTTACTGGTATATTAGCGACGAAAACTTTTCGTCACATCTAGCTGTCGTTTAGCGACGAAAATATTTCGTCACATCTAATTACCTTTTAGCAACGAATTTTTTTCGTCACATCTAGTTGTCTTTTAGCGACAAAATATTTCGTCACATCTAATTGCCTTTTTGCAACAAATTTTTTTCGTACAAATTTTTTTCCGGCACATCTAGTTGCCTTTAATCGACAAAATGTTTTTGTCACAACTAGTTACCTTTTATCGACGAACTTCTTTTGTCACATCTAGTTACATTTTACCAACTAAATATTTGTTAGCTTTAATTGGCTTTAGCAAACAATATTTTGTCGAATTTAATTTAACTTAACCAACCAATATTTGATCGCTAAGTTAAAAGAGTAACAAAAAAAATTTAGATGCAACATAAATACATACAACCATTAATCAAAAAAATTATTCAAGGAAATTTCTCTTGGGAAAAAGTGAATTGTTATATGTATAAAAACAATAGAGTACTTGTAGCAACATCTAAAATAGAACCAAACAAAATTACAAAAGAAAAAATGCAATTCCTTGAGTATGAACGCCTTGAGGACGGCTGATGATATATGTTAGTATATATGTTATTAGGTATGTAATACTTATAATGATAACTAGTTATAACCCTTTAGTTTTTATTTTTTTTATATAAAATACTAATATAGTAATAAATTTAGAATTAAAAGCAGTTATTAAATAATGTAATTTATTTTATTATCAATTTAATAATTTTATTGTTGATGAAATATTTTTAATAATAAAATTTGCTTTTAAATAGATTTTTTCATTTTAGACATTTTTTAATTTATTATTTAAAATAAAATTGTATTTATATATTGTATGTCTAATTTATTTATTGTAGTTTTTTTATATAATAAGGGTGGTGTAGTAGGGTGATGTGTAGATTTTAATCGAGAGGTAATTTGGACATTTTGCATGTAAATTAGAATAATTGAGGCTCCAAGGGGTGTCATTGCAACAAAATGCAAACCTTGGGGGGCGTTGGGACTACACTATTCTTGACCAACATTTAGGTGGAATTGACCGAAATCTCATAAAGTGTTAGTGCAATTTACCCAAAAAAAAATATAGGAGTTCTTTATTCACAAATTACAGAGTATGAGGGAGGGATATCATATATCACAATAGAATGATACAGAGAAGGGTCGAAATGGTACCAGAGGGATAAGGAGGACAAGTCCTAGAACACTTGATGCAGTACGTGCTCTCTTTGCTAGGTGATAAAAAATAATACGGAGAATTCATTTTTACAATGTTATAAGCAGGTTTAGGGACCTAATTAAATAAATGGGGGCGGATAGGGGGAAATAAATAAATTTTGGTAGCCGTCCCGCCCGATTATGTTTGCCTGCCTCGCTTATTTGATAAAATTACATATTTACCCTTCTTAATTTATTGATATTACACTTTTCTACCTGCTAGCAAAAAGGTCACATGCGATTCATGTGAGAAAAAATTGTTATTGAAAAGTAATATAACATTAACTATTTGAAGAAGAAAATGATTAATACAAAAATTTAATCTTTTTATATTAAAGAATTGTGTATTAGTTTACTTGATATGATTATCAAAGACCCATAACGTTAGGCATGAATTTTTCTCTTTTAAAATTCAAAAGTTCCAAAAATGAAAGTGAAGTCTTTCAAATTTGATGCTAGATGGATACGTGACAAAGAGTGTAAAGAAGTGGTGAAGGAAGCATGGAGACATGATAGGTCTGGATCTCTCCTCTATAGGTTACGCTCAAAAATTGAAAATTGTAAGCACGCTTTGAAAAGATGGAGTATGTCTCGGAATTTTAATTCTAAGAATAAAATTTCTCAACTAGAGAAATAAATTAGGGATGTACAGGAGGATCCAATTTTTGATGCGGGCAAGTGTCGAAGTCTTCAATACGGATTGAACAGATTATGGATGGAGGAGGAATTATATTGGAAGCATAAGTCAAGGGTGAGCTGGCTTAAAGAAGGCGATAAAAATACTTGGTTCTTTTATTCTAAGACTCGCGAGAGAAGAAGAAGGAACCAAATTTCGGGGTTGGAGAATTTGGAAAAAGTATGGTGTGAGGATGAAAGACAGATTGTCACCATTGTTGAAGACTATTTTCGTACTCTATATAAGTCTAATGGGTCAGCTGATTATAATGAGTTTATTGATTCTATTCCTACCAGTATTTCAGAGACGCATAATGAGGCCTTGATGCGAAATGCAACAAAGGAAGAAGTTAAGAAAGCCTTGTTTGAGATGGATTCTATGAAGGCTCCAGGTCCGAATGGATTTATGCCTATGTTTTTTAAAAAAAATTGGGAGGTTGTCAAGACAGATCTTGTTAACTCTTTCAATGATTTCTTGGCTTCGGGAGCTATGCCGAAGAGTATTAACCATACCAATCTGGTTTTAATCCCAAAGGTAAATAATCATATTTTTGTCTCTCTGTTTAGGCCCTTAGCTTTGTGCAATGTGGTATACAATTTTTTTTTGTAAAGTTATGGCAAATAGGATGAAACCACTTTTGGATAAATTGATCAGTGATTATTAATCTGCTTTTGTTCCGGGTAGACTGATCTTTGATAACATTTTAATCGCCCATGAGATTATTCACTTTCTGAAAACAAAAAAATCCGGTGAAGAGAAATTCATGGCTCTTAAATTAGATAACAACAAGGCGTATGATCGGGTGGAATGGTCTTGTTTACTGGACTCAATGCTGAAAATGGGTTTTTGTAGAAGATGGGTTAATGTCATTCAAGCTTACATTTTTTCTGTAAGTTTTTCAACTATTTTAAATGGTTAATCTCATGGGTTGTTTACACCTTCCATAGGTTTGTGACAAGGAGATTTACTATCACCCTATATTTTTCTAATATGTGTGGAGGGCTTCTCTAAGGTCTTAACTTCAGCAATGATGCAAGATAACATTTCAGGAGTTCAGATTTGCAGGCGCGCTCCAAAGATTTCTCATCTTTTGTTTGCTGATGACAATCTACTATTTTGTAAAGTTGAGAAAGATGAGATGCAAAGACTAATAAATATTCTGAAAGATTATGAGAGAGCATCTAGACAATCGATCAACCTTGACAAGTCAGCCACTTTTTTCAGTAAGAACACGGAGGAATTGCTGAGATCTGAGATAAGGAGTCAGTTGGGGATTGCAAATGAAGGGTTGCAAGAAAAATATATGGGTATTCCTTCGGTTGTGGGGCGTTTTAAAAAGGAGGTGTTTCGGTATATTGAAGACAAAATTTCTGGAAAAATTCAGAGTTGGAAAGGTAAATCGTTATCAACGGGAGGGAAAGAAGTGCTTATCAAAAGTGTTTTACAAGCTATTCCCACATACAATATGACTTGCTTTAAATTACCGATTAATTTATGTAATTTAATTCAAAGTCAGATTTCTAAATTCTGGTGGTCCGACTCAAATAGGCAACAAAAGGTGCATTGGGTTAGTTGGCAGCAACTTTCAAAAGTTAAGGGAGATGGTGGTTTGGGCTTTTGAGACATGCATAATTTTAATCTTGCTTTGTTGAATAAACATGCTTGGAGACTGCAAGTGGAAAAGAAGGGTTTATTGTATCACTTACTAGAAGATCGTTATTTCCCTTATTGTGAATTTTTAAAAGCCACTAAACATGTCAATGCTTCATGGGCATGGCAGAGTATACTTGAGGCACAAAATTTAGTTAAAGAAAGTTTATGTTGGAGAGTGGCAGATGGGAGCAAAGTGCGGGTATGGGAGGATATGTGGATTCCAGATAAAAATCATTCGGGGATGTTTATAGAGTGTGCAAATTCTACCATCTATAGAGTGGTTGATCTAATTGACCCAGTGTCTAAAGGATGGAACGAGCCCCTTATTAAGCATACCTTTGAGCCCCTTACATCAGGTTCGAATTCTAATTTTTGGCTATTTTATTCTATTGAAAAATTTTCAGTTAAGTTTGCTTATCATCTAGCTATTAGTTTGGAGAGGGTCGCTCGAAATACCATAGGCCATAATAGAGGTAAAAGAAGTTGTAGTAGGGATAGAGCTAATCAGTGGAAGATTATATGGCAGTTGAAAGTGATGCCTAAAATCAAGATTTTTTATGGAAATGTCTTCTTGAGAAATTCCAGTTCTTGAATCTTTGGTCAAACAGGGTATGGGTAATTACATTATTTGTGAAAATGAATCTGAGACAATAAGCCATCTTTTTTGTCGTTGCCCTACATCTATTCAAGTTTGGAAGGATTCAAGATTACATTTTATTGGGGGTTTGGTGCCTCATGGAAAATGGAATGTATGGTGGAGGGAGAAAATGCATGAGTGTGCCGAGAAGGAGTTAGGAATAATGTTACAAAGTTTAATGGTCTGCGTTTGTTGGCAGATTTGGAAAGCACGAAATGCTTGGGTTTTCAAACAGCAATGGTGGAATGTGGACGACATTAACATTATGCCAGAAAACCTATGTTTTGAGTATCTTGAAGCCTTAAAGGGTGATCGAATTGGTGCAAGCTCTTCTCTAATTCCAGAACCAGAGAATGTAGTTCAACGGTGTGTATTTGGTATCCAAAATAGGAATGCGTTGATGTAATCACATAATTATCTATCAATAAATTCTTTCTTACCATTGGGAAAAAAATATAAGATTAGTAGCATTCCATAAGATGTATGAATTAATAGATATTAGTCTTACATGTAATAGAACTATGCACAAACATCTAATTTTTTCTCTCCTTATACTATCAGTAAAAGAACCAAGAACTGCCAAGAACATAAATATCTAGCTCTATATCTATATCTATATTTCTATACTACTATTAAAAGTGTGAAGTGTTTTTAGTATTTCAGTGTTTCAATGTATTTATTTTTTAAATTTTAATTAAAATAGAATTTTATTTGACTAAAGTGACTCCAAAACACTAAGAATTTTAGTTCTATCATAATTATAGTAAACTTAGTTTATTAATGTTATATATATATATATATATTATGTATTTAGATAATGTCCAATTTGTTTACGTTTTCGGTTATAGTTAATACACAATTTGATTATAGGATAATTTTCTTCTTTTAAGAATGTTATCTTTCTATATTGATCTTACGCCTGCAATCCAATCTTTTTTCAATGGCCTCCCAAACTGCACAATGGGATAATTATCTTATAAAGTATAAACATAATTAGGTTTTGATTTTTTTAAACATTAGATAATTATATATTTATCTCCCAAACTGCACAATGTGATAATTATCTTATAAAGTGTAAACATAATTAGGTTTTGATTTTTTTTAAAATTAGATAATTATATATTTATATATAATTTTACATTATAATTTAATTCTAAATATAATTATAGTTAAATTCTATTTCTCCAAATTAACTCTATCTCTATCTCTATCACTTTAATATTATCTATTTTAAGCATGTGTTACTCTTTAACCCAAATCCAATTACTCCTATTATGAAAGTCCCATTTGTTAGTATTTTATATTAAATAGAACCCCTATTTGATTTTATAAAGTCCTTTTTGGATACTAAAGTGACTCCAAAATACAATTGGATAAGTTTAAATTCTTAAAGAATGACTTTATTTCACCCCCCGAGCATCATTTAGTAGGCAAAAGTGCAAAATACTCCCCTGAATTATCTTCAAGTGAACAAAATATCCCTTGTACTATAGAAGTGAGCAAATCAGTCCATCAAATTCTCAAAATTGAGCAAGTTGCCCTTCTGGACCCACTTTTTGAATGTCAAATTACCAATATACCCATATATTAACCTTTTATAAAATATAAAAATAAGGATTAATTTCATTTACACTCATGAGATTTGTTTTATCTTTAATTAGACCCCCTCAAGTTTGAAAAACTTCATTTAAACCCCTCATTTTTTCAAATTCACATCATTTACATCCCATAATGCCACTTAATACCTAAATTACCCTCAATGGTGAGATAAGTGGTGTTTGGAAACAAGAATTCAATTTTTTTACTATCCTAAAATTTTATTATCTCTATCCAACATTTTCCCACTTTTAACATTATTATCTAGCTATATAAATAATTTTTTATATATAAATGAATTTGTTTTTTGATATTTTGTGTTTTCTATTTTGCTTTTTGATAATGTAATATAATTATAGTTTTAGTGAAACCCATTTTTTTTAAATTAATAAAAAAAATAATTAAAAAAAATATATGATAATATTATATTAAAATTCGACAAGTAATTTAAATTGGGACAGACGGGGGAAGCTTTGTTTAAAAGAGACCATATCTAATACATGGATGGATGGACGGTAAAGATAATCAATTATTATGGTATTTGTTTATATAATTCTCGTTTAAAGAGACCATTTGACCTCAAGTCAGCGCACATACGCTTTCCAGGAAAACATTGCATTCCTTTTACGCGCTGGATCAGTTGCTTTCAGTACCCCTACTTTACTTCTTCCACTGTGGTTTGCTCCTTATAGCACCAATCACGTACCCGGACCGACCATCCACAATGCTATACAATTACTGAAACTTTTTTTTTTCCTCTTATATATTTGAATGGACAATGCTTCTGTTCTCACCAGTAAGGACCAACTTGGTCATCACCTTTTATTTGGACCAATATAATTAAAACACGTGGTATATATTAATTAAAAAACATAAATGGGTATTACCCATTATTTATGGAATTCAACCCAGATTTGAATTTTTTTTTTCTCTTATTCACTTAAATTTTTTTTTCATGGGCAGTTTAACGTCTACATATGCTTGTACACTTATTTGTATATATAGATTGATATATGCGTGTACACTTTTATTTATATATAGATTGATACATACATATATATATATATATATATATACATATATATGCTATGTATATTGCAATTGAATCCAAATGATGATAAAATCTTTTGTGTTATTTTTGTAATATCATCAATTTGGTGCGGTGAACGACACTTTACACACGAGATTTCTGACTTTTTTCTCCAAATTTCTATACTTCAATCACTTTATTTTTATTTTTTCTTATTTGTGTTCATAATATTTTGTATCCAATTCATTTATATATTTTTGGATTTTACGAAATATGGAGAAGTACCCATCACAATATCGAATAATATTCGTGGATTGTGACTTTTTTCTTATTTGTGTTTAAAGAAAGTATACATGCATATATATATGACGTTAAATTGCCCATTAGATTTTTATTTTTTAAAGTGAATAAGAAAAAAAAAAAAAATTCAAATCTGGGTTGAATCCCATAAAAAATGGGTAATACCCATTTTCATTTTTTAATTAATATATGCCAAGTGTCTTAATTCTATTGGTCTAAATAAGAGGTGAGAACCAAGTTAGTCCTCACTGGTGAGGACCCAAGCATTGTCCTATTTGAATTACCCAAAAATTTTTTTTCCCTCTCAGCCTTCTTTCCTTTTTCCCTCTCTCCATATAGAGACACGCACAAATAAATAAAAAAATATCTGTTGTTCAGTGATAAAAAGTAAATCTATTTAGGCCAAAAACAATCACACTCTTATAGCTTAGAATTTATTTATTTATTTTAAATGTAATAAACTCACATACATTGTTTCTACCGAGACTTAAACTCTTGACCTTCCATTTAAGAGTAATGGCAGGTACCACTTACCCATTAGATCTTTGGTATAAATTTGATTTTATGATGATTGTCTTTTGACACTAAATCATATGCAAGATCGATGGTTTTGATTGGTGTTATTATCACAAATATTGGATTCAACCAATTTTTTGTTTTACTTTGTTATTAATTTAAAGAATATTTAGAGACGATATTAAATTTTCTTTGAAATGTTATTCTTAACCCAAATGGGTGGGTGAGATGGAAGAGTTCCTGAGTCCTTCATCATGAGGTCTTAGGATTCAAATTCTCAGGACAAATTTTATATTCTGGGTAAACTACTATTTTTTTGTGATAAAAAACATAATCTGCTGTATTTTGGATAATATTTTTTTTATTTATAAATGTGTGACGCATACCTAAATATTATCTCTCATAATCTCTTGCAGTTATAATATATATATATATATATACACCATATATATATGTAGATAAACAATAGGTGTTGATGTATTAACCTTGTTCCTAGAACTTGGTGTTGTCCCCCCTTAAACTGGCAATAGGACAAAAAGTTTGAAAATATAGTTGCCGTGATTTAGAAGTACACCTCTCTAAAAAGAAAAAAGAAAAAGCGAAAGCCACATTAATTTTACGCGTTCATTGCTCCTACTATATATAGAAAACTTCTCTTTCGAATACCATATTCATTTCTCTCTAGACAAATACACAAGCTGAATCTTCAAGTTATAATCAAGTATATTATACATACACACACATATATATATATACTCAATGGCAACATCATCTCCACCACCAAGCTACCCAACAACTTTTCCCGGTGGCCAAACAAGCTCAAATCCTCCTCATGCTTATAATTCTATTACTCTTGTCCGCCGTCTGATATTGGCTATACTTGTATCGTTTGCCATGATCACCACCGCCACCATCATCGCGTGGCAAATGCTTCAGCCCCGGGTTCCCTATTTCCAAGTCGACTCGCTTTCGGTCTCCAACTTCACTCTCACCAACTCACACCTCACCGCTGATTTCCGAATAAATTTCACGGTGAGAAATCCGAACAGAAAGATAGATTTGAAGCTAGACGATTTCGAGATCGAAGTTTTGTACGGCGGAAAGAAACTCGCGGGAAAGACTTGGGCTCATTCTCTCTACCTGAAGAAGATGAATGAAACCGGGATGAGTGTCGAGTTAGGGACAAACTCGGGTTATGGTTGTCGGATAAGGGGAAAGACGGCCATTGACATGTCAAGGGAATGGAGTGAAAGGGTGGTGAGTTTCAGAGTTAAAATGGTGGTTTGGGCTAAATTTGCGGCTGGTGAGTGGCTGAGCAAGCAAAAGTCTGTGGGAGTTTGTTGTGATAAATTGAAAGTTGGTTTCTTCACATCTAATGTCACAGCAGGAACCCTCATCAATGGAAGGAGGATGTGTTATGCACGTCTGCAGTGATCATCCATTGTTAGGAGTATGTTCAATTATATATTTTGTTGTTTTTCTTTTAAAATTTGTCCTGATTCGCGAAATACTACGAGCTGTCAAAAGTAGAGAATGGAATGGACAGATAGGCTTTTGGAAGCAATTCGGAATTTATTTTGTAGGAGCTGATCTTTTTTTCCTCTTTGAGTTGGATTAATGTTGTTTTTTATTACCTTTTCTTATTCATAATATATAAATGCATAGAATTGAAAAAGAAAAAACAATAAGGTATTAGGGCATTTTGGTAATTGTTTTTATTTATTATTTACGATAAACATAATGAGTGCTTATGTCTTGTTTTTTTTCTTTTTTAATATTAAAGAACTTATACACCCATACACACCCCACATGAGCTCTAAAAGACTCGAACCTAGACCTCTTCCAATTTTGGACAGAAATGAAAATACCATTAATTAGACCATTGGTATGTCTTGTTTTTATTTATTGGTTAAATCATACATTGTTTGATAACATAAAATTGTTTGACTTATTTTAAAAATAATAAACACAAAATTGTGTTTGTTAACAGAATAAAAATACAAATAGAATTAGGCAAAAATGCAAAATACTCCCTGAACTATCCTCAAGTGAGCAAAATACCTCCATGTACTATAAAAGTGAGCAAATTAGTCCCCCAAGTTCTCAAAATTGAGCAAGTTACCCTCCTGGACCCACTTTTTGAATGTCAAATTACCATTGTACCTATATATTAACCTTTTATAAAAATATAAAAATAAGGGTTAATTTTATTTATACTATGAGGTTTATTTTATCTTCAATCAAATCATCTCAAGTTAGAAAAACTTCATTTACACCCCTTATTTTTTCAAACCCACATAAATTATACCCCCTAATGCCACTTAAAACCTAAATTACCCTCAATGTTGAGATATGTGGTGTTTGGAAATAAAGATTCAGTGCATGTTTGGTACGTTGGAATGGAATGGAATGGAATGCCCATTCATTCCATTCCTTGGTTTGGTACAACATAATGAATGAGAATGACCATTCCCAATGAATGAAATTTCATTCTTGGGAATGGATTTTCATTCCATTACTAAAGCTATGGAATGACCATTCCATTCATTTAGTAATACTTTTAAAACATAAAATTACTTAAATAACCCTCTTATATTTCAAAAAAATAAGCCATCGCCACCTCCGCCGTCACCTTTATTGTCTGTCATTACTATTCCCGTTATATTTTACCATTTTTTTTATAAAAAAATTAAAAAATGGTATTATTTTATTTAATTTTATATTTAATACTAAGAAGGGTATTTTTGAGAAAACAAATTGAAGTTCATTCCATTCTCAAAGTGCTTCATATTTACAACCAAACAATAGAATGAGAATGGTTATTTCATTACATTTTCATTCTCATTCCATTCCCACTTTTATTTCATTCCATTCAACCGTACCAAACGTGTCATCAATGTCTTTACTATCCTCAAATTTTATTATCTCTACCCAAAATTTTTCCACTTTTAACATTATTATCTAGTCATATAAATTATTTGTTATATATATATATATATATATATATAATTTATTATAAAATATATTTTTTTATGCCAAAATAAAAAATTAATGCTGAAATATTTTTTTATGTTTCTTTATGCCCAAATGGGCTATTCTTAGTATCCGAAGTCACAACTCTGTTGCTTGGCAGTTTGAGTCCTTATCATTGAAACATGAAATGTGTTTTAAAATCATCAAATTTTAGGTGCTAATTGAGGAAATCTTTTGGTCAATAGATAGAACCAATCTTTTGTTTTCGAACTACAATTAATTTCGGCATTAATTTTTTGGTCAAATTTTGGTCAATAGGCAAAACCAATATGCTGGTCAAATTTCGGTATTAATTTTTTATTTTGGCATTAAAAAAATTTGTTTATAGTAAATATATATATATATATATATATAATAGTTTATATAACTAGATAATAATGGTAGAAGTGGGAAAATAATATACCCTAATTGGTAGTTTGAAAAAAAAAATCGGCATTAATTTTTTATTTCGGCATATATCAAAAAATAAATTCGTTTATAGTAAAATATATATATAAAAAATTATTTATATAGCTAGATAATAATGTTAAAAAGTGGGAAAATATTGGATAGAGATAATAAAATTTTAGGGTAGTAAAGAAATTGAATTCTTGTTTCCAAACACCATTTATCTCACCATTGAGGGTAATTTAGGTATTAAGTGACATTAGGGGATGTAAATGATGTGAGTTTGAAAAAATAAGGGATATAAATGAAGTTTGTTAAACTTGAGGGGTCTAATTAAAGATAAAACAAACTTCATGGGTGTAAATGAAGTTAACCTTTATTTTTATATTTTACAAAATGTTAATATATGGGTATAATAGTAATTTGATATTCAAAAAATGGGACACGGGGGGCAACTTGCTCAATTTTTAGAATTTGATGGACTGATTTGCACACTTTTATAGTACATAAGAGTATTTTGCTCAGTTGGGGATAATTCAGGGGGGTATTTTGCACTTTTGCCTAATTGCTAATTTTAATGGAAATCTCGAAAAAGCTTTGGAACATTATAGTATAAATAAAATAGAAATAAATTGTAACAGGAGTAAAAAAATAAAAATAAATTACAGTTCTTGGAGAATTTTTTTATAGTTATTTGACATTTTAAGTAGTATATAGTTTAGTATGATTTAGTAATAATTTCGTGAGAAGTTGAAAAGGATTCGTATTAATTAGTGTAAAAATAGCATAATTAATTTTAGTAATATTTAGGCAAAAGAGCATAAAATTTCTTATGCTTTTTAAGGGTTGCAAAATATCCCCTATATTTTTTTTTGCCCTATTTCACTATCTCACCTTTCTAAAACAAGCAAACTACCCATTTAGACCACTATATGCCCAAATTACCCAAACGTTTCATTTTATCATTATCATTTGTATTAAAATTTAAACAAAATATATAAAATTCAAATATATATATATTAAATTTCAATTTTTTTTATAAAATTAAAAAATAATATATTAATTTTGAAAAAACATATAAAATTTGAAACAAATATATAAAATTCTAAAAATATATAAAATTCAAAAAAATATATATTAAAATTGAAAAAATTATAAAATTTGAAAATAAATATAAAATTTGAAACAAATATATAAAATTCATAAAAAATATATATTAAATTAATTGTTTTATATAAAATTTGAAAACATATATATTAAATTTTGATTTTTTTTATAAAATTCGAAAATAAATATAAAATTCGAAAAAAACATATAAAATTCGAAATAAAAATGATGTATCTAAAAATATAAGAAACTGTATTGCTACATATTGTACCTAAAAATTATGTAGGTTGTCATGTTGATTCTACTTTGAAGAGACGAAAAATGTGAAGAACAAACCCATAAAAATTATGTTTTAATATTAATTTTCTCTCTTATCTAGTGGCTCATGATTTACAGTTCATTGCAATGGTTCTGAGTGAATCTGTATATCTAATAAAATAATCCATTTTGATTGTCCTATTGGGATCACAAAGCACCCCAAATGACATTTAAAATTCAAAAAATATATATTAAATTTTGAAAAAAATATAAAATTCGAAAAATATATATAAATTTTAAAAAACACATATAAATTTTAAATATATATATATAATTCAGAAAACAAATATAAATTCAAAAAATTTGTTCGCTGAATTTTATATTTTTTTTCCCAAAATTTATATAAAATTTTCAAATTATACATATATATATATTTACGAATTTTATATGTTTTTTTCGAATTTTATATTTATTTTTGAATTTTATAATATTTTGAAAATTTAATATATATTTTTAGAATTTATATATTTTTTACGAATTTTATATATTTGTTTTGAATTTTTTATGTTTTTTCAAAATTTATATATTATTTTCAAATTTTATAATTTTTTTTTGAAATTTAATATATATATATTTTGTTTAAATTTTAATACAAATGATAATGATAAAATGAAACTTTGAGGGTAATTTGGGCATATAGTGGTGTAAAATGGATAGTTTGCTTGTTTTAAAAAGGTGAGGGTAGTGAAATGAGGCAAAAAAAAACATAGAGAGGTATTTTGCAACCCTTGAAAAGCATAGGGGAGTTTTATGCTCTTTTGCCTAATATTTAATGCATGTAGTGGAAAGTTTAAAATAACTTTGTAATATTTAGTGTAAATGTTAAATAAATGAATAATTATAATTATTTTAATTAATAAAAATACAAATTTATAAAAAATAAAATAAAAATGGCTTATACATAAATAGCAAGAGTAAATAAAAAAAATATTCTATAAAAGAATTAATTATTATTTTGTTTTGAAAGATATTAACGACCGGGTAAATCTCTAGTGGCCCAAACGAAAACGTAGTTGGGAGGATTTGAATCTAGGACTTTATGGTGAAGGACCCAGAACTCTTCCATCCCACCCACCCGTCCGGGTTAAATTAAATATTATTTTGACTTTTATAAGTTGCGTATAGTTCAGAGATTTTTAGTAATAATTAATATATTTTGTGGGAATATCAAAATAGTATTTTACCATTTGGTGTACTAGTAAATGAATGATTATAATTATTTAAATAAATTAAATATTTAAAAATGTATAGAAAAATTTAAAATTGCTTGTATTTTTTATAGAAGTATAGATATAGATATAGATAAAAAGGGTGAGCCAAGGGTATGATTTATGCATGGGAATAACATTGGCATTTCACATAAAAATTAATATAATTAGGGGATTAAAGTCATTTCATGCTTTCAGGTACTTTACAAATTTCAGGATGTATTTGTCAAAAAGTTGGTTGACCGACTACTATGTGTAATTGACTCAAACATCATGTTATCGATGCAAATCACCCTAAAAATTATTTGGGTTAGATAATTTTGGATTTCTTATGTCTTATACTTTCTCTATGTCAAAATAAATATATACTTTTATAATTTTATCCTTCTTAAAATAAGAGTACATTTTTGAATTCTAATACAATATAATTTTATATTTTTCTAACTTATTATTCTTTATTAACTTCAAAAAATAATAGGTCATAAAAAATTAAAATTAATTTTAAGTAATGTTCAAATTTTTTATCAATCGTACTTAATTGATTAAGTGCGGAATTTCGGAATTTAATCCGTTAAGTACCCTTACTCTTAAACATTGCAATTAACAGAAAGAAAAAAGAAACCCTAATTGCGCCAAATCAACCAAAAGAGACGGAGGGGAGAGAGAGAAATGATGATGAAAAAATTGTAAACGGAAGAATACGAATTCGGGAAGAAGAATTTCAGGTAAATTTCATATATATATATATATATATATATATATATATACTTCTCCTTAAATCGTTCAATATTTGCTGTTCTTCGATTGGAACCATCCTGCGTTTGCTCATAGAAAGAGTCATGATCGATTAAAAGGGCCTCTGAAAAGCTCTGTGTGTGTATGTGTGTTTTGTGGTATGTGGGTGTGTGTTGTGGTGTGTGGGTGTGTGATCCAACAAACCAATCTTCCAACTTCAAAACCATTGCTTATAATAATTGGTGGCATGTTTAATGTTTAGTTGTCAAAATGTGAAAATTTTGCTAGGATTCTATCTGGGTCACTTTTATTTTTGTAAATCAATTTGTTTTTTGGAAGTTGTGGATAAAATTGCAAGTGATATGCTTATTTTCCAGCTTTTTAGTCTCATAAAATATATAATTTCATCACAAATTTGGTATTGGGGGTCCATGGATTTGTAGTTGATTTGTATGGAGTGTTTCTAATTCATGATTCACAAATGAAAATTGGAAATATAGATCCACACACATATATGTAGATTCATCTAGCTACTCACATGACTTGATATACCAAAAAGTTCTGTCACTTCATTTTTGTGTTAGTTTGTGTTGCATATTTGATCTTGTTTTTCAGTGATTGTTACAAGCCACTTAATCAACTCAGATTTTTGCTAATTTGTGTTAATCTACTCAAGCCCGCCCCGCCTTATGAAGCATTTTGGACTTGAGTTTTAGAAGATTTTGGCATGGTGCGCCTTGAGCATTTAATAACGATGCTTAATAGCTGACTAATTAGTTGGTAGTGTAAGCATAGTATACTGGGGCTCATAGGGCAATGGGATTTAAGCATAGTATATCTGACACGATGCCCATATGCTAGGTCATGACTCCAATTGTGTGTTGAGCTTGGGTGTATATCAAGCCTTAAATGTGTCAAATCCCAAATGAAAGAAACACATGTACTACTAAAGAATTGTATGACATATTAATCGGGGAACAATTTGAAACAATACTGTAATAAAAATGTAACTATTGTTGTTGCTTTTTCGGTGAATGTCTATCCACAAGTATCACACGTATTTCTTACTTATGTCCGAGCAATGTGTGTCCAAGTAACTTAACCCATGTAAATGCCCTTACTTGTGTCTTTGAGTGTTGGATTATGGCTAAATGTAAGACAAAATGGTGCACCTTCACTCGTATTTATGAAAACTCAATTGTATACAGCCATGCGAATGAGAATGTAAACATTTTCACAATTTTTTTGCCTTAGCAAGTGTATCAGATTTTATTGCTGCTTGATGTCCCAGTTCAGCTCAGTTGGCAGCAACCACCTAGCCAATGCTACATGTAATGTTCTTCCTCTTTCTTCTTCTCTTAAAATTTTCAGTCTCAAATATTTCTTTCTAAAGATCTCTCTTGTTCTATTTTTTTTTTCTTTGTTCTACTTTTCCTCCTCGTCTTCTCTTTCAAATTTCTATTTTTTTTAAAAAAAAAAGGAAAAGAAAATTTCATTCCCTTCTTGTGTACAGTTAATCTAGTAAAACAAAAGAATTTTAGATAAAAAATTTACCAGGGGTTTTGCATTTGTGTTCAGGGAAACTCTCTCATCCAAAATTTTCACTTCAATTGTCCATCCATGTATAGCCCAAGACTCGACCCTATATTTTCTTCTTCCTCACGTGTTGTTTCTTTGAATTTTTTCGTCACACAGCTTACAGATCTCTCCAATATACCTCGAGGGTACTCTTTTCTCCTTTGTGTACACTAGTATGTTTGAATGTAAACTGAAGTTGGTTAAATTCACAGATAACTGCCAGTTATAGTTGACAGTGAAAACAATCCAGCAAGGAAACTTACATATAGCCATATAAAAGATAGTAGTGACCTTATAGTAGCATTTTTATGTCGTCTCTATGTGAACTTATTTATTCTTTTTGGTTGCATTGTTGTGATATTTTTTCCTCTTTCTTTTCATAATATGTTTCTTGAAAGATAGCATTGTGGTTATTTGATTTTTAGCAGCTTTATTTTATTTTACTCCTAGTCCTTGAGATTTATAGCATTATATATTACAGTGAAGGCTTTCACTGTGTTTTTAATTCCTATAGCCTAATAGTATCTGGACTATCTTTCAAAATGGATGGCCTATCAAAAAAAAAAAAAAAAAATTCAAAATGGATGGATGGGTTCATGTTTCCGTAGGAGCAAATGGGTGTGTGAGTTTCTTGCCAAGGAGAAAACAAAATTATGGTAGTACATAACAACAGATCTCTTGACTTATTTTTCTTCAACAGCATAAGTGAGATTGGTTTTAATCTGTGTTCTTTCTATCATTGATTGATTGATTAGGATTTGGTTCATATGTCTTTTTGATAATCGACAGGAGTTGGTTTGACTTTAAAGTTAACAAGTTATCATAATTAGTGTCTGATTTGTGTAAATTTCGTTACAGACTTCAGTTCATAACTAATTTTAGTTGACTTCTGTCGTAAATGTTGAAATGACGCAAGAACTTCAGGTCCCAACAGTTTTTAAGTTATTAACTTCTCTTAATCTATGCATTTATTACCTGTATTGTTAAGGTGATTATGTAAAATCAACCATGGAGAAACATTTGGGGTATCATGCAGTGCTGTCACCAAAAATGGTGTCTACCTTTTGGGTTGGGGTAATTAAAGTTAACGCTTAAGAAATATTAAATTTCTGTTGATCTGCACACTTTTAGCTATGTTGCATACATTCTTCAAAAGTATGTGAAGCAACCATGTCAGACAAATAACAATGAAACATCGATATGGTATATATGTTTGATACTTTTGGTTAGGGTATGCGCCTAAACAGTCATATTCAATGACTACTTGTATTATATTATTACTTCAATACAAGTAAATGGCAACAAATCAAATTATGAACTTTTAGCAATCTCCATGTGTTCCTAGTTTTTGAAATCTGACACGTCCGAATATCTGCACCCGAGATATGGATTGATTCCATGTTACATAGTTCTTTAAGTAGGCTGAGGATGCCACAGGCGTTTTCCATGGATAGAAAAAGATGCCTTCCTTCTTTGTGATTTTGCCTAGGACCTCTCTCCCTCTTTCTTGTTTTTGGCTTCTTGAAATATGAGTTATGTATGAAGATGCTAATTTGCAGAATTTGGGTTACAGACACGAAAATCCCCAAATCATACAATGGAGTTAGCTGACAGAGCTGTTGGTTTTCTGTTATCCCTAATCAGCTTATCCGTTTTCACTTACTATACTTTTTGGGTCATCATCCTGGTAAGTTCACTTTTATTCAGTTTGTATTCCGTAGCCCATTCGAGATGGAATAACTATATTATTTACTTATTGTTCTTTTATGACCTTTCAGCCATTTGTGGACAGCGAGCACTTTATCCACAAGTACTTCCTACCCCAAGAGTATGCAGTTCTGATTCCCGTATGTGCTCTTGTGACGCTACTCTGCTTCTTGTGTGTCTTTATTGGATTTGTGATGCTCAAATCCAAGAAGAAGAAGGCTTGATTTAAGTTCTGCAGTAGTTCTAATCAATGAATAGGTACTTAGTTTTGGTCTTCTTTTTCTTTACCACATTTCTTAATCCGAATATGTTTCACTTTTGAAATGCAAATAACTTATCCAGTACACCATTTTGTCTACTTTAATTGTTCTAATTTGCCATCGAATACAAGTGATTTTAACCGTTATGCAGTCAGAATATAGCGAGTCCATGCGTGTTGAACCAGAGTGATTTGTTTACAGATTATGGAATATGCCTAAATTTTAAGGATCATCAAAATTTTGTGATTTGATCGTGGTAGCTCCGAAAGTCCATATTTATTAAAACATTTTGGAGCTGTCAGTCAAATTCTTTTGCTGCAATATATACAATCAATACTGTAGATTCTTGTTATCATATAGGCTGAAACTGCAATAATTGAGCTCTTATTGATTCTCTTTGATTAGGTCCCATTCTCTTCCCTAAGTAGTGTAGTAGTATAGCAGCAAGTTTGATGTGTATGTCGATCGTATATGTGAAGGTCCACAATAGCTTGCAAACATGGAGGTAAGTCGAAAATCTCAAGGTAAAGTGATATATAATTTTGGACACAATTTCTGGTAGAGTCGAGAACTGGGCGGAGTCGGAAAATGATAATTAGTCGGAAACATTTTGACTTGTATTCCCACTTGCTAGCCTTGCCAAGCTTCAGCAATTCCTTGTTCGATTTTCAACTTTCTTATGAGTTATCAGCTGTTGGTTAAAGATATCTTTCTATAGTTGGATAATTTGATCTTTTTTTCAGATTACAGTCTTTCAGATTTTTGACAGAGTTCAAAAACCCCTGTTTGGTTAAATTCTATATATACTGTTTCAGAAAATATCTGAAAACAGAGCAGAGTAATGCTATTAAAGAGAAGTTTCTCATAAGTAGACTCATGAGATCGCTCTCCAGTTTTAACCGTTGGATTGAGAGATGAATAATTCGTGTGATGTCCCACATCGCCCGGATAGAGGTATGGGGATGTGCTTATATGTGCAGTGTTGTCTCCAATTGGTATGAGGCCTTTTGGGAGGAGCCCAAAAGCAAGACCGTGCGGACTGTGCTCAGAGCGGACAATATCATACCAAATGTTGGAGCGGGGTGTTACAATTCGTCTCACCTTTTACATTTCTCGCTCAGTCTCCATTTTTAACCGTTGGATTGAGAGATGAATAATTCGTTTCACCTCCTACAGTTAAATATGGAGAGTTTATGACTCAACCCGTGAGAGGATCCAGTACTGTAACTTACCGAGAAATCCGGACTAAGGTCATTCCTTCACATAGTTTTCTTTTTCTGGTGTGATTATTTGAAAAAAACTGGAGTGAAATTGAACTTGATAGATAATTATCTCTGTTATATCACATTAACCTTGACATAGTTTTTATTTTTATTTTATTATTATTATTATTTCGGATTGTAGTACAAAAACTGTCATAATTTCATTCTCATTAATCTGATTTATTTATTTGTTTATTGTTATGTGTATTTCTTCAGACTTAAGCCTTGCAAATCACAACTTAGTTTGTCAAAGAATGCCATCTGGATCCTTGAAACAAATCTTTCTTGTGGATATTACATATATGAACTATGAAGGAACACGCATTGTTTTGAATATGTCAAAATTGAAGAGAATAAAGTTCAAAATTTGAATTGGAAGGCACCAATTTCAAACTACCCAACATAGCATAAATCAACCCTCAATATATATATATTCTTTTTCTTAACACATACCAATTACTGTTACTTTTGTTACTAATTAGTAATATTTCTCCATTGTACGAATAATTGAAGAAATATTTCTCCTTTATACTAATAAAACACTAAATTCTGTGTGATAACAAACGCAGTAGGACTCTATCGAATAAAAGATGTCGGGTATGGGAAATTAAATAGATAATAAACAGAATGAATGTTAACCACACCTAAGACTTATATTAATCGCAAAGTATCCGACCCATCTCAATAGAACTTCACAATGGATCGAGTATATGTAAATAAATCCAAATTATATGAGCAACATATCTCAAATACTAATTAATAGTTTTAATATGTTTAATAGTAAAATCCACTAACTACTCGTGAAAGAGAATTGTGTAGACAAAGATCGGATCATCCAGAATATTGGGGCATGTTTGGTTTGTGTTTCTGGAAACAGTTTTCTGCTTTTTGAAAATAAAAAAATAAAAAATTTGTTTGGTTCAGTTTTTTTAAAACAATTTTCTCAAACTCGGTTATAAAAATGATTATTTTCATAAAATTCATTTTTACTGTTTTCAGAATACTCGAGAATAATTTTCAGAGATACAAACCAACCAAATCTTTTATATTTCACAGTTATACCGCGGTGACAAATAAGTGTACTCCACATATCGGTGAAATAATATTTAAAGGAAATGATCATTTTCCGTGGTCTATCTAAATATGAAGAGCTGGGCTTATACAAAATCCTCTTAATATAGAATAGGATCAAAATTAATATAAAGTAATTTAAATTGATTTTACAATGTTAAATAACATTGAGGATGCTTGAAAATGAGAATATAATAGGATAATACTTGGGTTCTTCCTGAGGAGGACCAAGTTCATCTTCCACTATTATGTGGTCCAATAAAATTAAAACACATATCCCAAAATAATTCAAAAACGTAAATGAGTTTTACCCATATTTTATGAGTTTTAACCCAAATCTAAAAGAAATTTTTGTCCTTGTTTACCCCAATCTCTTTATTACCGACAGATTTTCTATTCTCTTTATATATTGTCGACAGATTTCGTCCTAAACACTATTGCCTTTCGGTTGCTTTCGAAATTTTCTGGCAAAGATATAACCAAGATACATATATATATATATATGTATGTATGGTGAAGGAATATATATATATATATATATATATATATATATAAACTGCTTCTTTTGTTCATCAGAATCATTCCCATGATCTAGCCCTTTCAATTATCAACTTCCATATCATTTTTCTTCATCTATATCTAATATTTTCTATTATCAACGTCAATATCTAATCCTAGTTTATTTTTTGAAAAATTTAAAAAATGGCAACTTTTGGAGCCTATATTAAAAAAAAAAAAAATTTCAAAAAATAATTTAAACAAAAGGTAACTTAACAAAACAATTACAAAAAATGGAAACACATAATTTTGGTCTATAATACTCTTTAACCCACTTTTATTCATTTTCCTAAATGTCATTATATTGTATTTTATTAAAACAACTTTAATAAATTAAAATTTCTAAACGGACATAACTACCCTTCCATAAAATATCATCTTAAACAATTTTTCTTCTCACAATAGTCATTTTCATAAGTCTCCATCAACCAAAGTGCACTTTACCTCCCAACCCCCTTGACCAACATATGGGTTAAGAAAAAAAAATCAAAACATCAATCAAAGACTACAAATGATCATATGGGTCTCAAAAAAAAAAAAAGTCCACAAATAAAAACCCCAAGATTAATACAGACATAAATACTAATGAAATCACGAGGGTGAATAAAAAAATTTGGATTATGTGAAAACTAAACACTTGAACATGATGTATTGTTAAAGAAAAAATATATAACAAAAAAAAACAAAAACAAAAAAAATCAAAAGATGAGGAATTATAGATAGGGTGTGAAACTTTGATGAAAACATTTGAAATATAGCGCATCTGGTTGATGAAGATGGGATAGTTAACTCCATAAAATAAATTCAATATATTTTGCAATATCATCCTAAAATCAAAATCACACACACGCGCATATATATATATATATATATCATAGACTCACGATTTTTGCCGTCTTACTCCACAAAATATTCCAATCTTCGATCAACATCCGGCTAATGAATGCCCTAAGGGAAAGAGAAAGATGAGGTAAGGAAAGGGAAAGATGTGGTAAGGGTAATAAAGAGATTTGCTTAATGGAATATAATTATTATTTTAAAAATTATATAATTGAAAGACAAATATGTATAAATTAGTAAGGGTTATTTCAGCCTTGCAATTATTTAAACTTGTCAAAATTTAAATTATTTTACCTAAATTTGTCTCTTTTATAATTATTTTTATTAAGTGACCTTTTGTTTAAATGAAAAAATATATATATGTAATGTTAGGGGATTTAAATTACAAAATAGTTAATATTAAATTTTCACATTTCATTTTGATAAAGTTAAACAAACTAATTACAGATAGATAAACAATTATTATTGATATCCAAAATACCCTCCAAACACACCCTCCTCCTCCTCCTCCTTTCCACCACCCTCCGCCACTCCTCTGTCCTCCTCCACCTGACCATAAGTTTGATGAAGTCATGTTTTGGTTAGAGAATTATATGATTTATTTTCTTATTTGTCTTGTAGGGTTTTGTTTCTTTTAGTTCAAGTGACTGATAATGACATAAACTATCACCCTATTAACAGTCTCTGGTTCCAACAAATAGTAACTCCTAATGTATATCAGCATAACTATAGAATTCAATAATCAACAGCAACGAATAAATTAAAATACACAATTAAATACCAAAGGGACAAATATAAAAAGACCTAATATAAAAACATGCTTTTAAATTACCCAATTTCAAATATGTTGGATTACTGAAGCTAATCACAAAACAAAATATAATTGTTTCAATCGGGGGTGGCCATGGCCCCTCCAAGATTTTGAAAATCTTATACTACTATATATATATATTTAAAGAGTAAAATAAATTATATATAATTGCCCCCTCAACTATTGTCTATGAGCAAGAAATCTCCCTCAGCTACAAAAAACTCCCTCAACTATCAATTTTGTGCAATTAACCTTCTCAATTTGTAAAAGACATATTTATCCTTAAATTAAATTAAAAAATCACAAATTATATATATATAATTCGAAACAATATATAAAATTTGAAATATATATATTAAATTTCGAAAAAATATATAAAATTTGAAAACAAATATATAAAATTCGAAAAAATATATATTAAAATTTGAAAAAATATATAAAATTGAAAAAATTATAAAAATAAAAAATAATATATAAAATTAGAAACAAATATATAAAATTTGAAAAAAATATAAAATTCAAAACAAATATATAAAATTCGGAGAAAACAAATTTGAAATATATATATTTCAAAAAAATTCGAAATATATATAAATTTCAATATATATATATATATATATATTTCAAAAAACAAAATTCAAAAAAAAAATATAAAATTCAAAAATATATATATATATTGGTAAAATGCCATATCTTTTAAAATGAATTGAATCAAACTACTTACCACCAACATCAATTAGTGGTCTTCTTTTATATATATTTTTCTAATATATATATATATATATATATATATATGTTTCCAAAAAATATATATATTTTTTGAAATTTATATGATGTTTTCGAATTTTATAAAAAACAATCGGAATTTATATATTTGTTTCAATATTTATATATTTTTTTGAATTTTATATATATTTGTTGAATTTTATATTTATTTTTTTCGAATTTTATATATTATTTTCGAATATTATATATGTTTTTCGAATTTTATATATTATTTTTGAAGTTTATATATTTTTTTTGAATTTTATATATATTTTTGAATTATATATATATATATATATATTTATTTTTGTAAGGGTAAAATTGTATTTTTGCATTGGAAAATCTTGTGGAGGGAGTACATTGCTCTTAAATTAATAGTTGAGGGGGATTTCTTGCTCATTAGGTAATAGTTGAGGAGGTTTTTTTGCACTTTACCCTTTACAAAATAAACTAAATTTAGAAAGTCTCTGTGTATTCTAAATAAAAAATAAAATAAAATAATATTAAAGATACATCACAAATCAAGAAAGGTAAGAATTTTATATTAATTTGTTTCCATTCTAACTTCGTTGACCAATTAACTTCCAATTTTAACATTACTACAGTTTTGTTAATAATAATAATAATAAAAGCTCTTGCTTTTCTTTTTTATTTTCTTATTTGTCTTATTTTGGAAACATATGGGGTCATATATATATATATATATATTTATATATATATATATTATTTTTTTTGACACTAGTATCAAGACGTTTAGTATTTTTCAATTAAAGAGAATATCAATTACAATGAATTGCAATATGTTCAATTTATTAAAATTGTGCATAATATCTCTTGATGAATTTAAGACCAGTAGATAAGTTAATCAAATTAGTATCTAAAATTTTTAGAAATGCCATTTTCCTACGAAACATATCTTTGTTTACGAAGGAAGAAAGTTTCACTTTCAAGTTACTTGACTATTAATGTTGAAAAAATAATAATTTTGCTCTCTTCGGATTCTAATTTGATAGTAGATTTTAGGTTTTTTTTATTTATTATTGTAATGATTAGATAGAAGCCAAAATATTTATATATTTTGATTTTTAGCAAATAAGCTAAACTTAGCTAGTTGTTTTAAAAATAATATGTCAATCGTTAAATAATTTTAATTAATATATATATTTAAATTTCATAAAAAATTTAATTAATAGTTCGGCCCCATGTTCGAATCCTGACTTTGTCCCTAGTTTCAATCTAATGAAATAGTGGGCCAGTATTATAAATTGTCTCAATCTAATCTCAAAATCAAACTAAATGTTCACCTATAAAGTCTGTAATCATTCGGAAGCTAACTCAAAGAACAATTACAGAACGTATTGACTAACCAAAACTATCACATTGTTACAAATATATACATATATATAGAGACCGAGAAAGAGATTATTCCGTGTTGGCGGGAGTCAGCATTGATATGTCCAATCCAGTTGTGACCGTGGAGTAGCGGAGAGGTGGAGGAGGACTGTGGGTATTTTGGTATTTTTAAAAAAATATTTAGAAAGTATTTTGGATCTCAATAATAATTAGTTACCTATTTGTAATTAGTTTGCTTAACTTCATCAAAATGAATTGTGAAATTTTAATATTGACTAATTTGTAATTTAGATCCCCTAACATTACCTATATGTAATTTTTCTTTGTTTAAATTATTTTTTGAAAGTTGTTATTTTTTTAATATAGGTTCCAAAAGTTATCATTTTTAAAATTTTATGTTTATTTTTTTTTAGAAAAACACATAAATTGGAGACGAGTGAAAAAGAAGAAGAGGAAAACCCATAAAATATGGGTAAAACCCATTTACATTTCTTAATTATTTTGGAACATGTATTTTAATTTTATTGGACAACGTAGTAGGAAATGATGAACTTGGTATTCCCGGGAGACCCAAGTATTGTCCTATATAATATATTACAAAAATTCCTGTAACCGATTCAATTTGAAGCAAGAATGATGACAATAAATACCCTCTTATCCAAGTGCATTTTATGACATGTTAAGCATAATTTTTCCTTAAGTAAAAAAAAAAAAGGACAAAATTATGCAAAATAAGTGTTTTATGGGAATTGATGGCTATGACGTTAATAAACACAAAAACCTCAAATAAATGGTGCACTTA
The DNA here is from genome assembly GCA_963922005.1 of Cornus suecica. Lineage (NCBI taxonomy): Eukaryota > Viridiplantae > Streptophyta > Magnoliopsida > Cornales > Cornaceae > Cornus > Cornus suecica. Next base: position 16,160,330 of record OY998245.1, read on the forward strand.
ACCAAGGGATGAAAAAGTCTAATTTAAAGAAAACTAAATACAAAGACAAAGACCAAAAAAAACAAAACCACAATATTCAGATTTCATGAAAAAAAAAAAAAAAAAGCCCCATCTCCACACAGAGAAAGAGGAGTACAAAATGAAACACTCTCTCTTTAATGGGAAGAATAGCTTATGGGTGACTTAAATCTGCTCTTGCATTGATAGACATCTCCATTGTCTCCTTGAGATGTACAAATCTCTGGCTTCTATAAACATTGTCCAAACCTGTAGTTCCTTCCTGTATATATGCAACAAATTTATACATATAAGAATCTCAGAATTTTGTTTGTTTATCCACAAATTTATACATAACCAATTTTGACTTCCTGTATATATGCAACAAATTTATACATATAAGAATCTCAGAATTTTGTTTATTTATCCACAACTTTATACATAACCAATTTTGACTTTTCCGTAAAACCGATACAAATATGTATAACACATACAGAATTGTAAACCAAATAAAATTTCAAAAGTGGGGCAATCAGTAGTAAAATTGTAATGAAACACAAGGTTTACTGAATACTAACAACCCAAAAAATACCAAATAAAAAGAAATAAAATCATCTTAGTCAACATATAATCAAAGAAACTATTGAAATGAAAAATACCAAAAAGAAAAAGAAAAAGAAAAGACACACACCTCAAGCCCAAGAATTGTCAAATGCAGCAGAAGTAATGGCCTGAGCAAACTCCTGAAAACTTATCCTCCCATCACCATCCATGTCAGCCTCCTTGATCATCCCGGTGAGCTCCTCCGCCGTGAGGGCGTGGCCGAGCTTGGCCATGGAGTGTGCCAACTCAGCCGCCGTAATATACCCATTTCCATCCCGATCGAACATCCGGAACAGCTGCCTCAGCTGCTCCTCCGTGTACGGCGACTTGGCGGGAAGCAGATCCGGCGCCACCAGGGCCACGAACTCCGAAAACTCGATCAGACCGTTGCTGTTCGTGTCCGCCTTCTGTATCAGTGTCTCCAGCTGATCCGGACTCGGCTTCAGACCCAGTGATCGGAGCAACGACCCGAGCTCCAGCTGAGTCAAACTCCCATCGTTGTTCCGATCAAATGACCGGAAAATTTCCCGGAGCTCTGCGATCTGTTCATCGTCCAACTTCACCGCTTCTCTGCCACTCATTTCACCAAAATATATTTACACACACACAATACTATGATTCTCTATATATCGATGATTTCCTACCCTTGAACTTCTTTCAAATTGGTGTTTGGATAGAGTGAAAATTGGGTTTCTCTCATTTTCTCGGGAAAATTTAACATTTTTTTTCTTACCCTTATGCAGCCGATCCAAGAAGATCAGAAAGATGGGTTTGGTTTATTTTCTTTTCTTTTCTTCCAAACAGTGTGAAAATTCAATACCCAACAAACATTCCGATTCGTGCCCCTGTTTTGGCTCTGACTAGTCTGTGAGAGAGCAAAATTGGATTATTGGGACTTTGTAATTGCTCGAATTTCGAAGGATCTGAGCAAAATTGGCGCAATAATCGGATCGGATTGAGCAAATAAATTGGAATTGACGAGTGTTTTGTTTGGAAATGAAGAACACGTAGTTGAGAGAGAGGGTTTTGGAGTGGTGTGTAATTTTGAATATTGAATCGGGTTTGGATAATAAATGTAAAATAGTGATTAATCAGCATTTGTATATTAGTCAATACCATCATGACCGGCAAGATTGGAAGGCTGACCCAAATTTTATTTCAATTTTTAAATTTTCTTTTGTTTTCTCAGTGATTTTCTTATGTATTTTCCCGAGAAAGTTCCAAATGTGGCGGCAAAAGAGGTGAGACTTCCGTGAAACGGCACGTCTTTTCAGACTTTTTCAACGACTTTTTAAATTTGATGGAACCGTTGGTGGGGAGGTGGCACATGTAATGTGGTGGTTGAGTTAGTAGTTTGTTTTTATTTTTTATTTTTTATTTTTATTGAGTTAGTAGTTCACTACACTTGCTTTCTGTTCATTTTGCTACACCTGGTAACGTGTCCAAACAGGCCAGCAGAGTTGGATAATGACCTGTAATTTTTAGAGTAAATACCACTTACACCCCCTCTGATTTGCCTATATCCCAGTTACACCCCTCTACTATGGTATATCCCAGTTACACCCCCTGTCACTGACGGCTGTTAGTTGACCTAACGGAATTGAGTGCAATGTCTCTTTTGCCCTTCAATATTTTATTAATCCCATTTATACCCTCCTCTCTCTCTCTCTCTCACACACACACACACAACACACTACCCGCACATATATATATATATATATATATATATATATATATATACACACACACACATATATATATATAGATCTATACATGTATATATATGTGTGTGTTGTGTGTGGGGGGGGGGGGCCGAAAATAGGGGAGGCGGTGGGAGGGGGCGGCGGCGGCGGCGGAGGCGGGGGAGGCGGTAGATCTATATATATATGTGTGTGTATATTTGTATATATATATGTGTGTGTTGTGTGTGTGCAGGTGTGTGTGTGTGTGTGTGTGTGAGAGAGAGAGAGAGAGAGAGAGAGAGAGAGAGATTTGTTTTTTTTTAAAAAAATTCAAAATTTATATATATTTTTTATTTTATATTTATTTTCGATTTTATAATTTTTTTCAAAATTAAATATATATTTTTGAATTTTATATGTTTTGTTTTAATTTTATATATTTGTTTCAAATTTTTTATGTTTTTTGTGATTTTTATATTTATTTTCGAAATTTAATATGTTTTTTTGAAAAAAAAAAAATTTCGAAATTTATATATTTTTAAATTTATATTTATTTTCGAATTTATAATATTTTTCAAATTTTAATATATATATTTTTGAATTTTATATATATTTTGAAAATTTAATACAAATTAAATTATTAAATGATGGGAAGGGGGTTAAATAAGTCATTTGACTACAAGGAGCAAAATAGACCATTTATCATCTTTTTCCTGATGACATCATCACATAACGGTTAACAACTAACGGTTGACTAACAGAGGGGAGTGTTCGATACACGGAATCAAAACTGAGGGGGTGTAACTGGGATATACCATAGTATAGAGAGTGTAACCGGGATATAGGCAAATCAGAGGGGATGTAAATGGTATTTACCCTAATTTTTATTGTATTGAACTTGGATATAGATAATAAATTAATATATACATATATATAATTATATCTAATGAAACTCAAAATTTCAGCATTAACCTATCTTTACGGACCAGTCGCCTATGCTTAAAGCACGATTATTGTCGTTTACTGTATGGTATGCGATTATCTATCACTTGCCAAATTAATCATCTTTATCTCATACATGTGAAGTCTTGCACCACACTTTATATATACGTAATGTAATATAAAACAAGCACTCAAAATTTACAGAAAATCACAATAATAATTTCTCAACCTTTACTATTATCACACAAATAATATAAAAAATCTCTCACTCATAGATCATACTACAACATTGCACAAGAACACTCATTCCCTCTAAAAATAATTTGCCCAATACAATGTCATACAAGTGCTTAGATAGACATACAAGAAAAACTGCATATTTATGTGGATGATAACCTCATCCACCTAGGCATTATTTTAAAACCATTCAGAGGCTGCCAACACAGAAATGCAATTACCCTCTTAACTGTTGGAATGTTATGACATTATCCTGCAATGCCACATACCTCTTTTGTAGTTACAAGTGTCCAAATTGGCACCAAACTACCTTGTTTGAACCAACTCTTGTCTTGCCGAAGTGTCTGATCCAAGTAAAACCACTATGAGCCCTCTCTATGTCAAGCATGTGTCAACAGTGCACAATACTTACATTCGCTGAGCCAATGCATTTGCCCCATCCTTTTCATGCCTCCACGCACACGAGTGTTGCCAAGCTTGCACCAAGCGCCTTCAACAGCTCGCATGTTTCGCACCATGCCATGTCTTAATATGTCAATGCCTTGGCACATAGCCGTGCCATACCTATGTCTTGAATTTGTCTGCACCAAACATAACTTGCATATGTGTCACTGTCTTGCTCAATGACAAGTTGGCAAAGCCAAAGCTTGGTTCGCACAAGGCTTGCAAAGCCAAGTGCATTGCATGCACACCAGTGCATGTCAAGCTAAGACATCACCTTGCCTAAGACAAGTTGACACACTCGTGGGCATGCGCGCATAGCTAGCAAAGCCATGCGTATGCGCTAGCATACATTGCCCAATGTGTCATTGAGTCACCATCACCAACCATGCCACCAAACCATGTCAAAACATGTTTGCAAGCTCCCCCATACGTGCCCTGGACAAGGCTTTCCAAGGCCTTGCTAGGTGGTTGGATGCCCATGGGAGTCAAGGACACACCCCTCCCCATATATGTAGAAAACACAATCAGCACCGTGACCAAAACAAATATCGACTATGTCCGAGGAGTTATAATGACCTTTTAAATATTCCTGACCTCCAAATCCAGATTTTATTTCATAGGTCATCTTCTTAGGTCACAAGGATGCTCCAACATAATTCCTGCATTTTTTTCAACACCTTTAAGACTGACTTCCAAAGTTGGACTTATTTACGAAATTGCTACTGTGTCATCCTCCATGTCACATTGGCATGCCACATTGGACCTTGGGTCTTCATCGGGTAACAGAAATTTCTCTCACATTAATAAAAATTCAATTTCACAAAATTTTCAAATAAAATCAAGTCCTTTTTATAGGGGTGAGGTAATCTCGTCATCATGATTGGATGCTTTGTGGTCTCATTAAAAAATTTAAAGTGATAGGTTAAACTAATATTCACGTATTTATACACCAAACCACTTTTTCATCACCCGGTACAAGACCCTCTAACAAGGTTACAAGGCTAACTCAATGAAATTTGAATACTTTAGACGAAACAATGTAATTTAAGGCTTTAGGCAAAAAAATATAATAGGGCCTTTTTCTATATATATAATATTAATTTTAGTAATATTTTTTTCTATAATAGAAAAAGTATTATAGATAATATAAAATGAAAAGTTTCTGTTGTTTTAAGACAGACACCAATTCAATTCAAATTTATTATAATTAGAGTAAAATAAAGGGTATTTTACACGGACCTCCCTTGAGATATGCCTTAATTACACAGACCTCCTCTGGAATTTGAGAAATGACACGAACTTCCCTTAAATTCAGACATCAATGTGAGACATAAAATTATAAAAATATCATTTTATGTATACCCCCACTTTCTATCTCCTCCCTATTTTAATTATCTCATTCTCATTTTCCCCATTTACAAATCTTCCCCAATCTATCATTTATTTATATATCCATATTTATATACATACACACACACACATATGTATATATATGTGCACTCATATATACATGTATTCAATTTCTATAATTACATATATGATATACGGGTATATGAAAAGTGATGAAGGTCTACAATCACAAACACACACAGAGAGATACATGTATACATGCAGTGACAAACCTAGGGATTGAGTTGAGTGGGGGCACAACTGCACTATTCAAACATCAGGGTAGATAAAGTTGAAAAGAAAAAATTCAGTGGGGGCTTTAAGGGTCTTTTACAAGAGATTCAGTAGGACAAATTTGTATGAAATTCAGGGGCAATTAGACTAAAAAAAATCCCGCCCCCACTAACTTGTATGTAGGTCTGTGCCTGTATACATGCATTCATATTGTGTGGAGGCCAAAAGTGGCGGGGGAGGCGAAGGCGTTTCGGGAGAGGTGGATGTTGGGAGACTTATTTAAATTAAAACTGAATTTATTCCAATTATAAGATATCATAATTTTGTAAGGATATATATACATATATAAACAAGTAAAGTGAGTTTCGCATAACAAAGTGGGTTTGGGAGAGAAGAGGATATGATAGGCATTTCACATGTTATTTTTCCAAGAAGACATAAGACATTTACTAAGAGGTAGAATGGGAATTTAAATATTTTACCCAAGTGTTAGTTTAAGAGGTCAGTGACATAACGTTTGTTTTTTAAGGGAGGTTCTTGATATTTTTCAAACCTCAAGGAAAGTTCATGTAATAAAGACAAACCTCAGGGAGGTCCATGTAAAATACCTTAAAATACCCCCTAGGTTTTGCAGTAGTTGCAAAATATCCCCTGGGCTTTTTTTACCCCCAATTCACTATCATATGCTTTTAAAAGTTGCAAAATACCCCCCCTGTGATTTGTTTAGCTCTAAATCACTACCATGTGATTTTCAAAAGTTGAAAAATACTCCCATTGGATATGTTTTACACAAAAATATTGACAATTTTGCCCCGTTATCTTGTAATAACCCATTTTTAGTATTTTTTTACTTTTTTTTCTTTTTCTTTCAATAATATAATTAATAATTCAAAACTTCACACATATCTTTATTTCTAGGAGTGTTCAAAATCGGTTCAGTTCCTTAAAAATAGGAACTAGAATCGAAAAAAAGGCTACAAAAAATATAAGTAAAAAAACTAACAAAAATATTTCGTGAAAGGCTATAAAAAAAAAATTTAATTCATGAAAAAATATAAAGAATTTTGTATTTTTTTTATAAGAAAAAATTAATAATAAAGTGTGAATAGGGGGTATTATGCACTTTTGCCAAAATTAATATACCCATTTCATAATTTCGGTATTTTTGCACTGTTGCATCCATACTATAACTAAAATATTTTTGGATTTCGTTTAAAACAAAAATCCAAATTTATGTTGCTTGAAGGAAAACTGTACCCGGTAAATAAAAGACATGCGTGAAGAGGGAAAGACTAAAATGAAAAGGACTAAAATTAATTTAGGACAATGATTGGGTCATGACTAGTGAGGATCAACATGGTCCTCACCCCTTAATTGGACCAATAGAATTAAGACACATGCCTAATATTAATTAAAATAATAATAATGGGTATTACCCACTATCATAGGTTAAACCCGGAACTAAAATATTTGTATTTTTTTCTTTTTCCTTTTTTCCTATCTCCATTGTCTCTATCTTCGGCACACACCCATCACAAACCCTACACCGCTACTATTCCCTGCGACAAACTTTAACAGTTCGCCGTCCGCTTCTCATCCCGTCGCCCTCTACAACTGGTACTTTTGGCCCTTCCGCTTCTCATCCCAATGTCCTCCAGTTAAATAATCGCATATGTCCGGGTATGTTATATTCATATATGTAGCTCTTTAATTTCAGATACCAAAGAAAATAAAATTTCAGAAATACCTCTCCCGAGTAAAACATCAGCATAAATTAATAGTCCTTTAATTTATGTATAAAATTGCCACGACAAGGTTCAAAGAGAGGGTATCAAGGAGAAAAGCGAAAGTGATGACGAGGAATCCAAGAAAGGAAACGGTGTTTGAGCTCGCAAGTGCGCTTTTCCCCAACATTGCAGTGTCCAACCTTTTTTCCCAAGCTTCCACCTCCTCCTCAACCCTTTTCCTTCTCGCACACCAATTCTGTGTTCTTCACACTCACCTCCAGATAAAACTCCTTTTGGTCGACGAGAAAAAAAGGAAAAGGAAAAAAACAAATATTTTAGATCCGGGTTTAACCCATGATAGTGGGTAATATCTATTATTATTTTTTAATTAATATTAAATATGTGTTTTAATTATATTTGTCCAAGTAAGGGGTGATGACCAAGTTGATCCTCATTGGTCAGGACCCAAACATTGTCCATTAATTTATAAGTGTGCCGTGTGCGTGCGTGTACATTCATCCATCTCATATACAAATATAAGGACAATGTTTGGGTCCTGACCAGTCAGGATCAACTTGGTCCTCACTCCATACTTGGACCAATAGAATTAAGACACATGTATAATATTAATTATAAAAAAATAATGGGTATTACCCACTATCATGGGTTAAACCCGGATCTAAAATATTTGTATTTTTTCCTTTTCCTTTTTTCCTATCTCCACCATCTTTATCTTCGGCACACACCCATCACAAACCCTACACCACTACTATTCCCTTCGACAAACTTTAACAGCTCGTCGTCCGCTTCTCATCCCGTCGTCCTCTACAACTGATACTTTTGGCCCTTCCGCTTCTCATCCTGTCATCCTCTAGTTAAATAATCACATATGTTCGAGTATATTATATTCATATCTGTAACTCTTTAATTTTAGGTACCAAAGAAAATAAAATTTCAGAAATACCTCTCCCAAGAAAACCATCAGTATCAATTAATAATCCTTTAATTTGTGTATACAGTCTCTTTAATTTGTGTATAAAATTGCCATGACGAGGTTCAAAGAGAGGGTATCAAGGAGAAAAACGAAAGTAATGACGAGGAATCCAAGAAAGGAAACGGTGTTTAAGCTCACAAGTGCGCTCATTGCAATGTCCAACCTTTTTTCCCAAGCTTCCACCTCTTCCTCAACCCTCTTCCTTCTTGCACACCAATTTCATGTTCTTCACACTCACCTCCAGATAAAACTCCTTTTGGTCGACGAGAAAAAAAGGAAAAGGAAAAGGAAAAAAACAAATATTTTAGATCCGGGTTTAACCCATGATAGTGGGTAATATCTATTACTATTTTTCAATTAATATTAAATATATGTCTTAATTCTATTGGTCCAAGTAAGGGGTGAGAACCAAGTTGATCATCACTGGTCAATACCCAAACATTGTTTATTAATTTATAAGTGTGTCGTGTGCGTGCGTGTACATTCATCTCTCTCTCATATACAAATATAAGGACAATGTTTAGGTCCTGACCAGTCATGATCAACTTGGTTCTCACCCTTTACTTGGACCAATAAAATTAAGACACATGCCTAATATTAATTAAAAAAACATAATGGGTATTACCCACTATCATGGGTTAAACCCGGATCTAAAATATTTGTAATTTTCTCCTTTTCCTTTTTTCCTATCTCCATCGTCTCTATCTTCGGCACACCTATCACAAACCCTACACCGCTACTATTCCCTTCGACAAACTTTAACAGCTCGTCGTTTGCTTCTCATCCCGTCGTCCTCTACAATTGGTACTTTTCGCCCTTCCGCTTCTCATCCTTTCGTTCTCCTGTTAAATAATCGTATCCATTCGGGTATATTATATTCATATCTGCAACTCTTTAATTTCAGATACCAAAGAAAATAAAATTTCAGAAATACCTCTCCCGAGTAAACCATCAGATCAATTAATAGTCCTTTAATTTGTGTATACTGTCTCTTTAATTTGTGTATAAAATTGCCACGACGAGGTTTAAAGAGAGGATATTAAGGAAAAAAGCGAAAGTGATGACGAGGAATCCAAGAAAGGAAACGGTGTTTGAGCTCGCAAGTGCGCTTTTCCCCAACATTGCAGTGTCCAACCTTTTTTTCCCAAGCTTCCATCTCCTCCTCGACCCTTTTCCTTCTCGCACTCCAATTTTGTGTTCTTCACACTCACCTCCAGATAAAACTCCTTTTGGTCGACGAGAAAAAAAGGAAAAGGAAAAAAACAAATATTTTAAATCCGGGTTTAATCCATGATAGTGGGTAATATCTATTATTATTTTTTAATTAATATTAAATATGTGTCTTAATTCTATTGATCCAAGTAAGGGGTGATGACCAAGTTGATCCTCACTGGTCAGGACCCAAGCATTGTCCCAAATATAATATAGGGCTAATTTTATTTACAACCCCTGAGGTTTATCCTAACATCAATCACATCCCCTCAGGTTTGTCAAACTTCAATTACACCCCGTATTTTTGAAAAAGTAAATCATTTGCACCCCCTAATCCATTTATGGTAAATGACTTAGTATGAAATGTCCATTCTACCCTTACCCAAACAAACTTATTTTCAAGTAATGTATTATCCTTAATGGGGATATCTAATCCCTATACCCAAACATCTCAATCCCATACCCAAACACCAAAAGACAATATACATATACACACTTCTTATATTTCTAAAAATTTATAATATATAAAATTCAAAAATAATATATAAAATTCGAAAAAATATAAAAATTCAAAAAAATATAAAAATTCGAAAATAATATATAAATTCGAAAAAATGTAAAAAAATTCGAAAAAAAATTTAAAATTCAAAACAATATATAAAATTTGAAAAACTATATAAAATATAAAAAAATTGGAAAATATATAATAAATTTAAAAATAATACATAAAACTAAAAAAAAATAAGTTGAATTCGAAAAAATATATATATAATTCGAAAATAATATAATTTTGAAGAAATATAAATTTATGTGAAGATTAAAACATCATTGTAATGAAAAATTTGAACTTGATGTCATTGATAAATGTTAGGGTCCACAACAACTGTAGCACAAACCCAAAAGGTCATGGCATTTCACCATTCAAATTATATATATATTTTTTGAATTTTAAATATTATTTTCGAATTTGTTTATATTATTTTCGAATTTTATATTTTTTTCAAATTTTATATATTATTTTTGAAATTGTTTATATTTTTTTCGAATTTATATATATTTTCAAATTTTATATATTTGTTTCGAATTATATATATATATTTGAATTATATATATATATTGAATTTTATATATTATTTTTGAATTTTTTATATTATTTTTGATATTTATATATATTTTTTGAATTTATATATTATTTTCGAATTTTATAAAAAAAAATCAAAAATTTGAATTTTATATATTTTTTTGAATATTATATATTATAAATTTTTAGAAATAAATGAAGTGTGGGTATATATATTGTCTTTTGGTGTTTGGGTAAGGGATTAAGATATTTGGGTATGGGGATTAACTATCCCCATTAAAGATATTACATTAATTGAAAATAAGTTTATTTGGGTAAGGCTAGAATGGACATTTCATACTAAGTCATTTACAATAAATGGATGAGGGGGTGCAAATGATTTGCTTTTTCAAAAATAGGGGGTGTAATTGAAGTTTGGCAAACCCGAGGGGGCGTGATTGATGTTAGGACAAACCTCAGGGAGTGTAAATGAAATTATCCCTATAATATATATATACAGGCAACATAAATTTGTATATTTGTATAATTTTTTATAAGAAAGAATTAATAATAAAGTGATAATATATGGTATTATGCATTTTTCACGAAAAATCAATTTAATTAGTAAAATATATATACATATATATAAATTTGTATTTTTTTATAATAAAAAATTAATAATAAAGTGTGAATAGGGGGTATTATGCATTTTTTCATGAATTAAAAATTTTTTTGGTGAAAAAATGCATAATACCCCCAATTATCACTTTATTATTAATTTTTTCTTATAAAAAATATACAAATTTATAAAAAAAATTTCATGAATTATTATTTATTTTTTGTAGTTTTTTTACTTATATTTTTGGTAGCTTTTTTTTCGCTTTCGGATCCTATTTTTAAGGAATCGAACCGGTTTTGGACACCCTTAAAAATAAATATATGTGTGTGAAGTTTTGAATTATTAACTATATTATTGAAAGAAAATTAATAAAAGTAAAAAAATACTAAAAATGAGTTATTACAAGATAAGAGAGCAAAATGGTTAATACTTTTGTGTAAAACATATCCAAGTAGTATTTGCAACTTTTGAAAGGCACATGGTAATAATCTTTAAAAGTATAGGGTAGTAAATTGGGGGTAAATAAAAGCCCAAATAGGTATTTTGCAACTAGTGCAAAGCCTAGGGGATATTATGCATTTTTTCATTTCCTAACCGATATTAAATATAGTTATATTACATTTTTGAGAGAGGAGGAAGAATTAAAAGAGGAAAAAAGTAAGAGATATACAAGATAGTTAATTAAGGATAGAATCTTCCCTGATTAAAAGTTTATATAAAATAAAATTATTACAATATATTATAAATGGTTCATATCCATAAGGGTAATTTACACAAAATCTCCTAAGGTTTCAGGATTTAATCACCAAACCCCCTAACATTTTAGATTTTAATCAAATACCCCCTCCAGCCAATTTTTATGTCAAAATGACTTAAATGCCCCTCACATAAATTACAGTTTCACCCCTCTTGTTTGGACATATTACACTTTTCCCCCTCTTGTTTGGATAATTACACTTTCCCCATCTATAAATATATATATATATATATATATATATATATATATATATGTAAGAGTGGAAATATCCAGCCCAACTGAGCCCATCTGTCATCAGGCCCATCAAGTTTCTGGGCCAGCAAGCTTGTTATGAACCCAGTAATGAAGCCCATTTAGAAAATGTATATAAAGAGAATCCGAAAATTAATAAAGGCATTCGAAAATGTGTTGAACATTTTTATGTGTTTACACATTGGCGCCGTCTGTGGGAACCAGAGGAGGAGTTCCTGATTTTTCAAATGCCCTTCGGTACCTGTAAAATCGCCTCCTTCTTCCCATCTCAAAAGGCTAAGTCTGTTTGATAGGCAAAAGACCCTCCACCTCTAAAAACCTCCACTCACTACCTCCCCGGACGGGAATGCCAGTCACTCGTTCACAGGCAAGCATTCTGCCCACTGAGGACAATCATGCAGAGGATTCCCAGACCATGGAGCAAATTCTTCAACGCTTGGCGGCTACTGAGGAACGTAGCGTGGCCTTGGAGAAACAGAATGCAGAGCTCAGGGAGAGGTTGGCTCCACCAGCAGCTGCCTTACCCGCAGTTACACCTAACCCTCCGGTGGCGGCGATCGACCATTCTCTGAACCAACCTGAAGAGCACGCCGAATCTTCTCAGCGCTCAAGAAAGGCTCCAGCAGCCGACAAGTCTATAACCCCCCAGAAACTTCAAGCAATGATGGACGAGTTCCAAAGGAAAGTTCTCGGGGACTTGAGGTCCCGATCTACGGACGACATGGCCATCCAAGCGTCCACTGAATTGATACAGTCGCCCTTCGTTCAGGAAATAACCCAAGAGCCTTTCCCAAATAAGTTCGTTATGCCACAATTCACCCCTTATGATGGCACAAGGGATCCTGAAGAACACATATACCAGATTCATCAGAAAATGACCATGTACGCCGAGAACGAGTCCCTGCTATGTAAAGTGTTTTCCACAAGCCTTGCTGAGGCCGCCCTATTATGGTTTAGGAAGCAGCCACCCCGATCCATTGGCAGCTGGCAACAGTTAACCAGGCTCTTCATCGCCCAGTATTATGGAAACAAGAGACAGAAAAAGACCATATCCTGCCTCTTCACCATGATCCAGGAGAAAGGAGAGCCACTGAAAAGTTTTCTATCCCGATTCAACATCGAGTCCTCTTCTGTGGATAATTGTGATCAGCACTCTGCGGTTGAGGCATTCAGGATGACCCTCATTCCTGGAACAAAGTTCCATCAATCTTTGGTGAAGCGCCCTCCATCGGGCATTGGGGAACTAAACTCTAGGGCCCAGGGATACTTGAGAATTGAAGAGGAGGAAACTATAATGCAAAGGAGATCAGCCTTTGTCGGCCTTGAAATTCAGTCCAAGGATCGATTGATCGATCGGAAGCGATTAACTCCACCGGGATCGTCAGCCCCAACGGGATTATCAGTCACAAAGCCATCCAAACGACCCAGGTTAGAAGAGAGGATAACACCCCTGAAGGTTAGCCTTGCAAAACTTTACCAGGAGAACAAAGCCAAAGGAATTTTCCAGCAACCCCCTACCATGCGACAACCACTTGACCAGAGAGACAAGACAAAACACTGCGCTTTCCATGGTGATTTCGAGCACATCACAAACGAATGCCGCAATCTAAGGCAACAGGTGGAGACATTATTACTTCGCGGAGTACTCCGGGATTACGTCCAACGGGAAGGCCAAGAACCGATCAACGCGCCCTCGGCGTCCCTCGAAACCCCTCGGATGCACAGCCGGTTAAAATCATCAACATGATTCATGGTGGCCCCCCACCCAAAGAGACCGAAGGATCGTACCGAAGCTATCTACGGAAAGCCCACAAAATGAGAAAAGTCAACGAAATTAGTGAAGCCCGATACAAGGCTGAAGAAACTCACATCACTTTCTCGGTGTCGGACCTTCGGGGAGTCCAAACCCCGCATGAAGACCCTCTGGTTGTGACCCTAATGGTGGCCAACTGCCTTGTGAAAAGAGTCGTGATCGATCCTGGGAGCAGTGCCAACATCATCACCAAATGGGCTTTCGAAAAGCTCGAAATCAATCCATCTGAGATTATGACATCCCGATGCCCCATCGCAGGTTTTGACGGCAGGCAAATCGAGCCGATCGGTGAAGTTCAGTTACCTGTGTCTGCCGCTCATAGGACCCTGAACGAGACATTCGTTGTGGTGGACGCCAAACCTTCATACAATCTGCTTATGGGAAGGGGATGGATTCACCGAATGCAAGGTGTGCCTTCGACTCTTCACCAGGTCATGAGATGCTTAAGCCCTGACGGTACAGGCACCATTAATGTCAAGGGCGACCAGGTGGCCGCCAAGGAATGTTATTCGGTCACTCTTAAGGAGATCCGGAAGGTCCAGACCCCAGGGGTACCTCGATCGAAGGAGCAAAGTTCATGCTCCAAATAGCAATTAAAGAATGGGGAGCCGGGATCCCCAATTGTGGTTGAACCACTACAATCGATCTGTGTCGTGCCCGACAACCCGGAAAAAGTTACTTTTGCAGGTTCAACCCTCACCGATTCTGAATTTGAGGAACTAACACAATTGCTGCAGGACAACTCTGACGTCTTCGTATGGGAGCATACAGACATGCCGGGGATAGATCCCGATGTTTCACAACACTCATTGCATGTTGACCCAAACGTCAGACCAGTCAGGCAAAAGCAAAGGCGCATGGGGGCACATCGGAACCGAATTATAGCATATGAGGTATCCAGACTGCTCCAGGCCGGCTTCATCCGGGAAGTCAGGTATCCCGAATGGCTTGCCAACGTCGTAGTTGTCTAAAAGAAAAACGGCAAATGGAGGGTTTGCGTTGATTTTACCGACTTGAATAAGGCATGCCCGAATGACAGTTTTCCACTCCCAAAGATCGACCAGATGGTTGATGCTACCTCGGGCTATGACCGTCTAACTTTCCTGGATGCCTATTCAGGTTACAACCAAATAAAAATGAACCCGAAGGATGAGGAAAAGACTTCCTTCATTACTGAAACATGTACATACTGCTTTAAAGTTATGCCTTTCGGACTGAAAAATGCAGGTGCTACTTTCCAGAGATTGGTCAACAAGATCTTTAAAGGTATGATGAGCACAGTAATCGAAGCCTACATTGACGATACTGTAGTCAAGAGCAGAAAGAAGGAGAACCACATCACTCACCTACGCCAAGTGTTCGCTACCCTCAGGTCCCATGGCATGAAGCTTAATCCAGCAAAGTGTTCTTTTTGTGTATCATCTGGACAGTTCCTGGGGCACATCGTGGACCGGACTGGTATCCAAGCCAGCCCGACACAAGTCAAAGCCCTGATAGAAATGAAGGAGCCACGAACACATAAAGGCGTTCAAGTCTTGACGGGGAGAGTGGTAGCACTTAGCAGATTCATCTCACGACTCACTGATCGGTGCCGACCATTCTTTCAAGCAATAAAGGTGAAGAAGGGAGAGATCTGGGGTCACGAACAATCGGAGGCTCTGGCGGGGTTAAAAGAGTACCTGACCATGCCCCCCATCTTGTCTACACCAACCCCCGATGAAGTCTTATACCTCCGCTTCAACCAGCGCCGCCCTCATCAGAGAGGACGGGAACCTTCAAATGCCAATATTCTACACCAGCAAATCCTTGGCTGAGGCAGAAACTAGATACAGCAGGCAAGAAAAACTGATTGTCACTGGTGAATGCCAAGAGAAGGCTAAGGCATTACTTTGAAGTCCACCCGATCGTTGTCCCAACAGCTACACCCCTACGGGTTATTATGTCGAAGCCTGACCTCTCAGGGCGAATCTCTAAATGGGCCATCGAGTTGGGCATATATGATTTGACATACATACCCCGGGTTTCCATCAAAGGACAGGCTGTAGCGGACTTTTTGCTCGAGAGTGAGACTGAGGAGCCAGACCAGAACAGTGAACTGGATACATGGAAGATCTTTGTGGATGGATCAGCCAGCTCTTCCGGATCAGGAATTAGCCTGGAAATTTTAACACCTGATGGGACACGCCTTCATATGTCGGTGCAATTGCAGTTTCCAGCCACAAACAATGAGGTAGAGTACGAGGCCGTCGTATCGGTTTGAGGATAGCCCGAAGCCTCAAGATTCAGTCTTTAGCAGTACACAGTGATTCTCAACTTGTTGTCCGTCAGATCAACGGAGAATACGAAACAAAGGACCCGACAATGAAGTTGTATCGAGCGCTAGTTTTGAAAGAGACAGAAAGTTTTCACAGAGTCACCTTTACCCAAATCCCCAGGAATGAAAACTCTGAAGCTGACCACCTGGCCAATCAAGCTTCCTCAGCCGGAGAGGATCTAACCCGGGTTGCACTGTTGGATTTTATTCAGAGGCCCAGCATTCAAGAGCCCGAACGAGTAATGCTCATCCCATGGGAGCCCAGTTGGATGGATCCCCTGACAGATTACTTACGTAATGGAACTCTTCCCGAAAATAAAGTTAAAGCTCACAAGGTCAGGAGGAATTCAGCCCGGTACTCAATCATAAACGGGCAACTCTACCGAAAGTCCTTTTTCGGTCCCTACCTGAGATGTATCACACCGTCAGAATCTAGAGCAGTGATGCACGAGATTCACAGTGGGGCTTGTGGAAACCACTCCGGCAGCAGGTCCCTTGCCCATAAGGTACTGTCTCAAGGTTACTTCTGGCCCTACCTGTCTTGGGATGCCGATGAATACGTCCGAAGGTGCAAGCCCTGTCAAATGCACGGGGATACTATCCATCGGCCACCTGAGTTCCTGCATCCCACTATAGTACCGCACCCATTCGCCCGGTGGGGAATGGATATAGTGGGACCCTTACCGAAAGCAATCCGGTCGAATGCGTACGTCCTTCTGGCAACCGACTATTTCACCAAGTGGGTTGAAGCCGAAGCCTATTCGACCGTCAAAGGGAGTCACGTCGTCAAATTCGTATGGACCAACATTATATGCAGATTCGGGCTACCAAGAACGATCATGATGGATAACGGAACAAACCTGGACAACAAGGAGGTTAAAGCATTCTTTGTCGAACATGGTATCAACCAGAACACGTCTTCCGTCGGCTACCCGCAAGGGAATGGGCAGGCGGAAAGGACAAATCGAACAATATTCAACACTCTGGCCAAAAAACTTGAAGAAGCCAAAGGGGCCTGGTTAGAGAAACTGCCCGAAGTTCTCTGGTCATACAGAACGACCCCCAGACAACCCACTGGAGAGACCCCTTTTGCCATGGCATACGGTGCTGAAGCTGTGATTCCGACTGAGATCCGGGTTCCAACCCTCCGGAGCGAGGCCTGGGTCGAAGGACCAAGTAACCAGCATTTGGCTCAGAATCTTGATCTTCTGGATGAAAGAAGGGAGGCTGCCGGGATCAGGCTGGCTGCTTACCAACAGCAAGTCCGGAACCACTTCAATCAAAGAGTCAAAAGAAGAGAGTTCCAGATTGGAGACATGGTCCTTAGGCGCAAAATCGGGCTCATAGGCAAGCTCAGGGAGCCTTGGGAGGGCCCGTACACCATCTCTGAAGTCATCGGTCGCGGAGCATACCGAGTCCGAAGGAATATTGATGGCGGAATGGAACCAAACTCCCCAAACGCCTCTCGCCTCAAGAGGTACTACCCTTGATGGGCCAAGTCCTGTTTTTACTTGGATCTTTTTGTAAAAAGGCTACAGCAACTGTTCGATAAAAATCATTATTATGATTATCATAAAATCTGCTGGTGTGCCCGAAGTCGCATGACCCGAAGAGCCCGAAGTCACAACACAGATCCTGAAGCGATCATTGTTCCAAAAATAAACTAAGTGTTGCATTGACTTTCGCATGGCCTGAAGAGCCCGAAGTCACAACACAGATCCTGAAATGATCATTGTTCCAAAAATAAACTAAGTGTTGCATTGACTTTCGCATGGCCTGAAAAGCCCGAAGTCACAACACAGATCCTGAAGCGATCATTGTTCCAAATATAAACTAAGTGTTGCATTGACTTTCGCATAGCCTGAAGAGCCCGAAGTCACAACACAGATCCTGAAGCGATCATTGTTCCAAAAATAAACTAAGTGTTGCATTGACTTTCGCATGGCCTGAAGAGCCCGAAGTCACAACACAGATCCTGAAGCGATCATTGTTCCAAAAATAAACTAAGTGTTGCATTGACTTTCGCATGTCCCGAAGAGCCCGAAGTCACAACACAGATCCTGAAGCGATCATTGTTCCAAAAATAAACTAAGTGTTGCATTGACTTTCGCATGGCCCGAAGAGCCCGAAGTCACAACACAGATCCTGAAGCGATCATTGTTCCAAAAATAAACTAAGTGTTGCATTGACTTTCGCATGGCCCGAGGAGCCCGAAGTCACAACACAGATCCTGAAGCGATCACAAAACTTTGTAAAAATAAACAAAGTAACCAAGAATCGTTATAACTGTAAAAGTCGAAAGTCGAATGGACAAAACCTATTATATCTCATTCAAAATGGGCCCCTGTGGCCAAGGCTTACAATGCATTTCATAAAACAGTAAATACTAAGGGTCAACGCCGGTGCCCGATACATTTGGGTTCACTGAAACGATGGCCCCATCGGGAGCCGGAGGATCAGGAGGGGCGGTGATGCTCATTCCTGGGAGGGGCTGGGTCAGGAATTCGCAAAAACGAACGTCGTCTGGACCACCAACCGGATCGTCGTACGGAGGGGAGATGCCCAGACTCTCATCCAGTTCTTCCACCGAGGCAAAAGTCCTTTCTTCGACGGGTTTCTGCATGTCATTAAAGCATGACCTCCAACCAAACCCGATCCGGTATTGGGAGGTTTCGCAGAAACGCTTATACATTTCGTTCCCACCCCGGTGACACATCTCCACCACCGACCTCTCCGTGGTAAGGAGATTCTCCATCTCAGCCCTCTCCTCCAGGAGCTTCGAATTGGAAGCCGTCAAGCTCTCATTATTAGCTTTCAGGTTCCCATTCTCAGCCTTCAAAGCCTCCGTCTCAGCAAAGAGCGCCCGCCGAACTGCTTCCATTTCTTTAATTTTTTCTTGAGCCGCCCGAAGCTGTTGCTCTGCAGCGACTGCCCTTCGGGACTGGACATCCAACTTTTCATTGGATATGGACAGCTGGTTGGCGACCTTCATCCGGGATTCCTCCTTCAGTCTCAGGAGCTCGTTGGACTTCTTAAGCAACTTGGTGTCCTCCTCCATTTTTGCATTGTAGGCCTGTGTCAGGTAGAGCATCTGCCAAAAGGTTAAGTGTTAGCCTGATAAGGAAATAAATAAAATATTAAATGCAGTTGAGAAATCTGCAGATTCAAGCACTACCTTCATAGCAACCTCTGGACCTGTCAGTGCCAACTCCTCCCGATCGATGGTTCTCAGCCTCTTTCGGTCTATGGGTGTCCAGATCTGAGATCCCATAGCCCGAAGGGCAGTGTCATTGTCAATGGTTGCATGCCCTGCAACCAGAAAGTCGCCGCCCGGGAGTCTAATCTTCGGCGCCCAGGGCACGGGTAGCTCCGTTTCAGTTGCGGCCCCACTGTCATCCAGTACGATGGGAGATAATTGTGTCTCCGTTCGGGCCCTTACTGACCGTTCGGGTGGATTCTCCTCCGATCGGGGATGTCGCGCCCCCGTCAGGCTCGTTTCCCCTTCAACCAACCGGAATTCAGGGACGGGAACATCCCCTGAGGATTGAGCAACCTCCTCTGATCCTCGAGGAGGAGTCTGACCGGTTTTCACATTTCCCATCGGTGGAGATGGAGCTACCGGGCTATTCTCTACAGGAGGCAAGAGAACGGGACCAGCCGGAGGGGTTAGAACACTTTGTGATCCCTGCCCGATCTGGATCTCACCGGGGGCTGAATTTGAGGCTTGAGGTCCAACTGCCCGCTTAGGCTTCTTCTTCAACACCGCCTGCGGGATCCTCAGCATCTCTGTAGATAGGGCCTGCAAATTAGAACCTGTCAAGAAACTGGTACACATCCTCAAAGGCTGTCCCCAAATTTTCGATTTAAGCAATTCAAAACGGGTTCTGATATAATTTGAGGTTTTATATTCGTCGGGCGCTCCCAGAAACTCAAGCACATGGAGGCCTAACTTATCATTGCACTGATCACAATTGCATGCCCCCTTATGGAATGGCTTGAAAGAAGGGAAAATGTGTTGGTTAAACTCGTTGGGGACTTTGAATTTGGATGAGCTTGGGAGTCTCCAACTCCCACTCACAAGGACCATCCTTTCTTTCCACCCTTTATTGGATTTTTCAGTACCATCACAAATTTTCCTCCCACTAAGGGGAAAAAGATTGTACCGGCCCCTGCACTCCTTCTGGGCCTGTATTTTGTAACATAACAGAAGTTCCGCCAGACCAAGGTCAAGTCCTAGATCCCGATTGATCATCAAGATCATGGCCAAGACCCGGAAGAAGTTAGGTCCCACCTGAAGTGGGGCCAAGCCTAAGGTAGCTAAGGCATAAAGGAAGAAGGGCTGGATCGGGAATCTAATGACCTGAAGGTGAAAGGCCGACAACAAATCTGATGATCCAAAACTCCCTCACCCCTCCTAAAATCATATTTTTTAGGGTAATTTTTAATAATCACCCGATCGGGTACCCCGCATTTAACCCTTAACTTTTTTAATACCGTCTCTACCTTGTTCATAGGGGGAATGGGATCAGCATAAAACTGATCTCCCGAAACCCCTGCAACCGGATTTCCGGCTGCTGCGACGTTCCGGTTAAGTTCCGGTGGGCTAGACACAATTGTCCTAACCACCTCCACTGAGGGTGAACTGAGGGATGCGTCCGGGTCTACAGGGGAAGGTAAACGGTCGCTACCCGACCGGGTATCATCACTATCAAACATTTCGAAAAGAAAGACGGTGAGATGGAAAGAAATAACTTACTCTAAGATGAATCCCGAAGGATTTCTGACGCTTTCCTGAGAGAGGAGGTAGACTCTGGCAATGATAAGTCAAGATCTCAAGTGCAGGGAGTTCTCTAGAATTTTTTAAACTGTGAAACGGAATGAATCCATAGCACTGCAGTCATTATTTATAGAAATTTCAGAGGCGCCTGAAAAGCCGTGCGCTCGGGAACCGAAGCGTCGTCTCGCTTCACGTGCGCCTCCACAGCCTGCCTTTTCGCCAACCGAGGCCACCCGGACCACGAATTTCAAACATTGCAATGATTGTACAACCGTCATATTAATTGCGTCAGCCACGTCACCCCGATCAGGGATGATGTATCTTATCCCCACTCTGTATCCTTTTTAATGGGCCGGGAAGATCGACAACCCATCACAAAGGATAGGGCCTGTGTAAGAGTGGAAATATCTAGCCCAACTGAGCCCATCTGTCATCAGGCCCATCAAGTTTCTGGGCCAGCAAGCTTGTTATGAACCCAGTAATGAAGCCCATTTAGAAAATGTATATAAAGAGAATCCGAAAATTAATAAAGGCATTCGAAAAGGTGTTGAACATTTTTATGTGTTTACAATATATAATTCAAAATATATATTTAAATTCGAATATATATATATATATATATATATATATATATATATATAATTTGAAACAAATATATAAAATTTGAAATATATATATATATATATATATATATATAATTCATAAACAATATATTAAAATTTGAAAAAAATATATAAAATTTGAAAAAATATATAAATTTTGAAAAACAATATATAAAATTAGAAAAAATATATAAATTAAAAATAATATATATAAAATTCTAAAAATATATATAAAATTCATAAATAATATATTAAATTTAAAAAATATATATAAAATTCAAAACAATATATTAAATTTTGAAAATATATATAAAATTAATATATATATATATATAATTCAAAACAAATATATAAAATTTGAAAAAATATATAAAATTCAGAATATATATATAAATTTGAAAAATATATATATTACAAAAAATAAAATTTATTTTTTTATGTCACCACGTGAGTGGCACGTGACAGGGTGTATGGTTTGGACCAGGCACGTGAGGTTGAATGGGGACCCATGTCATGTTGTGTACTTAAATCTTTATTTTTGATTGTATTGTTTTAAATGGACAAAAAATTAAAGAAAAAAAGAGGTAAATGTGCGAAAGTTGGACAAGAAGAAGTAGGATATGGTAAGATGGTGGGCTGATTGCTTGTTTCTTCTTGGATACTAGCATCGTCATTTTCTTTTTCTTTCCTTTCTATTTTTTATGGGGGTAAATTTATATATGTTTTTCGAAATTTATATATATTTTTTTGAATTTTATATGTTTTTTTTCAAAATTTAATATATATTTTTTCGAAATTTAATATATTATTTATGAATTATATATATATTTTTAATTTTATATATTTGTTTTGAATTGTATTTGAATTTATATATATATTTCAAATTTTATATATTTATTTTGAATTATATATATATTTCAAAATTTATATATTTTTTCGAATTTTATATATTTTTTCAAAATTTAATAGATAGTTTACGAATTATATATATATATATATTTCAAAATTTATATATTTGTTTCGAATTATATATATTTGAATTATATATATATTTCAAATTTTACATATTTGTTCAAATTTTAAATATATATGTTTTTCAAATTTATATATATATATTTTTATAGATGGGGAAAGTGTAATTATCCAAACAAAGGGGGGGAAAGTATAATATATCCAAAAAAGAGGGGTAAAATTATAATTTATGTGAGGGACATTGAAGTCATTTTAACATAAAAATTGGCCGGAGGGAGTATTTGATTTAAATCTGAAATGTCAGAGAATTTAGCGAACAACATGAAATTTGGTGATTAAATCCTGAAATATCAGGGGGATTTTATGTAAATTACCCTATTTATAATAAAGTATAAAAAAAATGGGACCTTCCTATTGGCGGGAGCCTAAGGCGACCAGCCCTGTCATCTAACAATTTGCGATATGACCACCCTACCGTATTTTATATTTTTACATTTTGACGTATCAATGTCTCCATGTCGTATTATATTTATATTCATGCTCTCTACAGTTTAATTATACCTTTCTTAGGATAATAAAACATAGTAATACTGATAAAATACTTCGGAAAAAGGAATATTTTATTAAGTTCTACATTCGTTGCGATTATTTTAATATAATGAAATGATATTTTAGTAGTCAACGTCACTCTGTATTCAAAGGAACATCCAAACGGATCCTTGGACAATTCAGCCATGACATATACCTTCCTGCATTAAACAAGTATATGTCCATGTTGATCAACAAACTAATAATAAAAAAACATCTTTCTCAAAGGGCTATATGGCACCAAAACTTCAAAGTCCAAATTGTAAATCATCGGGGTTTATCTAAGGTCAGGTGAAATTAAGCAAAACATAAAATAAAAATAAATAAATGAATAAATTAAGTGTTTGTTTGGCAATATGGAGTGGAGCCAAAATTTTGGGTTTGGTTTGAAAATTTTGCTCCACTCCATATTTGGCAAACATGGTGCAACACAAATGGTGTGTGAATAGTGTCACTCCATTGAACCCAAATCCATCAAATTTCACACCATCTCAAATGATGGTTTGGTTGGAGTTGGGTCCAAATGGTTTGACATTATTCACATATAATATTATATATATATATATATATATATATATATAAATTCGAAATTAAATATTTTGAAAAAATAAATATTTCAAAAAAATTAAATATTTATGAAAAATTAAATATTTCGAAAAAATTAAATATTTCAAAAAATTAATTATTTATATATTTTATTTTTTAAAACATATATATTTAAAAAATGTTATTTTAAATAAATTAAATATTTTGAAAAATTAAATATATTAATATATTAATATCAATATTAATAAATTTCAAAAAATTAAATATTTATGAAAAATTAAATATTTCGAAAAATTAAATATATTAATATTAATATTAATATATTAATATTAATGAAGAAAAACACACCTACACTAATCTTGAATGTCACAATGATTGGAATATCCCAAGGGTATCCACAAATGAATTTTACAAAACCAGTTTCATTAAGTCAACCTTTTTTACAGAATACACAGTCAAAACTGTTGAACAAGTTTATGCTATAAATAAATAACACGAAAAATGCCAATTATTTTCTCCAAAAACTATAAAACAATATCGCGAAAGAGGATACAATTTTATACATATTGGTCTTGTACAAGTTGCAGTTGATCCATTAACTATTTTAGGACAAAATGCATCGATTCTTCTCTGTCTAAGAGATGCTAGGTTCCTCGACTATAATCAAAGCTTAATTAGTGTCATTGAAACCAGCCTATGTAATGGTCCAGTCTACTTTGATTGCTTTCCTAATTTTAAGTTAAGCCTAAGTGACCCTCACATACTAAAAGCTTTAACATTAAACATTAATACTTCAGGATATGCCATGTTCGCAGGTGCCCAGCCTCTAAGCTTAATTTATAGAATTTACTACAAAACTATGAAAACCAATTTAAATGTTCATGCTCTAATCAAAAGTCCCAAAGATCAAACTTTATTAATTCAGAGCATTACTTCTAAGGCAAATATTAGAATACCAAAAACGATTGCCTGGAAAGATGTTTCCCTCCCAAACGAATGGTTACTTGAAAATGAAAATCACCCAACCAAAATCGAAAATGATGTCCGAAACCTTGAACATGTACAACAATTCCTTGATGGAACTGTTAAGTTAACATTTGATAGATCTAGACACAGTTGCTCTTCCGTTAGTTCAAGCTCTAAAATGTTCACCCCCTTACCAATTAGAGAAAATACTACTATCCATGATACAGAATTTGTAGAATCTCTAGTCCACCGATCCAGGCGTGATCATAGATTAAAAGGAATTCAAAAGGATGAACAAGTATCTACTCCATGTTACGTCCCAAACATAGAAACTGAAGATTCAATCTCTAACCACTCTCCTACACAAATTGACTTTGAGATCGAAACTGTTAATCCACAGCTATGTGTTTTAAGTAAATCCTTTTTCTATAACCTTCTAAAGTTAGAAGTTGAAGCCAAGTCCAAAGAAAATAAAGCAAGACGACAAATATATAAAACAAGTTACACGCATGAGGAGAGAACAAAAATTACAAAAAAATGGCAAAAATTCATGATAACAAACCAATTAGAAATTTGTTTCTTTGATTATCTTGAAAATTACTACAAAAAAATTAATGTTCTTACAAAACATAAATGGACAAAATATGATAAAACAATTGTTTCTTCTAGTCACCCTCCTTTAGAAAACCTAATTGTTAACCACCTGGGAACCGAAATCTCAGTCTCCCCTTTTAAGGTAGTTACCTCCACACTCGATCCTAATACAAAAAAAATTATTGAACAAAACAATTTCACCAACCAATATTTAAGTACGCTAGGTTCTCAATTAGACAAAATAGAATCCAAACTTGACGCTTCCACCCCGGTGACAAAAACTATTGATTCCCCTCTAATCAAGCTTCCTACAAAACGTCAAGGACTACCTAACAAACCAAGCACAAGCAACTCCTCTGCCCAAATTGATAAATTGTTAAAAGCCTTAGAATCACAACTACTCAAGGACGAAAAAACCCTCACAGTTCTCAATTTTGATTCTCATAATGATACTGATAACTCTGAAACCTCATCTGAAGAAGACACAGATAACAATATACGCAAGTTAGAAAATGCCTTTGAGATCAATAGGATCACACATCGACCAATTAACCCTACCAGTATTACGAAAAATTGGTATACCCAACCCACTCCTGTCGATATTCAATATGAAGAAAGAATCTTCCAAAACCAATTTTCTGTATCATCTAAAAAAATTTATGAATGGAATATTGATGGACTCTCTGAACAAGAAATTTTAAACAATTTAAACCATCTTTCTATGACAGCCAATAGTTACCTTACACAATATGCCTCAACCTGATATTGTAGAATTACTAACCTCTGGGTTTTCAGGCATGTTAAGAAATTGGTGGGATAAACATCTTACCCAAGAAGCAAGAGATAATATAACACATGCAGTCCAAAAAACAGAAGATGAAATCCCTATTTTTAATGAACAAATTGGCCTCGGACTCCCTGATGGAGTCAATACATTAATTTACACAATTATAGACCATTTCATTGGCAGACCAAGTGACATTACTTCTAGAATTCATGATCAACTTAGTAACCTTAGATGTCTTACATTAAGTGATTTTAGATGGTACAAATATACTTTCTTGTCACGAGTTATGCTACGTGAAGATAGTAATAAACCATTTTGGAAAGAAAAATTTATTAATGGATTGCCCAGCCTTTTCTCTCATAAAATACGCACAGAACTTAGTAACACAACTGGTGTTATTGAATATGACAGTCTAACCTATGGTAATATTATTAGTCTAATCCAGAAAGTAGGACTCAAAATGTGTATAGATATGAAAATTAATAATCAGCTTAGTAAAGATAAAAACAAGACTAAATATGAAATGGGCATATTCTGCCAACAATATGGATTACCCCCAATTGCACCATCTCGGCAAACAAAGAATTCAAAACAAACAAAATCCTTCCCAAAACGATATACTCGTCCTTATAAAAGATATAATAAAAAATTTCAACATAATGAATTCTATGATAAACAAAAGTTTAAAAAGAACGAAAAATATACGAGGAAAACAAAACCTTTTGAGAAGAATAATAAAATTGATCCAACTAAAGTTACGTGTTATAACTGTAGTAAGAAAGGTCACTACGCGAGAAATTGTCCTGTAAAAAATAAAATTAATCAGCTAGAAATCCCTGATGAAACTAAACAACAAATTTACACAATTCTTGAGCTAAAAAACACAAGCGACAGTGATACTGAAATTGAATCTAGTTCCTCTACTGAATCTTCTGCCTCTTGCCCCAGTTCACCGGATATTAGTTTTGGGTGCAAAGATAGTTGTTGTACAAAAACAGTCAATATGTTAAATCGACACCAACATAAAACCCTTAATGTTCTCACCAAAGCAGAAGAACAACAGCATCTTCTGCTAGACCTCATAAGTAAAGTTGAAGACCCAGATTTAAAAAATTCTTATCTCCAAAAGCTTACTAGATTACTCACCATAAACAAAGATACTCAACCCTCTACCATAAACAAACCAAATTTTAGTCTTCATAAAACTCTTGAACGTTTTACTCCTAAAAAAGAAGTCACTATACAAGACCTCCAAGCAGAAGTCAACATCGTTAAACAAGAAATCAAAACCCTGAAAAATGAGAATCAAGATATAAAATCCCTCTTTCACACCCAACTCAAAGATTTAGTTAAAACTTCACACCAATTTTCAGTTTCTGATTCCTCTTCCTCTGACAGTAATGAAGATAATGACAACACAAATCCTTTTCAAAGTACTGAAGAGGAAACCAATGGTTTGAATCTAATTAACCGAACCTCATTTAAAAAATGGAAAATAAAAGTCACATTAGTTATTAATAAGGAATACCAAAAAACTGTCATTGCTCTAGTTGACTCTGGAGCTGATCTTAACTGTATACAAGAAGGCCTGATTCCTAGCAAATACTATGAAAAAACAAATGAGAAACTCAGTTCTGCTAATGGTAGTGCGATGAAAATCAAGTATGAATTATCTAAAGCTCATATTTGTCAAGATAATGTCTGTTTCAAAACTACATTTGTCCTAGTAAAAAATATGACTGATACAGTCATCCTTGGCCTTCCATTTTTATATCTTCTTTACCCATTTACCATAAATAATGATGGTCTCTCTACAACACATTTTGGTCAAAATATTACTTTTCCTTTTTTGCAAAAATCTTCTAGTAAAAAACTCGAAAGCATCATTGATTTTTCAGTCTCTAAAAATATTTACATCCTCCATCATAAAGAACGACATTTAAATTCTTTAAAAGAAGAAATAATTCACAAACGAACAGAAACACAATTAAGAAACCCTACCCTTCAAAATCAGATAAAACAATACGAAAATAAACTTATTCAAGAAATATGTTCGGAACTACCCAATGCTTTTTGGCATAGAAAACAACATATTGTTAGTCTTCCTTACATCAAATCCTTCACTAATAAAAATATTCCAACTAAAACCCGACCAATTCAGATGAATGTTGAAGTCTTAGAATTCTGTAAAAAAGAAATCCATGACATTCTTCAAAAGAAAATCATACGTCACAGCAAATCACCTTGGTCTTGCTCAGCTTTTTATGTCCAGAAAAATTCCGAAATAGAACGAGGGGTACCACATCTAGTCATTAATTACAAGCCTCTTAATCAAGTCCTTGAATGGATAAGATATCATATCCCTAACAAGAGAGATTTAATTAATCGATTAGGACAAGCAACCATTTTCTCCAAATTTGACCTTAAGTCCGGCTTCTGGCAAATTCAGATTACAGAAAAAGATAAGTACAAAACTGCATTCGCTACACCTTTCGGCCATTACGAATGGAATGTCATGCCCTTTGGCCTTAAAAATGCCCCAAGTGAATTCCAAAATATTATGAATGATATTTTCAATCCTTTCAGTCATTTTTCCATAGTCTACATTGATGATGTTCTTATATTTTCCAACAGCATTGAAGCTCATTGGAAACATCTTAATTCTTTCTTCCACACCATCAAAATCAACGGTTTAGTCATCTCTGCTTCTAAGATAAAACTTTTCCAAACCAAAGTTAGATTTCTTGGTTATGATATATCCCAAGGACAATTCCACCCAATCAGTCGTTCCATAGAATTTGCAGGCAAATTCCCAGACCAAATTCTTGATAAAACTCAGTTACAACGTTTCCTTGGTTCTTTAAATTACATTGCTGAATTTTACAAAGATCTTAGAAAACAATGTAAACCACTCTTCGATCGTTTACAGTCAAACCCCCCTCCATGGACTGATATTCATACCACTATAGTTAGAGACATTAAAAAATATGTCAAAACTCTTCCTTGCTTAGGAATTCCTTCAGTCAACTCTTTCAAAATCATTGAAACCGATGCCTCCAACATTGGTTATGGAGGCATTTTAAAACAAAAACTCTCCCCTACTTCTCCAGAACAGCTTGTTCGTTTCCATTCCGGAGCATGGAACAAAACACAAAGTAATTATAGCACTATTAAACAAGAAATTCTTGCAATTGTTCTATGTATCAGTAAATTCCAAGATGATATTTTAAATCAAAAATTTTTACTGCGAGTTGATTGCAAAAGTGCCAAATATGTTTTAGAAAAAGATGTTAAAAATATAGCTGCTAAGCATATTTTTGCCAGATGGCAGTCTATTTTAAGCATTTTCCAATTTGATATCGAATACATTCGTGGATGTGACAATTCAATCCCAGATTTTCTTACCAGAGAATTTTTGCAGAACCCTGATGGCAAATAGACAACCACAACCACGTCCCAGAGGAGGGATCCCGCCAGTTAGACCTCCTCCCTTAGTAAAAACTGAACCTTCTACTTCCCTCGCTCTAGTAAACAAATTCACAAGCTTAGGGACTCCCTTAGGTCCTCGTCCTACCTTTAGTTCAGCTCTAACAACTCCACATGATCCTTTCACCATCCATGCCCCAGTCACAAGTACTCCACCTCTTCCCAGATACAACCCTCCAGGAAGATCAGAATATCTTCAAAAAACTTACCATACCCTTTTCCACATCGAAACTCATTTTTCTCACACAAATGATCCAATTGCCCTAGTAAGACAGTTTTTCCCCCCAAATTCTCATTGGATACCACACACCCCTAGTCACAACTTGCAATATTATAGAGATATCCTCTACCAAACCAATTCTGTCTTCATCAAACCTGTCCCTGATCGCAATGATCCAACCAAAGTCATTTACCACTCCTTGTACATTTTGAGAATTATATCCCTCAAAGAATGGGGAAAATATCCCTTTGAAACCAAAAAGCTAGATAACTCACTCCCATTCACCTACTATGACTACATTGATGCCTGGTTCAAAATTTTCCTTTTTCAAACTGAAACTTTTAGTCATTCTTGGTTCGTCAATTTTGATAGTAAATTTAATAGTCAACTCCCTTCTTGGTTCGTTAAATGGTGGAATGACCATGGCCCAGACGATGATGTGATCCCTGAAATCCTCTGGGAACAAATCAACTATTTTGAAACCAAGTTCAAAATCCCTTCCTATGATCATCAATTCCCCCTACTACTAATTTTTGCCAAAAAATACAAAATCCCTTGGATCTTCAAATGGCATTACAGCCTTAAAGGTGATATTGACACAGTTTGTAGAGTCCATTATACCAAATGGTGGGATCCTTTCAAAATCGAAAGAATCATTCAACAAGTCCAACTGGAATTCCCAAAAGAAGTTTCTCAGCCACTCAAGGCTAGCCCAGTCACACAAGTCATTGAATCAGCACAGTCAAGCTCCTCTACAGAAACCGCAGTCAAGAAATCAGTCTCCAAGAAGTCATCCTCCAAAGCAAAGCTCAAAGAAAAAATGGAAAAGCTCCTTACCCAAATAGAAGGAGATTCAAGCAGTAATGAAGAAGATGGATCGTCTACAGAATCCAAATACAGACCATACCAGGATGCCCAAGATCCCTTCGATCTGTCAAAAGATTAAGAAAAAGGAACACAGTCAAGCACAGTCAAGCTCAAATCAACATATACAAAAAAGGCACAAAAAGACGAGAATAGTGAACAGTAACCGTCGGCACAAAAAACAAATACAGTGCTCAACAGTACCGACATACTACTATTGCAAACAGTATAAAGTCACAGTGCTCTGCCCCAGCAGTCACGAGATCAATAATACTGCAGTGAAAGACAAGAGTTGTCTGCCCAGAAGTCACGAGATCAATAGTGCAAAACCTACAGTAACCTCTGCTATATCCTCTATATAAGCAGACAAATGTAATGGTCTTAGATCATGTTTTAGTTTCCCACTTTTCTTTCTACTTTGTAATTCTATTCTCTTCTCTTCTCCTCTATTCTCTCCTGAAAGCATACTAAGCCTCCGAACCCAGATGGATTGTCATACATCCACTTGTAAGTTCGTCTATCATAGTTAAATGTATTTTTGAATCATATTAATATTCAGTTAAGATTTTCAGTCAATTGAAATTACTTACTTTGTCTTAAATTGTTCTATAATTAAATCCGAAGAGAGTTACGGTGTATGACAGACTTTGAGTCTCGCTCTGCCTAGACGACTTCAATTTATATAAATTGCTTGGACGGTTGTGTCCTATATACTAATAAGATTAATAATAAATATTAATATTAATATATTTTAATATTATAATATTAATATATTAATATTAATATTATAATATTAATATTAATATATTAATATTATAATATTAAAATATATTAATATTAATATTAATATATTAATATTAATATTAATATTAATATTAATTAATATATTAATATTCAGAATTTCAACCCATACCAACTCTACCAAACATGGTTTGGTTTTTCAGCATCACTTTTTCTCACACCAAAACCATCTGCACCAAACATGGTTTGGAACCAAAATAAAACCACACCAACTCCAACCAACCCAACTCCAACCAAACTAAAACCAAAAACCAACTCCACACCGTCTACCAAACAAGCACTAAGAGTTGGTGGCATGTATCATAATTCCTTTTCTTTTCTTTCCCTTTTTTACATTTGTTTTATCTTTTTCTCCAACTCATTTCTTTTTGGGTAAAATATCATACAATTCCCTTCTACTACTAGTTTGATAAAAATTCAAAAAACCAAACAAAGTAATCTTGCATTATCATATTGACCCCTAAACAATTATATTTGATCAGATTGCCATCTCAGTTAAATTACCATGAGATTTATTAATTGAAATGACGTGAATCGATATTGTGAAATAATAAAGAAGAAGGGATGAAATAACAATATTGAATCATAAATAGAGTTTAGATTGTAACGTTGTAAAGTTTGTTTAACTCAAGTTACCAATAACATTGATTAAATCAAGGATAAGGGGCTCCGGTGTATAGAGAAGACATCCAGTGCCCATACTGTGTTATAAAATCTTCGTCTTCGATCTCTCTTCGAAATGCAGTAAAGATAAAAATTCATAAAATAAAACAGAATAAATAAAGAAAAATTATTACGAATAGGCCCTTCCAGTGCTGAACAAGTATGGACGTATTCCCATACTAGGCCGTCATGTTCGCTATCCAAGTGAATCAGCCCCCAGGATGAATGATTAGATGAGATCCACAATTCCTCAATCCACTAATTCGTTCCTTTATATACCTCCCCACCAATAGATAAAGACAAATGGGAATAATCGGATCACGTTTACAAAATGTCAATACCATGTTCACGACCCATAAGCCTTCTACCTCCACACGGCATTGCTGTGTGAGGATGTTGAGAGAAGGACAACATCGTGGATGTGTGGGCGCTTGCGAAGAAAGATGGGTTTGTCTTTCCTGTAAAGAAATCAACATTTTGGGAGCTCAATTAAGTTCATAACAAGAGATTCTTATTGAATTCATAATTTCTTCTGTATACACACACAGGGGCAAATGGAGGGCTCAGATGGGTGGGCGGAGGTAGAGATGGCAATTTGTACCGCCCTGCCGGAGCTCCACCTCGTTCCACCCCTTTATTTAAGGGTTTGTGAACGCCTTTTGTTTCATAGGGGCGGGTTCGGTAAAAGAAATTGAACTCTTCATGGGTTATAGGGTGGTACGAGTTCTGTTAAATACCCGCCCCGCCCTACCTACATTTACTTTTATCTTATTTTTTTTATGAATCCTAAATACTTTATTAGTTATTACTCATTCTTTTTTCATGTGACTCGAGATCTAAGACCAAGAAGAAACGAGTTGCCTAATATATATATAAATAAAAGAGAAATAAAGATAAAGTTCAATTGTTGGATGATTTGAAAGTAAAAATTATTTAAATTTATAGTGTTATTTTTTATTTTTTTGTGTACAAAACTATTTTGTCAATGATGAAGATGACATTGAGAATTAAGATTTAATGGGGCGAGGGCGGGCGGGTGGGCGGGCATAATAAATTGTTATTAGGGCGAATATGGTTTATGAAAAGATAATCCTTGACAAATCCGTGAAGGGTATGGTATTTAAAAAAATTAAACGGGGAGGTGATAGATATTGGCGAACCTGTTTCGTACCCGCCCCATTGCCATTCCGAGCGAAGGCCAATTTTTATTTATTTATTACTATATATAAATTTATAATAAATTAGTTATAAGTATAGTCAGCCGGCCAAAAGAATTATAAGATCCAAAAATTTTGTGACTTAATAATTTAGAAAAAAAAAATCATTAATTTTAGACAAAACCTCTTCAAAGTCTTAATTAAAAGTACCATTTATGATGAATTACCGTTTACTTAGACTATTTAAATTACTTATTTGATATATGTAAGGTTGTAAAATAACCAAGCCCAATAGTTCAAGGCCCGGCCCAAGAATAGAACATTCTAGGTTTTCTTCGGCTCCAAGACAATACCCACTAAGGAAATGAGTGGGAGAGGAAAAATTGGAAGTGGATCATAGCATCCCTTAATTAGGTAACTGATTTATAATGGGCCAAAGAAGCCTATCATGTATGTGTATAAATTTAGGCCTTTGAGGCCATGAATAAGATATTCTGAGTTTATGGGAAACGAAAGTGTAAGAATATTTATTTATGTAATGGTATTATTCTGATAAAAAATCATATTGAGAGTTTTGGTGTTTTAGATTGAGTTGTTAAGTGTTAAATGTGTGTACAAAGTGGTGAAGATACAAATGATATTCAGTGGAACAATGGCTGTAAGTGGCAATGTAATGGAGAAATAAGTTCAAAGAAATTTGTATTTTGTTCCACCGAGAACTTGGTGGGAGTGTTACCGAGTACTCGGTAAAGTGCGAACTTGCGGCCGTTTGCGCAAAAGTGGTAAAATCCTCCAAAGCGTGTTGCGAACTTGCGCAGTTGGGTGTTCACCGAGTACTCGGTAGAATTGCCACCAAGTACTCGGTAAGTGGCTACGCTGAATTATTTTTGGAAATGTTTATTCTACTATGTAATTGATTCCTAACCACTTTGGGACGTGATTAGAGGCTATTATCAGTATATTGGACTATCATTGACATATTTATATATATTTGGAAGATTTAAATGGTGGAAATACGAATCCTAATTGGAAAAGGATTATTACCATTAATTGAAGACTTTTTTCTATATATATATGAGTTAAAACCTAAGAGAAGGGTGTGACTTTTGAGAGATCTCTGCAATTCTTCTACAGAGATATTTAGAGAGAGAAAATTATTGAGTGATTATATATTTTATAGTTCTCTTTTGGTTTGAGTTTTTCCAATTATGCTTCTACACCGAAGATCGTTATACACAATTGGATGATCTAGTTGTTGAAAAATCATCACACCACCTTGATCGAAGCAGAAGACTTCATAGTTCTTTGATCCGTTGAGAAGCGGAGCCATCAAAGTACGGAGATCAAAGCGAGAGCTTCGTGGAGCGCAAGTGATTCAAGACTATTAGACTTCGAGTGGAGAAAGGCAGATCAGAGTGATTTGCAAGTCTAAAACTTCATAGAGTCTTGTACTTCTTGATTCATAGTGCATCGATACCCGAGCGTATCCGTGGTTTTTTATTTGGAGTCTTTCCAAGATTTTTCCACGTAAAAATATTGATGTCGTCTCTGATTTATTTTCTGCACTTATATTTATTATTGCGTGGTTTATATTGTGATAGAATTGAATTTAAATTGACTATTCCGCAATTAAAATTTGAATTTATGAATTAGTTCATAAAAAGTCTATTCACCCTTTCTAGGCTTATTTCACCGTCTTCTAAGTAATTACAAATTTTTTTCTCTTGATTCATTCTTATTATCTTGTTTTTCTATTATTCTCTATTTTTCAAGTAAGTCAGTCAGTCATGGTAGAAACTAGGTCTGCCAGAAATGAAGCCCAGTTCGAAGAAGTGTTGCGTCGACTGGAGGCGGTCGAGCAGAGGAATGCCATAATGGAGCAATAGAATGCCGAGCTACTCGAGCGAGCCACTCAGACGCCCATTCCCATGTACTATCCTAATTTGGCTGAGGATGCATGCCAACAAATGAGGATAGGGCAGAATCCAGCCAACTCCGGACTCGGATGAGAAGGGTCAGCAAATCAGACGAATGGGGCCCAAGGAGAGGAAAATGAGTCTTCTCATCCAATAGCGAAAGAGGTCCCCGTAGGGAAGATCCCTACCATGAATGAGATGGCCGCAAGAATATAAAGGGAAATGATGAAAGATCTGAAGACCCAGACTCCAACCGACTAAGCCGCTAATGCCACAACCGACATGACTCGCTCTCCTATCACTGAGGAGATTGAGATGGTCGACTTTCCCAAAAATATTGTGCTGCCTACCTTTACTATGTAAGACAGGACAAAGGATCCACTCGACCACATCTACCAAATCCAGTAGAAAATGATGATTTATGCCAAACGAGATATTCTTGTTGCCACGCCCCAAAATCCACAACAAAAAGGAAAACGTTTCATTAATAAAAATTCTTGGGCATGATAAATATAACATAACCCAATACTCAACACTTCTGACATTAAACAAAGTGTCAACAATAACAACTAAAAATTGTTTCCAAGTAATATCATTATTACATCAAACAACTCACTAAAAGTCAGTCACAAGTAAGCTTATTACAATCTCTCAAATAAACACAAAAAAATAACTTGGGAATAATGATCGCAAAATCTGACGAAGTGCCCTCACCACAAGCTAATCAACGTGTACCTGAAAAATAATGGGGTGAACTCACAAGCTCAGCAAATAATGCTAAACACAATCATTGTTCAGCAAATTAACCCGACTTTATATATCCGTATATAAAAAGGATTCAGACACGTTACAAAACATATTATCAATTATAATTCATGAGCTACTCAAATAATTTAATAAATAACAAACATCGTCAACTTATCTCACTTGAGCCCCAGGCTCCCCTCTTTCAACGATACAGTGTGGAACGAATAGTCCCTGACTACCGTTAACACACAAGTGGATGGGTAGACGTCTACACCCAGATGGTCCCGAACCACGTCCACATAAGGGCACATTAAGCCCAATGGCCATAATGACAGGTAATGCACACCTCAAAGGCAGGTCCCGAACCATGCCTAACAATTTATTTCACAGAGTCGTACTGACACAATATATTCATACGCACCTTTTCATGTTTAACTAACCAATAATGGAACATTATAAAAATGAACACAAATAACCAAAAAGATATTTAATAAATAAGTTAGTAATATTCCAACGTATTCACAAACACTTTTCAACTAACTTAAATCTTCCAAAAATAGTATACCAAAATGCTTTATTACACTCTAAATATTTTTAGGTTTGTTTCATTCATTTCTTCCATGCTATATAAACTCTTGTATTTGGCATTCAACAACCACGCTTACGAATACGTTGTTTTAAATAGAAAGTATTTCCTAATTCAATTTATAAACTAATCACGTAAATATACAGATTATAAATGAAATAGAAATTTAAATATTAATCCTATACTTAAACTGTTTTACGATGATATAAAGTAATAACATCCCAAAATATTATTTACACAGACAACCAAGTATACGATAATAATTTTGGTTAACCACTTACACTTGCACTTACATCAGCGATAACCTACTGTATAACATTGTACATTCACTACTACAACAATCTAATATACAACCACTATGGCTATTGTTATGATATTTAATAGTGATACAATACTTATTGTTTAACAATGTACTAACAATAACCTAATGTAGTGATAAATACTTATTGTTTAGCAATGTAGTAATAATAACCTACTGTAATAATGATACCACGTTAGTCAATAACCTATATTGTCCTATTGTATTCAACAACGTGAATACAACCATTCTACAATAACCTATTATATTCAACAACGAAAGAAATCACATATACTATAATAATGACAGAATCGTATATTTCCTATTTAATCGCCGCTATACAAATTCTATCAAATTTTGTGTAATAAATTAAGTTAGGTTTATTATCAACACAAATATATAAAACTAGATTACACATATACAAACAACGTACTACAATCAATTACACTTCACAAATATATATTTCATGCTCTTGTAACAACTCATAAATCTTACTTATATATAGATGTATAATGCAATGTTAACTTGCCTGGTAACACGTATGACCTAGTAGATGTCACTCACCTCCTTGCTACACCAACTAATCACAGACAACACCCTTTGCAACTCTTTTTTCCTCTGCATACGCAAATAATAGGTATAGACGCCTTCTCAAAAAATGATTGCCGATATTTATAAAATATATAAGTTGTTAAGTTGTTGAGATAACCCGGCTTATCCACAAATTCAAATTTAAAAATCTGATGACTTATCTATTTATCTACTAAAATTTAAAATACTGATATATATATAATAAGAAAAACACGGATGCTACACTTGTGCAAGGTATTCTCTACCAGCCTCACTGAAGCACCTTTATTATGGTTCAGAAAACAACCTCCTGGGTCGATCAGTAGTTGGAACCGTTTGTGCGAACGGTTCATTACCCAGTACTTCGGTAATCAGAGGCAGAAGAAGACCATAGAAATTACCTAGATGATCAATGAAAATAGCCTAGAGGGGGGTGTAAATAGGTTTTTGAGGATTTATTGACTAATTAATAATAATTGCGGAAAAGTCAATTTTAATATAATTCTCAATCAAGATAAATCATACAAAGAATAATCTAAGTGTAGAAAATAAAGCAATAGACACACACAATTTTTTTACGTGGAAAACCTTGGAAATACTTCAAGTAAAAATCATGGATACGCTCGGGTATCGATGCACTATGAATCAGAGAATTTGTACAAACTCTATGAAAATAGTACTTACAACCGATGTAATCTACTGTTCTTCACTCGACATCTAAAAGTCTAGATTCACTTGTGCTCCATGAAGCTCTTGCTCCGCTCTGTACTCTGACGGTTCTGTTTCTCAACAAATCAAATAACCACGAAGCCTCCTGCTTCGATCTCAGCAGTCAAACGACTTTATTTCTCAAACAGATCTAAGCAACCACGTTGCAATCAGCGGTGTGTAAATTTTTATGAATCTAGGTCATTCAATCATGCATAAGATCGTCGATGTAGAAGAATAATTGAATTAACCCTAACACAAGAGATAAATAAAAGATATAAAATCACTCAATTATATTTTCTCTTTATATCTATCTTTGTAGATTAATATGAATCAGTAGAAAACTTGCAGAGATCTCTCAATGGCTCAAAGGCTGCATCACATCTGTAGAAGACATTGGTATTTATAGACCATAGCTGAGGGAAATCCTAAGTTTGTCATTTCTCGTAATTACACATCCAATTGAACAAAACCATAATCTCTGATGTATATTATGTGTATTGCACGTATACCAAGGTGTAGGAGTCGTAGATGCATCATAGAATAAAAAATAGGGCAGAATCGACATTGCAACAGTAAATAAAATTTCATGCTGCAGCTACGCCTTAGGTGTAGGCTTAGGCATAGCTTGAGCGTAGATATCCACTTTCTAGTCATTTTTTGTTTTTATAGGCGTAGGCTTTTTCATGAAAATCACTTTTCTCCGCAATTGTATCAAAATGACCCTCTTAACTCCTCGAGACTTTTTGCTTGAATTGACGGCTTTGAAAATTGTCATTTTTGCCATATGGGAGACATTTTTACTCAATATGCTCACTTATGCCCTTCACTTGTATTCTTCACTACTTCAATACTTGATTTTGCTTTTGTCGATACTTGTAGATGTCGTTGAAACCAAAATGACATATCTAACACTCAACATGGTTATTGTCTAGAACATGTCATAAATAAACAATACTCAAAAGTGTTCTTACAATCTCCCCCTTGGCATTTCTGAGACAAAACCATGTTTTACAATATAGCCTCACAAATAACAACATAACATCTATACCTATGAACATACACCGACAAACATAGATATAAATTGTCACCTTGCTTTCATGATGGTCTACCAATCCTGTAACCACAACACTAAACAAAGCATTAAACGCAAGTGTGGAAAACAGATAAAAAATGATCATAAGAAAAACACAATATCCATGTAAGCATAATGATTTTAAAACACACACTCCTTCTCCCCCTTACTCAATATTTCTCTCCCTTTTTGCCACTGAAATGACAAAGAACAATAAAAACAATCAAAACACATGAGAGAAACAAGGGAAAACCTCAAGATGAAAACATAGGGAAAAGATAACAGAGGAAACTCTAGAGAATCTAAGTCAAGTAATAAATACTAAGATAAAGTACTCTATAAGATTATATCCAGATTCTCGAGTAACATAAATCTCAACAATACATGAACTTAAAACTAATGTATAAATGCAAAATGCAAAACATAAAATATTTTTGTTCTTAAAAACATATGAGCAAGGCAGTTGAAACAACGAGCACATCATATTCACAAATTTGACTTAGTTATTATACACATGATAGTGAAGAAGATCAACACACATACCTTTTAGTTATAAGCAGTCATAAGACAAACTTTACATAACATTTGCATATATGAAAAATATTCAGGTACAAACAACTAAGATGAAAATAATACATATTAATTCTAATAATCTTCTCACTAACCGTGATGATACTTCAGTAAAAAACCCAAGCTAGAAGTTAAATCTTTAAATTAGACCTTATTGCTAATTAAGGGAACACAATTCAATCTTTTCAACTTTTTTTACTATATCCCTTTTTATCTTTCTAAGCTCCGGACATTCCAGCGAGGATTTTTAGTCTCTACCAACTGGGCCCGAGCTTCTTCCATGGGATTTATGCTCATTAGTCTTCTCCCCTTTTTACGCAAACACTCAATGCTTACTGAGGCAAGAGGCCCGGTTACTCATATCAAATAACTACTTTTTGCATTTCTATATTTTAACCATATCATTCTTTGCTCTTTTCAACATCACCACAACATTAACAAGCATACAAAAGGTATTTAAAAGGATAAATTAATCTAGCATAGCTTATCTGATGTGACGTCAGGTGTATAAAAATATGTGGTTAAAAATAACACCTTAACGACTCTAGGTTTTACCCTACGCAAGGGCACATATCAATTATAGAATAACAAATAACTTGAGTAAGGGATATCGATCCTACAGAGACTGAGATTGTTCACTTTAATAATCTAAAAATACTGAATTATATTTTCTGAAAAATGGTTCGTTTGGGTGGTCAAATACCAAATTATCTATTTTAACTAACAATTATCTACAAAGCAAATTAAATTGGTTGTAATTCAAATGAGAGAAAAAAACTAGGGTTTTCATCACTCCACCACTAACCGCATAATATAGTTCATCAATGTATTAATTATAAGAGGGCGATCCATAACTGTGAATCAAGTCGTACTACAAATAGCTAAATACGACATTAAAAAAGAGTACCATCAACCGGATCGCGACAACCTACCTCATGACTGACCTAACTAGTACATGCCAATTATATTACTTTAATCTACTCCTAATGAATGAAAATAAACTAAACCATGTCTATATTAAATCGCCAAGGCACGACATGTGTCAACCTAGGGTTTCAAGTTTCATTACCACAATTATGTAGAAAATTATGATTAAGCATCCGAGTTCCAACCCATAGTGAATAATCATAATTTTGCAAAACTATATATTCATTCAATCTAAGACAAGAATTTAGAATAAACATATACTTTTATATTGCAAATTAGTACGGTCTCTTAACTAATACAATCATCACCGTATGGTCAACAATTTTCCCTCTTTACAATTAAAAACAATGAAAGAACTACATTACTTGGCTAGGGTTTTGCTAGAAAACCTTTGATACCGAGTTAGTTGGCCATGGAAGATAGTGACTGCATCGTTGATATAGAAACGTTCTTCATAATCTTTTTCTTCGGATCTCTAGGTTTGAATATAGATCTCAACATCAGCAAATCTGAATGAATGAGTAGCCTCCAAAAACTCACGTCTGAACTCTCCAACCTCACATATCTAACTTTGATGTATGGTCTTGTATATATAGACAATATCATAGAGAGCCCTTTTCAGTATTTTCACACTAAAACTCGTGAAAACCCTAGGTCCTCATATATATAAGTGTATATACATGTATATAGAGGTCTGGAGTCGCAGACATATCTTCCAATTAAGCTGGGGTGAAATAGGAAAAATCCACAAAAAATCACCAAAACGTTGTCGCACCTACGC
This sequence comes from Cornus suecica, assembly GCA_963922005.1. Taxonomy (NCBI): domain Eukaryota; kingdom Viridiplantae; phylum Streptophyta; class Magnoliopsida; order Cornales; family Cornaceae; genus Cornus; species Cornus suecica. Next base: position 16,201,807 of record OY998245.1, read on the forward strand.
TTCAAGCGTATGAGCCTTACGCTTCAAGCGTAACAGGCCTACACTTCAAGCGTAGGTCCCAAGCGTACCTCTAAGCGTAGAAATGTGTTTTCTAGCCACTTTTTGAAACTAGAAGCGTAGGCAAAAGCGTAGGTATTTTGTGGAAAATCACTTTTCTCAGTAAATGCACCAAAACGTCCTCTCGAACCCATGATACTTTTTGCTGAAGATGACGGTTTCTGAAAATGCCATTTTTGCCCTCCGGGAGCCATTTTTGTCTCGAACTGCCTATTTGACTCTCCTATTGAATAGAAAGAACATACTCTTAAGTTAATTCACCGAAGTTAGCTGCATTTCTTCATTAAGCTCCTGAAACATGTTTTAACACACAAACGCAATAAAAATACCAAATAATGGAATGAAAGAACGTAACAATAGTGAGTTAAGGGGTCAAAATGACTAATATTTGACACATATCAATATCACTTCATATTAGATGAAAAAGACTAAAAGTTTCAACAAGTATTACAATCATCTTTGAAGTAAAACAATCACCCAAAGTTGATGAATTCCAAAAATAACACTTAAACGTGTCAAATGAATAACTCATAACCTTAAGTCAGACTAACAATTCTAATTCCTATAAGTAAAATAAGAAAAGTAAAATATGAGAATAAAGTAAAATATGACAACCATTTGTACCCTTAGCCAAACTCAACATGCTAATTTTTTTATTTTTTTATTTTTTTTTTATCATTTTTGCCATAATAATGCATGCATGGTCAATTATAATAGTAGCAAAACATGATGTATACATAAACAAAATAAAAATAAATAAACATGCAAATAATACAAAATGCATGATAATATATTGATTCTAGGATAAAAGATAATACAAGATATTCCTAGAATGATACATATGAAGCTATCTATCCTAATGATAACATGTCACTAGATTTTCTAAAATGCACATGCTTTTGAAAATCTAATGATTTTGTAGAGATGTCTGTTTACTGAGAATCTGTAGATATATACTCATGACCTTTCTTAGAATTAGAGTCACGTGCTAGACATGCAGTATCAGTAACCAAACAATGTAATTCATCTTTTCTAACCCACACTTGTTTAATTCTCGGTGCTTTATTTACTAGTCTCGACAACCTCTTCACTCAACACCCGAATTTGATTTTCAACATTGGGTCCTTTTTTAGTTTTACGCTTCCACTCTGATTTCAATGTTTCTTCTTTTAACTTTGAACATATGGGTCGAATGTGACCTTTCACTCCACAGTGATAACATATTGGGATAAACCTTTGATAACCATGATTTGAACCCTTATTGACTCTAGAGATAAAGGGAGACTTAATCTCAACAGGTTTTCTGACATAAAATTGATCATTCAGATTCCTATCAGACTTACTTTAAAAAGAACTAGATGCTTCTTGGGAACCCCTTACAAAGGTTATTTTGAAAACAATGTTTGAATCACTCAATGTTCCTTTGAATCCCAACCCTTTTGTATTTCCTGCAGATTTTCCGACACTCAACATATGATTCAGCTTAAGTGTTCCACTAATCATTTATGGATAGTTGAATTTGCATCCTTCAATTCCTTTTCCAATCCTTGTAGATTTATCACTCAATTCCAATCTTAGAATCCTTAATTCCTCATTGAGACCATCTATCCTCTTCAAAGCCTGAGTCATTTCTTGTTCCAATTTGGTCACCTTTTCTCTTAAGGGTTGTCTCTCCTTATCAACATTTTTGAATTGAAGAGTATATTTCGAGAAGACTTTGCTCATATGAACAGACTTTTCATAAAGTTTATTGTATGCATCTTCATACGAGTCCCCACAATCTTCATTATCCTTAGAATCATCATCTTCAAACATTGCCAAACTTGTAGCAATTTCACCGACCTCCTTACTCTGAGCAGCAAACATAGTAAAATTCTCAGACTCATCAGACTCAGTGGAGTCACCATCATCATTTGATCCATCACTTCAATTAATAAATAGACCTTTTTTCTTTTTCTTCTTATTGGCACACTCAACAACTATGTGACCAAACCATTGACACTCAAAAAATTGAGGTTTCTTATTTTTAGGGGCAATCTTGTCATTCTTATTTTGGACCTTTTTATTTTTAAAATCATGTGATTTATCGCCAAAGTTTTGTTCTTTAATCAATTCTTTACCATAAGAAGATTTTATAATTTTATGAAACTGCTTCATGATCATATCAAACTGACTTGATCTACTCTCATCCTCCTTATCAAACTCACAAGGATCCTCTTTAGTGGTTCTTAAAGCTATGCTCTTCTCTTTTGTACCACTTGACTTCTTAGAGGATTGAGAACATATCTCCATCTCATATGATTTTAAATTTCCAGCCAACTCTTCAAGCTTAATTTCTTTAAAACTCATGATTTCAGATATGACAGTAACCTTAGATCGAAAACCTTCAGGCAGAGACCTAAGAACTTTCTTCACTATGGTAGTCTCGGGAATAGTCTCTTCTCGATTGTGACAACTTGTTACTATGTCAGTTAACCTAGCCTCAAAATCACCAAAAACTGCATCCTCCTCCATCCTAAGCTGTTCAAATTGTGAATTTAAAATTTAGAGTTTCGATTGCTTAACTTTTAAAGTTCCTTCATGAGTTACTTGGAGAATATCCCAAACTTCTTTGGAAATTTTGCACGTGGCAATTCTCTTAAACTCACCCGCCGTCACAACATTATATAATGCATTCAAAGCTTTTGAATTCCAACTAGCACTATTTGTCTTAGTAGTAGTTCACTCACTTGATGATTTTATCCTAAATTCATTAGTAGCAACATCCTTCATAGTGGGAGGTGAGTATCATACCTCTATGGCAAACAAAGCTCTCTCATCTAATGATTTAAAAAATGCTCTCATCCTCGCTTTCCAATACGTGTAATTAGAGCCATCAAACAAAGGGACCTAGATACAGAACCTACTTTACGAGGTACGTCCATTGTCTAAGTTCAGAATCTAACCTTAGGTAATTAACTTAAAATGGGACAACCACGCTCTGATACCAATTGGAATTACCTAGACGATCAATGAAAATAGCCTAGAGGGGGGTGAATAGATTTTTTGAGGATTTATTGACAAATTAATAATAATTACGGAAAATTCAATTTTAATCCAATTCTCTATCAAGATAAATCATGCGAAGAATAATCTAAGTGCAGAAAATAAAGTAATAGAGACATGATATTTTTACGTGGAAAACCTTAGAAAGACTTAAAGTAAAAACCATGGATACGCTCGGGTATCGATGCACTATGAATCAGAGAATTTGTACAGACGCTATGAAAACAGTACTTACAACCGATGTAATCTGTTGTTCTTCACTCGACGTCTAAAAGTATAGATTCACTCACGCTCCACGAACTCTTGCTCCACTCCGTACTCTGACGGCAATGTTTCTCAACATATCAAATAACCACGAAGCCTCTTGCTCTGATTTCCGCACTCAGACAACTCTGTTTCTCAAACAGATCTAAGCAACCACGTTGCAATCAGCGGTGTGTAGATTTTTCTGAATCTAGGTCATTCAATCATGCATAAGATCGTCAATGTAGAAACATAATTGAATCAACAATAACATAAGAGATAAATAGGAGATATAGAATCACTCAATTATATTTTATCTCTCTATAGATTAATATGAATCTATAGAAAACTTGCAGAGATCTCTCAATAACTCAAAGACTGCATCACATCTGTAGAAGACATTAGTATTTATAGACCATAGCTAAGGGAAACCTTAAGTTTGTCATTTCTCGTAATTTCACATCTAACAGAACAAAACCCTAATCTCTGATGCATATTATGTATGTTGCACATATACCAAGGTGTAGGATTCGTATATGCATCATAGAATAAAAAACAGGGCATAATTGACATTGCAACAGGAAATAAAATTTCCTACCACAATTACGCCTTAGGCGTAGGTCAGGTGTAGCTTGAGCGTAGATATCCATTTTCTAGTCATTTTTTGCTTCTATAGGCGTATGTTTTTTCATGAAAATCACTTTTTCCGCAACTGTGTCAAAATGACCCTCTTAACTCCCCGAGACTTTTTGATTGAATTGACGGCTTTGGGAAATGCCATTTTTGGCCTCCGGGAGACATTTTTAATTAATACGCTCACTTATGCCCTTCACTTGTATTCTTCACTACTTCAATGCTTGATTTTGCCTTTGTCGATACTTGTAGATGTCGTTGAAACCAAAATGACCTATCTAACACTCAACATGGTTATTGTCTAGAACATACCATAAATAAATAATACTCAAAAGTGTTCTTACACATCTCCATCCTTTTCACCATGACTCAAGAGAATGGGTAGAGCGTCAAGAGTTTTTTTGTTCAGATTCAATATGGAGATATCCTCCATTGACGACTGCGACCAACTGTCGGCGGTAGAAGCAACCCCTATGGCGCTAATCCCAGGTGCAAAGTTTCGTTCTTCCTTTGCCAAACAACCCCCAACAACATCTGCGAACTCAATTCCAGAGTCCAGGGCTACCTCAGGATAGTCGACGGTCAGACGAAAATGAGCCTCTATGGTGACCGTGGAGGCTCGATCCAAGGATTGGATGAAGGATCAAAAGCCCCCATGTTCTGCACCTCGGTTATCTTCCAGACAGACCGACAAACTCCAACGGACAGAGGATAAGATGACCCCCCCTGAGGACCAGTCTAGGAAAACTTTACCAGGAAAATAAGAATAAAGGGATCTTCCGACCCCTACCACCGATCCGTCATTCGATGAAGCAGAGGGACATGCTGAAACACTGCGCCTTCTACAGTAAGTATGACCATCACACTAATGATTGCAGGAATCTTCGCAGATAAGTAGCGGCGATGATATCAAAAGGTGATTTGAGAGACTACGTACTAAAGGATCAGGCACTTCCCGATCGATAGAACCAGGTTCTACAGGCCAATGTTGCGATCGGTCAGTGTCATCCATATGGTACAGGGAGGCAATGTGACAGGGGATTCAGAAATGAGCTGAGATCAAAGTTGCGTCAGACATAGAAGCTCAGAAGGGCTGGGGAAGTTTTTCAGACCTCCAACAGGAAGGAGGAATCCTAAATTAGTTTCTCAGAGGCCGATATGAAGATGACCAAACCCCACATGATGATCCATTGGTAATCACCCTCTTAGTCGCCAATTGCCTCATCAATAAAGTCATGGTAGACCCTGACAGTAGTACCGACATCATGACTAAATGGGCCTTTAACAAGCTCGGAGTTAATGTGGGGCAGCTGCATCCCGCCAGGATTCTCTCACCGATTTTGATGGGTGCCAGGTGGAACCAATCGGCATAATCAGCTATCCGTATCGGCCCTGGAGGGACACTGAAAGAAAGCTTTGTGGTGGTTGACGTAAAAGAGTCCTATAATTTGATGATGGGAAGATGATGGATCCATCGGATGCAAGAGGTCCCGTCTACCTTCACCAGGTCATGAGGTCCCTAGATCCAAATGGGGTAGATATGACAGACATACCAAGAGACCAAGTGGCAGCCAAAAAATACTATGCGGTCACCTTAAAGAACCTGAATCGTAACATTGAGTCGATGCAGGAGGACCAAGACAGACTCCAATACAACAAAAAATAGAAATTACAATAAAACCCTCTTTACGAGGGTCAGAAGGCTCATACTAGAGCTGGCAATTTCTGACACAACTTGACACGTTTGACATGATTATATTTATTATTATATTTATTTACTAATTTTTTCTATTCTCTAATTGATCATGGATTGAAATATATTAATAAACTATTACTGAATCGTGTCAAATTCAATTTCAATTTCAATTTCATTTTTTATTTTTTATTTTTTGTGTTGGATTGTGTTATATTTAAAATGTTTGATTTTTGTGTCGATTAGTATCAGATTGCCCTATTGACACGTGGGTCGACATGTTGACACGAATTGCCAACTCTAGATTAGACTACCATGGAGCCCCTCCAGGAAGTTGATATCAACCACACAAGAGAAGGCAAGACCACGTTCATCGGTTCCTCCCTCTCACCAGAATAAAAGGTGGAGTTGATCAAGTTTTGACAAAGTAATATAGATATCTTTGCTTGGTCATACCTCGACATGTCAGGCATCAGCCCATCAGTAGCTCAGCACAACCTGAATATTGATCCTGAAGCCAGGTCAGTAAAATATAAGTAGAGGCATTTTGGGGTAGAGAGGAATCAGATCATTACAGAAGAGGTGATGAAGCTATTAGAGACCAGGAACAATAGAGAAGTCAGGTATCCCACCTGGCTCTCCAATGCGATGGTGGTCAGGAAGAAGAATGAAAAATGGTGGGTGTGCATCGACTTTACCAATTTGAACAAAGCCTACCCGAATGACTACTTCCCGTTACCTAAGATAGACCAGATGGTAGATGTAACCGCCGAGTATGAAAGGTTATCATTCCTAGATGCCTACCCTGGATATAACTAAATCCCGATGAACCCTGCTAACAAGGAAAATACATCATTTATCATAGAAGAAAATACGTATTGTTATAAAATAATGCCTTTTGGACTACAAAATTCAGGTGCCACTTATCAGAGGCTGGTTAGAAAAATTTTTGGGGCTCAGATGGGACAGATGGTAGAAGCATACATCGATGACACCGTCGTGAAAAGTAAGAGAAAAGTAGATCACATTCATCACCGAAGTAGGTATTCGAAGCAATCCAAAAATATGGGATGAGGCTCAACCCTTCAAAATGTTCATTTGAAGTCTCATCTGGTCAGTTCCTCGGACACATTGTGAACCGGATAGGCATTGAGGCCAGCCCAACCTAAGTAAAAGCTCTAGTACACAATTAGAGCCCAAAACCCAAAAAGAGGTATAGACTCTGATAGGAAGGGTAGCTGCACTGAACAAGTTCATCTCCAGACTAACCGATCGATGCAACCTATTCTTCCAAGCGATCAGAGCTGGGAAGGGAAATGTATTGGGGAAGGAATAAACATAGGCCCTACAGAGATTGAAGGAATACCTCCAAAGACCACTAGCACTAGTCCTGGTCTCACCTGAGCCAGGCGAGCCACTGCACCTCTAGCTAGCAGTATCAATGATTTCGATCAGTGCATCATTAGTAAAGGAGAATAAGAAATATCAAATGTCCGTCTTCTATAGTAGCAAACCCATGACCGATGCAGAGACCCGGTACTCTAAGGCAGATCGAGTCATCTGATCACTGATAAATGCCAAGAGACGCTTCCAACATTACTTTGAAACGTATTCAATCATAGTACCAACAACATTTCCCATCAGAGCAATCATGGCCAAGCCAAATCTGATTGGAAAAATAACCAGATGGGTGATCAAGCTCGGAATCTTCAATATTACTTACTTAAGGTAAATACCGAGATAAGTTTGACTGAACCCGAGAAACATGAGTGGATGTGGTATGTCGACAGATCGGTAGGGTCAGCCAGTGCTAAGATAGGGGTCAAAGTCACAACACTAGACGCAACCCGCTTCCGGCAGTTAGTCCTCCTGGAGTTTCCTATCAAAGCGAAGTACGAGGCACTCCTAACAGGCATTAGATTGGCACAGAACCTCCAGATCTGATGCATCACGATCTACAATAACTCCCAATAAGTGGTCAGGCAAGTTCAGGGCGACTAGGATGCCGAGGAAAAGATGGAGCCATACAGAAATTTAGTCATGAAAGAGCTAACTCACTTTGACCAGTTCAGCCTCGAGCAAGTGCCTAAGGGCGAGAATGAAAATGCAGACCAATTAGCCAACATAGCATAAGCCAACAACCAAGACCTGACCAGGGTGGCCCTGATAGACTATCTGGACACCCTAAGACGCAACAACCAGATAGGATTTCTGTAATACCTTGGGAACCGAGCTGGATGGATCTGATCGTGGAATACCTTAGAGATGGGAACCTCTCCGATTCTAAATCCGAAGCATGAAAGATCAGAATGAAGTCGGCAAGGTACGCCCTCCTTAACGGGCAACTCTATCAAAAATCATTTAGCGGGCCATACCTCAGGTTTCTCACCCCCTCAAAAGCAGGAACCATCTTGAAGAAAATTCATGAAGGATCACGTGGCAACCATTTAGGAGGAAGTTCAGTCGCATATAATGTACTGAACGAGGGTTACTTTTGGCCTTACCTATCCGAAGATACTGAGGCTTTTGTCAGAAGGTGTAAGAAATGCTAGATCCATGGGGACAACATTCATCTTCCACCAGAGCTCTTAAATCCAATGTTTAACCCACATCTATTTGCATAATGGGGGATAGATGCAGTACAGTCGCTACCAATGACCCTTAGGTTAGTTAATTAGGCGTTCATAGCCACAGACTACTTGACCAAATGGGCAGAGGCAGAGTCATACTCCACAATAACCCATAACCAGGTGATCAAATTCATATGGACAAACATCATCTGTCATTTCGGAGTACCCAAGGTTATCGTAATAGAAAACGGGATGAATATGGACAACAAGTGGACCAGGGCATTCTGTAACCAGTATGTAGACCTGTCAATGGATCGGATTCGGATCGGATCAGTTAAATCCAAATCCAATTTGTTAAGAAATCGGATTATCGGATTCGGATTCTAATCGGGTTATCGGAATTTATTTTCAATCCATATCCGGTTAATATCGGATTCGGATCGGATTCGGATCATAATCGGATTATTGATAAGTCTATTGATAAGGATGACAAAAACTCTCAATCCGCGATCCGAATCCGATAATTCGACAGATTTTCACTTAATTAATTCATATTCGAATTTCTTCATTATAAAATATCTGATCCAAATATTTAATTAAAAAAATACAAAAATCAATAAATACTGAAACACTAAAATTATTCACACTTTTAATAATTGTATTTATGATCAATCATTATTAATAAATAATAAAATAATTAAGAACTAACATTTATAAACATGTACAATATTAAATATATACATATATATATAAATATATATGTATATTTTATCGGATCGGATTATTATCGGATCGGATTAGGCTAATCCAAATCCAATTTGTTAAGGAATCGGATTATCGGATTCGGATCATATTCGGGTTATCGGATTTTTTTTGCAATCCAAATCCGACTAATCGGATCGGATTTGGATCAAAATCCAATCCATTGACAGGTCTACCAGTATGGGATCCAACTCAAAACCTCCCCAGTTGGTTACCCACAAGGAAACAGTTAGGCAAAGAGATCTAACATGACAATCTTCAACACTTTAAAAAAATATATTGGAAGCTATTAAAGGCGTCTAGCTTGACAAGTTGCCAGAAGTTTTGTGGTCTTATAGAATAACCCCAAGGCTGTCCATGGGAAAGACCCCATTCTCTATGGTATTCAGTATAGAGGCAATAATCCCCACTGAATAGGTGGTGCCAACCCTAAGGACCAAGGCATACCAGGAAGAACAGAACAATCAACAGTTTGCCCATGGACTGGACCTGCTGGAAAAAAAGTGTGACAGAGCAGCCATCAGGCTGGTCGCGTATCAGAGGGTCAGAAAACAATTTTAATCAAAAGGTCAGAATGAGGGAATTCCAGGTAGGTAACATGGTCCTAAGGAAGAAAATTGGTCTCGTCGGTAAGCTCTAAGAAAATTGGGAAGGACCATACATGGTCATAGAAGTCATCGGATGAGGGGCCTACCGGCTCAGGCATAACGACGGCCACCTGGAGTAGAACTCATAAAATGCCTCTCGTTTGAAGATGTATTATCCTTAGGAGAGTTTTATGTTTTACAGTTCAAATAAAACTAGAGGCACTAACTCTGGTCATGATACACTTTTCAATTTCTGTTCCCTTTAATAAAACGTCTGATGGATGATGCACTTTCTGTTTTCAGTATCGAACATTAATAAAAGATGCTGAAGCATGTTTCCCATTTTTTATAGATAAAGATTGTTACAAAAACTTATTTAAAATTTTCCTAAGGGCCCGTTTGGGAACTTGGTTTTGGTCTTGGTTTTGGTTTTGGTTTTGGTTTTGGTTTTGGTCTTAGTTTCGAAAAAATAATTTTTTCCCGGAAATTAATTTTTTTCCGAAAAATATTAAAAAAATTTCAAAATAATTCATATTTTCGGCCATATATATATATATATATAGAGAGAGAGAGAGAGAGAGAGAGAGAGAGAGAAAAGTCAAAAATGGTGGGCCAAAACCAGGTTTTAGTGGTTGGTTTTAGGGTGTCCAAAACCAAGTCCAAAACCGGCCAACCAAATATGGTCTTGGTCTTGAAATCAAAGACCAAGACCAAAACCGGATTGCCAAACGGAGCCTAAGTGTGAAAATACCAGAGGCATAAAATGCCTGACTCACACAAGAGAGGAATTAAGAATTTTCCTAATTATGAAAATAGTAGAGGCATAAAATGTCTGACTCACACAAAAGAGGAATTCAATTTTTTTCCTAAGCGTGAAAATACCATAGGCATAAAATGCCTGACTCATACAAGAGAGAAATTAATTGTTTTAGTAAGTGTGAAAATGACAGAGGCACAAGATGCCTGACTCACACAAGAGAAGAATTAATTTTTTTCCCTAAGTCTGGAAATTATAGAGGCACAAGATGCCTGACTCACACAAAAGAGGAATTAAATTTTTTTTTTCTAAGTGTGAAAATACTGGAGGCATAAGATGACTGACTCAGGCAAAGAGGAACCAAAATTAAAATTCTCCTAAAGTATGAAAATGTCAGAGGCAAACGATACTTGACTCCTACAAAAGTAAATTTTCCTATGTGAGAAAATAAAAAAGGTACAATATGTCAGAGTCACGCTAAGAGTCGTTAAAAACTTAAAATTTGTCTGAGTGAGAAAGTGACAGAGGCATTCATGTATAAAATGTAGAAATAAACAACACCACAAGCCGATATAATCAAAATTTCCCTTTGTTATTAAATAGCAAAAATTACAAAGGGAAGACCCAAATGGTCGTTACGAAAACAAAAGAAGTCAAAATAAAAATCAAGACTGAGGGGTGCCACCAAACTCATCCCCAAATGAGTCCACAATCCGGGTTAAAGTAAAGTACTGGGCTGAGGGGTTCGTCGGATCAGCTGGAAGAGCACCCTGAAGGAACTCGATGAAGAGCACCTTAACAGGTTTAGCCTTAGAATCCTCATAGGGCGGCTTGACCCCAAGATGGGCATCCATGGCATCAGGTATCTGTAGGCTCTCTTCTCTGGATCCCGTAGTGCGCTCTTGAAACCCCAGCGCCAAAAATTCCTAGCCACATTTTGGTTGATCCGAGTGTAGCATTTATGCATGCATAACCCCCAACCTTGCACACCTCAACGGTAGAATGTGCAAGGGTCATACCTTGCTGCAGACCCTCATTTTTGGTAACAAGCTTGTCCTTTTCGGCCTTCTCTGCAACCAACTGCTTCTCCAGCTCAGTCACTCTGGAAGGAAGCTCACCCAACTGGGCTGTCAGACCCCTTTTACACTCATCGCTCAAGGCCAGAGCAACCTTTGAGCGATTGATCTCTTCAGTATTGGATTCATGCGCCAAGCACAATGCGTTCATACTGAATAACACCTATAAAACCACAAGATAAAATGTGACAGATGAGAAAAAGAGAGGAGGAAGAAAAAGTGAAAGAAAAAGAAAAAAAACTCACCTCCATAATCAGCCGAAGTGTCTTAGCCACCAAGTCAGGGTTGTCAGTGGCCTTCTGCAAATCTAGGTCCTCTGAAGACCAAAGTGTTTTATCCCTGGCCATTATAACAACTATCGAAGTGGGGTTTACCCCACTGGAGTCAGCAGGGGCTTTCCCTTTAGACCTCTTAGAAGGCCTATCCTCAGCAGCAAGTCTGGTGCTTGCAGAAGAGGACGTGTGAACCATTGAAGGAATTGTGGTATGTACCAAAACAGACCCGGTAGACCCACCAAGAACCGCAATGGTAACAACAGATAAATCATTATATGGAATGGGTGAAAGTGGGACCTGCTAACCAGTCAAGGGGTTGGGAACCTCTTCCACCTCATCGTCATCCTCAATCTGGGGTCGGGGAAGTTTCAGTATCCTGATAGAAACACCCAACCTCGAGATATTCTACAAATTAGCAAGAGTAGGCAGGTCAGTGCATGACTTATGGTTTGACCAAACCATGGCCTTCATCAAATCAAAATGGGCTATAACATCCCGAGCAACTATCTCTCTACTCTCTAAACAAAAAAATTGTACACGAAGTTTGCCCTGAGTTGGTCTCACCCAGAATAGCGGTAAGTTTCTTTATGTAAAAAGGAAAAATAAGGTAAGATAATCTGGCCAAAAGCCTTGGGAATGAGATAGGTCAAAGAGAAAGGGTATAACCAGGCTTCTTTCACTAGAATCATCTTCTCTTTCCAAAACTTCTTCATTTTCTCATTGCCAGAACAAATAAACCGAACCTTGAAAGGATAAAAGTGTTATCTCCCCTCACAACCTACTAGATCCCGGATCTTGTAACAAAGAAGTAGATCCTAGACCCAACTTAAGCTTTTCATCCCGGTTCAACAGAATCAACACAGAAAGAATCCAGATAAAGTTTAGGTTAACTTGTAGAGGGGCCAAACCTAAAGTAGAGAAAACATAGTGAAAAAAAGGGTGTAGAGGAGACCGAAGCATTTTTATTTGAAGGCTAGATAGACGAACTTCGTTCTGACCCACTCCATCACCTGATCTGAAGTCCAAAAGTGGGTCATATGGTTCCAAAATCACCTCATTTGGGGTGTTGCACTCCTTCCTCAGACTCTTTATGTTCGCACTTTTCCTCAATTTGGCCTCAATAGGTTCTTCCCTAAATGGTTCGGGATCAGCATCCACGGGAAGGGTAGTGGTACCAGACCCCTCCCCACTCCCAACTTGTGGGGGAAAGAAACTATGAGGGGAAGAGACAGGAGAAGGATTAACGAAAGGTGGGCTTTGAGTGTTAGATCCCCCATATTCATGAGGAATACAGTCACTAACAGAGTCAGTGTTACTGCTACCAGACATGGTGTGAAGAGAAAGGGGAGTAAAGGCAAGAGTAGACAGAGATGAGGTAGTTATACAAAGGGGGAAAACAAATAAGACTTACCCGAATAAAGGCTAAAATGAAGTGCAACGCCGGTCACTTCCAAGAGAAGAACTCCAGTGAAGGTGCAATTGAGTGGTAAAATTGCATAAAATGGCAAGGAAACAATAGCATAAATTGAGATAGATGAAAAGTGAAAAGGATAAAAGTGAAAAGGATTAATGCAAGCATAAAATGGATTTTATAAATGGAAAGGGCACAACCCAAATGACACCATCAATGCATCTGGAGGCGTTGCAATTCCCAAAGGGGACAAATGCAAAGAACGAGGAAACTCAGCCATCTTTCTGAAATTCAAATGTCCACACGCAACCTCCCCCATCATTGTAGTGACGTCATCCTGCCAGCTGTCGAAAACCATAAAGCAATTCGGGTCAAGCTCGTGCAAAGACGAACTAGACCCGAAAGTGCAAGTGTAAGGTTGTAAAATAACCAGGCCCAATAGTTCAAGGTCTGACCCAGGAATAGAACATTCTAGGTTTTCTTCGGCTACAAGACTCTCCACTAAGGAAACGAGTGGGAGAGGAAAAAATGAGAAGTGGATCACAGCATCCATTAAAATTAGGGAACTCATTGATAATGGGCCAAAGAAGCCCATCATGTATGTGTATAAATATAGGCCTTGAGGCCATGAATAAGATATTCCAGTATAGAGTAAAAAAATTACACTTACAATTTGAAGAGAAGCTAATCAGTTACAAATTCACTCTTTCAATTTAATCCTTTTTTTAAACTTTAAACTAAAACCTTTTATTTCTGAATCTTGATTCGGTGCCTCCATACTAATGATGTATTGAACTATGTACAAAGTGCACATAACACCCTTATACTTTGTATTTTAGGTGAATTGACCCCTTATTTAGAAAAATGAATTAAGAACACCCCTAATGTTTACACATTGTGCGAAAAGAACCCTTTGACAGATTTTAGACCTCTTAACGCCATTTTGCCCTTGTAATCTTTCAAAAATGCTCCAGAGATGTTTAGTGTAGAAAAATAACCGTGACAGACGAGTTATGTGCACAATACACATTATCTATCAAAAAAACAAAAAAATCAGTCTGTCATATTGTGAAAGCTACCATCACCCACCAACACGACCTATCATCAAATGAAATCATTACCAAAACTGCTGGTTTCGTGAACTAAATACTAATTTGAATTCAAGTACTAGTTTCAACAAGATAGAAAATTCGGTGTCATTTCATGATATAAGAAGGTAGACAAAAATAATTTATAAGTACTTGTTTTTTCTGAGAATTCTTGAGGACAAGAATGACAATAGACTCCAGTTTCACAATCACTTTTTGATAGCTTCGTTTACCAAAGAACCAATTAAGCCCAATAATCAAATTTACACAAGGTGTATGTAAATCGTGGTATATGTACAAGTAATTAAGGGATTTTTCGACTTGTCATATTTTTGTGGACTAATTTACATCAAATATATATTTTAGGAGTGTTTTCTGTACGTGTAGTCGTTTCGGAGGACGAACGAACAACGAGGGTATTTCAGTCCTTTTACAAATTATTTCTTAGTAAAAGAATACAAAATATGTATAAGTAATGGCCTGAGCAAACTCGTGAAAGCTAATTCTCCCATCTCCATCCATGTCAGCCTCCTTCATCATCCCGGTGAGCTCCTCGGCCGTCAAGGCATGGCCGAGCTTGGCCATGGAGTGTGCCAGCTCAGCCGCCGTGATATACCCGTTACCGTCCCGATCAAACATCCGAAACAGCTGCCTCAGCTGCTCCTCCGTGAACGGAATCAGATTTGGCGCCACAAGTGCCACCAGCTCCGAAAACTCGATCAGACCATTGCTGTTCGTGTCCACCTTTTGTATAAATGCCTCCAGCTGATCTGGACTCGGTTTCAGACCGAGTGATCGGAGCAACGATCCGAGCTCCAGCTGGGTCAGACTACCGTCGTTGTTCCGATCGAATGACCGGAAAATTTCTCGAAGCTCCGCGATATGTTCATCGTCCAACTTCACCGCCTCTTTGTCTATCATCTTTACCTATATATATATATATATATATATATATACATGCAGTACTGATTCTCTATATATTGTACTACGATTGTCTATAATAGCGATGATTTTCTACGCTTGCACTTCTATCATTTTCCCGCGAATCCTTAACTTTTTTTTTTCTTACCCTTTTGCAGCCGATTCAAGAAGATAAGAGAGATGGGTTTGGTTTATTTTCTTTTCTTTCCGTCTAAATAGTCGGAAAATTCAATACCCAACAAACATTCCGATTCGTCTTGGTGCCCCTATTTTTCCCCTGAGAGAAAACAAAATTTAATTGATTGGACTCTGTAATTGCTCTAAAATCGATGAATGTGAGCAAAATTGGCGCAATATTCGAATTGGATTGAGCAATAAATATTAGTCAGTAGGATTGAAATGCTGACCTATTTTTCTATTTTCTCTGTGATTTTTTCACCTTTTTCCCCTGGAAAGTTCCAAATTTGGCGGCAAAAGAGGCGCGGGGTCCGTGAAACGGACA
Organism: Cornus suecica; assembly: GCA_963922005.1. NCBI lineage: Eukaryota > Viridiplantae > Streptophyta > Magnoliopsida > Cornales > Cornaceae > Cornus > Cornus suecica. The sequence goes on from OY998245.1 coordinate 16,217,427, forward strand.
GGTCTTTCCAGACTTTTTCAACCGCTTTTTAAATTTGATGGAAAGCTTGGAGAGGTGGCACATGTAATGTGAGGGTTGAGATAGTGGTTCTCTACACTTGTTTTCTGTTGATTTTGCTACACCTGGCAACGTGTTTCCAAACACGCCTGACGAGTTGGATGTATATCTGATGACATGTAATTTTTATTCAGTTGCATATTGGATATGTATATATATATATATATATTTATTTATTTAAAGTAAACTCAAAATGTTGTCATTATCTATCTTGGATTCTTGGAGACTAATAATAGCCTATCTATAAATCAAGATTATTGTCGGTACTGTAGTCTGTATTGTATGTGATTATATATAACTTGCCAAATAAATCATCCTTATCTCATAAATGTGATTATCTATTATGAAAAGTCTCTCTCACATTAACTAAAAAAACCTCTTCAACGGGTGCTTTAAAGTGGCAAGGTAACATCACTAATGTGGTATTTATGTGTTAGAGTTGTCCATTTATCCCACATCGGATAAAGATGGGAAAATGAATGGGGTTTAAATGGGTGGATGTTAGCCCTACCCATTAACTTAAGCTTTTGGGTCGAACCGCAAACCATTCACCCGCCACAGTTGGTATCAGAGTCAAACTCAATTATTTATCCAGTGTCAAATTCAAAATAAAAGCAAATAAAAAGAAAAACATATCAAGAAGTTGCAAAATCAACGGAGAAACGATCCCTAAAATCAAGCATACAATACAAAAAACCATTCATTTGTATAAATAGGGGTTGAATTCTTAAGAAAAGGGATCCAATCTTTTCCAAGTCTTTCTCTATATTGACTAAACATTATTTATCTTCAGCAATTTTAGTTTTTTCTTAAAGATTTTATTCTTGTTCTCCTATCGATTGTCATCTTGTTTGCAATCAAGGATATTTTCTTTCTTAGAAGTTGAATTTGTTCGATCAATACGAACGGGCTCACACTTTTGGCGCCGTCTGTGGGAAACGAAGTTCCTAGGTTTAAAAAATGGTGACTACTAGATCCATGGGGGTTGGAGATGGATGTTAGTCACTAATTAACCCTAGAGGGGGGTGGGTGAATAGGGTGTTCAAAAATAAGTCTAACTCTTTTCGAAAATGGAACACACTATAATCAAAAATCAATTTCTCAATAAGCAAGTGGATGATTCAATTTAAACTTTTATAATAATTAATTTCAAGACAAATTAGCATACAAGATATTCAAGCAATTATAGCATGCAAAATACTCAAGTAAAGAGAAAGAGATAGAGAGATTGACACCGTGATTTTTTCGAGGTTCGGTAACTCCTACTCCTCGGCTCAAGAACCCCTTCTTGAGACTTTTCCCGATCCTTTCACTATGGCCCTTCCTTCACAGGTGGAATGGCAAACCTTTACAACACAAGCCTCTCGAGCTTGTCTCTCAATCAAGAGAACAACCCTCTCTTGAACAATCGGTGGACTTCACTTGTCCGAGATTACAAATTCGTATGTAATCAATAAAATCACTCAAGAACAAAAACACTCAAAACCCAAAGGTTTTTATGGAAGATAAATCAATATAAGCTCAAGTGTTTTTGGTGATTTTACAATAGCTCTAGAAATGTATTCTCAAAAGATATAATCAATGAATGATATTTGGAGAATAAGAAGAGATTCTAGAGGTTTTGATTTTCAAAGAAACTTGGAGAAAATCAGGTTTTCAAAGCTTGGTTTCAATGGCTTTTGAAGAGAAAATTTCTGCAGAATTTTTGATAGCTTTCTTTCTCTTTTGTATTTCAATCTCTTAATCTTCAATATACACATCTCATTCTATATATAGCATTGCATTAGGGTTTTGAAGAGTGATTATAGTATTTGAAAGACAAGAGCCGTTTGAACACCATTAAACACGATCCACAAAACATGGGAATTGTTTTCTGAAAATCTGCAGATTTTAAACAACTTCTAGTCGACTACTTCTCTATTGTAGTCGACTACAATGGACCATCTAGTCGACTAGATTGAGTTCTAGTCGACTACTTTGGACCATCTAGTCGACTAGAATGAGTTCTAGTCGACTACAATGAGTAGTCTAGTCGACTCAAGCTTGTTTCAGTCGACTCTTTTGATGTGGATGAAAAACCAATAGCTACTGGTTGAAATAGTCGACTACTAGAAAATACACAGGGTGATTCTAGTCGACTATAACAAGAAAAACATTTAATAAAAATATTTTTCTTTCCGTTTAAGTTTGGTAAAGCGTTTTTCATTTCATTTGAGTTCGGTTCATTTTATACTTGAGCTTATACGATAAAATCGACACATAAAATTACCTTGTTACAATGATCGCTCCCCGACCTATCTACCCCGAGTCTTGAGTCTTCGACTTTCGCTTTTGCCGTTGAATTAATTGATTTCCCTTTTTCGCTTCAATTTCTTTCACAACTTTTCGCTTTAAATCAAGCTTTCTTTCCGAGCTTGTTTTTCGAGTAGTTTCCTTTTCGAGTTTGATTTATGAGTCGTTCACCTGTCTTTTGCTGAAAATATAAACTCGATAATTCATTAGTATCAAACACTCTTCAATGGTTTGTTATCATCAATTTTGGAATTGTTTGCCGAAAGTAAATTTCAAAGCCAACAATGGAGAAACCTAAACAGTGCCGCAGGGAGCCGCAAACGCGATACTCCAGCGTTTAGAAGCTCTCGAAAGAGAAAATCAGGAGTTGAGGACTAGGATGAATCAAGCTGAACAACGTGCTCATCCTTTGGGGGATCAGCGAAACAACCCAGAGGATCAAGAAGAAAATATTCGGAATCAGGAGAGTTCAGCGGAGAAATCTCATACCCATCCGAGAACAGAAGGAACCGATCAGAATGTACAAGCCCCAGCCAAAGCTGTGCCCCTCGACATCATGACCAGACTTCAGAAGATCGTAGACGAGCAGGTCAAAGACCTCAGAACGCAGACACTGGCAAACATGGTGGTGGAAATAACGGCAAAAATAATCGAATCACCGTTCAATGAGGAGATCAGGCGACACAGGAGGCCGGACAAGTTTTGCATGCCGACTTTTACCAAGTTCGATGGAACGCAGGATCCCATTGAACATCTCTTTCATGTAGAGCAAATGATGACATTGGGCATGGCTGATGATGTTTTGATGTGCAAAGCCTTTTCCGCCAGCCTGATGGGACCAGCACTTCTGTGGTTCTGCCAATTGCTCGGCGGATCGATCAACTGCTTCCAGAAACTCATAGAACGCTTTCTGGCCCAATACTTTGGGAACCGGAAGCAAAAGAAGACGATATCCAACTTGTTCACAATGAGGCAAACAAAAGGGGAAAGCCTGAAAAGTTTTTTTATCATGATTTAATTTGGAGATGGGATTGATCCCGGGATGCGACCAACTGGCAGTTGTGGAGGCTTTCAAAGTGGCCATTGAGTAGGGAACCAGCTTTCACAGATCCTTAATGAAATCTACACCCTTAAACATGGGACAACTCAATTTAAGAGCTCAAGGTTATCTTAGACTGAAGGAGGATGAGTTAGTCAGAAGCCATCGTTCGGCATTGGTAAATGTAGAAGGTAAATAAAAAGATCGGATAACTCATAGCAGTAAAAAATCTGATGGCGCAAGTAGTTCCCAAACACCATTGAACCGTTCACAAGAAAAAAGACCCAGGATTGAGGAAGCGGAAACTCCACTCAGAACGTCGCTCGCAAAGCTGTTCTAGGAAAACAAATCAAAAGGTATCTTCCGCCCACCTCTGCCAATGAGGATGGCTCCGGAGCTGAAGGACATGTCAAAGCACTGCGCGTTCCATAATGACTTTGGTCATTTGACCAATGATTGTAGGAATCTGAGAAAGCAAGTTGAGGCAATGATCACACGATGAAAACTCAAGGAGTATGTTGATAGAGGTGCCCGAACTCAAGATCGTGCAAAGAACAACAAAGTCATTGATGGACAACCAATAAAAATTATAGATACCATTCATGGAAAACTAGAGGATGACGAGGAAAGTCGATCGGTGTAGCGCTCATGAATGAGGAACACCAATAAAATCAGAAGGATAGGCGATGTGAACGCGATTGGCAACTTTTCGACACCAACCATCTCGTTCACCCAGGAGGATTTAAGGAGGGTGCAACTCCCGCACGAGGATCCGCTTGTAATCTTTCTCATAATTTTAAATTGTTTAGTAAAACAAGTCTTAATTGATCCAGGGAGCAACACAAATGTCTTGACCAAATTGGCTTTCGAAAAGATCGGCATCAGCCCAGGCTTAATCAGATCGACCACAAATCCGTTGGCTGGGTTTGACGGATGAAGGGTGAGCTCGATTAGGGTTCTAACTCTGCCAGTCACAACGGGGAAGCGCACCCTGACAGAGAATTTCGTGCTGGTGGACGTTCAACCTTCCTATAACCTGATCATAGGAAGATGATGGATCCACAGAATGCAAGGCGTACCATCTACACTTCATCAGGTAATGAGGTGTGTTAATCCCTCAGAAAGAGGTTTCGTTGATATTCGAAGCGATCAAGTTGTGGCCAAGGAATGCTACTCAATCATTTCAAAATGTCTGAAGTTAGTAGAAGATGATCTTCCCTTATAGCAATTACCGAAATCCGTTGATCAACCTGATCAGGACGATAGGTCAGAGGAGGAAACCATATTGGTGGATCTGATCGATGAAAGAAAAAACAGAACAACAAAAATTGGAGTTCGCCTCAGCCCGGTAGAAAGGAACGAATTGATCACGCTGCTCAATGCCAACGTCGATGTTTTTGCTTGGGAGCACAGTGACATGCCAGGTATTAACCCTCAAATTATTATGCATAGTTTGAGTATTAACCCAAATGGAGTTCCAGTGCGACAACGCCGTCGCCGGATAAGTCCCGAATGTGGAAGGTTCGTATCCGAGGAGGTTGATCGGCTCTTGATTGTAGGCTTCATTAGGTGAGTCCGTTATCCAAGTTGGCTGTCCAACGTGGTCATGGTACAAAAGAAGAACAGGAAGTTCAGAATGTGCGTAGACTTTACAAATCTGAACAAGGCATGCCCAAAGGATAGCTTTCCGCTCCCGAAAATTGATCAAATGATCGATGCAACTACTGGGTTTGAGCGTCTTAGCTTCCTCGATGCTTATTCAGGCTACAACCAAATTCCAATGAATCCAAAAGACGAGGACAAAACATCGTTCATCATTGAAAAAGGCACATTCTGCTATAAAGTGATGCCGTTCGGTTTAAAGAATGTCGAGGCCACATACCAGCGACTAGTTAACATGATCTTCAAAAAGTAGATTGGAGACACAATGGAGGCATATATCGATGATATGGTTGTTAAAAGCAAGAAGAGAGACGGTCACTTTTGTCATTTGGAGGACGTCTTCTCATCATTACGAACACATCAAATGAAGCTCAACCCAGACAAATGCACATTTGGGGTTGCTTCCAGTCAATTCTTGGGACACATCGTCAATAAAGAAGGAATCAAGGCTAGGCCAGTCCAAATTCAGGCACTTATCTAGATGAAAGCTCCAAGAACCCCGAGGGAGATCCAGGTTTTGATAAGAAGAATAACAACGCTCAGCAGGTTCATTTCAAAGCTCTCGGATCGATGTAAACCGTTCTTCGATGTGGTTAGATCCAAACGAACGATCGAGTGGGGGCAAAAACAACAAGAAGATTTTGATCAATTGAAGCATTACATGGCCAGGCCACCAATATTGGCAACTCCCAGAGAGCATAAAATGCTCACACTGTACCTAGCGGTTTCCTCAAACGCCGTTAGTTCAGTTCTAATGAAAAATGATGGAAATTGTCAGTTTCCTATTTAATATGCAAGCAAGACACTGCTCGATATAGAGAAAATATACTCAAAAATAGAAAAAATAATCTTGGTGTTGATACAAGCTAAACGAAAGCTACACCATTACTTTGAGTCTCATCCGATCGTTATTCCAACAACCTTTCCGATCCGAACCATCCTAGCAAAGACATATTTTTTCTGGTCGAACAACGAAGTGGTCGATCGAATTAAGTACGTTCGAACTATCATTTGAGCCCAGAACTTTGATAAAGGGACAAACGGTAGCGGATTTCCTACTCGAGTACGAAGCTGACGATAGAGAAGCCGAAATAGAAGGGCCGGTATGGAAGCTATACGTAGATGGATCAGTGAACGATATGGGGGCAGGTCTCGGAGTAGAGCTGATCGCCCCAGAAGGAACAAAGTTGCAATAATCTATAAGACTCAACTTTCAAAGTTCGAACAATGAGGCGGAATACGAAACACTGTTAGCTGGACTCAGATTAACAAGATAACTCCAAATCCAGAAGGTAGCAGTGTTTAGTGATTCACAATTATTCATTAAACAAATCAATGAGAGTTTTGATACGAAGGAAGGAAGGATGCAAGAGTACAAGAGGGCGATAGAGAAGGAAGTGCAAAGTTTTTAGCTGATAACATTCGCACAGATTCCAAGAGCGGACAATGAAGCAGCTGATCATTTAGTAAACCAAGCTTCAATGGTAGGAGAAGATATGACCAGTCATCCCCATCAATGAGCTGGACGAACCTTCGATGGGCAAGAAAGATGAAGTATTCATTATACTATACGAACCAAGTTGGATCAATCCTATATTGACGTACTTACAGACCGGCCTACTTCCGGAAGATCGTAGAAAAACAAGAAAAGTGAAAACATCCTCAGTAAAATATGTTGTGGTTGATGGTACCTTATATCGAAGGTCATTAACTAGTCCCTATCTAAGGTGTTTGACTCCTTCAGAAGCAAGGGAAGTCCTCAAACAATTACACGAGGGATCATGCGGGGGGACACACAAAGGGTAGATCGCTCTCTCATAGGGTAATCACTCAAGGATATTTTTTGCCATGCATGATTCGTGATGCAGAGGAGTACTCAAGAAGATGTGACAAATGCCAGAGGCATGCCAACATAATTCACCAGCCAACAGAGCTTTTGTCAGCAATGGCAGCACTTGTACCGTTCGCTCGATGAGGGATGGACTCTATTGGGCTGTTGACTCGGGCATCATCAAATAAAAAACACGTATTACTGGCCACAGACTATTTCATAAAATAGGTGGAGGCAAAAACATACATAAGAATAACTCATGTCCAGGTGATAGATTTCATTTTAAACCACATAATTTATAGATTTGGCATACCCAAATATATTATGATGGACAATGGTACTAATCTGGATAATCAGCATGTACGAAAAATTCTTGATGAATATGGAATCAACCAGAACCTGTCATCGGTCAACTATCCGCAGGCGAACGGGCAGAGACAGAAATTCCCATGACCAGAACATACTTTTTCGACCCTAATCAAAACGAAGAAATACTCAGAATCGAAGGAGACTTGATTGATGAGAAGAGAGAGATGGCATCGATCAGATTGGCAGCATACCTACAAAGGCTGATGAGGAGCTACAATAGAAAGGTGAAGCCTAGATCATTTCAGGTAGGAGAACATGTCACGCCCCGAATCCGAAAACTCGGATAATGACTTATATTTAATTAAAATTTATAAAATATCAAATGGCCAAACTGGTCAACCGACACTGTTTAAATGGTACAATTCACTAGAGCGGGAGCAAAATAGAAATAATAAAATCACACACCAATCCGGAAATCAAATCAAATTACAACACGAACACACTAGTCCAAAGCCAAACAAGTACGAATCATAATAAGCACACAATCTCCATTATTACATAAAGATGTAATTATTATAGGTTCAAATTCCACAAATTTTCAATAGCTCACGCATCATCCACCAACGGTTCTTTTCCTGAAAAATGTTAGGGGGTGAGCACAAACGACCCAGTAGAGAAAAATCATGAAGCGTAAGATTCCGCAAGTATGTAAATTAATGAATACATATAGGGTCAAGTCTCTACCCTAGTCCAATATCATGATATAAATGCATAAGGAATCACAATATAAACTCATGTATAACAATTTAAATAATACCATCAAGATAATTTAAAGGTTCTATAATCACGAAATTAAAATCAATACTCTCAATACAAACTCAAATCCAACTATCACAACTGAGATAACATCAAATTCAAAATCATCAAATGTGAAACAAACCCTAAGACATGAACTACCTGTTCATCTACCTAGCCATCTTGGGGCTACTAACCCTACGGTGACGTCAACCAATCGCGCGATAATTCGAGGACTTGCACCCCGGGAGCTCCTTCGTCCCCCCATTACTCACACCACACGACCATTTCCCAAAATCAACAACCAATCCACCATTCATAAATGTCATTCATATGCGCATATAAATAATAAATATATACGCACTCTATGATCCACCTAATAAAAATTCTATCGTGGCATGAATCAATGCATTTAAACACATTAATGCAATTTCACAACTCATATAAAAAATAGCACAATATGATGATGAATCTATATATAAACATTAAAATGCGTAAATGAAGATTCTTAAACTCACACGATACCCCAATAAATCCCTACCTCAACTTGATAAAATATCCAGTAAAATACCAACAATCAAAACAATATGGTTGTGTAGAGAATGAAGAAACGAACGGTTCTCCATTCACGCCTTCATTTGTACCTTGTTATGCCTGAAACCAATTAACACATATTGAATAATTTTTATATACATAACCATATTTATTTTTATAATAAGATTTTCCAATAAACATTTGGATATATATAAATATCTACTCAAAAATATTCGGGATTAATAGACAAAATTTAGCTACTTAATTAAGAATCGAAAAGTTTGGTTTCGAATACTACCGTAAAACGGACAACAGGTAATCTATGATTTTTAGAAACATCTACAGGTTTTATAAAAATATGAAATTTACAGGATACACGCCAAACCTCTGCGTAGGTTTACTGTAAAATTTTCATAAGGTTTAATCAAAGGACAGTGGTCCAAAATAATTATAAAAGACAGCTTTCCTAACAATTCCGAAAACTGAATACCCTTTACTCCAAGATTTTTACAAAAATATACATGAATTATATGACTACCAAGATCTCCAGATTTACATCTTATATACTCAAGATCATGTGATAAAATTATAAGTACAAAATTAGAATTATAGATAGCTCAAATTGGTAACACAAGTTCCGGATCTAAACTATGATTGAAACTAAACAGTTACTACTCAACAATTTTTCTTACTAGTATAAATTAACTTAAAATTCTTGATCTTTAGTACATATGTTCTATACATATACAAAATGTTATAATAAAAGTTTCACAATTTATAAGAATACGAAACCATATGAAACAATTGACTAAACCGAAACCGAAATTGGATCAACAAGCAGTAAAATATCACTGTATAGCCTAATTCCGTGATTTATAGAAAATTAAATATTTATCTAAATGATCTGAATTTTTGAGAGATGATAATAGACATATACTAAAGCATACTATAAAAGTTTCAAAAATTTATAAATAATTTAACATGGTCTATAAATTTCTCAAACCGAGTACAAAAACGGTATGCAGCAACAACAATATCCGAATAACATGTTTTTCCTAGATTTTTAATTAAATCTCTACTTATCTATAAATTCTGAAATTTTCAGGAACATATAATCACATACCTATATATGATCTGTAAAATTTTCATAAACTAATTTTGATCCGTACATATATTATAAATTAGAGATCTAAAGCCTTGATTTTCACTAAACATGTAAACTAGTAATCTGGAATTTTTGTAAAATAGAAATAAAATCAAGTAATGAACATCACATATTGAAATTGGTCTTAAACCGAAGATCGGAACACGTAGAACAACTCCTTAGTTCAACTCTTGAGCAAATTCCCAAAGAAAACTCAAGAAAATGAAGGAGGGAGAAGGATAATGAAATATGGAGAGAACAAGGAACCTTCCTCAACACTTAGTCTTCAACTAACGTATACATATATCAACTTTGAGTAATGAAATTTGAGTGGAATGACACTTCATTATTGCCACAAACTAAAGCAATTTGATTTTTAAAAAGATGTAGACAATTGGAATAAAATGATGAAAGAATTGTGGATGACCATCCATGTGTCCACTTGTGAATAAAATACAAAAAGACCCAATATTTTAATAAATTGCAAAACAATCCTAACATATGCATATACACATATATATACCAAAACAATAATTGTTGGTTCAATTGAATGAAATTGTAACTTTAATTCTAATAAGTCCATGTGACATATGAGATGTGACCAAAAATAATAATTGTGACAATGGTTCTCAAATTTTTAATACAATTTAACTCCTCAAATTATGAACATATCAATTTACCCATTGGTTATTTATTTTCCAAAAACACTTCCAATAATTTTCATTATTAAAAAAAAATGAAATTACGCAACTTACTAATTTAATAACAAATATAACACGTAAGTCATGCTAACTACATAAACACGTTATGCATGAAATCACATAAGCACTTAATTGCAAATATATATTTTTTTATTAGGACGTAAAATTACTGGACGTTACAGAACACGTGCTCAGAGTCCTAGCTAAAAGATCAAACAAGCTGGATCTTACGTGGGATGGGCCATACACTATTATCGAAATGATCGGCAAAGGCGCTTATCGGTTGGCCGATCGACACGGAAACGTGATTGAACGAGCTTGGAATGTGATTCATTTGAAAAGATATTATCAGTAAGCACAATGACATTTTGTTTTCTAGAATCAATAAAATTTCAAGTTCAATTTTTATAAATATAGCTTGAATTCTGCGTTCAAATATTAAAAGCGAAAAGAGAAACATTTAATGTTTAACACAAGTTCAAGGGTACATTTCCTTGCCCAAAAAAAAAAAACAATTCAGTGCACATGTACCAAGCATTCATAAAAAGACCATCAACAGGATGACACATGTTCAAGTATAAAGTGAAAAAGCACCAAATTCAAAAAAAAAAAAAACATTAGAGCAAAGGCACCAAGAGATCATAAGTAAAGCTCTTTAGAAAGACCATTCAGAGGATGGAAATGTAACACCCCGTATTATTTTTATTTTTCTTGAAATTATTTTATAATTTAATTTCGGTTATGACGTCACTTATTCATGACGTCTTGGTTATTCTTGGTATTTTGTGTGTAAATTTTTCACGTTTTTGTTTAAAGTCAAGTGGACGACTTTACGATTTCTCATTAAAGACTTCGTGGACTGTATTTATTGTTGACTACGCGGGTTTCGTTTCGACGTTTAGTGTTTGGCGTTTCAATGGAGCGATGACATATTTTATTTTATTGAGCTTGTTAGGTGTTCCGATGTTTGGGTTCTTACCCTGGTGTATTTATTCCGGACTATTTTAGTTAATTGGCGTCCTGTCAATTTTTTCGATTCGCGTGACCACACTTGGGAGTTGATCCGTTATTTTTTGGGATTAAATATGCCTATATAGATTATTGTATATAATTATATAGAGGAGGGGTTTTATTTAATTAGTATATGTATTATTTAGATACATATATATATATATCCAAGTAGGGTGTTACGCATTTATTTAATTTGGTCACAACACCTTTGTCACATGGACCTATTATAATAGATGGTATAAAATTCAAAGGAAATTGAATTGTATATACTCATATATGAATATATCATATACACGCGCGCAAGGGCTCTTCTCATTCACAAACTCCAGACCTGCTCTTTCTTCCCGACACGACTGTGATTCTCCTTCCTCCTCTATCTTTGGTCGACGACGGCCACCATCATCACTTTCATCTTGCATGCGACGGAGAGAGGGAGAGCTGGAGAGAGAGTGATGGTCGCGCAGAGGAGGCGCGACTTATGGGGGAGTCGTTGGCTGAGGTGGAACGCAGATGACGATTGGAGGTGGCATGACGACGCTGAGGGTGGCGTGCAGCAGCGAGGATGTCACAGCAGTGGTGAGGTGGTTTGCGCATATGCGACGTGCATAGCAACGCGATAGTGCATTTTCGGCCATTTTTTTGGGTCGACTTCCCGATGTAGGTTTGGACTGAAATTTTGAGGAAAGCTTTGTATCGATCCTAGGTACGATATACTAAAATTTTGTATTTTTTCGTTGAGCGGTTTATCTGGAAATTCGATTTATAAGTTCGAATTTTCATTTGGGTTATATTAGATTTATTCAAATTTAATAACCTATTACTAATAGGCTTCGGATATATTGATTAGGTCGTCGAGGCAGACGTTTCAAAATATTTGAAATTATATTCGGATGACTTTGGTCGGCGGGCTCCATATTCGGGCATCGACATTGTTCACATGGGCCGTTTCGGGGCTGTTTTATGCGTATATTAAGGTGGGAAAATTATTCTTATTTCTGTATCATTGATGTGGTTTGGGTGTATAAACCCGTATTTATTTTAATTTAGATATATATTAAATTGTGAATTTAAAATATCTATAATTGGGTTAGAAGCGAAACAGGACTTAGAAATTAATTTGAGAAATTAAATAAATTATTTTTTTGCAAAATTAAATTAATACCTATTTGAAATGAATGAGAATAGGTGGCCTAGTAACCCCTTGAAAATTAAAATGGGTTAGAAAAATTTGTAAAAGTTGGACGTGAACTTAAAACACGATATTAGTTCCCCTTTCGATTGTGTTTATCAGAATTAAAACATGTTAGGGGATATGTGAACGTGAAGGAAGTGAAAGCTTAGATGTTATGCCAGTTCCCCTTATGATATGTGTATTATTACTTTAAGTGAATTAAAAAACATGTTTAAAGGAATGAAATTGTTTCCTTGTGATTTAAATGTTTTAATTGAAATAAAAACATGTAAATAGAAATAAAAATTTTATTCTCGTAGTTTATTGCCTTAGTGAATTAAAAGCATGTTGGAGAATATTTTCATAAATATGATGCATTGCATATTTATGTTGAGACATGGTTTTTATTGAGGCCCTGTATGCATATTGAGTACACCGTGTCATGTTGAGTACATGTGTCACGCCCCAAATTTTTTTTCCTAGGACTCCGAAACCCGAGCCTAAGAGCTAAGGGAGTGATTGCGGAAGTAAAAAGAAACGAGAACCAAAAGACATTCAGTCATCAAACACCCACAAAGGGTTGCAATGAATGCCCAGATACCATGCTGTCACGCCCCTAAAGGGTGACGCAAACCAAGCGACTACTAGAGTCAACAATAACAAAGAAGTACATGGAATAACAATAAGAATATACTCCATGCCAACCCGAATACTAAAAACACAAGAGTATCCTCAGATACCAACAGACACGCTCCTAAATCCCTAAGACTCCCGAACTGGGACATCCAAGGAATCCAAGATGTGATCCTTAATACGAATGACCAACTAAGACATCATTAACCAAGAAAACACATGGGTTAATGATAGAAATGGTATATTCCATACCCAAATGACTAATAAAACTAAGCAGCGGAATCTAACGAAAATCCGGCAGAGTTCCGTTTGTAAATGGAACATCCGGACAACCAAACACAACACAATAACCTGCCCAAATCAATTCAATAATCACAATGGTTTCCAAGCCCCACATTCATCAATCTACTAGGGCCGAGGTAGTGGAAAGAAACCAAAACTCCTCCAAACCCTCTAATATCAACAGAGCCACAAATGCTCGAATAAAAATACAGAAAAGCACCTAGCTGTGCGGAATAGATACAATACATCCTGAAAGAATAAAGACAGGAAAACAAAAGATACATCAACAGGGATATGCCAACAGACTGGCTCCCAAAAGAAAATACATAACAATCTCATAACAATGGGTAGAGAAATTGAAAGAGGATACCTATCATCCCCAAACCCAGTCGTGCTGCAACCGTAACCGCATCACCCAACGCAACTCCAAAACCTGTAATAAGGAAACAAAAGAAAGCTGTCGTTGCACTGCATCCTGCCCATAGCCGTATAATCCCTGCAACCTGGCGTGGGAATACCATGGGGCAAATGAAATACCCCTGTGAGCAAATAAGCTCAGTGGGAAAAGATACTCTAACTACCACATCCTCTGGTAGTTTAGGTAATGCCAAACCGTCTAATAAGATACATATATCTAGCCCAACTAATCCTATCCACGCAAACCCAAGGCACACGCTCGTAAGCTACCGTAAACGAGTATATATATATATCGGGAATATATATATATATAAATATATAAATACACAACAAGAGTCTATACGGTACGACTAAGACTCGTACTCCAAGAACCCACACCGGTAGTCTACACTACTCTCACCAACGTACACTAGGTACACTACACCCGAATCAAACCTAACAAATCATCAATTACTCACAACTCAAATCAGAAGATCCAACAGAGGACATCACACTCACCTCTAACATCCATAGGAATCAAATCCACCACTAGTACCAAGGAATACTCAAATCCTACACCCCGATAACACAGGAAGGAAAACACCCACGTCCTTGCGTACTAACACAACCATCCTCAATATATATATATATATATATACAACAAACCTCATCCCAGTCCTAGAGAAAGTCTACCTCTCAAGGGCTAGATCACCTCAATCATATCTCCACATAAACCCCTCAATTGCTATCTCCAACAATGTCAATAAATCACCAACACTCTCACTAAGGATAAGAAAGACCCCGTAAGAGTCAAGAACCCAATCAAAGGAAAATAAATACCAATGCTAACCAACAGATAACCGAGACAACAATGTCAAGGTTAAAACACCACAAGTGAACAAGGAAAGAACACCAAAAGGGAACAAGGAAACCAAAAACGAATGGCCGAGAGAGGGAGTAATAAAAAGATGAATACCAGAGATTCAATAGTTTTTAAGAAAAAGGTTTTCAAACTCGAACCAATCCTTTTGTTATCCATGCCCCTAACGTAAGAAAAACTCATATCACCTAGGTGGTGATACCAATAACCCAGAAAAGGAAAAGGCAACACTATATGTGTGCACTGAACAACAACATGCCTCAATCCGAGACTTAAGCATGATAGGAAACAAAGGTGAAACAATGGAACACCTTTCAAAACTCTACAAGATGAGATATTGAGAAAGAAGTCTCGAAATCTCAGAATCCCAAGAAAATAATAAAATGGTTTTACTTTTAAGAACCACATAGTAAAAATGACCGTCTTGCCCCCGGTCTCCGTCAGTTGCCATCACAGGCTTTTAAAAGTTGAAAATCTTTTTAAAGAAGATCCTAAGATCATTTTATAAGTATTAAAACTTTTCATTTTACGGGGGTAGGCGAAAACGGGTTTTTCCTTTTAAATATAAAGAGTTTGTTTCAAGGTTTAGAAAACACCGTTTTCGAAATGACAGTCAAATAAGAGAAACACAACTCTATGAATTCCTGTAATGTCCGAGAGGACAGTAAAGGAAGAGCAACATGTTGGACTCACGGAAGACAACCATCCGTTCCAACTCCACCAAATCAAATGACACCACGAGGAAGAGGTTCGGCACCACACCATAACCGACAACTCAAGGAATGACATACAAGTCAACGACTACGTACTAGTGTACAAAACACAGTACCAGGAATGCTTAAGGGAAGGGACTAAGCATAAGAACCAAGACTGTCAGACTACAGTACCTCGAGTACTTAATGAATCCCTAATCATAACCTCTTCTCATCAATCAAAATCTCACACAAGTCATCACTCGCCTTCTCTAAGGCCTCAATTATCAATGACACAAAAATCATCCCTAATCTCAAATCTCCAAAAGAGTTCACACAACTAACCACGATCACCAAACTACTAATCACAATCACAAGGCTACTAACCACAATCACAAGACTGCTAACCACAATCTCTAAGGCCTCAACTCAAAGTCAAGCCTACGATCCACCACTAGCCTCAACTAGCCACCTAAATCACTATGCCAATACGCATAACCTCCCCCAAGGGCACTAAGGTATACAACAAGTATAAAGATATACGTTTCATTTATACTTATTAATAATCGCCACATTTAAAGTCTTGTTTCACATTATTCATTTTCATCTGAGCATTTATAAAATATGAATTTAATTCGCAATATTCATAACTAGCATGCTCCAACATCACATGTAATAGAGCACATATACATGTTAAATGAGATCACATAAACAGTGTGCAGTGTAATGTGACTCAACACCCCACGTGATACACACACAAAATCACACCCTTCCCAAGGGTAACGGATACATACTCTGTCCACTCATCATAGTGTAGAGTTACCACGCCGACCCTTCCCAAGTGATTTTTCTCTCTATCACTTCAATAGGGAAGGCGGTTGTACGAGAGCCCAGCTTGCAACTCCGTACGCCATGACTACCATAAAGTCAAGAACATGAGCCTCTACCTGGACTCCTAACTCACATTTGTCGGCTTTTTAGTTCCGTAGGCGTGATACCTCCTGGCCAGTTGTTGTGATGATCTGACACAAACGTCTACTAGTGCCCCACGCACAAAGGAAGTAGACCACACCAAATGATCTCTCCCTGTCAATGGTGAAACCGTGCAGTACATGCACCAACACCCATGTGCTCACACGACATGGTGTACAATCAAATCACATCTCAACATAAATATATCATGCATCATATTTATGTAATTATCCACATGATAATATCAACAAAAATTCTCAAATCTCTTTACATGCTTTAAAAATACAATAAAACATTTAAATCATATGAAAACAATTTCATATATAACTCATATTTTCTAAAATATATTTTCTTAATTCTTTAGAAAATATTTCAATTTCCCTTATCATTTCTTTAAAATAATTTAAACAGATAATTCACGTATAATAAGAGGAGCCTAGCATGGCGTCTAAGTCTCTCACATCCAACGTTTACAAATTTTTCTAGCCCATTTAATGCTCCAGGGAATTTCTAAGTCGTCTATTCCTATTCAATTTAAATAGGAATTTAATTAATCACATAGGAAATAATTTAATTAATTTTCTTAAATTAATTCCTAAGTCCAATTCCGATTCTAAACGAATTATAGATATTTAAATTAACGATTTAAAATATCTATATTAAATTAAATAAGGATTTTACACCCCTAAACTACTTCAATAATACGGAGTGAGAAATATAATTTCCCACCTGAAATACGCTTACAGAACAGTACCGGCGCCCGAATATGACGCCCGCCGACCAAAGTCGTTCGAAAAATATTTCGAATACATCGAAATGTCCGTCTCGATAACCTATACGATATATACGAAGCCCATTAGCAATAGGTTAATTAATTTGGTTAAATCTAAAATACCCCAAACGAAAATTCGAAACTTCAAATCGAATTTTCCGACAAACCGTTCAACGAAAAATTACAAAATTTTTACACGTCGTAGACATATAGGCGAAGCTACCCTCCAAAAATAAGCCCAAACCGAGGTCGGGAAGTCGACCGAAAAAATGGTCGAAGTTTCTGGCCAGACTGCACTGTTGCGCGAACTGCTACAGTACGGTCGCCTCTGCGCGACTCAGCTGCTGCGCCACCACCTGCAGCTCCGGCGACCCCTGCACGACGCCGCCATCCGCCGCCGCCTCTCGCCGCTGTTGTAGCGTCACTGCTCCCGCCCGACTCCTCTACATGCAGCTCATCACCAGCCCAAGCTCTCTCTCTCTCTCTCAAGCTGCCGACAACAATGGAGGGTGATCGCCGCTCAATGGAGAAGAGAAAGAGGTTGCGTGTGAAGGAGAGGATGAAGCAGAGTGTAGCAGGTCTGTTGTAGGTGAGGAGAAGGGTAGCGTATACATGTATACATATATATGTACTAATTGCAAAAGCAACCCTCTAAATGTCAATAATTGCGAAATAACCCCACTTCAATGATATATATATAATCAAATATATATATATATATAATAAATCCCAACAATTACCGGAAGCCTCCAATTAATATTGCGTCAACCCGTAAGTTCGCAGAACGCCCAATAACCAAATTAGTCCGAAAGAATTACACCGGGTTAGGAACCCAAACGTTGGAACACCGTGAAAGTAACTTAATACGCTTCACACCGGATCCGTAAAATTATTAATACTGTAACCGAAATAATCGAAACGATACCGTGTAGTCGATAACAAGAATTCGCGTAGTCGTCCAGGAGAAACCATAAAGTCATCCAGTCGACTTTAAAACTAAACGCGAAAAATTTACAGGTATCAAATACCAAGAATAAATAATATGTCATGAACAAGTGACGTCATAACCGAAATTAAGATAAATATAATTTCAGGAAAAAGGAAAATAACACGGGGTGTTACAACATGAGTGTTGGTCTATGCCGGTTGTGTAACCATGTGTGAGTTTGACTAGTGTCGGATAGTCGAAGTTATCATAAATATGATAAAATACATATTTATATTGATTTGTGTCAAATCGTCGCAACAACTGGCTAGGAGGTGTCCCCCACCTATGGAACTAAAAAGCCAAAAATGTGATATAGGGTTGGTCGTCCCATTCTCAAAGTCGCAGGTCATCTCGTTCATTTGATCTCCGGATCCTAAGTCACGGGTCATCTCATGCATTTGATCTTCGGATCCTAAGTCACGGGTTGTCTCGTGCAATCATTTTCCTTGTTGAAAGTGAGAAATGTCAAAATCACTTGAGAAGAATCGGTGCGGTACTCATTCTAATTGTAAATTGGTCGAGTATGTATCCGTGGACCCTCTGTGTAGGGTGTGTTGTCGTGTGTGTACCACGGGTGGTGTTGAGTCACATTGCATTTGTGTAGCATTTATGCGATTCTATTTGACATGTAGACTATGATGTTATTACATGTGGATTTTGGAACAGGTTTATTATGTGCTATTATTACCTGTGGATTTTGGAGCATGTTGATTATGAATATTGTGAAATAAATTCATATTGTATTAAAATGCTCAACTAAAAATGAATAATGTGAAAGAAAAATTATTACATGCGGTAATTATTAAAGTATAATGAAATGTATATTTTTATACTTGTGATTATATACTTTTGTGCTTTTAGGGGGGTTAAGTATATTGGTGTATTGACCTCTATGGACATTTGAGGTTAGTGATGGACTGTATAGTCGATTTTGATTTGATATCGACGGGTGATGAGATTGTAAACCTAGTTGATTGTGTAGTATCAACGGTGAGTTGAGGCCTTGAGAATGCGGGTGATAGTCTTATGGATTTGGTCAATTGCGTAGTACTGACTAAATAGAGGTTTCTTTCATACTTAAAGAATTGTATCATTTATCATATTTATTTTGAGGTTTTAAGTGTGGTTAGACGAGGTTGTGATTAAACATGTCTGGTTGAGTAACAATGGTCTCTTGATTCTGTTAGTAATCTAGAGAGTTAGTATCAAATATGAAATTGAGGATAGGATGAATTGGAAGAGGTATTGATTGAAACTAGTTAGTTCCATGATATCGGTCACTAGTTTTCCCTTGTCATGATCTTAAGGGGTATAAGTGAGTTTATTAAGTACTCGAGGTACTGTAACTTTACAGTCTTGTTTCTCATGCTTAGTTCATTCTTCTAAGAATTCCTTGTACTATCCTTTGTATACTAGTGGATATGTTTTTGACTTGTATGTCACTCCTTGAGCAGTCGGTTACGGCGTGGTGCCGAACCTCTTTCTCGCGCTGTCATTTGATTTTGTGGAGTTGGAAACGGAAGGTTGTGTTCCGTGAGTCCAACGTATTGTTCTTCCTTCATTGTCCTCTTAGACATTATGGGAATCCTTGGAGTTGTAGTCACTCTTATCTGGTTATCTATCGGAGACGGAGTTTTTTAAGTTTTGAAAACAAACTCATTCGTATTTAAAAAGAAAAACCCGTTTTTGCCTACCCCGTAGCCAGGACAGGCGAATGACGGAGACCGGGGGCAAGACGGTCATTTTCACTGCGTGAATTTTTAAAGAAAACCTATTTTATAGAAATTCTCAAGATTTTGAGATTCCGAGACTTATTTTTCAAGATCTCGACCTGTTGAGTTTTGAAAGGTATTTTCTTATTTCACCTTTGCTTCTGATCATTTTTAAGTCTTAGGTTTTAGGTTTGTTGTTGTTCAGTGCACACATATAGTTTTGTATTTCCCTTCTTCTTGGTCGTTGATGTCACCACCTAGGTGATTTAAGTTGTTACACGTGTTAGGGGCATGAATGCAGAATGGATTGGTTTATTTTGTTCGAGTGTTTTCCCTAAGCACTTGTGGTGTTTTTAACCTTGATATTGTTATCTCGGTTATCCGTTGGTTTAGCATTAGGACCTCTTTTTCCTTGCTTTGTTTCTTGACCCTTGTGTGGTTGTTTATGAGAGTAGTGTCCATGTATTCTCCGTGTTTTAATTTGGTTAGCTTTCCTGATGCATAGTGAGAGTGTTGGTAAATTACTGATCATATTAGAGATAGTATTATGAAATTCATATGGTGATATGATTGAGGTGATCCAGTCATTGAGAGGTAGATTTACTCTAGGAATGGGATGATGTTTCTTATATATATATATATATATATATATATATATATATATTGTTAATATATATATATATAGATGACGATTGTGTTAGTACGCAAAGACGTGAGTGTTTTATCTCCCGTGTTCTCGGGGAGTGGGTTATGAGTCTTTCTTGGTACTAGTTGTGGATTTTGATTCCTTTGGATATTAGAGGTGAGTGTGATTCCCTCTGTTTGGATCTTCTGTTAGCGTTGTGAGCGCTTGATGATTTGTTAGATTGGACCTGGGTGTCGTGTATGTTGTGAGAGTAGTGTAGACTATCGATAATGATACTTGGAGTACGAGTCTTAGTCATACATTATAGACTCATGTTGTGTACTTATATATATGTATATATATATCCCCGATATATACTTATTTATGGTAGTTTATGAGTACGTGCCTTGTGTTTTCGTGGCTGGAATTTGTTAGGTTATGTATCTTGCTGGATGGTTTAGCATTACCTAAACAATCAGAGGATGTGGTAGTTAGGATATCATTTTTCCCACTGAGCTTATTTGCTTACAGGGGTATTTCATTGCCCCCTGGTATTCCCACACCAGGTTGCAGGAAATGTTACGGCTACGGGCAGCATGCGGTGCAATGACAACTTTCTTTTATTTTCCTTGTTACAGGTTTTGGAGTTGCGTTGAGTGATGCGGTTATGGTTGCAGCGCGGTTGGTTTGGGGACGATAGCTATCTGTTGTTTCCTTTATCATCTGGTTCCCATTTTGTATGGGATTGCAATGTATTTCTCTTGGGAGCCAGTTTGTTGGCATATCCTTATTGGTGTATCTTTTATTTTCCTATATTTATTATTTCAGGATGTCATTATAACTATTCGACATTGCCATGTGTATTTCTGTATTCTTATTCGAGCATTTGTGACTCTGTTGATTATAGAAGGTTGTGCAGGGGTTGGTGGTTTCTTTCCACTACCTCGGCCCTAGTGGGATTGATGAATGTTGGACTGTGAGCCATTGTTGTTGTCGAATTGTTATTGCCAGGTTATTCTGTGGAGTTGTGTTTTCGGGATGTTCCATTTACAAACGGAACTCTGCCGGATTTTCGTTGGATTCCGCTGTTGTATTTCTACCATTCAATTGGGTATGAAATATATTATTTTCATCATTATTCCTTATGTTTTAATAGTTAATGATATCTTAGTTGGTCGTTTATTGTATGGATCACACCCCGGATTCCTTAGATGTCCCAGTTCGGGAGTCTTAGGAATTTAGGGGCGTGACAACTTGGTATCAGAGCATTTTGTTGAGTTTTTATCATTCAGTTAGGCATGAAATATGTTATTTTCTTTGTTATTCCATGTATTTTATTATTATTGTTGACTATAGTGGTCGTTTGACTTACGTTACCCCTTGGAAATTCGCTGATTCTCCGGGTTGGAGTTTCGGGAATTTTTGGGGCATGACAGGAAAAGTCTTTAGTAATTGTTCAAGATTATGAGTGCGAAGAGCACCAAAACAAAGCTCACAAATAAGCTTTCATGAAAGACCATCAAAAGCAGATGGCAAAACAAAAATTGTGTACATGTTTAGAACAAAATTAGGTGCCATGCACCCATTGCTCACATCATGAGCAAAAAAGTAATCAAAATATTCTTACAAACCCAAAAATTAAATTGTTCAAAATGATCTGGAGTACTAAGAAGGAGCTGCATCCTGAGGATGAACATTGGCTTCGGAGTTAACGGCTTGGACAAAGATGGATTGAGCATCGCTCTTCGGCACGCCGGATGAAACATTTTTATCAACTGGAACGGCATAGATAGGTTCAGGGATGGGAATTGGAATGAATCCGTGCTATAAGAATTGAGCGAAGTCCTTCTCATCCCTACTTGGCTCAAGATCCTTGTACAGATGAGCAACCTCCCACGCCGCATCATGGCTATCTGGATCGTTGTACTTGCTCTCAGAGGGATCAAGCTGAAGTTCTTCGTGACAAAAGCGGAATCCATCGCAAAATCTTATGTCGAACATGCTGACATAACGATGGTGCATGTCCAAGCCTCCCCTTCGGTAATTCTCAAGAGTGCATTTCTACACGGCATTATCACTCTCCAATTTCAACACTTTATCTTCCAGATAAGAAACCTTCTTTTCAAGCCCTTTGATCCGTTCATCTGCGGCTTTCTGAAGAGCGCTCATGCTGATGATCTCATCCTGCAAGATCTTTTTGTCCTTCACAACAGATTTAGCACAAGCATCAGCCCTTAGGCAAGCCGTTTCAATGGTTTTTATCTTATATTTATCAGCTTCAAGAGTTACAAAGAGCCAACACATTGAAAACGGACTGAAGCAGAGGGTAAGAATAAGAACTATTTTATGAATGAAGTGTTTCAATAAAAACTGCAAAGTTAGGGATTACCTCAAGGATAAAAGCTGGGGCCCTGGCCAGAAGTTCCCTTCGATCCACATACTATTGGAAAATTTCATCTTTGGGAGGCCACATCCCATGAGCCAAAGCGAGTAGGGAATCAAGATCACCATGACCATCGATCGGCAAGTTAAAGGATTGCCATCAGCTTTAAGAAATTTTGGCTTCCAATCGCCTTCGAACTTGGGGGCAAAGCAGCACTCAGGAATGGTGTAACCACAAACATATTTCATTTTTTCTAAAATCTTCTCTTCATTTTCCACAACCTTGCCAGTATCGCTCTTTATCTGGGGCCCAAGCTTGAGCTTCTTCTGAGGAAGGACCTCCCTTTCAATCCCCGTTCTAATTAAGAGGCCCTTCGGTGCCTTTGGATTTTTCGTCAGATCGATCACCTTGCTTTTTCCTTTGTCACTCTCAGATGACTGAGGAACAACAACAACTTTTCTTTCCGAAGTGTCCCTCTTAGAAGTTGGCATCGGGATTTCCATGACAGTAGCGTCCTTCGCACTGGCAGCGATCAACTTAAGACTTTCTAAAGTTAGAAGAAGTTTGCTGGAAGACAGGTTTTAGAAGACTTTTTCGTTCAAATACTGAAGATGGAAAACTGCAGCATGAGAATGAATGATCAGAGCAAGCAGATCGAAGAAAAAAAAAAGACACTTGCCAGGATTAGTCCCACACTTGAGTTTTTTACAAGTGCCGAAGGATCTGGGGAGTAGGTACGGGCCTAACGCGTCAACACGCCATTTTCCCCCAATTTTTACCATCTTCTCCTTCCACTCCTTCTTAGACGAGGGATTACCTTCACAAATTTTGAGGGTAGAACAAGGATGGATATGGTACCGACCGAGGTTATCTTTAATCCGATCAACTTTATAGTAGAGAAGGAAATGATCTAAACCCAAATTCAGACCACGCTCATGGTTCAAAACAAGCATCACGGATAAAACCTTAAAAACGTTTGGATTAACTTGTAAAGGGGTAAGACCCAGTTTGAATAGAACGTGATGGTAAAAGGGATGAAGGGGAAAACGAAGAACAACTAAGTGATTTCAGAAAAAAGGACTTCACCCTCTCCAACCTCTTCGTATGCCTCATAATTTAAGTCCGCATGGTATTCCGTTACGGTCACGTCATCGGGTATTCCAAATTCGATCTTACATCGTTCAGATAAGGGAAGTTTTAACAATTTTCTACGAGAGATTTTCTTGGCTTTAGGTTTTACAAACCCTAACCTCCGAGAAGATGAAGCAACCCGGATATCGACAACCACTGTTTCAGGAGAAGCGATACGAGTACTATCACGACTCATGTTTACAGGGAAAAAAAAAATTGAAAGAAGGAAGAGATTCAGGAACTAACCTTGTTGAAAACCTTCAAAAGCTTGGAAGAAAACAAAATATTGCCCTTCACAAGTGTAGCTTTTCAAAGGAAAAATGAAGCATTGCCTGGAAGAATGGAGAAGACAAGTTGTATAGGTAGTTATTTGACTCTTCAAATTCCCACCCTATTTCAAAAATAAAATGGGCTTGGAAATTAGGGGCAAAGTATAAGCCCAATTTCGTGTTGAGCCCATCATGAGAGTACAAAACCAAGCACAACCACAAACCCAACTTCGGCGAGCTAGAGCCCAATTCAAAATAAAAGCCCATATACATCGAGTCTAGACCCGAACCATGAGATTAGGCCCATCAATTGAATAAATGCAAATAAACGAAAAACATATCAGGAAGTTGCAAAATCAATGGAGAAACGATCCCTAAAATCAAACACGTAGTTAATAGTGTGAGAGAATCGTGCAACAACTAATGCTGGACTGCTATAAGAATTCAAAATTCTCCATTTATATAAATAGGGGTTGAATTCTTAAGAAAATGGATCCAATCTTTTCCAAGTCTTTCTTTGTATTGACTAAACATTACTTATCTTCAGCAATTTTAGTTTTTTCTTAAAAATTTTATTCTTGTTCTTCTATCGATTGTCATCTTGTTTGCAATCAATGATATTTTCTTTCTTAGAAGTTGAATTCGTTCGATCAATACGAACGGGCTCACACATGCCAAACACCTGTCGGGTTTGCATTACCCGAGGATAAACCTGGCAAAGTGAATGGGGTTTATAATGGGTGGATGTTAGCCCTACTCATAAGCTTAAGTTTTTGGGTTGAACCGCGAAGCATCTACCCGTTACACTATGTGTTAGAGGTCTTTATTCCACACCGGATAAGTAAATGAGTTTATAGATGGGTGAATGTCAGCTTTACCCATTAACTTAATCTTTTGGGTCAACCTGTGAAGTATCCACCCGTCACACTATGAGAGAGGAAACTATGAGAGAAGTAAGGGTTCCATCGACTCCCTCTTTTTGATTAAAAATATTTTTGTTACTTCAAAATGGGTCTTTATGAATTTTTTTAATATATATATTTTTTTGTACCAACTCCTTACCCCGAAATGGAAATGGGTCGTTAAGAGTTTGAGTCTTAGTGAAGGCTGTGTGCAACTAGCCCCTTACTCCGAAATGGGAGGTCATAGTTTCAGCCTTAGTGAATGCGATGTGTGTGAATAAATACTTAAATTATTTTTAAAAAATTGTTTTTAACTTATAAATCTTGACTTGGTGTTGCAAATCAATTATGTATTTATTAACAAATGAACAATACATAGGTAACCATGAGGAAGAATGATATTTATGCTCTCGTATGTGGTCTAGTATAGCTTAAACCTATATTGGTATCAGAGCCATGACTATAGCTTAAACCTATATTGGGTGATCCATTTATGATTATTGCATCTCTTTCTTCTCTGTTGTTAGATCCATTCTGTCTTAATTAAAGTGTTCTTTTGCACTATTTTGGCAAACCTTCATAACTCCCCTGGAGTTCTTTTCTTTGTGAAAAGCTTTGATTATTTAATTCAATCGTATATTTTTCCTGATTTTTGAGGATAAAGTCCCTTGAGGTTTGGCTGATGAACGACTGTTTGCTCGGGTTATCTTCCTCAATTCTTGGGTTTAATATATGATTTGATATTAATTAATCATCTGAAGGTAGCTTAATGGTGTATTAGTCCCCTTTCTCTTTTGATGGATATACTCACATCTAAATACTCCAGAGAATTGCGTCTTGCATGTATGATTATTTGGTGATCTCAGACCTTTCTATCCATGTCTATGTCCAGATCTTCTAGCTCCGGCTCCAGTTCACGCTCTTCTTTTAGATCTAATTCTTCCAGATCTCTTATTCCCTCATCTTCTTCTAAGATAGAGTATTTATATGAATATGAGTACCTTGACGAATCTAGTAAGATTCTAGTTACAGATCTACCTTTGGTTAACCCTTATACAGCTTTTGTCAAGCCTCCCTCGGCCATTAACAAAGTCACCAAACTTTTTCATACACCTAGACCTTCATCTATTCTTGAGTATGTTCAAGCCTCTAGGTTTGATCAGTGTTTTGTCCCTGCAACCGACGCTGAACAACTGTTTCCTCTTGAGTTACCCACTGAATTACCTCATCAATGGCAGCAAAAAGGCTATACTCACCTCCACTTTGGAGTTGTTCGTATCGCTCTTTCCTTCCACGGTCGCAAAGGCCTCCCTATCACTTTCAGAATTGCACTTCTTGATACTAGATTCCAACAGTATCAGCATGCCTGTATCACTACAGTCCAGACAACGTTAAATGCGGGAACGGTGGTCTTCACCTTCTTCCCAAACTTTAACATGCCTTTAAAGGATCCACACCTCCTGAATGCTCTTCAGATCCAAGTCCAGATACATGGTGTTTCTGTAGTTCCAACCACCTATGCTGCAACCCTCCACTATCAAATGGCTTACTGACTACAAAATCATGCAATGGACATGTGCTTTCCTGCAAATGCTTCCCAAGATGCCCTTCTTCTTGATATTAACACCCAACATCAAGCAACTTGTACCCATAACCCCAAACAATTGTCCAAACCTGAATTATACCAGCTCCTACCCAATTCTTGGGTTACCTCTTATGAAAAGATGCACCAGCAACCCAAGCCGGTTCAGTCCAGTAATCCCACTTGCATCACTCAGCCTGATGGCAATGTATCAATTACTTTTCCCAAGCCCAGTAGTTCTTCGACCACTTTACCAATCTTTTCATCTAAGCTCCCCGAGATCAATATGATGTGTTTCTCTGACCTGAGGAATCAAGTCCCCATAAGTAGATTCCAAGCTTCTGGTGATCCGATCTATTTCTTTCAGGACCCTCTCACTGGCCACAAGTATTTTGATGTCTGTGATTGTGCCTCTTGCCTTATAGATCTTGATGATGATGATGAACGTTCCAAGCGTAAAAAGAAATCATCTCAATACCGTCTTCAAAAATGGTATGAGAATGGAGATCCTTCTGTTGATTTACTTGGCGAACCAAGTGGCAAATTCAATTACTATGTCGAATACAGCAATACCAAGAAACCTCAACCCAAACCTTCTCCTTCTCGTTGCACTCCCCATCGCTCTCCATCTTATTCCAGGCAAACCCCCCCCCCCCAGCACAAGCCATCCCTTGCTATATGTTCGCCCCCACATCTTCTTGGTCTGAGGATGATTTTCCTCCCCTTTCTTACCATGAAGACAAAGAACAAACTAACCATCAGCATAAAATTCCAGATGCCTTTGTGGTAAACTCCGATGGATCCTCCACCTCTGTCGTTGCTGCTGAAGTTGCCATTAATTGGCAGTCTGCCAATGCCCTGGTTCAGAACAAAATCCTGCAAAGGATATCCAGATCTCAGCAGTCTCTCGAACATTCTATAAATCGAAAGCTTACTTCCTTAGAGCTTTTGATCCATGATCTTCAACAAAAAATTCAAGGCCTCCATACCGAGCTTCTCCAGATGGCTTACACAAACCAAGTTTTCTCTTCAGCTTTGATCACCAAAGATTAGACCTGTCAATGGATTGGATTTTGATCCGAATCCGATCCGATTAGTCGGATTTGGATTGCAAAAAAAATCCGATAACCCGAATATGATCCGAATCCGATAATCCGATTCCTTAACAAATTGGATTTGGATTAGCCTAATCTGATCCGATAATATATATATATATATATATATATATATATATATGTGTATATATTTAATATTGTACATGTATATAAATGTTAGTTGTTAATTATTTTATTATTTATTAATAATGATTGATCATAAATATAATTATTAAAAGTGTGAATAATTTTAGTGTTTCAGTATTTATTGATTTTTGTATTTTTTTAATTAAATATTCGGATAAGATATTCTATAATGAAGAAATTCGAATATGAATTAATTAAGTGAAAATCTGTCGAATTATCGGATTCGGATCGCGGATTGGGAGTTTTTGTCATCCTTATCAATAGACTTATCAATAATCCGATTATGATCTTAATCCGATATTAACCGGATATGGATTGAAAATAAAATCCGATAACCCGATTAGGATCCGAATCCGATAATCCGATTTCTTAACAAATTGGATTTGGATTTAACTGATCCGATCCGAATCCGTTCCATTGACAGGTCTACCAAAGATGCTGAAATGAAGCACCTGAAAAACCAACTGCAATCTTTGCAATCCCAACAACTCCACCAATCCATGCACCCTCCAGATTTGTTTGGATCATATTCCTCGCCGATTTTTCCTTCTTATACACCCCAATCCGTATCTCAACCCCTGTTTATTGCCCCAGGTGGCCACTATAGCCTTTTTGGCTCTGCTACTCCCATAGCTTCCATTCCTCCTTCTAAACCTCCACCTTCACCACTTGTTATCACTGCAACCCGCTCATCCTCTACTTCACCTTAACACTTTTCTGGAACCATCTCTGGTACTAAGCTAAACCTGATTCCAAAGATAAATCTCCAACACCTCCGCAGCTCATGATTGATCCTCCAGAACCCGTCTCCAAGAATCCTATCAGTGACATGTTATTCAAGCTAGTTGTTTCTCCTCCTTCTGCTCCTGATCTAGGTGTTACCTCTGACTTTGACAGTCAGGACCCTTTTCCCTTCCTATATATGGCCGATCCTCCTCCTCCTCCTCTACCAGATGATCCTATTATCGATGAAGTTGAGGATCCCGAAGAAATCCCAGATCTCAACCCTAGAGCTCATCCACCTGCTTTCCATACTGCCCCTAGTGGTCATGGTTTCTCTATTGATGATCTTCCTCGCAGCAAGTGGCTTGATGAGTTTTATGAGATCCATGCCTGGTGTTCGGCAGAAATGTTAAGCCCTAATTCTACACTGCACACAGTTTTAACCCGCTGTGTTTCAAAGTTTCTTGGTCGACTTCGCCAGTGGTATGTCATTATGGGGGAATACCGGCAATTTCAATTAGTCCAAGCTCCTTCCATTAATGCCTTCATTGATGCAATTCACAACCTATACTGTGGTTCCATTAAAGGACTTCTAAGTGCCGCCAGAGAAGAATATTTTAACATGCGTTTCTGTTCCTTCAAGCGAAAAGATTTAGAATCCCATTTCCTTCGTATGTCCCAACGATTTTATATCCTTGGAGGCATCGATGATGTCAATCTGAAACAATCATTTCTCAAGTCTCTTCCAGATCCCCTCGGAGATGAGACCCTTAAGCTTATGCAAACCAAGAACATGGCGTTACCAAATACCTCCCTTGGGTCTATATACCAGCATGTACTCCAATCCCTTGAGAAGTTGTGCAACTACCAAAAATTTCTCAAAACTATGCAAGAACAAGATAAACTGCTTAGTACTGCCTGTGACAGACCTGATCACCTCATAAAATGCAAAGGTTCTGGCTCCTGTACTTGCCCTACCTCTACATCCAAGAAAAAGCATTTCCAAAAATGGAAGCATTGCAAATCTTCCTCTTTTCCCAAGTCCTGTCGAAAGCAAAAATGGCGGTTTTTCCGTAAGAAATCTGTTCGGGGACTCCGCAAATCTGATAGATGTTACATTTGCATAAAAAAAGGCCATTATGCCAAATAGTGTCCTAATAAGACTGCCCGCACCAATATGATTTAGACTCTATCCTCAGTCCTTCCCACTGATGATGATGCTGACATCGAATCAGTCTTTTCTATTGATGATGAAGCTTCTCCGAACACTATCATGGCTTTCTCCCTTGATGCATCAGATTCAGATGATTCCTCTGTCTTTTCCACCTCTGAGGACGAAGATTTGTCTTCACCCCTTTTCTCTTTTGAGTTCTCCATCTCTCCGGCCCTCTTTGTGCAACCCCTTGCCCAAATTAAAGTTCTTCCAGAAAAATACTCCCAACCCATCTTTGTTGTGGTTTTCTTTGATACTGGTGTTGCTGCTACCATTATGAATCCCTCCATCTTACCCAGATCTTATTGGCAATCTTGTTATTTTCCCTTTACTGCTACTAATGGAGAATCATTTGCCATCACCCTAAAGAGCAAACCCATTCTGATCCAATTGTTCCCAGGAGTCCAGATTAAACACCAAGTTCTGGGCTCAGATCTTCCGAACAAGGATCTCCTCATAGGATTTGATATCCTTCAGAAGCTTTCTCATGTTTCTTGGCTCCCCAAAGGATTAAAATACAAAAACTATTTTCTTCCTTGGACCTCTCAGCCTAACATATTCCAGATTACCAGTGACATAACCACTATCCAGACCACCATAACAAAAACCTCCTGTGCAGATTCTCACTCTAGTTTCCTCACCATTTGTGACCATCCATTATGGAAAAACCTTAAGTTCTTCATTTCTCTACCTTTCAAGAAAAATGAAGACTTGAACCCCACCAAGGTCACCCACCATGGAATGAATCCAGACCACTACCAACTTGCTGTCCAGGAGCTACAACAGCTTCAATCTGAAGGACTCGTTGAACCCACAACATCTCAGTGGGCATGTGAAGCATTTTATGTAAACAAAAGAGCAGAGCAAGTTCGTGGAAAGCTCAGATTGGTCATTAACTACCATCCCCTCAACCATTTTCTCCAGGACATTAAGTTTCCTCTTCCCCGCCGAGCTATTATGTTTTCCAACCTCCCAAATGCCAAAGTCTTTTCCAAGTTCGATCTAAAAGCTGGGTTTTGGCAATTAGGCATCCAACCTGAAGAACGTCCTAAAACCGGATTTTGCATACCTGACCACCATTTCCAATGGACTGTCATGCCTTTTGGTCTCAAAAATGCTCCTTCCCTATTCCAGCAAGCAATGATAAAGATTTTCAATCCCATCCTCTCCTCAACCCTCATCTACATAGATGATATCCTTCTCTTTTCTCCAGACATTGAAACCCATACCAGCTTTCTCCATGATTTCCACCAGCTAGTTTTGAAATTTGGCGTTATGCTCTCAGCCAAAAAGATGATTCTAGCCCAACCTGAAATTGAATTTCTGGGAATGAATATTTCCCATGGCCAGTATGTTTTACAGCCTCACATAGCCACCCAACTTCTCCAATTCCCAAAAGCAAACCTCACCCGTACCCAAATTCAACAGTTTTTGGGCATCGTCAATTACATGTTTGAGTTCATCCCCAACCTGGCCCTTTATAGAAAACCTCTCTCTGACCTTCTCAAATAGACTCCTCCCCCTTGGTCTTCCTCTTGCACAGTAGCCATTAAATACCTTAAATCCATTTCTCAGACACTTCCCCCCTTATAGATCCCTTCTACTGTCAAGCGCATTCTTCAGACAGATGTTTCTGATCTCTATTGGGGTGTTATTCTTCTTGAAGAACTTCCAACTCAGTCTCGTTCCATTTGTGGGTATAAGAGTGGGGCTTTTACCTCTGCAGAGGTTCACTACCATTCTACCTATAAAGAAATTCTAGCAATCAAAAGAGGAATTGAGAAATTTAAGTTTCATCTTCTTGGGCACCAACAGTTTTCCCAACATGTTGAAATTCAAGCAAAAACATCCTCCTAAAGCCCAACTTTTAAGATGGGCCAATTGGTTCTCCCAATGGTCATTTGATACAGTTCACATCCCTGGCAAATCTAACGTCCTCCCTGATTTCCTTTCTCGACTAAAGAAAGAAATTAATCTCATATGTTTCCCTATGATCTCATGTTTTGAGCCCCTAACTTTCCCTTTCCATCTCCAGATCCTTCTCCTTGAACAAACCCTCATTGCCCGTAGTTGTCAAATGGTTCACTCTCTGCAGCTCATTTACATTCACCGTTATGGTTTAGAAGCTGGACCTATCCGAACAATGCCCTTCCATCCAGTCTACCCTTTCCTAACCCACTTTGAACTCAATCCTTCATTCTATTTTCATTTTTCTAGAGAACTGTTTCTTCTACTTTGGTACCTTGTAGATATTTATCATATTGGGATAATTCTCGATAAATCTCAATTGTTACAATATCTCTCTCAATGTCTTTTCAATAATCTGTCCCCAGACCAATTGAAGTTTTGTTCTTGGTTAACTTTGTTTCGTGATATATCTTTCTGGCAAGCTCAGCTCCGAAGAACTCCTTACCAAAATCCGATGTTTGTTTTTTAGAGCTCTAAACATTTCTTGCCTACTCCTGATAATGGTATTCGTGTCCACAAGAAATTTCAAGTCTCTTTCTTTACTTGACATGAAAACATCATTGTTTATGAATTGGATGCTCATTTCTCAACTTTTAGGACGCAGATTTGTCACCATAATGGCATCCCTCCCCATACTATCTCTCCTTTCCTATTTCATCCCCAGACTGCTCACTGGAGAACCTCTGATTACTATCCAGCAGACTGGTGCCAAAGGATTATCCAGACCTTAACAGATCATGAGGCCCAATACTCATAGGATCTTCAAGATCCTGATCATCCCATCTACAGGGTACATCTCCATGCTTATCCTCTGGAAGCAAGTCCAAGTGGTTACAATTCTGAAGATATGCACACTGATGATTGGAGCCCCCCTGATTGGTAAGGGTGCCCGCCCTTCCTGACATCAGATCTTTTGTCTATTTAAGTATTATTTTAGTATGAGTGATGTAGTGAAGTATTGTTGTAATAATGATAGTCGGCAAGGGTATAAGTGTCTCTCCACATTTGTTTCCTGCCATTTAGACTGTCGGCAAGGGTAGTTTTGTATTTTCAATCTCTGAGGTCATGGCTGATGTCATAAGCCAGTATTATTAGTGTGTATTATTAGGTTACCCCACAGGGGATATTTTAGTCTTTTGTTGCGGTTTTCCTTAGCCTATATAAGGATGTATCTGTGTGTTTGTGAAGGGCAGAGTCCCAGAAATAAAATCTGTGTGTATATCTTTTCATATATCTTTCTTATATCTTTGAGAATCATGCATTCTTAGTTAGCTTATCGTTCTTCTTTCTTGATCTGTCTTACTTTGTGTTTGTATATTGAAATATGTGGTTAATCGTGTTTATGAGATTTATGTTAATTTTTTTTTTTAATTTTTTTTTTAACTAAATGATATAGTTTTACTGGATCACATCGGAAGGGCAAAGATTATCCTTTTTAATGAGGATTCAAATATTGTTGTTAATGAATTTTTTTTCTCCTCTCTTTCTCAAGCGTACATACACGTGTGTGTAGCCTCTTCAAAACTGCAGCCTCTTTAGTGACTTGCTGGGCCAAAAATTACAATAGTCCATAACAACTTCACGACAAATCATTTCGTTTATGTGGTAATATTTTGGATAAATTACTCTGACCTCCCTTGAGGTTTTATATAATTACTCTTAAATTAAAATTTATGTATATTTACTCTGACCTCCCCATAAGATTAATATTACACTAATATTTTTGTGCATTTACTAAAGTACACATACCTCTAGTGTTTTAAACTGAGTAATTTATGTTAAAATAACCTAACCAACTTGCATGGGAAGAGATAAGAATTTTTTGAGTGGTGTCAAATAAGGGGTATTTTAGTAGTTTAAAGGATAAGAGGTCATTAGACAAGTAAATCATAAATTACTTCAATTTTAAACACTTAAGTTAGGGGTACTTTACAATATGCACAAAAATATTAATGTAAGGTTACAGTAAATTTACACAAACTTTAATCTGAGAGTAATTATGTGAAATCTTAGGGAATGTCAGAGTAATTTACCCTAATATTTTTTGTTCTTTTAAAATAGGGTAAATTTAAGTAAACCCTCATGTGGTTTCAAAAAATATCACTTTGCCCCCCTCCTATACAAAACTCCTTGAACTTATCAAATTGTATCAGCTTGCACCATTTCCTATAATTTTGGATCAAAATACCCCTGCAATTTAATGACAAATGATTTAAAATTATAAAAACAAATAAATTCGAAAATAATATATAAAATATGAAAAAAACATATAAAATTCAAATATATATATATAAAATTAGAAAAAACCATAAAATTCGAAAAATATATATATAAAATTAAAAAATATATATAAAATTAAAAAAAAAACATATAAAATTCAAAATATATATATAAAATTCATAAAAACATATATAAAATTCATAAAAACATATATAAAATTCATAAAACAATATATAAAATTCAAAAAAACATATAAAATTTGAAAAAACAAGTAAGAGGATGTAAAAACAAGAGAATATATTAAGGTTACAAGAGAATACAAGTAAGAATATATATATTCTAAATTTTATATATTTGTTTCGAATTTCATATATAGTTTTACGAATTTTATATATATTATTATGAATTTTATATTTTTTTCTAATTTTAAATATTTTTTCGAATTTTATATATATTTTTTGAATTTTAAATCATTTTTCATTAAATCCCAGGGGTATTTTAAATCATTAAATCATTTTTTAAATTTTAAATTATTTTTACAAATTATATATATATTATTTCGAATTTTATATGTTTTTTCGAATTTTATATATTGTTTTATGAATTTTATATATTTTTATGAATTATATATATATATATATATATATATATATATATATTTATGAATTTTATATATATTTTTCGAATTTTATATATTTTTTCCAAATTTTATATATTTGTTACGAATTTTATATATATTTTTATTAATTTTATATATTTTTTGAATTTTATAGATTTTTTAAAATTTTATATATTTGTTTCGAATTTTATATGTTTTTTTGAATTTTAAATCATTTTTCATTAAATCCCATGGGTATTTTATATCATTAAATCATTTTTCGAATTTGAAATCATTTTTAGAAATTATATATATATTGTTTCGAATTTTATATTTTTTTTTGAATTTTATGAATTATATATATATATATATATATACGAATTTTATATATATTTTTATGAATTTTATATATTTTTTCAAATTTATATATTTATTTCAAATTTTTTATAATTTTTGAATTATATATATTTTTTATGAATTATATATATTGTTTTCGAATTTTATATGTTTTTTTTTTATTTTAAATCATTTTTTATTAAATCGCAGGGGTATTTTGGTCCAAAATTGTATTGAATGGGACAAGCTGATACAATTTGATAAGTGCAGGAAGGTTTTCTGTAGAGGAGGGAGGCAAAGTGATCTTTTTTTAAACCACATGGGATTTTACTGAAATTAAAACATGTAAAATATTGATTAGCTCAAAATTTCATACTAACGTTTTGTTTTATTCATTTGCCTATATAATTATTCTCTCTTTTAATTTAAACAAAAATAAATAAATAAAAACTTATCATTCATATATGTATAATTACATATGCAACAAATATATGACAATGTTAGTATCCCTAATCCTACCAGTACTCATGATACCAAGAATTCTTAGAAAGATAATTGAAAAAGTTTAGCGCATAACATTGTAGGAAGAGTAACACCTATCCTCTCAAATTCCTTCAAAATGGTTAATCTCCTCTACTTCCTTATGATTTTTATATGGGTCAATCCCTACAAATGAATGATCTAAATATGTAGAGTGTCACCAATCCAACAGTTAGGATAACTCTAGAAAAGAAATTTTGAACACTCTAGACAAATGTATGAAGTAAAATATATTGTCTACAAATATACAATTTATATATATATATATATATATATATATATATATATATATAGAATATTATAGACAGTTTCATACCGTTTTGAAAGAACCGTAGAAAAATCTAAAATCATCCCGGTCACACCGCGGGCACGAGTAAAGTTGTAGATTTTGAATGCAGGGCATATCACTAATTTTCATGCAAGTTTGAACTAGAGAAATATAGACAGTGAAATGTGGACTGTGAGCCTGTGACTGCCATGCAAGGTTTTTCCCACCCCTTTCTAAACAGAGTACTAAAATTTGATGCTCTATGGTAGACTGTCAATGGATCGGATTCGGATCGAATCAGTTAAATTTAAATTTAATTTGTTAAGAAATCGAATTATCGGATTCGAATCCTAATCGGGTTATCGGATTTTATTTTCAATCCATATCCGGTTAATATCGGATTCGAATCATAATCGGATTATTGACAGATCTATTGATAAGGATGATAAAAACTCCCGATCCGCGATCCGAATCCGATAATTCAACGGATTTTCACTTAGTTAATTCATATTCGAATTTCTTCATTATAGAATATCTGATTCGAATATCTAATTAAAAAAATACAAAAATCAATAAATACTGAAACACTAAATTATTCACACTTTTAATAATTGTATTTATGATCAATCATTATTAATAAATAATAAGATAAATAACAACTAACATTTATATACATGTACAGTATTAAATATATACACATAAAAATATCAAATATATATTTATATATATATAAATATATTTTATATCGGATCGGGTTATTATCGGATCGGATGACATAAATCCAAATCCATTTTGTTAAGAAATCGGATTATCGGATTCGGATCCTAATCGGGTTATCGGATTTTATTTTCAATCCATATCCGGCTAATCGGATCGGATTCGGATCAAAATTCGATCCATTGACAGGCCTACTCTTGAGTCTTGTAATAAATTAATTTACTGAGATTTTCCCTTTCTAGTGTCTGATTGACATTTTCCGAGTAATAAATTAATTTACTGATATTATTTTCAGTCATTGCACAGAGTTACTCTAGGGATTTGACAAAGGTGCAAATACCCCTCGGGTGTTTTTTTAAAAACACTTCCTACAGTTTTTAAATTGAACAAATAAGATTGATTCTTCAATTTAAATACGGACATACTTACAATAATGTATAAGAAAATAAAATAAATAATATCGATTTCAGAAATCTAAAATTACAAATAGAAAATGGAGTTTGGGTATTGGGGATTTTTTATTAAAAATTTGAATTCTTTTGTGATTTTTATAAAAACAAATATCAAAGATTAAGTACCTAAAATGCCCTTGCAAACATCTTTGGTTTAATGTTGGAAAATAAAAGTTGTAATCAACGTTGACAATCAGGAACAATTTTTTATAAAGTTTCAAATTATATAAAAATTATGTGCATATTAAATAATGGGTAAATGGCACAAAACACTCCTATAATTTCATAAATATGCAGAAAATCCCAAAGCTCAGATTCAATGTCCTCCTAAAATGAAGAAAAAAGGGTACGTATCATGACTACAAGAAATTTTCAAACTGACTATGCTAATGTTGTCACAGGTCGTGTCTATACATGTATATAAACTCATCCAATAGAATTTTATATTTTGGTCAACTATGGTCAAAGGAGCACTTGGGACTTCTCCGGGTTAAAAGTGCAGAAGGTTACACTTAGGATCTATTTGGTTGATTTGTTTTTATTTATGTTTATGGATTTTAGTTTAAAACATATGTTTGGTTGAATTTTTTATGTTTGTGCTTTCAAACTATATTAAATAAACACATGCCCCTTTTAGTACAAAATGAAAAAACCGAAATTTGGTGTTTTTTAACTCGTGAAGCAACAATATTTATTTATTATTTATTATAATATTTATTTATGTATTATTATTTTTCTTTCTTTATTATTTCTTCACTTTATAATATATTTTATTATTTTATTATTTATATTATTAAATTATTATTTATATTATTATTTATTAATTTACATATTAATTTATAAATATATTCTATTTATTTATTTATTATTATTTCATTATTTAATTCATTTTATTTATAAATTATTTATTCATTTTTAATTATTTAAAAATATATTTTATTAATTTAATATTAATTTTTTATTATTATACTAATTTTTTTATTATTATTATGAAGTATTTATTTGTTATTATATTTATTTTTTATTATTATTTATTTCATTTTGTTTATTATTTATTATTTTTATTATATTTTTAAATATGTTTTATGTAATTTATTATTTATTTTATTAATTTATTATTATTATTTATTATTTAGTCCATTTTTTATTATTATATTTATTTATAATTATTGTATTCATTTTTTATTATTATTATTATATTATATTTTACTTATTATTTATATTATTAATTATTGATTTTTAATTTTTCAATTTCGACCCAAAAAACATCCCTACCAAACATACTTATGTTTTTGGATGAATAAACAAAAAAACAAAAAACGTATTTTTTATTTTTTTGAACACAAACACAGCTCTACCAAACAGGCCCTTAGACATTGAACAGATTGACATGATAAAAAAACGCGGGAAATAGTTCCACCGTGTAGACAGGATAGTATAGTTTTCCCATATAACACGCTTACCAATTGTACCCATCAAGTTTCGGGCCCGCAAGCTTGTTGGCCCAATAGGTGTAGCTAAAAGCCCAATCATAAGAGCCCATTAATAAAAATATTCTACATTAACTTGATTTTTTAAGTTAATTTAAGGAAATGTATATAAGGAAAGGAAAATTTGAATAAAATATTTTATTATTGTGTTGTGCATTTTTGAGCATCTACACCGATTCTTTGAAACTTCAGCTTGTTTATAACCCAAAGCTTATCTGTCCTAGATTTATCAAGGCACAAGCAACCTCAGCTTGTCTATAAGCCAAAGCTTCACTGATTGTATTCATGTAATCCGGTACCAAATTTAAATTTTCCTGACAAGAGCTGCATTCCATCTCAAGAAACCGGTTTTCTGGGAGCAAATTCACACCTATTTTTGTCGCTGTCGCAGTTTCCCTCTAATAGATTACTTCTCTAAATTATTACAGAAATTTTCACATCTCAAAAACCAAATAAATGCAGAACAAAAAAGTACTAATAAATATCTACAATTCCAATTTTCCTTTAGGTTTATTTACTTTCTCAAGAATCAATTCCTGGCATGATCTTATAAGAACCATGCGGTATTAGGAAATTCTGGTCTAAGAATTCAATTTTTCATCCTGGATATCAATTCGGTTCGAAATGGACAACTAGGGTTCTAATATACATTGTTGGAGGGAAAATATGAACTTCAAAGTTCCATAATTATCACACAATGCATCAGATACTAATGCAAAGCTAAACGACCAGTTTTCAAAATCATGCAGTGAAATGCTTCTCAAATTGCAGTTTAGAACAAAATGCACGTATTCTCTCATGTATATGCCCAACCTAATCAAGAAAATACAAACAGAAAGCTGAAAAGGACTTATCCAAAACCCAAAAAAAAAAAATTATCTCTACACAGTGCTAACTTGTGATCTTGAAAGAGCAGGCAGAAATTACTATACCATTTCCTCCTTTGCTCACATCATTCTCAAATCATGAGAGCTCACACTTTTGTAGCAGATGATTCTTGGAATTGGAGAAGATCAGGGAACAATGGTGTCGACCGATGGTCCAGGCAAACTAGACTGATTGAAGATGTCATGTCTTGACCTGTGACTGTGAGCCTCACCCCATGGTAAAGTGTTTAACATATCCATCAATACAGATGCTTTGATCAGCTTTAAGCAAATCAGTAGAACTGAAAACAACTTCAAAACGAACTTCATTATTCAGGCAAAACAATTTCCTATCCCTCATACAGTAATTTCCTTGCAGTCGCAAATATTCTACACAGTATGACTGCATATTAAACATACATATCCATTATCCAGAGTAACTATTCTTAATAACACTTCCATGGTACAACAACCTCAGTGAACCAGCACAACACCGTTTCCTCCACTTTAAAGATGACTTCTACTTGAAAATATTTACTAGTGTGGCACCCCAGACCGGCAAATTCTGTCATATCATCTACCGAACAGGAGATGAACCCACTAATTGCTTAACCATCAATAACTCTAATGCTTCCACTTCCATTTCCACGTCCTTCTCACACTGAATCATTTCAAAGGACACACCCCTTAGGTGAGACCTATGAAAGGATGATCACTGATAAGTTGTTCTAAAATCAATACAACAGTAAAGGGTACGTTCACATTATGCTTATGCTTTAAGGATCTTCCTAGGAAACAGACTATTTCGAAAATAATTTCTTGGGATGTGTTTTATGATTTGAAACATCCATTTATTTTTCATTTGATCTCTCAGCAGCCAAAGACAATCAAGGGTGAAAGCAACTTAAGATCCCTTTTATTTTAGGAGAAATATGGTAGTTTCTTTAACCATGTACAGAATTATACAGTGATAGAAGAACAACAAAAAAGTGATACAGGTTGCAGTCCATGCAAGGTACCTGGCTACTGATCTAGAAGTGAACTCCCTTCTTTTGCAAGCACGAAAAGACCACCATCCCCCCGTGAGATCCGAAGATCCTTGTCAAGGTATGTAATGAGAAGCCAAGACTTGGTTCGCTCACCCGGAATAGGAACCTTAAGAGGAGGTTGACCAGAAAGAGTACGTGCTATATTTGCCACAGCCCCTTGCAGGGGATTGAGAGATTGCTGCACGGGCAACAAATTTATTTTCTGCCCAAATATATCCACGTTTTCTGGAAGATCAATGCTCGACTTGATCTCTGGAGGCTGCAGGGTACCTTCCTTAAATTCAACCTGCAAAGTTTTGCTCTGATTAAATTAAATGATCTAATTTGCAAGTACCTTTCAATTTTTTTGACAAGACCTGAACCATAACAAAGTTTTGATAGTCCGTGGTCATAAAAGAACATATATGAGCTGAGTAATCTCAAAATACTATAATTGAAACATACATAAATGGTGCAACTTCCATATTTTCTAACATGCATTCTCCTTTATCCAATAGTTCAATCGGTTTTTTTCCTGAAGGTAATAGTTCATTATATTTTCTCAAATTTCAAACACTCAAAATTTCATCATCTCATTGTCCACCACTTATAAATCATTGCAAAAATATACGTTGTGTAATGTAGTTCTTAGGTAGTTCATTATCATATTTATTTAGAAGAGTTGCCAAGGGGCTATCTCCCCCCAAAACAAATTCGATTTCATTGTCTCATAACAGATATTTCATCAGTAATACCTGTATTCTTGATGGACTTCGAACTTCAAAAGTGGCAGACGCACTGAAGGAGAAAGTAGCAAAAGAGCTCGACAATGTGATAGAGTTATCTATGGTAAGGCTACTTGTGCTAATTGCTTGGCCAATCTTTTGAACCTTCAAGAAAGGCGTACTTCCGGCTGCCAGAAGAGGCAGCAACTCAGAAAACGCTGTGTACCTGATAAGTTAGAAAGCAAAATCAGTATCAATGCATAATAAATAAGAGACTTTTACAATTAGCATTTGCTCTCCATTTGTCTCGACCTAGAGGGTTGTACTTAGAAAATACATTTTATGCAAAATAATTAGGTCATTGAACAACTTCTAAAACTAAACAGTTTGTGGAAAGGCACTTGAATAGCCCGTCTACATTTTCTAATTACCAAACAGATATAAGAAGGAGAAGATTCCAAGGTCACAACCCTATGACATCAGCACTTCGAAAAATGTTGAAAAAAGGAAAAAAAAAAAAAAAAAAAGAAAAAAAAAGAACTCCAGGAATCAAATCGATAGAAGTCTTTGACCGTGAATAACTTTTAGTACGAAAGGGCCCAAAATATTCCTCTCAGAAAGGGTGTAGAGCCAATTTTGCAACTACCAAAGGATTTCAAACTCATATTATAATGTGTTTCCCAAGGGAATACACATTACCCGAAAATGAAAACATACCCATACACAACATGTAATAACAGAAACACACACAAACACGCATATTTTTTATGCAAAGCAACTTGGTACTATTTAGAATTTGGTTGATGCATACAAATCAAATACGTTAACCATTATATTTTCTTGTTACTTCACCCCAAAACCCATTCTATAGACAAAAATCCAACAATTGAAACATATTCTTCAGAAACAAGTTTGCATAAAAAACAAATTTCTTCGACATCATCAGACCTTTGCCAGCTCAAACTTTAACTTCAATGCTAATAAAACACCAGACGAAAATTATATTACACATCTAGTTCCGCCACTGCTTTAAAGCAAGGTAGTTCCCGACTCCCCGCCCGCTAAAAATCTCCATTTCTCACCCTAAGAACTTAGTACCCTAGCCTAATTACATTTACAACAGCTAGGAACTGTAACGGTGTAAAATTAAGAACACAATCCATCTGATTTTATCACAATTGAATGCAAGGCATTGATGAGTACACATTACAATGTCCTACATACACATAGGAAGACCCATTTTTTATTTTTTACTTGGTAGACGTAATTGCTTACCTTTTTGTTTCCTTTGCAACTTATAGGAGACAACACAAGGTTAATGCTTGAATCAATCAGCTTATATATATATATATATATATATATATATATATATATATATATATATCCCTCAATCATTATATTCCAAAGTTCCTATCAAAGCAACATAACTCTCAATCTCCCCATAAATCAAATTCAAGTTAAACAGACAATGGCCAGCAAATATCACACACAAACACACATCAAAATTGGAATAATTGGGCAAATGGGAACTTACAACAAAACCCAGTTGCCATCAAGAAGGTCCACCGCCTCGGTCGGAGCCGGAGTCGGATTGGCCGCCTCCAACTGAGTAACCAGCTCCAAAACCTCAGCCCTGACCTCCCCGGAAGCCCTAAACCCCAAATCAGTCCCGTACACCGTATCCACCAAGCACCGCTTTAGGTCCCCAAGTTTATCATCCTCCTCCACAACCGCCTCTCCACCACCACCGCCGGTGGCCGCATTACCGTTGCCGGAGACACCATACTCGTCCCCTACACTCACGCCTCCCCACTCGTCCTCATCCTTTGGCGGATCGGCGTCGGACATAGTCGTCGCCGGCTTAGTCTCCGGCTCCGCCTTCTCGCCCCACTCGTCGACGATGGTGGGGTCGTCGGAGGAGGAGATGGGGTCGGGGATGTCGCCGGCGGTGGAGTGGAGGCGGAGGGAGGGGAATCTAGGGTTTGGAAATGGGTGGCGGGAGAGGGAGAGAGAAGGGGTTTTGGTGGAGGAGAAGGGGAGGAGTGTGTGATTGTTAGGGGTTTTGGGGGAGATGAGGGATGGGTGGGAGGTGAGGAGGAGAGACATTTTTGGTGGTGGTGGTGGTGGTGGTGGTGGTGGTGGGAGTTTGAGAGTGGACACTACTGTTGTGGAACTCAAGATTTTTGTCACGCTTCTCTCTAGATATAAAATGTATGTGACTTATATTTGGGGGGTGTGGATTCAATTTGTGTTGAATATGAAAGAATTATTTTGAATGCTACGCAATGATGTCTACATACACCGTAGATTTACCGACAGCAAAATAAAATAAAATTATAGTATATATATATATATATATATTATTCTAAGGTCTTTGGATTATTTTTTCATACTTTAATATAATATTTTAAATAAAAAATTATTTGTTTAATTATTTATTAAATCTAGTTCATTAAAGAACTGTGACCCTTGAATTATTTCTCATCACTTTAATATAATATTTTAAATTAAAAAAAACATTAAATCTCTTTCATTAAAGAAGTGT
Organism: Cornus suecica; assembly: GCA_963922005.1. Classification (NCBI taxonomy): domain Eukaryota; kingdom Viridiplantae; phylum Streptophyta; class Magnoliopsida; order Cornales; family Cornaceae; genus Cornus; species Cornus suecica. The sequence continues at coordinate 16,261,122 of OY998245.1, forward strand.
GATCCTTAGATTATTTCTCTCCACTTTAATATAATATTTTAAATAAAAAAAGCATTTGTTTTATAGAAATTTACATGCATATATAGAAATGCCAAAAGTTTTTCACGCCCATTGATTCTGGACTAAATACATTATTTTCTCTATATAAATTTTAAATCAAATTAAGATACACGTAAGATATATACAATCTTTCATTATAAGGAAATTAATGCAACATGTTTAACCTCTTACTATTCTTGAGAGTTACAATTAATTGAACAATTCTAACCATTGCAACTCACAATCATTAACAATCTTCTTATATAAATAGAGCTCTTAAGTAACAATATTGTTTCCTGATTTGTTTTAGGTGGTCTACTCAAAGTTTATGTATTTCATTCAAGTCAACTTTCTTTCTTATTGTCTTATTCAGTTTTATTTGCTTTTAAAATTTCCGTTTTTCTTAAGCAAAAATATTGTTTCCTGATTTTTTAATTTTTAAAGTTTATACAAAGAATATTATTGAGAGTTACAATATTTATTTTTTATTGAAAATTAGTAGATTTTTTTCCAAAAAAAATATTTGCGTTTGAAGGAGTTTGTTTTTCTTTGCTTTCAGGTGATTGCAATTTTGGAAAAGGGAAATGAATATTAAAAAGGTATGATTTTAATGTGGGTTTTTGTGACAATGTTGTTTATACAAATTTGTTCGGTTTTATGGTTTGATTTATTTAATGAAATGGGTGTGTGGTATGGTATGAATTGATCATGGATTAGAGAAGTCTTGATGTATGGTTCGATAATTCAGATTTATACTGATATAAAACTAATATATGACTATTTAGTGGGGAGATTGAAAATTTTAATTGATTCACTTAGGATGCGTTTGGAAAGTCTGTTTTTTGTATTTGTTTTATGTCTTCAAATATAAAAACTGTTTTTGTATTTGTCTTTATTTTTTTCAGTAAAAAACTAAAAATAAAAAAGCGTTTTGATGAAAATTTGTATTGAAAAATAAAATGGTATTGGTGGGCGGCGGCGGGGGGCAGTGGTGGTGGGTGACTGGTAGCGGCGGCGGCGACCAGAGGTGGTGGGGGCCGGCAACGGCGACCAGTGGAGGGGGGTGGGGTGGTTGGTGGCGGCGGCGGTGGTGGAAGTGGTACCCTAAACAGTGAAAAAACTCAAAAAATAACTAAAAGTTGTATTTGGTGTTTTCACCACTTTTATACACTATTCACATAAAACAATTTTCTTGGGAAAAAAAAAATGAACAGTAAATGCGTTTACCAAACGTGTTTTTTTTTTTTAAGTAGGTAAATAGTAAAAAAACAAAAACGGTTTTCTCGTATCCAAACGGACCCTTAGAGTCCTTAACTTGATGGAAAAATATGCCCCTTTCGATTAGTTTTTTATTTCGATTTTTTCACTTATGTGAAATTATATTGTGGAATCATTTTATCTTACCAATCATTAAATTCAGTTTTGATTCTATACTTGCTTTATTTTTTCCACGAGGACATGGATGAACAACTATGAGAATTCAACAATTAAACTTTTTGTGTTCGTGTATGTGTTTTTTTGTTTTGTTAGTAGGCCTGAGTGGATATACCAAAGCTCTAGATACCGAAATATTATGTTCACTTGTTTTTATTTGTTTGATCATTTATCTCATTTTGGTCATGATGTATATATCATTTTTCTATATTTATAGATGTAGTTTCCTTGAACAAATCTAAGTTGTTTTCCCCCTGATGGTGCTATATATTTGTAATTATTGGTATACATAAGAGGTGGCTTTACAAATGATGGACATGTTTTGTAATATTTTTTTCACATTTTTTTCTTTTTTAAAAAATAAAAATAATATATATTACCTAAAGATACGGAAAGAGAAAGTTGTCTCAAAATTAATACTTGATGCATCTATCTCATTCACCCCCCCCCCCCCCCCCCCCCCCCCCCCCCCCCCCAGTTTGTTGATTAAAAAAAAATCCTTATTTTCAATGCAATACTGTAAATTCACTTCAGTATAAAACTAAGGAAAGGTCGATAAATATATAAGTTAATAAGGATATTCCATTTTAGATGTCTTGGGGAAGGTCTTATAACTTTGGTCATATACTATGTAATGGTGGCAACTAATATTGGTCAAAGAACATAAAAGAAATTAGAACCAAATATTATCAAAATCAAACTAAGTAAATTAAATTATGAATGTTATATTTATTAGAATTTGGAATTGAATAATTCTTTTTTACCAACCTTCTATCACATATCATCATTTTATTGTTCTTTTTCCTGAATGACTTTTCAATATTGAACAACGCAGAGAATGAGCACCCCCAAGGGTATTGACATGATAGATTCATTGAACATTGTGCAAAGCAATTGAATAATTAATGTGATTGTTCTCCGGAAATGAACCATACAAGAATTTAGCAACAACTGTAAGAACATTTATAATATGTGTAAGAATATTTATAGCATTATTTGTGATTGTTATGTTCTAAACAATAACCATGTTGAGTAAATTGTGGAGTCGGGAAGGTTTGATCGGCATCAACTAGTTTCGTCAAATTCAAATAAAGCTTAGAGGATGTGAAAATACAAGAGAAATGAAGAAAGAACAAGTTTGAGCGAAAAATGCATTTCGGAGAAACATTTCAACGGAGTCGAGGGGGTTAAAATGGTGTTATTCCCAAGAAAAGTGGTTTTCATGAAAAATGTTATGCACCACCTACGGACCCAGTAGCTAAAAGTGGCTAGAAAATGCTATTTTGATGCACCATCTACGGACCACCAAAAGAGGCCTACGCGCAGCGCGTAGTTAGGGTTGTGTAATGATGTTTTGAAATTACAATTTTGACCCCGATTTGATTTTTCTTGATGCGGCTGCGACTCTGAACATTGATATATGTGAAATATATATATTGAAGACCAGATCAAGGGGTTTGGCTGTGTTTGATGTGAAATTACGAGAAAGGGTAAACCTAAGGTTTCCTTCAGTCTTCTTTATAAATACCAAGGTCTTCTACACATGTGAGGCAACCTTTGAGAGATCTATGAAAGTTTTTTACAGATTCATATTCTTCTACAGAGATAGAGATAGAGAGAAAAAAACATTGAGTGATTCTATATCTTCTAGTTTTCTCTTATTTAGGGTTTTTTCAATTGTGCTTCTACATCGATGATCTTATGCACGATTGAAATACCTACATTCTGAAAAATTTACATACCACCTCGTGCAACGTGGTTGTTTTGATTCGTTTAAGAAACGAAGCCGTCTGAGTGCGGAGATCGGAGCAGGAGGCTTCGTGGTACATTGATCTGTTTAGAAGCGGATCCGTCAGAGTACGGAACGGAGCAAAAGTTTCGTGGAGCGTGAGTGATTCAAGGTTGTCAGACGTCGAGTGAAGAAAGGCATATCTAGAGGGATTTATAAGTCTAAAGCTTCATAGAGTCTGTATACTGCTTGATTCATAGTGCATCGATACCCGAGCGTATTCGTGGTTTTTACTTGGAGTCTTTTCAAGGTTTTCCACGTAAAAATATTGTATGTTTCTATTGCTTTATATTCTGCACTTAGATTAATCTTTGCATGATTTATCTTATTTGAGAATTGGATTAAATTGACTTTTCCGCAATTAATTTTAATTTGTCAATAAATTCAAAAAAAGCCTATTCACCCCCCTCTAGGCTATTTTCATTGATTGTCTCGATAATTTCAATTGGTATCAAAACGTGGTTGCACCATTTTAGGTTAACTACCTAAGGTTAGATCTTAAACTTAGACGATAGACGTACCTCGTGAAGGAGGTTCCGTATCTAGGTCGCCGTTGTTTGATGGCTCAAATTATACGTATTGGAAAGCAAGAATGAGAGCGTTTTTGAAATATCTAGATGAGAGAGCTTGGTTTGCCATAGAAGTAGGATATTTATCTCATATTGTGAAAGATGTTGTTAATAATTAATCTAGGGTAAAACCGTCAAGTGAGTGGACTACTGCAAAAACAAATAGTGCTAGTTCGAATTCAAAAGTTTTGAATGCATTGTATAATGTTGTGACTGCGAGTGAGTTTAAGAGAATTTCCACGTGCGAAATTGCCAAAGAAACTTAGGATATTCTCCAAGTAACTCATGAAGGAACTTCAAAAGTTAAGCAATCAAAATTCCAAATTCTAAATTCTCAATTTGAACAGCTTAGGATGAAGGAGGATGAAGTTTTTGGTGACTTTGAGGCTAGATTAACTAACATAGTAACTAGTTGTCATAATCTAGGAGAGCCTATTCCCGAGACTACAGTAGTGAAGAAAATTCTTAGGTCTCTGCCCGAACGTTTTCGATCTAAAGTTACCGTCATATCTGAAATCATGAGTTTTAAAGAAATTAAGCTTGAAGAGTTGGCGGGAAATTTAAAGTCATATGAGATGGAGATGTGTGATAAATCTTCAAAGAAGTCAAGTGGTATAAAAGAGAAGAGCATAACTTTTAAAACCACTAGGGATGATTTTAGTGAGTCTGATGAGGAGGGTGAGAGTAGACCAATACAGATTGACATGATTATGAATCAGTTTCATAAAAAATTTTAAATCATCTTGTGGTCAAGAATTGATTAAAGGACAAAAATTTGGAGATAAATCTCATGATTTTAAAAATAAAAAGGTTCAAAATCGGAATGACAAGATTGATTATAAATAGAAGAAACCTCAATGTTTTGAGTATCAAGGGTTTGGTCACATAGCTGCTGAGTGCGCAAATAAGAAGAAAATGATAACTTGGAGTGATAGATCAGATGATGGAACAACTAGTGATTCTGCTAAGTCTGACGTGACTGATGAGTCTGAGAATTTCACCATGTTTGTTGCACAAAGTAAGGAGGCTGAGGAAATTACTGCAAGTTGGGCAATGTCTGAAGGTGAAGATTCTGAAGATAATGAAGATCGTGGGGACTCGTATGAATATGCATACAATAAAATTTATAAAAAGTCCGTTCATATGAGCAAAGTCTTCTCAAAATATATAGTTCAATTTAAAAATGTTGATAAGAAAAGATAGTCCTTAAGAGAATAGATGGCCAAGTCTAAACAAAAAATGACTCAGGCTTTGAAGAGGGTAGACGGTCTCAATGAGGAATTAAACACTCTAAAATTAGAATCGAGAGTGAGAAATCTATAAGGATTGAGGAATTGGAAAACTATTTGAAGGATGCTAACTCAACTATTCATAGATGGTCGAGTGGAACTCTAAAGCTTGATCACATGTTGAGTGTAGGACAATCTGCAAGAAATACAAAGGGGTTGGGGTTCAAAGAAATGAGTAATTCTAATATTGTTTCCAAAACAACCTTTGTTAAGGCTTCCTAAATTGCATATAGTTCTTCTCAAGGTAAGTCTGATAGGAATCTCAATGCTCAATCTTATGTCAGAAAACCTGTTGAGAGTAAGCCTCCCTTTACCTCTAGATTCAATAAGGGTTCGATCAATGGTTTTCAAAGGTTTATCTCAATTTGTCATCACTGTGGAGTGAAAGGTCACATTCGACCCATGTTTTCAAAGTTAAAATAAGATAATCTGAAATCAGAGTGGAATGATATAACTCAAAAAGGACCAAATGTTGAAAATCAAATTTTGGTGTTGAGTGAAAAGGTGAAGAGGTTTTCTAGGCTAGCAGATAGAGCACCGAAAATTAAACAAGTATGGGTTAGGAAAGATGAACTACATTGTTTGGTTGCTCATACTACATGTAGAGTGCGTGACTCTAATTCTGAGAAAGGTCAAGAGTATATATCTACAGATTCTTAGTCGACAGACATCTCTACAAAACCATTAGATTTTTAAAAGCATGTGCATCTTAGAAAATCTAGTGGCATGTTATCATTTGGATAAATGGCTTCATATGTATCATTATAGGAATATCTTGCATTATCTTTTATCCTAAAACTGATACATTATCATGCATTTTGTATTATTTGCATGTTTATTTTTTTCTATTTTATTATTATGCATACATCATGTTTTGCTCCTATTAGGATTATTCATGGATGCATCATTATGACAGAAATTGATATAAAAAATATAAAATAAAAATCCTTAGCATGTTGAGCTTGACTAAGGGTACAAATGGTTGTCATATTTCACTATATTCTCATATTTACTTTTTTTATTATGCTTATGAGAATTGGACTTGTTAGTCTGACCTAATGTTATGAGTTGTTCGCTTGACATGTTTAAGTACTATTTTTAGAACTCATTAATTTTGAGTTCTTGTTTTACTTCAGAGATGATTGTAATACTTGTTGAAACCTTTTTGTCTTTATTATCTAATCTGAAGTGATATGTAGGTTCATGAGCTATGCTAGATTGATTTATGCTTTTGAATACCTTTTGCATACTTATGAATGTTGTGGTGATGTTGAAAAAAGGAAAAAATGAGATGTTTAAAATATAGAAATGCAAAATGTAGTTCTTCGATCTGAGTAACCGGGCCTCTTGTCTCAGTAAGCATTGAGTGTTCACGTAAAAAGGGGAGAAGACTAATGAACATAAATCTCATGGAAGAAGCTCGGGCCCAGTTGGTCGGGATTAAAAATATTCGCTGGAAAGTCCGGAGCTTAGAAAGATAAAAAGGGATATGATGAAAATGTGGAAAAGATTAAATTATGTTACCTTAATTAGCAATAAGGTCCGAATTAATGATTTGACTTCTATCTTAGGTTTTGGACTGAAGTATCATCACAGTTAGTGAGGAAATTATTATTATTAATGCGTATTGCTTTCATCTTAGTTGTTTGTTTACATCTGAATATTTTTTTATATATACAAATGCTATGTAAAACTTGCCTTGTGACTACTTATATCTACAAGGTACAATGCTAATTTTATTCACTATCATGTGTATAATAGCTAAGTCAAATATGCGAATGTGATGTGTTAATGATTAACTCATTGTCTCTACTGCCCTGCTCGCATGTTTCTAAGAACAAAAATATCTTTTTTGTTTTGCATTTTGCATTGATGCATTAGTTTTAAGTTCATGCATTATAGAGATTTATGTTACTTGAGAATTTGGATATAATCTTATAGAGAACTTTATCTTAGTATGTAGTGCTTAGCTTAGATTCTCTAAAGTCTCCTATGTGAGTTTTTCCTCTGTTTACACTTTGAGGTTTTTCCTATGTTTTGATTGGTATATCTTTGCTTGTCATTTTAGTGAAAAAAATTGGGAGAAGTATTAAGTAAGGGGGAGAGATTGTTTGGCTAAGGGGTAAGAAGTATTTAGTGAGGGGGAGTATATTCTCAGGGGGAAAAGGAGTATGTTTATAACTGTGTATATGTTGATGATCATTATGCTTGCATTGTTGTTATGATTTTCTTATGATTATTATATATGTTTTCCACACTTATTTTTCATGGTATGTTTAGTGTAGTGGTTGCAGGATTGGAAGATCGTTATGATGACAATCTGATATTCTATGTCTATGTTAGTTGGTGTGTGTTGATAGCTATAGATATTATATTGTTATTTGTGAGGCTTTGTAAAACATAGTTTTGTCTCAGAAATGCCAAGGAGAAGATTGTAAGAACATTTATAGTATGTGTAAGAACATTTATAGTATTATTTGTGATTGACATGTTCTAGACAATAACCAAGTTGAGTGAATTGTGGAGTTGAGAAGGTTTGATCGGCATCAACAAACTTCATCAAATTCAAATCAAGCTTAGAGGATGTGAAAATACAAGAGAAATGAAGAACAAGCAAGTTTGAGCAAAAAATGCATTCCAGAAGGCATAAACGATATTTTTTGAAGCCGAAACTTTCGGATAGAGTCTATATATTGCTTGATTCATAGTGCATCGATACCCAAGCGTATCCGTGGTTTTTACTTGGAGTCTTTCGAAGGTTTTCCACATAAAAATATCGTGTGTTTCTATTACTTTATATTATACACTTAGATTAATCTTGTTTGAGAATTGGATTAAATTGACTTTTCTGCAATTAATTTTAATTTGTCAATAAATTCACAAAAAGCCTATTCACCCCCCTCTAGGCTATTTTCATTGATCGCCTAGGTAATTTCAATTGGTATCAGAACGTGGTTGCCCTATTTTAGGTTAACTACCTAAGGTTAGATCTTGAACTTAGATGATAGACGTACCTCGTGAAGGAGGTTCTGTATCTAGGTCCCCGTTGTTTGATGGCTCAAATTATACGTATTGGAAAACAAGGATGAGAGCATTTTTGAAATCTCTAGATGAAAGAGTTTGGATTGCCATAGAGGTAGGATATTTACCTTATATTATGAAAGATGTTGTTAATAATTAATTTAGGGTAAAACCGTCAAGTGAGTGGACTACTGCAGAAATAAATAGTGCTAGTTTGAATTCAAAAGTTTTGAATGCATTGTATAATGCTGTGACTGTGAGTGAGTTTAAGATAATTGCCACGTGCGAAATTGCCAAAGAAACTTGGGATATTCTCCAAGTAACTCATGAAGGAACTTCAAAAGTTAAGCAATCAAAAATCCAAACTCTAAATTCTCAATTTGAACAGCTTAAGATGGAGGAGGATGAAGTTTTTGGTGACTTTGAGGCTAGATTAACTGACATAGTAACTAGTTGTCATAATCTAGGAGAGCCCATTCCCGAGACTACAGTAGTGAAGAAAATTCTTAGGTCTCTGCCTGAACGTTTTCGATCTAAGGTTACCGTCATATTTGAAAATCATGAGTTTTAAAGAAATTAAGCTTAAAAAGTTGGCTGGAAATTTAAAGTCATATGAGATGGAGATGTGTACTAAATCTTCAAATAAGTCAAGTGGTATAAAAGAGAAGAGCATAACTTTTAAAACCACTAGGGATGATCTTAGTGAGTTTGATGAGGAAGGTGAGAGTAGACCAATACAGATTGACATGATTATGAAGCAGTTTCATAAATTTTAAAATCTTCTTGTGGTCAAGAATTGATTAAAGGACAAAAATTTAGAGATAAATCACATGATTTTAAAAATAAAAAGGTTCAAAATCGGAATGACAAGATTGATTCTAAAAAGAAGAAACCTCAATATTTTGAGTGTTAAGGGTTTTGTCACTTCCCGAATTTCCTTACTCCGAAACGTAGCCTAAAAAACCTAAGGGTGACGTAAACCGTACAGTAAACCCTAAAGAGAAATACGAAAAACGAAATGTGTATCTAATAGGTGTCAAATATTAGATATTTTGACCCCTTAACTCACTATTGTTATGTTATTTCATTCCATTATTTGGTATTTTTATTGCGTTTGCGTGTTAAGGCATGTTTCAGGAGCTTAATGAATACATGGAGCTAACTTTGATAAATTAATTGAAGAGTATGTTATTTCTATCCAAGAGGAGAGTCAAAGAGGCAGTCCGAGACAAAATGGCTCCCGAAGGGCAAAAATAGCATTTTCAGAAGCCTTCATCTTCTACAAAAAGTATCGTGGGTTCAAGATGGTCGTTTTGGTGCATTCACAGAGAAAAGTGATTTTTCACAAAATACCTACACTTTTGCCTACGCTTTCAGTTTCAAAAAGTGGCTGGAAATCACATTTCTACGTTTGGAGGTACGCTTTGGACCTACGCTTGAAGCGTAGGCTTGCTACACTTAAAGTGTAGAACATCTACGCTTGAAGCGTAAGTGCGACAACTTTTGGTGGTTTTTCGTGGATTTTTCATGTTTCACCCCAGGCTCAATTGGAAGACGTGTCTGCGACTCCAGACCTCTATATACATTTATATATACTTATATATATGAGAAGTTAGGGTTTGCATGAGTTTTAAAGTGAGAATACTAAAAAAGGTCTCTCTATACCATTGCCTATATATACACGATCATCTATTAGAGAAAAGGGAGTTATGATTCTGAGATTCATTATTGAGAGTTGGTTTTGTGAGACATTCGTAGAGGTTGGTTCAAAGGTTCATTCATTCATACTTGCTGTTGTTGAGAGCCATATTTAAAACTAGAGATCTGGAGAATAAGACTATAAAGAGCATTTCTACATCAACGATGCAGTCACCGTTTTCCATGGCTAACTAACTTGGTATCTAGGGTTTTCTACCAAAACCCTAGCCAAGTAATGTAGTTATTTCATTATTTTTAATTGTAAAAAGGGAAAATTGTTGACCATACTGTGATGATTATAGTATTTAAAAGACCGTACTGATTTGTAATATAAAATTCTATGTTTGTTCTAAATTCTTGTCTTAGATGAAATGAATATATTATTTTGCACAACTATGATTATTCAATATGAACAAGAACTCAAATGCTTAATTATGGTTTTCTACATAATGGTGGTAATGAAACTTGAAATCCTAGGTTGACACAAGTTGTGCCTTGGCGATTTAATATAGACATGCTTTAGTTTATTTTCATGCATTAGGAGTATATTAGAGTAGCATAATTGGCATGTACCAATTAGGTCAGTCATGAGACGGGTTGTCACGATCCGGTTGATGGTACTCCTTTTTGGGGTCGTATTGGGCTATTTGCGGTACGACCTGATTCAGAGTTATGGATCGCCCTCGTACAATTGATACAGTGGGGAACTATACTATGCAGTTAGTGGTGGAGTGATGAAAACCCTAGTTTTCTCTCTCATCTGAATCACAACCAATTTAATTTGCCTCAATCTCGGTAGTTCGAGTAGTTCAACCCAACCAAGGTTCATGTTACTAACCCTAGGTCGGTCTCTTGTTCCATATGACACTCACGCTAATCCAGAATCCCATCGAACCCAACAGATAATTCCCCCAACATGCTTACAACATAATTATGCACAATTATAGCATTCTTCAACATCAAAAACCACAATCATATATATATAGCAGTTTAAATGCAATGCGACAACACACCCATGGTACGCACCCAATACACACCCTACTCTAAGGGTACACGAGATCATTTTCTAAACCCTTCACTTTATGTTCATGAGAAGGTAGATTTATCGTATTGATTTTTTCCAAGTGTTTTTGACACTTCACACTTTTAACAAGGAACACCGTCAACATGACACGGTCGTGACATAGAATTTGGAACAAGTCCTCCCCCCTATTGTCTCAGTTTCTCAGAAGATTAATTCCGTAGGAGCGAGAAGCACCCCCTGACTAATTGTTACAACGCTCCAAACATAAGACAACTCACACGTAGTTTACGCTACCCGTATAAACCAACACATATGTCTTGACACTACATGGTGTACTCAAAATACATCAAGGTTCTCACTCACAAACACATGCCATCACAATACACGCTTATCACATTTTGCATCATATTGTATCCAATTTAACACAATGCTTACAATTCGCATTCATAAGCAATAATTCTCAACATTCTCTATTACAATACATGTTCATTTCCTTATGCAACATATTGTACTCAAATTATCACAATATTTACAATTCAAATTCATAAGCCATAAAAAACCACCACAAGCATTTATATCACAAGTTCGTGCTTTTAAGGGCCTAAATCATTGTCTAATTTGTCATAACTCAACTCGCATATATATATATATATATATATATATACACGACATATATACACATAGACGCACACACCCTCATACAAAGATAAAAACAATTAATTTTTTCCCTACCTCAATTCCAAGTTGAGTTTAAGGCACGCAGCAATTGAGTCCAACGATGCCAACCCACTAACCGGGCAAGAAAATGAATAATGGCTTCAAAGAGGATTTTTTTGGAAATTTGTAAAAGGTTCTCCAAGCCTTTATAAGTTGAAGAAAATAATAACAATATCAATTTAGGGTGTTTGCAATACATTGAACCCCAATTGAAGCAATAATTTTGAGATTAACGCAAAATCCTAAATTAAAGTGAGCTAGGGTTCTAACCAAAAATAAAATGAATCAAGGTAAAAGACTTACCACCAACTCATTCACAACATGATTTCAAGAGATAACTAAGAGAGTATGAAACAAGCTTGAACCATCACTTTTCCCCAATTTATGATTTCAAGTCTTTCCAACTAGCAACAATAATCATGGAGAGAAAAGAATTACTAAATGGTCTAACAACACTTCAACCATGGAAAGAACAAGAATCCATGAGGGTAGTAGAAAGCTTCAACAACAATGGAAGCTAGAACTTGAATTTAGAGAGAAATTAAGAGAAGTGAAAGTAAGCTTACCAAATAAGAGTAGATGAAGATCAAGAACACCAACCCACCCAATTTTATTCACAAGCTCGTCAATATTCAAGCATTGAGGAAGGAGAAAAGGAGCTTGCAACCAAGAACAAGATAGAGAGTATGTGTGGCCGGTTCCAAGGAAGAAGAAAGATGTGTGTGTGAGTTTGTCTTTGAGAATGAAGACTTAACCAACATATATGTATATATGTATAAGACTCATTTAGATATTTAGAATCCAATGGGTAGGATTAAAGCTATAAGAAAAAGGTTTAATCCAAGGGCTAACATGAAGTTTTGTCAAGTAAAAGACTATGAATAATGCATTCTTTTATTTAAGTGTCAATCAAACAAGACCCTATGATCCAAGGGTTGATAACAAAGATGGGATAAGGGGATCAATGGCTAGAATTTAGACACCACTTAAAAGGGTAAAATGACAACTTTCATCCCAACTTAAGGTTAATTACAAGAGTGTCATCAAGCCTCTTAATTACCCTTCCACCTATTATCAGCATCTCTAATTACCAACAATGCACTTATGTCCCAACACTTGGCCAAAATATTTACATTTTTCACTAAGTGCTCAAAATATGAAATTACTCATTTACCATTCGGTCATTTTTTTTCCGAAATCATTTTCAATAATTTTCATTATCCTCAAACTGAAAATACAACATGCAACTTATAATTTTTAATATCACATAAAATATGTAAGTCGTGCTAAGCAAATAAACACATTAAGCATATAATCACATAAGCACTTAAGTGTTAATAAAATTTTAAATTAGCACGTAAAAATACCAGACGCTACAGGTTTGGTCACATAACTGTTGAGTGCGTAAATAGGAAGAAAAGGATAAAAGGTTTAGCTATTACTTGAAGTGATGGATCAGATGATGGAACAAATAATGATTTTGTTGAGTCTGACGTGGTTGATGAGTTTGAGAATTTCACCGTATTTGCTACACAAAGTAAGGAGGTTGACAAAATTATTGCAAGTTAGGCAATGTCTGAAGGTGAAGATTCTGAAGATAATGAAAATCGTGGGGACTCGTATGAATATGCATACAATAAAATTTATAAAAAGTCCGTTCATATGAGCAAAGTCTTCTCAAAATATATAGTTCAATTTAAAAATGTTGATAAGAAAAGATAGTCCTTAAGAGAATAGATGGCCAAGTCTTAACAAAAAATGACTCAGGCTTTGAAGAGGGTAGATGGTCTCAATGAGGAATTAAACACTCTAAAATTAGAATCGAGAGTGAGAAATCTATAAGGATTGAGGAATTGGAAAACGATTTGAAGGATGCTAACTCAACTATTCATAGATGGTCTAGTGGAACTCTAAAGCTTGATCACATGTTGAGTGTAGGAAAATGTGCAAGAAATACAAAGGGGTTGGGGTTCAAAGGAATGAATAATTCTAATATTGTTTCCAAAACAACCTTTGTTAAGGCTTCCCAAATAACATCTAGTTCTTCTCAAGGTAAGTCTGATAGGAATCTCAATGCTCAATCTTATGTTAGAAAACTTGTTGAGAGTAATCCTCCCTTTACCTCTAGATTCAATAAGGGTTCGATCAATGGTTTTCAAAGGTTTATCCCAATTTGTCATCACTGTGGAGTGAAAGGTCACATTCGACCCGTGTGTTCAAAGTTAAAATAAGATAATCTGAAATCAGAGTGGAATGATAGAACTCAAAAAGGACCAAATGTTGAAAATCAAATTTTGGTATTGAGTGAAAAGGTGAAGAGGTTTTCTAGGCTAGCAGATAAAGCACCGAAAATTAAACAAGTGTGGGTTAGGAAAGATGAACTACATTGTTTGGTTGCTCATACTACATGTAGAACACGTGACTCTAATTCTGAGAAAGGTCATGAGTATATATCTACAGATTCTTAGTCAACAGACATCTCTACAAAACCATTAGATTTTTAAAAGCATGTGCATCTTAGAAAATCTAGTGGCATGTTATCATTAGGATAGATGGCTTCATATGTATCATTCTAAGAATATCTTGCATTATCTTTTATCCTAAAATTGATACATTATCATGCATTTTGTATTATTTGCATGTTTATTTTATTTTATTTTATTATTATGCATACATCTTGTTTTGCTCCTATTAGGATTATTCATGCATGCATCATTATGACAGAAATTGCTATAAAAAATATAAAATAAAAATCCTTAGCATGTTGAGCTTGGCTAAGGGTACAAATGGTTATCATATTTCACTATATTCTCATATTTACTTTTTTTATTATGCTTATGGGAATTGGACTTCTTAGTCTGACCTAAGGTTATGAGTTGTTCACTTTACAAGTGTAAGTACCATTTTTAGAACTCATTGACTTTGGATGTTTGTTTTACTTCGGAGATGATTGTAATATTTATTGAAACTTTATTATCTAATCCGAAGTGATATGTAGGTTCATGAGTTATGCTAGATTGATCTATGCTTTTGAATACCTTTTGCATACTTATGAATGTTGTGGTGATGTTGAAAAGATGAAAAAATGAGATGTTTAAAATATAGAAATGCAAAACGTAGTTCTTCGATCTGAATAACCGGGCCTCTTGCCTCAGTAAACATTGAGTGTTTGTGTAAAAATGGGAGAAAACTAATGAACATAAATCTCATGAAAGAAATTCGGGCCCAGTTGGTCAGGATTAAAAATCTTTGCTAGAAAGGCCGGAGCTTAGAAAGATAAAAAGGGATATGATGAAAAGGTGAAAAAGATTAAATTGTGTTCTTTTAATTAGCAATAAGGTCCGAGTTAATGATTTGACTTCTAGCTTAGGTTTTGGATTGAAGTATCATCACGGTTAGTGAGGAGATTATTAAAATTAATGCGTATTGCTTTCATCTTAGTTGTTTGCATGCACTTAAATATTTTTCATATATGCAAATGTTATGTAAAGCTTGCCTTGTGACTGCTTATATCTACGTGGTACAATGCTGATTTTTTTCACTATCATGTGTATAATAGTTAAGTCAAATATGCGAATATGATGTGTTAATGATTAGTTCATTGTCTCTACTGCCCTGCTCATATGTTTTTAAGAACAAAATTATTATTTTTTTATTTTTTATTTTGCATTCATGCATTAGTTTTAAGTTCATGCATTGTAGAGATTTATGTTACTTAAGAATCTGGATATAATCTTATAGATAACTTTATCTTAGTATGTAGTGCTTGGCTTAGATTCTCTAAAGTCTCCTATGTGATTTTTTCCTCTGTTTACACTTTGAGGTTTTCCCTATGTTTTGATTGGTATATCTTTGCTTGTCATTTCAGTGACAAAAATGAGGAGAAGTATTAAGTAAGGGGGAGAGATTGTTTGGATTGTTATGTTAAGGGAGAAAGAAGTATTTAGTGTGGGGGAGAAGGAGTATGTTTATAACTGTTTATATATTGATGATCATTATGCTTGCATTGTTGTTATGATTTTCTTATGATCATTATATCTGTTTTCCACACTTGTTTTTCATGGTATGCTCAGTGTTGTGGTTGTAGGATTGGAAGATCGTTATGAGGACAATCTGATATTCTATGTCTATGTTTGTTGGTGTGTATTCATAGGTATAGATATTATGTTGTTATTCGTGAGGCTTTGTAAAACATGATTTTGTCTCATAAATGCCAAGGGGAGATTGTTAGAACATTTATAGTATGTGTAAGAACATTTATAGTATTATTTGTGATTGGCATGTTCTAGACAATAACCATGTTGAGTGAATTGTGGAGTCGGGAAGGTTTGATCGGCATCAACAAGCTTCGTCAAATTCTAATCAAGCTTAGAGGATGCGAAAATACAAGAGAAATGAAGAACGAGCAAGTTTGATTAAAAAGTGCATTCTGGAATGCATAAACGACATTTTTCGAAGCCGAAACTTTGAGAAACATTTCAACGGAGTCGAGGGGGTTTAAACGGTGTTATTCCCAAGAAAAGTGGTTTCTATGAAAAATGCAACGCACCACCTACGGAACCAGTAGCTAAAAGTGGCTAGAAAATGTATTTTGATGCACCATTTACGGACCACCCAAAAAGGCCTACGCGCCACTCGAAGGAAGGCCTACGCACCGCGCGTAGTTAAGGCTGCGTAATGATGTTTTGAAATTATAATTTTGACCCCGATTTGATTTCTCTTGATGCGACTGCGACTCTGAACATTGATATACGTGAAATATACATATTGAAGACTAGATCAAGGGATTTTGTTGTGTTTGATGTGAAATTACGAGAAATGGTAAACCTAGGGTTTCTTTCAGTCTTCTCTATAAATACCAAGGTCTTCTACACATGTGAGACAGCCTTTGAGAGATCTCTGCAAGTTTTTTTACAGATTCATATTCTTCTACAGAGATAGAGATAGAGAGAGAAAAACATTGAGTGATTCTATATCTTCTAGTTTTATCTTATTTAGGGTTTTTTCAATTGTGCTTCTACATCGATGATCTTATGCACGATTGAAATACCTAAATTCTGAAAAATTTACATACCACCTCGTGCAACGTGGTTGTTTTGATTCGTTTAAGAAACGAAGCCGTCTGAGTGCGGAGATCGGAGCAGGAGGCTTCGTGGTTCATTGATCCGTTTAGAAGCGGATCCGTCAGAGTACGGAACGGAGCAAAAGTTTCGTGGAGCGCGAGTGATTCAAGGTTGTCAGACGTCAAGTGAAGAAAGGCATATCTAGAGGGATTTATAAGTCTAAAGCTTCATAGAGTCTGTATACTGCTTGATTCATAGTGCATCGATACCCGAGCGTATTCGTGGTTTTTACTTGGAGTCTTTCCAAGGTTTTCCACGTAAATATATTATGTGTCTCTATTGCTTTATATTCTGCACTTAGATTAATCTTTGCATGATTTATCTTGTTTGAGAATTGGATTATATTGACTTTTTCGCAATTAATTTTAATTTGTCAATAAATTCACAAAAAACCTATTCACCCCCCTCCCTCTAGGCTATTTTCATTGATCGTCTAGGTAATTTCAATAACAAAAAATCAGGGAGAATGCTAAAACTCATATTAATGGATCCAAGAGTAAGTAAATGTTCCACTAGCTCTCTTCAAGCCATACCTCATCACATAAAATTCCATAGCTGAAGCGGTGAAAGAAGCTCCTTATGAAGACAATGATTTCGAGATAAAAACATATGCCAAAAGGATCAAAATCTAAGAACTCCACCACCACTGTATTCGGTTTGAAGTTTTAGTTATATTATTACTATCCTTGTCTTTAAATGTTTTTATACGAATTCAGGTGTTAAATAAACATGTTTTACTATGTTAATTCTTGGTTAATAAGATAGTTTGTTTTACATATGAATGTGAGCCGAAATAACAGTTTATGCAAATTTTTTGAAATAAGTATAGTTTTCTTGAATCTCAACCATTTTGTTGGCAAGGTTGAGTCATTTTCTCATCACGTATCAACTAATATCAAAAGAATTTATGCCACGTGCATTTGCACGTGCTCTAAACTAGTATATTATATATGTATCAATTTAAAAGACCTCATTTTTTTAAGGACTATTATAAAAAAAAACTCCTACTATCGAAATATATGTCACCTAACCCATCTGATCCCGATATTATCAAACTCTCCTTGAATTTATTAAAACATATGTCGTAAACCCCCTTTCTCCTAACGGAGGAGCCGTTAACAAAAAACATTAATGACCAAAATGCCTTCAAGTGAAGACATTGTCGTTTAAAAAATAAGAAAATTGTTGCCAAACACAGTCTAAGTAGCCAAAAAGAGGGAAAAAATTGAGGATTCTAATGTGTGTTGGAGATGAAAGGAAAGGTCAAAGGCGAAGAGAGAAGAATTACAGAGCAACAAATTGTGGCCATACTTGTCTACCTCCACTGCCTACTTCCTCCTCCATCGATGTTTTGCCCTCTAAACTTTGCCAGCTCATGGCTTTCATTAATTTCGACCTAACTAGCACTCTTTCTCTCTCAAATCCGACCCTGAAATTCCTAAAATTCATGGAGGCCTACACTCTCTTTACTTGCTCTTATTCTCTTTGAATTTCTTATATTATGTCTATATATCTCTGTCTAAAAAAGTTTGCGCATAATAGTTTATATTTGTATGCATTTTTATTATGAATTAAAATGGGCTTATGGTGATTATGTTCATGTTTCATAATATATTGGGAAAATTTAAATGAGTTTTTGTAGTAATTTTTAGGGTTTTTTTCTGTAGTTTTTGTGTGTGAATGAATGATTTCATATGTTTTTCAGGTTCTAAAAAAGTAGTGCGGATACCAAGCGGAGGAATAGAGGAGTTGGTGGTGACGAAAATTTTGATCATCTAAATTTTGATAAATCATCACTTGACATGCATGGGACGTCTATAATAGCTTTTTGAAAAGTACAAGGACTAGGGGTGTTCAAGAACCGAACCGCGGAGGTTCGGTTCAGTTCCATAGGGGTTCGGTTCCGGTTCTTATTCCAAAATTTCGGTTTGGTTTCGGTTTCGGATATACGGAACCGAACCAGAAACGAACCGTTTTTTATTTTTAAAAATTATTTAATAAATAGTGTGGGATAATTTGATTCATAAACTATAGATCACAACCTAAATTGACCATTGTAATAGCCAAAATTATGTGGCCCAATAAAGGTAGGTCATAAACAATAACCGATGGGCCTGACCCATAGTAGCTTCTAGAAAATGAGTGGGTTACAAGTTAAGGAGTAGTCCCATATATGGGAAGATAGAGCCCAAGATAGAAAAGAGTTTATCAAATCCCATAATTTAAGGGATTAATAAGTTGGGTAGATAGATTTGACCCATCTACAAAATTGTGTATAAATACATGACTAAATTATGAATAAAGTCATTCCATTCAACCCAATTTATTGTGTATATTTTTGCATTTACATAATTGGCGTCGTCTGTGGGAAGCCAGTCCTTGAAATCTTTTTCAAAAGCTTTCCACTCTCTGCTAAGAGCTTAGATTAACATCATCTATGGCGGTCATCAGCTGACCACAACAGTTCGAGCTACCTCCAAATGTAGGCCAACCCTCTCAAACTGAAGATCCGATTAGGCGGGCCCTGAAAGATAAGACCGCCGAGTTGGTGGCAAAACTGACCCTGCTGCAAAACCCTTGAGAAGCCCAGAATGACAATCAGTCCAACCGGTAGGAGCGATCCGCGGGCCACTAATTGGAAGGGGACAACCACCACGCAAAGTCCAACAATGATCGAGAGGAGCACGCAGAGTCATCCCTACAGGTGCTCGGGATGCACAATCCCGAGGAAACCCTAACCATGAAAAAGTTGGAAGAGATTATGATTAGATTCCAAAGGGAGGTGCTCAAGGATCTGAAGGTTCAGACCCCAATGATCTGGCCTCTGAGGCATCTATCGACGCAGTGCAGACACCGTTCACACTGGTGATCACCAGCATGCCCTACCCTGAGAGGTTCAGGCTACCGAAGTTTACCTTATTCGATGGCACAAAAGATCCGACAAAACACATCTACCATGTCCATACAAAGATGAATGTCTATAATGAAAACGAAGCCTTACTCTGTAAAGTCTTTCCCACCAACATGACCAAAGTAGCCCTGCTATGGTTCAGGAAGCAACCACCCCGATCCATTGGAAGTTAGGTCAGACTCTATGAGTTGTTCATTGCCCAGTACTTCGGTAATAAAAGACAGAAAAAGACCATTTCCAGTTTATTTACCATGATCCAGGAAAAAGGTGAATCCCTGAAGAGCTTTGTCTCACGATTCAATGTCGAGATGTCCTCGATCGACAATTATGATCAACACTCAGCCGTTGAGGCCTTCAGGATGACCTTGATTCCTAGAACCAAGTTCCACCAGTCTTTGGTCAAGAGGCCACCAACAGACATCGAAGAATTCAACTCCAGGGCACAAGGGCATCTCCGGATAGAAGAAGAACTGACCATACGCCAAAGAAGGGCAGCCTTTGCAAGCATAAAGGCAAGAGCATCCGAACCAAAAGTTAAAGATCGGGCGCCAGATCGGAAGGGGCCAAGCGCTCCCCCTACACCCTCCCAAGCAATAGAGAAATGACAGAGGTTCAAAGACAAGATCACTCAATTGAAAGTTAGTTTGGCCAAACTATATCAGGAAACTAAGGGTAAAGGGATCTTCCGATCACCACCACCTATTAGGCAGCCAATGGAACTAAGGGACATGTCAAGGCACTGTGCCTTCCACGGCGAGTATGGGCACCACGCCAACGAATGTAGAAGCCTCAGGAGGCAAATAAAGGCCATGATAGTAAAGGGAGAATTGACCGAATATGTTGCCAAGAAGGGCACCCGATCAGATCAAACCTCACATACGCTAGACAAAGGGACAACGGGTCAGCCCGTAAAAGTCATTCACATGGTTCACGGAGGGCCAAGCCGATCAGAAGTAGAGGAAGCCCGTAGATCCCAGATGCGCCAAGCCCAAAGACTGCGAAAGGTTGGGGAGATCAACGAGTTTCAAAGCCCGAAGGAGGATGCCCGGACAACTTTCTCTTCTGCAGATTTACGAAACATTCAGTTACCACATAACGATCCCCTACTAGTCTCCCTCATGGTCTTAAACTGTATGATCAATAGAGTAATGATCGACCCAGGGAGCAACGCCAATATAATCACTAAGTGGGCTTTTGAGAAGCTGTAGATTGATCCCCAAAAGATAGTCCCTTCTAGAAGCCCGATAGCAGGATTCGATGGCAGAAGAGTGGAACCAATGGGAGAGATCCAACTACTAGTAACAGCAGCAAGGTGCACGCTCAGAGAGACTTTTATGGTGGTAAATGTCAAACCCTCTTACAATCTCCTCATGGGCAGGGGTTGGATCAAGTCATGCGATGGGTCGACCCGAACGGAATTGATGTGATTGAAATCAGGGGAGATCAGGTGGCGGCTAAATAATGTTACGCTATCACCCTGAAAGGCCTTAGGAAAAGGACGAAACCGGAGCAAGCTTCAAAAGCCAAGGTTGTACCCGATGATCAATAACAATTACAGGATGGGGTGCGGGGTCATCTATAGCAGCTGAACCTTTGCTGAAAGTTTAGATTTACCCCGATCACCCCGGAATGACGACTTACATTGGTTCTGGCTTTAGTACACAGGAGAATGAAGAATTGGAGGCCTTTCTGCGCTCCAATGCTGACGTATTTGCTTAAGGCCACATGGATTTGCCCGGCATCGATCCTTCAGTGGCCTAACATTCCCTCAACGTGGACCTCGATGTTAAACCCATTAGGCAGTAACAGAGACGCATGGGGGCCCACCGAAACTAGATCATAGCTGAAGAGGTGGATTGACTTCTCCAAGCTGGATTCATTAAAGAGGTGCAATACCCTTCCTGGCTAGCAAACGTAGTAGTGGTCCAGAAGAAGAATGGGAAATGGAGGGTGTGAGTGGACTTCACTGATTTGAACAAAGCATGCCCGAAGGATTGTTTCCACTTACCAAAGATTGATCAGATGGTGGATGCCACCGCGGGATTCTAGTGCTTGAGTTTCCTTGACGCATACTCTGGGTATAATCAAATACGAATGAACCTATATAACGAGGAAAAAATGAAATTCCTCACTGAAATAGGTATATATTGTTATACAGTTATACCTTTCGGACTAAAAAATACAGGTGCAACCTTTCAGAGGTTGGTCAGCAAAGTTTTTTAGGGCATGATGGGATCTACCATAGAAGCCTACATTGATGACACTGTGGTCAAAAGCAAGGCAAAAAGTGGCCACCTGACTGATCTGCAGCAAGTGTTTGACACCCTCAGAGAAGTACAATATGAAGCTAAACCCATCCAAATATTCCTTCGGAGTGTCCTTAGGCCAGTTCTTGGGACACATAGTTGATCGGACAGGAATACAGGCGAGCCCAACACAAGTCAGAGCTCTCATGGAAATGGGGGAGCCAAAGTCCTGGAAGGAGATCCAAGTACTAACCAGAAGAGTGACAACCTTCATCTGTTTCATCTCTCGCCTAATTAATCAGTGTCGACCCTTTTTCCATTCTATAAAGGTAGCAAAAGGAGATGTTTGGGGGCCAGAACAATCAGAAGCTCTGAAGAAGCTCAAGAGCTACATGACAAAACCTCCCATATTGGCAACCTCGGAAGTAGATGAGCCATTACACTTATATCTAGCCATATCCGCAACATACAACAGCGCCGCTCTGGTCAAGGAGGGCAAGGGGTACTAGATGTCGGTCTTCTACACCAGCAAAGCCTTTGCTGATGCTGAAACCCACTATTCCAAATATGAAAAATTGGTACTATCACTAATCAATGCAAAATGACGTCTTCGGCATTACTTTAAAGCACATCCGATCATGGTACCAACTACAACCCCGATCAGATCCATAATAGCGAAGCCCGAATTGTCAGGGAGAATATCCAAATGGGCGATAAAACTGGGAATCTATGACATAACCTATGTCCCCCGAACAACTATCAAAGGACAAGTGGTAGCTGACTTTCTGTTAGAAATAGAACCTACAGACTCTCCCAAAAAAATGAACTAGGCTTATGGGTAATATTCGTGGACGGGTCGTCAAATGTCAACGGAGTAGGGATCGGTATAGAGCTCGTGACATCCAATGGCACTAAAATTTAGTAGTCCGTTCGATTGGAGTTTCCAGTTTTCAATAATGAAACTGAGTATGAGGCCCTTCTAGCAAGAATTCGTTTGGCCCGAAGCCTGCAAATACAGAGGGCAGAGATACGAAGTGACTCCCAATTGGTCGTACGACAGTTGAATGGGGAGTATGAAACCCAAGAGTCAAAAATGGAAGCATACAAGGATTTGGTACTGAAGGAGACCGAAGAATTCCATCAATTAACCTTTGAACAGATCCCAAGAGGGGACAATGTCATGGCAGATCGTTTAGCTAATCAGGCCTCCGCAACATGGGAGAGTATGACTTGAACAACACCAATGAATTTCATCGTCCGATCAAGCTTGGAGCCCTTTGAGGACGTGATAATCATTTCATGGGAGCCAAGTTGGATGGACCCCATAGTAGACTATTTGAGGATGGGTGTGTTACCTGAATCAAAACCAGAGGCCTGGAAGATAAGAATAAAAGCTGTAAGATACGCTCTATATAATGGCTAGCTTTACCGCAAGTCATTCTCTGGACCATACTCAAGATGTCTTACACCTTCCGAAGCTTCTGCGGTCATGGAAGAAATACATGTCGGATCATGCGACAATCATTCTGGGGGAAGGTCTTTAGCCCATAAAGTCCTCACCCAGAGGTACTTCTGGCCTTACCTGTCAAGAGATGCTGAGGTATACACCCGACGTTGTAAAAAGTGCCAATTTCATATTGATGTCATTCATCCACCTCATGAACTATTGAATCCAACAATTATCCCTCACCCCTTCGCCCGGTGGGGAATGGACATTGTGGGTCCTCTCCCATAAGCCATACGATCTACTAAACATGTCCTTCTGGCTATGGACTACTTTACCAAATGGGTGGAAGACGAGGCATACTCAACTATCAAAATCATCCATGTTATCAAGTTCATCTAGAATCACATCATTTGTATATTCGGTTTACCCCTAACTATAATGATGGACAATGGCACCAACCTAAACAACAGGAAAGTTCAAGCATTCCTCGCAAAACATGGGATCAATCAGAACACTTCTTTCGTTGGTTACCCGCAAGGTAACGAACATGCAGAAAGAATAAACAGAACAATCTTTGATACTCTCAGGAAAAAACTATAAGCAATAAATGGAGCTTGGTTAGAGAAACTGCCCGAGGTCTTGTGGTCTTATCGAACCACCCCAAGGCAACCGATAGGGGAGACCCCATTCGCCATGGCCTACGAGGCTAAAGCCGTTATTTCAACTGAATTGAAGGTGCCAACGCTAAAAAGTCAGGCCCGGGAAGAGGGCTCAAACAATCAGCACCTAGCCCATGATTTGGACCTACTGGAAAAAAGAAGGGAAGTCGCGGGAATAAGGTTGGATGCCTACCAACAACAAGTCAGGGCCCGATTTAATCAAAAGGTCAAAAGAAGAGAGTTCCAAGTAGGCGATATGGTGCTTAGAAGAAAGATTGGGATTGTTGGCAAGTTACGAGAAACATGGAAAAGACCTTATACAATAATCGAGGTCATCGGTCGTGGTGCCTATCAGGTACGGAAGAACGAGACAAGCCACATCGAGCCCAACTCTCATAATGCTTACTATCTGAAAAGGTATTATCCTTAGATAGTTTTCCATTAAATAGTAATATGAGTATCTGTGTCCTGCATATGACACTTCTGCTGATTATAATAAATAGTTTGTGCCCGATGTTCGGCACCTCTACTACATACTCTTTAAAGTTTCGAATATCATATTCTTTATATATGTGTGTATGATCAGACCTTACAAAGAATACCATTTTTCCTAAGTGTTGAATTCAAACCTGATTTGAACTAACCAGAGGACATTAAATGACTCTCAGGGGCTAAACGTCCGAAGGCTCCCATTAAAATAAAAATTTTCCTAAGTGTTGAGTTCGAACCTGATTTGAACTAACCAGAGGACATTAAATGAGTCTCAGGGGCCAGAGGCCCGAAGATTCCATATTAAAATGAAATGTTTTCCTAAGTGTTGAGTTCAAACCTGATTTGAACTAACCAGAGGACATTACATGAGTCTCAGGGGCCAGATGCCCGAAAACTCCATATTAAAATGAAAATTTTTCCTAAGTGTTGAGTTCGAGCCTGATTTGAACTAACCAGAGAACATTAGATGAGTCTCAGGGGCCAGATGCCTGAAGACTCCATATTAAAATAAAAAATTTCCTAAGTGTTAAAATTCAAATATGATTTGAACTAACCAGAGGACATCGACAAGTCTCAGGGGCCAGATGCCCGAAGACTCCATATTGAAATGAATTTTTTTCTAAATGTTAAGTTCAAAAGTGTTTATTTGGGGCTAATCAATAGTTAACCGAAGTAACAAGAACAGAAAGCCATAAGAAATTGGGAAAATTCTTTCATTAATATAAATAAAAGATATAAAAATAACCCTTCTGAAGCGCAATATAGAGCGACGTTTAGAAAAACCTTAAGTCCTATTTACCGGGAATTCAGGGCTAAAATACAGAGCGACGATCAATATATATATTTTCGTTTGATATAGTTATTATCATTCCATTAATTATATATTTGTTTTTGGGTTTGTAATAGTTCAAATAATCTAATTTATAATTATATTATCTTTTAATATTTGATATTTTTATTTTTGTAAAAAAAAGGATAGAAGGAACCGAAACCGAACCGGTTTTTTGGTTCGGTTCCGGTTCGGTTCCTTGCACTTTTGGTTCCAGTTTCGCTCCATGTGTCCCATATTAATAGTCTAATTTTCACTTTGCTTAAGTACCCTTCTTCCATTGTATTTAAATATAGGGATGACAGTTTGATCCGCCCCTAATAGGACGGATTTGGTAAGATTAATGGATTTGGGGTAGATTTGATTTGAAAAATTAAAAACCCGAAGCGGGGTTCGAGTTGGGGTGGGTTTTGCGTAAAATCCACCCAAAACCCAAGTCGATATAGATATATATATAAATTTATATTTTACTATTTATTTTCATTTTTAATATATTGATTATTTGTCTTTTAAGTTAGATATATAAAGAACTTTACCAATTTAACACACATGTGTCAAAAATCCTAAATAAATCAAATTAATTTATATTTTGATATCTTTGACAAGTTCTGAAGAAACAATTGTATAGAGAATTAAGTGTTGTATTGTAATTGTAAAAGATGAATTTTCTTTTTGGTGTTGTTATGAACATCTAATTGTATTTTTTGAATGTATGAAGATCCCCCAAAACTAAATGTATAGATATTAAAGATTTATTTCAAAATCTAGTATAAATTGATGATAACCCGATGTAACTTGTTTATTCCAACATGATGGAAATGGTAATACTATGTGGGTTTGGGGTGGAGTTGGTATTGTTGGGAAAATGTCTCAAATTCATATTTTAATTATGTTTCCTATTTTATAGTATATTTTATATGGTAATTTCTTATTAGATGAAAGTTTTATTATCCAAAAAATTATAATTCTTGTCCGACATGGAATTGAATTTTTGCTCTATAAATAGATACTTATGATTGAGAGTGAGACTCACAAGAAGGAGAAATGTAAATCTCATGATGATGTACTTTGAAGGATAGAGTGCACATCGATGACGAGAAGGAGTCTCGTACGAAGGAGTTGCGAGTACACGGGAAAAACTCAGGTGGAGTTTGTGTATGTTTACTTGTGATGTCTCACATCGCCCGGGTACAAAGATGGTGGTGTGCTTATATGTGCATTTATTTCTCCAATTGGTATGAAGTCTTTTGAGGAAAGTCCAAGAACAAAATCGTGCGGGCTAGACCCAAAACGAACAATTTTGTATCAAGTATTGAAGCGGAATGTTACATTACCGGTATTGATAATTCTCTAATGTTATAGTATCTCTACATGATTATAGTAAATTTCCTTCTCACCCATGGACGTTTTTAATGGGTGGACTAGGGTTTAGCCAAACCCGCCCCGTTTTCATTCCTATTTAAATAAACATGGGAGCCTTTATCTTTTGTGTTCTCTTAGTTGAAAAAGTGTAAAAATAAAAAGTTACATAATATCAATACAATAAAAGATACTTTATTAAAAAGTCAAAAAGACCGACTAGGGCAACTATTTTTGGACCCTGAGAGTAGTTTTTTTTTAGTTTAGGGGGTAGATGGGAGTTTTATGATGGTAGCCTTTTTAAAAAAATAAAATTATTATGAAGTGAACTTAAATATATAAAAACATGAATAGCCATCGTCTGTAACAATTAATTACTCTTTACCCTTTAGTAATCATTTAATATTAATTTTCTCAAAAACATTATTTATTCACTAAAGTTTAAATGGAGGGACTTAGATGGAAAATATGGGTTAATTATTTATGTATTAAAGTATAAATAGAGACTTGATTGCAACGGGCCTACTCTCAAAGTGGATTGTATCATTCTAAGAGAGAACGATGCAATTTTGTATTGGTGGTGTTTACTAACAGGGAATATTTTCTGTTTCCTGTTTTTACTTCATGAAATGAAGAAATAAAAGTAAAATTTTGTTTACCAATTTATTTTTATTTTTGCCCTTCAGGAAACGTTTTCTCTAATTGTAAAGAAAAGAGGAAACAAGAAAAATGGTATTTCTTCTCGCCTTCAAAATGACCAAATTTCAAAGTTGTAAAATTGAGATCTTCATGTTTTTTGCACTAATAAATTTAAATATTATATATAAATAATAAATAAATTAAATATTTTATAAATTAAAAAATATATAATAAATAAATAATATTTACAAATAAAATAAAAGTAAATGAATAAATAATAATAAAAAAATAAACAATAATAAAATAGATTAAATAATACATAATAATAATAATAAATAAATAATAATTATGATAAATAAAAAATTAAAATAATAAGAAATACAAATAATAAATAAATTAAATATTTTTATAAATTAAACAAAAATATAATAAATAATAAATTAAACAAAATATATTTATAAATTAAATAAAAATAATGAATTAATAATAAAAAAATAATAAATTAAATAATATATAAAAATTAATAATAAATAAATAAAACTTATAATAAATAATAAATATAAATAAAAAGTAAGAACAAAAGTTTTTTAGTAAACATAATTTCTGTTTTTTATTTTTGTTTCTGAAAAAAAATCAAAATTTAGTAAACAAGATTTTATTTTCTGTTTTTCTTAAAGAATCAAAAATATAATTCTACTTCTTCAGAAAACAGAAACAGGAAATATTTCCTGTTAGTAAACAGACCCATTGTCTATATGCAATGACGGATCCAAAAAAAGAAAAAGAAAAAGACAAAAAACAGAAAGGGGGCAAAGCTTCACAATGTTTTTTTTTTTTTTTTTTTTTTTGGTGATTTCAAGGGGAACTTTGTGTAATTTCAGTGGTTTTTTTTCTTTCATAAATATAGAATTTGATGTGTTTATAATGTAAAAGAGACAAAATTTCACCCCACTAGTCCCTCATTAATGAGACCCGTTCCTGTTTGTTGAGTAGACTTGTGTTGTACTTAGGGCAAAATTTGCAAAGCTGGCCAGAGTTGAGACTTTCAGTTTTTTCAAATTTATTTCTAAGGTTTTTATTGGTTTGAGATCACAAGCATAGCTATGTATTACTGTTTTTGCTCTTTGTAATTTGGTTCGTATTTTTCTGGGGGTTGTGCACATACTTTTGCGAGAGTTTTTCATATAGGATAAAAGAATGTCCACAAATTGTTATTTTATTTTTATTTTTTTAAGTTAAACATTACTCACACATCCTGGCTTGACCATTAAGCATTTGGTAATCATTTGACATCTCATGTAATTGTTATTGCGTAAATAGATGATGCAACCAAACATGAATTTGGCGGGTGCTTCTCTTTTTTCTTGGTAATATAATTTTTTGTGGGTAATTTTTTTTTTGGGAACCCGTGCAATGCAATTTCATCACACGGATAAGTTAAATCGCGAATTACGTCTAGAATCATAGCCCGAACAAATTGCAACCAAAGGAAATCAAACCCGAGATCTCATCACAAGGTTCAATATTTTTTGAATTGTATTAGTCATTCATTTAAAGTAAGATTAATCAATTAAATGATACACTTGGATATTTCATTTGAAATCATAGATTACAATAATTCCTAGCATTTCAAAATTCCTAAATATTTTATGACCTTTTTCCTTTTTTTTCTTTTCTTTAAAAAAAGAGTGTTGTCTCTGACCTTGGGTCATGACTCGTAACAGAGGGAGCTGATAAATGATGTTCATGACCACTCTATTGATGATCTCTCTCTTGTACAGGAAAGAAGCTGAACCAGAATCAATTTGCTTTGCTTCTGATTTGCCATTTCAGTGCAACAAATATCTATATATATAGACAGATAGATATGGTGTATATGTATACTCTGCCAAAAGGAGAAGGCAGAGATTGGATGTGCACCTTATGACAGAAACTTAGTCCCACATCGGCTAAGAAGGAAAAGTAATAAATAGGAGTCTTCTATAAATAGCTGCAAATAGTACGCTTATATCCCTTGTTGTTTTATATTTAATTTCCTCAAGAGGGGAGGGAATGGGAGTTTCAGAATTTTCTAAAATTTTAGAATGAGAGGAGAATGGAAAAATGTATTTTTATTAAATTATTTTTCCGTCTCAACTCTTTCTTTGGTTTTAGATTATTCCTCCCTCTCCTACTTCCTCTTTTAAATTAATTATAAATTTTTTCCAAGTGTGTAAAATATTTTTCTCTCTGAAAATAGCAATATATATAGATGAAAATTACATTTGCACAGAATTGTTTTAGGGTTTGTATAATAGTAAGATTCTAGCAATTCTTATTAATTTTTAAAAAATATATTAATAATTAAATATTTAATTTAAAAGTCTAAATTATATTAGAATTTTTAAATTTTTTTAATATATTAAATTTGTAAGTGTTTTTTTTATAAATTTAGGCCATATATTGGACTAAATTATAATTTTTTTGACATTTCATATAAAAACGCAATAGAATCGGCAATTGCAGAAGTTCAAGGAGAAAAGCTTGAATCGCACTGTTTGTAGGATGACTTTGAGGGTTACACTTGCAGGTACAACTCTATCCTGAAAAACATAGTTATTTCTTTCTTTCCATACGTGGTATACAAAGCTTGCTGGACATAATTTCCAAACTAGGATTCTGTTTGCTTTCAATTTTTCCCTCCAATTGGATGATGCCCAAATTAGGAATTGAGTCCATGAATTTGAATTTGCATAAAACCCACATTTATCTTGAATAACAGCCCATTTAGTTTTTGAGTAAATGTGTAGGTAGAAAAGATGGTTATGGTCTTCAGCTGCTTGAAGACATAACACATAGACATTAGGTTGTCTTGTGTATAAGAGGGTTGGTTTGTCCTTTGTTAGGAGTTTTTCTTGCACCACTAACCATAGGTTTAGGAATCATGTTAGTAAACCATATAATTTTATGCCAGAAGGTGGAGGGGGATTGGGTTTAGGGATTATAGGGTGTGTTTGGTGGTAAAGGAATTTGAGGGAGAGGGCAACCATTGTATATTGTCTTTTGGACACTACATTGGTGGGGTAAGGAATGATATTTAGGTCCACCAGAGGGGTTAAAAGGTTTCTAAATGATCTGGGCCACCTCCACATTCTATTAACCAAGAAGGATGAGACCTTTAATTATGTGTTGAATTATCATCTATGTCTATTAGGGAAGTTTAGAAATACCTTAAAAATAGGGCCACAAGGGAGCCAATTATCAAAATAGACCCTAGTATCCTCTCCATTGCAGATCCGGTGTTTGATGAAGGGTTGAGTTACCTCTCTATGAACTTAATCATAACACTTTTAGTGATATCTCTACTAGAGTAGATCAGGCCGAAAAGAATCTAGCTACTTGCCAAATTGGTTTGGATGTTGAACCTGACAATATTGAACTTAGGCAAATGAAGAAAATATTGACAATCATGTACTCCAGTGACGCCGGACAGAATAGAGATTATTCTGCAGGCTAGTGCAATAGGTAATTTGCAAGAAAAAATAAGAGAATTCGACCCAAAAATTTCAGAGAACACTCTGGAATTTAATAAAATTGTTTATAATCAATAATGAATTTAAAACAACCCACAAGCTGGGTTTAAATAGCTGAAAATCAAGGATTTTACCAAAAATAGCAAAACCCTAAAAGTCTTACCAAAACGAAATACGGAAAGAAATCAAAAGATTGCCAAAAATCTGGCCCAAATCGGGTTCAGAATCAATTCCTAATTGACAAATAGAAAATTACTATAAGTAATAAAAATTAACTAAAAATAGAGATTTGAAAAGGAAAACAACAGATCACGATTTTCTGTCATCCTTGCGCTGATCCTCCTGCATCATCCAGCCTCGGTAAAATTGAAGAACAACTTTATCAACAAAAATCAAGGGTGCAATGGCTTGATGTGGGTGACCAAAACACAAAATTCTTTTATAAAAGCATCCAGAACATAACAAATAGGAGGATGATTGACATGGTTCAGAAATAGGATAGGTCTATATCTAGGAATGCAAAGGAAATCAAGAGTGAATTCATAACTTTTTCCAAAGGCCTTTTAGGTAACAATCCTCATTGCAACCCAGGTATGGACAACCTTACTCAGTTTGTTATAAAATGCATTGATGAGGATGTTATTGAGAATTTAAGTGCAATCCTAACTGATGAAGAAATTAAAAGATGTCTTTTTTCCATCAAGTTAAACAAGTCTCCTGGACCTGATCGCTTCAACTCTTTTTTCTTTAAAAAAAAACATGGCATATCACTGGGCCTGAGGTTACAAAGGCAATCAAGCAGTTTTTTGAAAATGGAAACATGCTTAGACAAATCAATACTACCTAGATTGCTTCAATCCCTAAAATTCAAAATCTTGAAAAGCCACATGATTTTAGACCTATATCCTGCTGCAATGTTCTTTATAAATGCATCTCTAAAATTTTAGCTGAAAAAATCAAACCTTTACTTCCAAATCTCATTGATAAAACTCAAAATGATTTCATTAAGGGGAGAAGGATAATGGACAATAGTGTTCTTGCACAGGAACTTATGAGAGGGCACCATAAGGAATTGAATCCCCCTAAATGCACTCTCAAGGTTGATTTGCATAAAGCATATGCTAGTTTGGACTGGAATTTTATCCTTGATATTCTTAATCTCATGAAATTTCTTTCCATTTTCATAGATTGGATTAGAACATGTATCTTTACAGCCTCTTTTTATGTGTCAGTGAATGGAGAGATATGTGGTTTCTTTAGGAGTATCAAGGGGTTGAGACAGAGGGACCCTTTATCCCCATATCTCTTTGTTATTGTCATGGATGTCCTCTCATCTATCACAAACACCTTGACTGAAGCTCAAAACCAATTTGGTTAACATTGGAGATGTTTTGCCATTAAACTTTCACACCTATCATTTACAGATGACGTGCTTATGTTTTTTTTAGAGGGGACATCATTTTGCCCCAACCATAAAGCAGGCTATTGAAACATTTTCATCCTTGTCTAGCCTAACCCCAAATCCTACTAAGAGTAATATTTTTTTAAGTGGTGTCCCAAGTGAACAGATTGAAACAATCTGCAACATTTCCATGTGCCTAAAGGTTCTCTCTTTATTCGGTATCTAGGGCTTCCCCTTTTATCTTCAAATATGTCATCTGGGGACTGCAAATGCCTCTTTGATGCAATGCTCTCTAAAATCTCACATTGGACCAACAGAGCTTTATCCTTTGCAGGAAGACTCCAATTGATCCAATCAACACCGTTTAGTTTGCACATTTATTGGACAAACTTGCTAATTTTACCTAAGAAAGTGTGTAAACAGATTCAGAGTGTCTTATAAAAATTCTTGTGGACTGGGCCAAAGATGACAAAGTTCAGAGCAAAAGTCAAATGGAAGCAAATCTGCACACCAAAGTGTTGGAGGCTTTGGAATACAAGTAGACCTGTCAATGGATCGGATTCGGATCGGATGAGTTAAATCCAAATCCAATTTGTTAAGAAATCGGATTATCGGATTCGGATTCCAATCGGATTATCGGATTTTATTTTCAATCCATATCCGGTTAATATCGGATTCGGATCGGATTTGGATCATAATCGGATTATTGATAAGAATGACAAAAACTCCCGATCCGCGATCCGAATCCGATAATTCGACAGATTTTCACTTAATTAATTCATATTCGAATTTCTTCATTATAGAATATCTGATCCGAATATCTAATTAAAAAAATACAAAAATCAATAAATACTGAAACACTAAAATTATTCACACTTTTAATAATTGTATTTATGATCAATCATTATTAATAAATAATAAAATAATTAACAACTAACATTTATATACATGTACAATATTACATATATATAAATATATATATATGTATATTTTATCGGATCGGATTAGGCTAATCCAAATCCAATTTGTTAAGGAATCGGATTATCGGATTCGGATCATATTCGGGTTATCGGATTTTTTTTGCAATCCAAATCCGACTATTCGGATCGGATTCGGATCAAAATCCAATCCATTGACAGGTCTAAATACAAGACATCCAAGCATGGAATGAAACATCAATCCTTAGACACTTGTGGACACTGAGTTCTAATGATGCTGACAATATTTGGAAGGACTGGGTAAAAGGACTGGGTAAAGAAGAAAAAATCTATAAGAGTTCCCAATACACAAGTACATACAGATAAAAAATAAATTTCATAGTTTAAAATAAAAATGGACTTATCCTCTAGATCAAATATGAATAACACTTGCCATCTTGTTTTGTAGTACGTTTAGGCGAAATGAATGCGAAAGAAAATTAAGAATGAATGAATTATTGAAAGAGAATTGATTAACTGTAACACGAGTACTTTTTTCTTTTCTTATATGTTAAAGATAGTACCATAGAATGACACATAACAACAACTCTTCTAAAACCTTGAGTAAGGTTGGATTTCCTTCTAATACTCGAAAATAATATTTCACGCTTAACATCTACAAATTAGACACGTTTTTATAAAATCTGAAAAAATGTCATTTTATCCATATGTTGCAGCTCCAATATCAAAGTTATAATAACGTTTATTGAGGAATTGTGATTTTTGAATTTTTATTTTTTCCATGTTCGGTTAATGTTTCTTTGGATTTTATTGCGTGATGTCATTCTCTACAATAAATTTTAACATAATTTTTAATTATGTACTATATATCTTTTATGGCAAGAACGTACAAATTTAAAACAATTAAGGAAATAGGGGTGAGCTATAAATATTTCAAAAATTACACAAAGAAACATTAAATCTCAATTACGGTGCTTTAATATAACAAAATTGACATGGAAAGCGAAAAAAATATAAATATTGCTTGGGTTGAAATATATAGCTAAAAATATGACAATTATGTAACCGATTTATGTAATTAGTGTTAGAATATGAAACGGCAAGTCACACTGGATAATTTAACTAAAACTTTCAAAAGCATATTTTTGTAATGTTCTGAAGTGTTTTTAATATGAGAATAAATAACTTTCTAAATATTCAAACACTTCAAAGATATTTATGTAATATTCAGAAGTGTTTATTAGTACCTTGGATATCAGTATTGTATGTTGGTTTAGTCATGCGTATTGTTATTTGTATGTTTGTTTAGTCATGCTTATTGTATATTATATTCATATATATTTTTATGTGATTACTATCTTGTTGCATGCTTAATTATAGTGAGATGTTTCATATCTTTATATTTAGTATGTTGTTACATCTTTATATTTAGTATTATGATATAGAAATTATGTGATTAGTATGTTGTTGCATAAATATTTATATATTTATATATAGGATATGGGAAGAAACTTATTGTTGGAGATGGAGTAATGGTTGAGCAAGAAGCCCATCTACGACTTATTGGCTTCTTACTTGAAGGGAGAGATTGCTGATTCTGCTACTTTGGTGCTTCCTAAAAATTTCACTAATATTTTAGGAGTTATATTGATATTATTAAAGTAGTACTCAACATCCAACATCCAATGTAAAACGTACAAGAACAAAAATTCCTTTTTGCAATAAAATTAGGGCAGAACGATAAATCTATATATTTCATGCAATAATATGTACAATCAGTTGGGCATCTTGATGCCCATTTTAATGTTGATAGCAAGATACTTGAAGACATTCATTTCCAGAACCAAACAAAATCACTGATTCATTGTGGTTTGCACTTTATGGCCTTTTTGATGGTGTCTTAATTACTCCTTTTAAGAGAAATGAAGATATTAATCCCACCAAAGCAATTCAGTAGGATATGGATTTCAACTACACTGAAAAAAATAATAATAATAATAAAAGAAAAGTGATCCTCTTTCATGTTGTAATAGTGATTACAGGTATATTATTATATTATATAAAACTACTAGCAATATTAAATTTGTTAGTAATAAAGAAATTAAATTTTTTCTTTACAGTTATATTAAGGATTAAGTACAAAAAATCCAATGCACCATCAAAATAGAGCGAATATCCCCTTAAGTAAATTATACGAAAATTGAAAAAAATTACTACTATCATTTTAAGTCAAATTATATACGGAGGGGAGGTGTCAACGACATGGTCCAGAGGCCCACTAAAGAAAGGTAGGCCCATATTTTAAAGATGCTCGAAAAGCGCCATATATGATCTCTACGGACAATGATCATCTCATCTATGATCTCTCTGGACAAGGATCCTCTCATGTATGTAGGAATTATAATTTGTCCCACCCCACCTTGTTTATAGTAATTTTGGGTGCCCCATTTATACTATATGAGTGGGGATGAGATTGGAGAAAAAAACCTGCACATTAACGAGAGAGAACGGTTTTAGGTGTCCCCGTCCCGCCCTATTTAGACATATTATATAATATATATATATATATAGTACATAAAAAATAAGTATAATTAACTAATCATAAACTCTATTTTTGTTGTTATCTAAATTGAAGTAATGAACCTAATATTAGATAATTTTTTTTGTTGTTGTTATTTCGGTAGAATGTATTGTAATTTGGTTTGTTGGATAATTTGGTGGTTTATTTAGTTTTTATAATATTGGATTTCGTGTTTTAAGTATATAATTTGTGGAGTTATTTAATTTTAAAATGACATATTTGAAATTTTGAACTATTAACTGGGTACCCGCAGGCACCCAATGATTTTAAAAAATTCGACAGGGACGGGATGGGGGTTACTTAATGGTTGCGGGGGCAGGGGAGGGTACACTCTCCCATAACCGCACCTGTTGCCATCCCCACATCTCTCCAAACCTCTCCAGAGCATGATTTAATGGTTAAAAATTATATACACATCATCACTTAACAAAATTACAAACACAATATTTTTGTAATACACTTACCAAAAAAATTAATGAATGATGTGACATATTTTTAACCACTAATTTAGCTCTGGAGAAAGCTCGAGAGGGGAAATCACATGATCATTATATGCACAACATATTCCTGTTCGTAATGCTTTAAAAAGGTACTAATACCGTTACATTACACCAGTACTTTTTCAATATTCGTTTTAATACTAATATTGTCCGACTTTGTTAGGTGTGTTCAAGAATCAAATCGAAACCGGAACCGAACCAAACTAAACTGGTGCCCGATTCCAAAAATCAAAGAACCAAAATTTTAGGTTTGGTTCTTACCCCGTTGGAACCGAACCTTTATTTTTTTATATTTATATTTATTTTTATTAGTGTTATATTATTACCTTTATATATATATATATATATATTATATTTAAAATTATAAGTTATAATTTGATATGTGTTAATTAACTTTGGGTTTATAATAATTGAAAATTTGAAATACTCTCTTTAATTTAGTTTAAAATTATATTATTTTGATATTTGGCGTTTTTATTACTAAAATAGAAGGAACCGTCCGGTTTGGTTCCTTGGGTATTCAGTTCCGGTTCAGGTTTATAAGGAACCAAAAAAACCGGTTCGGTTCCAAAAAATTTACTTTATTGGTCTATAATGGCATATTATGGATCAAACTCTCTATTTTACCCTTGTTATCCTTGCAATTACATTTGAACCCTTACTTTTGCATTCAAAATTACTAGAATATCCCAACTTCTTTTACCAAATTGTCCTCATATATATTCTATATAAACTCATTTGAGTGGTTATTTATCCCTACACTCTCTCTAAAAATCACTCATTCTCTCTCTACAAGCCTTCTGTTATGACTTGAAAAAGATAAGGGGAGCATATGAAATGGCAGTTGTTGGTATACATAATTCTCGCCAATATATGTGAGGGCAAGGTAGTAAATTCACCATTCTCTAGAAGATCTCTAAATATCTCTAAAGATAGGAGTGTATATACGTTATTTCACTATTATTTGTTGTTGGACCAATATTTCGATGATACTAAAAAAAGTTTCTGATATTATTAAAATATTAGGGGAACCGCATACAATTATGTCTTAGTTCAGGGGAGGTTTGTATAATTATTCCTAAAAAAAATTCTACATCATATGGTCTAAAAAAACAAACAAACAAACCTTACCAATGGAGTTGTCCATGCTAAAGGGAAGGTTCTGTTTTCTAGGTCAAAATTTTCACCATACAATTCTAATTTTATAGGGTAAATTGCACTAGCACCCCCTGAGGTTTAGGTCAATGTAACTAATATATTGGTCAACATATAATTGACACTAACACCCCCTGAGGTTTGATTTTTTTTGCAATGACACCCCTTATACGGGCCTCAAACACTATGAATGGACTATTGTGCCCTTGTTTTAGTGTGAGAGTTCCTGACATGCTTGTCTGCATATTTAGATCCCCAAACTACCCCTTTAGTCACATGAAAATGGTGCCAAAAGTAACCGATTGTCCCACACACATTGTATCAATAAATAGTAATTTTGTTCCACGTCATCCAACAGTAACATTTATCAAACATTATACACTGCCACAGACTTACAAAAATCATATTTTATTCAAGTAGCCAACTAGCATATCAAAGTAATGGCATGATAAGACTTAGAATTAAAAATACCGGTGTCCCAAGTTAATAAAATTACATGTCAAATAGCCTAAACAAGGCTTGTGGCTCTTCCATTTTGTCAACCTATGGTGTGACATTTACAAAAATATACAAAATACTGTCACTAAACCTACTTGTCATTGTCCAAGAGATCATACAAGTGTCACTGTGTCTATGGTGTGACATTTACAAAAATATACAAAATAATGTCACTGAGCTTAATTGTCACTGTCTAAAAGATGATGTTTGTGCCACTGCCCAGAAAAGCAAAAAACTTTGACAGTCCAAAAGAGCAAAAAACCAAAAGTAGGTTGTTAAGTTCTTACCATGTTGCCCAAGGAGATAAATTTGAACCACCACCATGCCCGGTACCCACCTACAATTTTAAGAAATAAACAAACATTATATTTTGCAAATTAAAACAATGATTAAAAAATTGAATAAAAATAGTTTATAACAATTTATAAAGTCCTACAATTTTAAGAAATAAACATGCATTATATTTTGCAATTAAAACAGTGATTAAAAAAAGTGAATAAAAACAGTTTATAAAGTCTTACATTGGACACAGTAGAGTGTGAAGGGGGTGGTGTTACTGCTAAAGCAATAGGCTGTGAAGAAGAAGTGGCAACCTGCATTATGATAATGAAAGGGTTAAATTTGTTCAGAATGGTGCAAGACATCCAAAGTGAAAAGTAGAAATGAAAAATTTACAATAGACAATGATCTTTGGGATGAAGTTTCTGCTGCTATTCTTGTTGATGCTGATGTTGTTGCTTGTCCTCCTCCTTTTGTCCTTGGGCCTTTGTCTTTCCTTCCCACTTTGGCCTTCTTTTTTGGAGGTGCTGATGATGATTCCTCTGCAACTGAAGCATTATTTCTGGTTTTGCCTTGCTTACCCTTTGGAAACCTTTTGCAGCCCCTTTTGTTGTGCCCAATAACTTTGCACATACTACATGTGACCACAGTAGACCTTCTGTGGCTGATGCTTCATTTTCCTCTCTCCTCCTAGCCACCCTAGGTCTGCCAGCTGGCCTCCTCAGTTTTGGGGGACCCAATGGTAACTTATCAACTACATCCCACGAGCTTTTATGGTGCATGGGATGAATCAAATTCTTGTAAGCTTTTCCATATACATACTTGCTGAAATTCTCATCACAATAATCCTCCACACTATCTTTTTTCCAAGTAATGCATGCACATGCATGTCTACATGGTACATCAGTCAATTGAAACTTTCCACAACAGCATGAGATATTTGAGAGATCCACAATATACTTCATCTCTAGCTCCTCTGTCACCTCATACATGTCTCCCCCTAGCCATATCAGTTGACAACAACCAGATTTTGAAAGGTCTATGTTGATTTTTGTTTTGATTTTTGGAACCACATTGTCCCATAAAACAGATTTGTGAAACCTTTTCTGGAATTTAGACATTATCTTTGTTCTTATGCCATCTAAACAGTTTGTTATAGGCTTTCCTCTCACGTGTTTTAGCCAAAAATTAAAGGATTCCACTGCATTATTAGTAAAAAAGTCAGTTTTTCCATCTACATTAAACTTATGTCTTGCCCAAGTTTCAATTAGATGATTCATTAACCACTGGAATGCAAGTTCATTACCATTTTGAATCTTTTGCATTGTTGTTTTGAAATTCAATTCATTATAAGAGTGGGCTGCCTCCCAAAACAGTTTCCTATACCTTAACCCTGGGTACAATGACTTGAAATTTGCATAAATGTGCCTGCAACACCTCCTCTTAAATGCATTAGGATAGATTTCATCAAGTGCTGGGAGTATGCCCTTTTGACCATCACTCATGATGGTCCACGGCACTCTCCTAATGGATAAATCACCAGTTATCTTATGAAGATGGTCTAAAAACCATACCCAACTGTCTCTGTTCTCACTCTCAACAACTACCACATCCAATGGATATAATCCATTAATCCCATTAAGCCCCACAACACTAATGAGGATGCCCCCAAATGGACCCTTCAAAAAACAACCATCAACACCAATGAATGGCCTACAACCATCCCTAAACCCACTAATGACTGCTGAAAATGACAAGAATATCCTTATAAACCTTAGAAGCTCATTTGTTGAGGGTTTCATAAACACTAAGGAACCAGGGTTTGTTTTAATGATCTCTGCAACATATTGCCACAGTTTACCATATGACCCAGCATGTGATCCTTGATTCTGTTGTAGGGTTTTGTTTCTTGCTCCTTAAACACGTGTCACTGCAATTCACCTTGAATTGCTCCCTAACTATTGCTACCAAAGCTTCCAACCCTATATCAGGTTGGTTTTTGAATGTCTTAATGAGTTTATTAGCAATGAAAGTTGAAGTTACCACTTTATTTTTGGTAGTTCTGATGCAAGTGTGTTGAGGATCCATAGTTTTAACCTTGTATGTTACTTAGTTAGATAACAAACTTGTATGGATTATCCATTTACAACCCGGATTCCCACAGAGACTAGTTACCCTAAACCTCTCATTCTTGTCCATAACAAGTTTAAAACCCTTTTGAACTGAATATTCTTTAAGAATGGTTCTGAAGTGTTTGGTATCATCAAATATATGGTTAACTTGAAATATTATCTCACCCCCTTTAGCATAGGTAAACATTTTCCCATTAATGTTATTTCTAGGATTCAAAAAAAATTCAGTCTCATCACCACTGTTTTCAGCACACTCGCCATCATCACTATAATCAAAAAGTACCCCATCACTGTCCACATCCTGATTCAGCCCAGTATCATTGAGGTTCTTACACATTTTGCCTTCATCCTCGCTACTAGACTCCTCATCATCACTATCCTTAAAACTGTATTCACTTTCACCTTCGTAATCACTATCCTCTGTTTCTGCCCCATGATCACCATCAATTTGTAAGTTGATTGGGGCATCCACAAGGGATGGATAAATATTAGGCACATCAAGTTCAACTATAATATCAATAGATTTGTTATCACATTTCATTTGAAACATTATAGTTATGTCTTCATCCCTTGTTAATTTCATTTTGTAATTTGAACCAGGTATTGTGCAGAATAACTTAAGTTGGACCCCCTAGTACAATCAGTAGTTATCAGTACATATCATCTCAACCGCAACTTCATACAATTCCATAAACCCATAAGAATCTGCATATATATTAGAAAGTAGGTATGTGTGTCAATCATATTGAATAAGTAGGTTATGTTTTCTGCACATCTCAATCTAAAAACATCATCAAATAACAGAAGACAACAACTGTTAAATTACTAACATATGATTTGAAAAATAAATTAAGGGTTTATGATTATTTAGTGCTTGTTTGATAGACGGTGTGGTGTTGATTTTTGGTTTTGGATTGGTTGGAGTTGGGTTGGTTGAAGTTGGTGTGGTTTTATTCTGAACTGAAACCATGTTTGGTGCAGATGGTTTTGGTGTGAAAAGAAGTGAAATTGAAAAATCAAACCATGTTTGGTAGAGTTGGTATGAGTTGAAATTCTGAAACCAATCATATTTGATAACTTGGAATAGTTTGACATTTTATTTATTTAAAATAATATTTTGTAAATATATATGTTTTAAAAAATAAAATATATAAATATTTAATTTTTTTGAAATATTTAATTTTTCATAAATATTTAATTTTTTCGAAATATTTATAGATAAAATATTTTGAAAAAATAAAAGATTTCAGTAAAAATACATATAATTTGTATATTTTTAAAAAAATAATAAAATATTTTTATTATATTTTATTTTTTCTAGAAATATTTGTTTTCCCGAAATATTTTATTTTTTATGAAATATATTTTTTCCTTTGATTTTTTTGAAATATTTTATTTTTTCATAAATATTTTATTTTTTGAATATATATATATATATATATATATATATATATAATATTATAAATGAATTGGTTTAGGTTAAAGAATAGTTTTGGTGTGAGAAAACCAACCCAACTCCAACCAAACCATCTATTGAGATGATGTGAAAAATGATGGATTTGGGTCCAATGGTTTGACACTATTCAAACACTATTGCTCCAATACTTGACTTGTCAAACATGGAGTGGTGCACAATTTTCAAACCAAACCCAAAAAAAGGGCACCACTCCCTCTGCCAAATAAGCACTTAGAGTTTAGGATTAAGATTATTTAGGGATTAGGGTTTAGATTTTAGAGTTATTTAGGGTTTAGGGTTTAGGGTTATTTAGGGATTAGGGTTTAAGGTAATTTAGGGTTATTTATGGTTAAGGTTTATTGTTAATTAGGAATTAGAGTTAATTTTAGGGTTAATCAGATATTAGGGTCAATTAAATACTATATTTAGGATTTTAACAAGCAATTTATAAAAATCCTCAATTTTCAATAGTTTTAAACTAACATTCATCATGCTCAGTAACTAAAAATACCCTAAAAATCATTGATTAAAAAACCTCAATTTTCAACAGTTTTAAACAAACATAAATTCATAATTTTCAACAATTAATTATGTAAATCAACATCTCTCAACCCTAAAAATCCCCAAATTTCATCAACATCTCAATATACAAACAGAATATCATATGCTCAGGAACTGAAAATCACTATTATTACCCAAAATTAAAATTTTTCTGAAAATCCACAAATTTTAGTAACCAAGGAAAATATCAATCTTTCGGGATGTTATAAGCCCTAAAATAAAACAAGATCAACCAAGGAAAATATCTCACCACAACTTGCCAAAATCCAAATAGCAACCTTCAATCTTCCGGGATCAGTTCAATCTTTAACCTTCAAAAAAAAAAAAAAAAACAGTTTCAAAAGAAGACTCATGATCAGTTCATACTTACACAAGAAATAATTCAAATCCAAGCAATAAAATCGAAGAAGATAGAAAACCGAATCGAAATACTTACAAATCACCACGAAAATGATGAAAATCGAATGATATTAGAAGATTGAAGATAAAATAGGTCAAAGCTTTACAAATATGATAAAAAGCGAACCAGATCTGAATGTGGAACAATAAAGATCGTCATGAATCAAA
The DNA here is from genome assembly GCA_963922005.1 of Cornus suecica. Lineage (NCBI taxonomy): Eukaryota > Viridiplantae > Streptophyta > Magnoliopsida > Cornales > Cornaceae > Cornus > Cornus suecica. The sequence continues at coordinate 16,303,988 of OY998245.1, forward strand.
ATATCAAAATAAAGATGAAAGAGTGTATAGATTTTTCTAGAGAACTCTGACCAACTCATAATGGCGTGTGTTGGAGATTGTGAAGAGATAAAGGAGGGTGGGTGGGTGTGGGGTGCTGTGTAGGAATTATAATGGGGTAAAAAAGTCTTTGTACAACTTAGATATTTTGTGAATCAAAATCTCAGCAACTTGTAGCAACTATTCAAAGGCACTCATGTCATTTCATTACTTAGGGGGTGTTAGTGTCAAATTATGCGTTGACCAGAATATTAGTGGCATTGACCTAAACCTCAAGGGGTGCTAGTGCAATTTATCCTATTATTTATATGGTTTTTTTTAGAAGAACAAAATGTGAAAATGTCTAATGTCTAATGTATATTCAACACGCAAATATTCCAGTATTTTTTTTTTCTGAATTCATTGGAAAATGTAATAATGCCAGTTTGATTTGAAAGATATAATTAAAAAATAGGGTAATTTGCACTAACACCCCTGAGGTTTGTATCAATTTCACCTTTATGCTAATTTTTGAGAAATAAGCACTAACATCCCCTGAGGTTTCGTTTTGCTTGCAATGACACCCCCTGGGCCAATAAAATGACCAAAATACCCTTGATAAAATTCAAAAATATTAAGGGTAATGTGAATGACCTTTATGCCCCAACCCCAAATATATAAAATTTCGAAAAACATATATAAAATTCAAAACAATATATAAAATTTGAAATATATATATATAATTCGAAAATATATATATATAATTTGAAACATATATGAATTGGAAAATATATATATTTAAAAAATATATATATATTTTCAAAAAATATATATATATTTTCAAAAAAAATATATAAAATTCAAAAAATATATATTTTCAAAAAACAAATTCAAAAATTATATAATTTCGAAAAACATATATAAATTTCAAAAAATATATATAAAATTCAAAAAAATATATAAAATTTGAAATATATATATAATTCGAATATATATATATATAATTTGAAAAATATATAAATTCGAATATATATATTTCTAAAAATAAATATAAAAATAAAATAAATATATTTTCAAAAATAAAATTCAAAATATATTGGTAAAATGTCATATTTTTTCTAATGAAGTGAATCAAACTACTTACCACCAACATCAATTAGTGACTTTCTTTTATATATATTTTTCCAATATATATATATTTTTTCCAAAATTTATATGATATTTTCAAAATTTATATAATATATCCGATTTTTATCAAAATAATTGGAAATTTATATATATATTTGAATTATATATATATATTTTTCCAATATATATATATATTTAATTTTATAAAATATATATATTTTGAATTTTATATATATTTTTACCAATATATATATATATATTTTTCTAAAACTATATAATTTTTTGAATTTTATTTTTGAAAAAATATATATTTTGAATTTTATATAATTTTCAAATTATATATATATATTTTCGAATTATATATTTATTTCAAATTTTATATATTTTTTGAAATTTATATATGTTTTTCGAAATTATATAATTTTTTGAATTTTGTTTTTGAAAATACATATATTTTGAATTTTTTTTTTTTGAAATATGTATATATTCGAATTTATATATTTTTCAAATGTTTTATATATATTTTCGAATTATATATATATATTTCAAATTTATATATATTTTTTGAAATTTATATATATTTTGAATTTTATATATATTTTTTTGAAATATATATTCGAATTTAAATATTTTTCAAAATTTATATATATTTTTCGAAATTTATATATTTTATTCTAATTTTATATATTTTTTTCAAAATTTAAATATTTGTTTTCGAATTTTATACATTTTTTCGAATTTTATATATTTTTTCGAATTTATATATATGTTTTTCGAAATTTTATATATTTGGAGTTGGGGCATAAAGGTCATTTCACATTACCCTTAATATTTTCGAATTTTTTCAAGGGTATTTTGATCATTTTATTAGCCCAAGGGGTGTTAGTGCTGATTTCTCAAAAATCAACATAAAGGTGAAATTGATACAAAACTCAGAAGATGTTAATGCAAATTACCCTAAAAAATAAATACGGAGTACCATTGAAATTAAAATTTGCCTCTAATCAATTGGATCCCATGTATCTCAAAAAAAAAATATACCAAAACTGGAATCACGGCATTTTTAAGTATGATAACTGCAAAACAAGTTTCAAAAGTTATTTGAAACAATGTCATCCAATCCTCATGCCATGTATGTGCATAATTTTTTACAACAAAAAACACCAAGTTGAATTTAAAATATCTAAATCAGAAAGTGTTAGTTTAGTTAGAAGATACTTGTGATTACTTTTACTGGGTGCAAAACTTCTATTGTACGTGACTTTAAAATTAAATAATTTTATAAAATTATATATTTAAAATATAAAATTTAATATTATAAAAACTAAATAAATCATCAAATTATCCAACAATCCGAATTAAAATACATTTTACCGAAAATAACAACAAAAACATTATCCAATATTAAGTTCACTTCAATCAAGACAACAACAAAAATATAATTTACAATTAGTGGACACTTGTTTTTTTTATCTACTATATATATATATATAATATAATATATGGTCGGGTTTTTTCCCAACTCCATCCTCGCCCATATAATACAAACGAAACACCCAAAATTGCTATAAACTGGGCAAGGCGGGGCTGGTACCTGGCGGGACGAGACAAATAGTCATCCCTAAACTATACCAAATTAATGAAGGTTCCATATCAAGTTGTCACATGCATGCACAAGCCAGCTCAACCAAATTACGCGTGAAGAAGATTTACACACCCAAAGTCAAGAATGTCTATAGATGAAGATTTGACTCATTAATTTGCTTTGTCAGTTTCCTCTCTTCCTCCCCTATATATATGGGTGAGTATTTGTTGTATAATCAATCAAGTAAATAAAACACAGAGCAAGAGAGTGAGAAGTGTAGACAGAAAGTTTGTGAGGTTTTGAGTAGAATTGAGTGTTGTAATCTCCTCATCCTAATCATTTTTCTTCAAAGCTAGTGAAAACTCTCTCCCGTGGACGTAGACTCAAATTTTTCCCGAACCACGTATACAAAATTGTGTGTGTGTGGTTTAGACAGGTTTATCCCAACAATTAAAACATACCATTTTCACATCACTATTAGTGGGTGCCTAGGGTAGAGAAACTCAAATAAATATAGTGTTCAACATGATTGTCTCTTGCCATAAAAGTTCGACATGAAAGTTTTTTTGTTTTATTTTTTTTCATGTTACAAAAATCAGTAAAACAAGGTGGGATTTCTGTTGTTGTCTCTGACCTTTTCTTTCTTTCTTTCTTTTTTTTTTTGAAAAAAAGTTTTGTCTCTGACCTTGTGTCGTACCAGAGGGAGTTGGTCAATGATGTTCATGACCACTATATTGATCTCTCTCTTGTACAGGAAAGAAGCTGAAGCAGAATTAATTTGCTTTGCAGAAGATTTGTCATTTCAGGCAACAAATATCTATATATATATACATAGATATGGGGTATGTATACTCTGCTAAAAGGAGAGCAGAGATTGGATGTGCACCTTATGACAGAAACTTAGTCCCACATCGGCTAAGAAGGAAAAGTACTAAAGAGGAGTCTTATATAAATACGTGCAAGAAGTGTGCTTTTATTTGAAAATGTTCGTTTTAAATTAAGCTTTCTCAAGAGGGATGGGAATGGGAGTTTTAGAATTTTCTAAAACTTTAGAATGAGAGGAGATCGGAAAAATATATTTTAATTTATAAAATTATTTTTCCGTCTCAACTCATTCCATGGTTTTAGATTATTCCTCCCTCTCCTAGTCCATCTTTTAAAACTAGTTATAAATTTTTTCTAAATAAATTTGATTGTGGTTAAATATTTGGATCTTATGGTAGTATTGTCTTCGTCATGAAAAAAATATTAAAATTAATAAATGATGAATTTAATTACTAATAAAAAAATGAACTAATATAAATATATATATCTTCATTTTTATTTAAGTTATTAGATAATTAAATATTTATTATTAGTTGTTCATTTTATTTTTATTTCTCTATTATGTATTATTTATATTTATTATGTCCATAAAGATAAGATTATTTTGAAATAGATTTATTTTTAATTTTTATTTCAATTTTAAACACAAGGTAATAAAATTTAATTTACTTTTGAAATATAAAATAATTTATTTAAAGCTTCCAAATGGCTTCAAGAAATAGTTGTTTCAAGAAAACTCAAAATGGAAACGGAAGCTTCATTTAAAGCATCCAAAATTGCAAATTGTGACAAATTTTGGCAATTAATTTTTGACATTTCTAAAATCTACTTCAAACAAAACCTAGTTTACCAAACAACTTTTAAATTTTGATTTTATTTTTTTGAAAACTAAAACAGGAATCTCAAAACGAAAATATTACCAAATAGGGCCTAAACTAACACAAATTTTTTTGTTGCAAATTATCCCATTATCTTATATTTTTTTCATAAATGACCAAATTGCACTTTCTTTATTGAATTTTACTTGATGTATTTTTTTTATTAATATTTAATATCAAATAATTGATACTAAATTGATGGTATTTCTCCATTCAAATTTGCATAAATTTATTTATAATTTGTGAAATCAAATATTTAAATAATATTTTTAGGTTATTTAAATAAGATTGTGATAAAAAAAAATTAAATACTTATATAATCACCCAAAACCATTTATATATAACATGAGAAAATTAAAAAGAATTTATTATTTAAGTAATTAGTTTAAGTTATTTATGGATAATTTTTTAGAAAAAGATGTTTTCATTTTACTATAGTCTTTTTAAACTAGGATAATAAGTGAAAGATAATTGATATTGTTTAAAAAATTAACAAATATAATAAGAAGGGTAGGATAGTATTTTGTAATAAAATTGGGGTAAATTGCAATAAATCAATAATTCAAAGGGTTAGTTATAGTTTAGGGGGGTTAATTGCAAAAATACTATAGTTCAAGAATTTTATTTTTATTTTTTACTTTACCCTAGTTAATTACACGATATATTATATGATCCTAGACTTCCCTTTTTAACCACCTTTTATATGTAAAATACTGAAATCTCTATACTACCCTTTTATTGAATAAAATGACCTAATAAAGTATAATTGAATGACTATTATAAAACAACATATAGGTAAACTTAGGGGTTATAAATTATAAATTAGTAAACATTGAAGTTCCATATTTTATTTTGATAAATTTAAGCAAACTAATTGCATATAGGTAAATAATCATTATTAAAGTCTAAAATACCCTCCAAACACTTTTTTAAAAATACAAAAATATCTTTCTTTTAAGTATTATGTAATTCCATTCCCTAACGTTTTTATCTTATTCCATTTTTTTTCACATGAGTATAATCCACCACCTCTCCAGGTCCCCCATATGGCAATGGGTGTTTCATCATGACTTCCTCAATTAGACCTATACATTAAGGCTATGTTTGGCTAAGGAGTGGAGCCATGGTTTTGGGTTTGGTTTCAAAAAATTGGCACCAAACCCATTGTTTGGCAAATGGAGTCAAAATTTGGAGCCGACACTGTAGCTGAACCATGGTGCAACTTTTGTGAAGGAATGAGCCAAAATTTGGAACCAAATTTTTGAAGGTTCATGGTTTTGGTTTTGGTACCAACACTGTAGCAAATTTATTTTTGATATTAATAAATTTCGAAAAATTAAATATTCTGAAAAATTAAATATTTATGAAAAATAAATATTTCGAAAAATTAAATATATTAATATATTATAATATTAATATATTAAAAAATATTAATATTAATATATTTTAATATTATAATATTAATATATTTTAATATATTAATATTAATATTTATGAAAAATTAAATATTTCGAAAAATTAAATATATTAATATATTAAAAAATATTAATATTAATATTAATATATTTTAATATTATAATATTAATATTTTTTAATATATTAATATATTTAATTTTTTGAAATATTTAATTTTTCATAAATATTAATATTAATATATTATAATATATTTTAATATATTAATATTAATATTTATGAAAAATTAAATATTTCAAAAAATTAAATATTTTAATATATTAATATATTATAATATTAATATATTTTAATATTTTAATATATTTTAATATATTAATATTAATATTTATGAAAAAATAAATATATTAATATTAATATTTATTAATAAATAAAATGTGAAACCCATATATTAATATATATTAATATTTATTTAATAAATATTAATATTTATTAATATTTATTAATAAATAAAATGTGAAACTCATATATTAATATATTAATATTAATATTTATTAATATATTAATATTCAGAATTTCAACCCATACCAACTCTACCAAACATGGTTTGGTTTTTCAGCATCACTTTTTCTCACACCAAAACCATATGCACCAAACATGGTTTGGAACCAAAATAAAACCACACCAACTCCAACCACTCCAACTCCAACCCAACTCCAACCAAACCAAAACCAAAAACCAACTCCACACCCTCTACCAAACATGCACTAAGAGTTGGCTACAGACTGTGAGCCAAAAATGCTGTTAACAAATGGATTTCGCTTAAATGATTTTCTAACAGAATTGTGCCAAGTTAAATTAGGAGTCTAGTAATTGTCACAAAAAAGAATAGAAAACTACTGGATTTTAAATCAAGAATTGGCTTGGGTAACACAACAATAGGGCGATATACAATTTATAAAATTGGCAATGGATTTTTCTTAAAAAGCATAAATAATAAGGGGAATTAATGCAGTTCTTAAATAATTGCTTCTATTTGCTATATATGGATAATACGAGACATGCAAATTTGTTTCAGTTATTATATTTGATTAGACAACTATTTTGTTCCTCTGCTGATATATGCAAATGGGTATTCTATTATATATGTAGTGGTTCATTTGTTTGAATTCAAAAGAAGGATTATAAGTGAAATCATGGAACTAATAACCGTAACAAAAAGAAAAGAAAACCCAAACTGAATCAGAAATCAAGAGTAGTTGGGGAGCACAATAGCAACAGGGGATATAGCTAATTAAAAATAATAGAGATTATCTTCACATTTAGTTTCTGTTCTTGATAATCTTTAAAGGTTAAGAAAATGTATAGAAATGCATTGTTTGTTTAATGAGAAAAAGAGAGGATAATATGAAATGGCCAAGTCTTTCTCAGTAATATCAGTGCACCTTTGGTGCAATGGTACAACCTCATCTCTCAATTGGGAATGTGAGGGGTTCGATCCTCCTAGGAGGCATTGTGGGTGTATGGTGTGTGAGTTTCTTATCATTTTTTTTTTAAAAAAAAGTATTTCTTAGTAGTACTAGCCAAGAATGAGATTGATGATTTTAAACAAAGTTCCAGGAATGCCGATCCATTCAAGAAAAAAAAAATGACGTAATTTTGTGGAAAGAGAAAAAATGGAATAAGATAAAAATGTTAGGGATTAGAAGGGATATTTTTGTACTTCTAAAAAAGTATTCGGAGTGTATTTTGGACCTCAATAATGATTGTTTACCTATATGTAATTTTTCCTAATTTATATCGCCTAAGTTTACTTATATGTAGTTTTCCTAATTTATATCCCCATTCCTTCCAAGTTGCTCTGAACTTTTCAATTTGAAATCTCATGAAGCTCTCTGTCTACCATCTAAATCTCAAAGCACACACTGTCAGTCTGTCACACATGACTTTAATACTTTGAAGAGGTATATCAACTTTGCTTATTGACTACTTCACTTGCAAATTCCAACTGTTAGCTCACTTCTGCAACCAACTTTCAAATTTGTGTTTACTTTGCCCAACCATTGATTCACTTTCATGGTCTCTTCACTACAGTGGTGACTCATTATTTTCAAAGAAGACATTGATCTTTCTGTAGTAACAAAAAGTGGATGAATTTGTTTATATCTGGAGTGAAGGACACTCAATAAAGCTGGAGTGCTTGAAGGAAGACCAGAGGAACAAACAAAGTAATCAACAGATCATATCGAAACCTCTCCTCTCAAGGTCCACTTCAAGGAACTTGTCAAGTCCAGATCCACTGCGGACGCTGCCTCGCAGTCCTCCTCCTCTGACATGGGCCTCGCGGCCAGTCAAAAACACAAAGCACGGATACGGACACGATAAATTCCAAAAAATTAAAACACAACACGCCTCAAACACGTTTATAAAAAAAAAAAAAAATTTTATATTTACATAATATATTGCACAAATATTTCATTTATCACTTAAACAATAAGAAACAAATAAACTTATAAACAAAAATGAACAAATAGGTTAAAGAAAATGTGACTTGTTCAAAATTCTTCATTCCACTATTATATAAGGAATCAAATGCTTCTCCCTAGGAGTGTTCGGTTCCGTCAGTTCCTTAAATATCGGAACCGGAACCGAACACCCAACCGAACCGATTTGGTTCCGGTTCCTTCTATTTTTAAAAACATAATAATAAAAATATAAAAAAATAATATAATTATAAAGTAAATTAAAGAGAGTATTTTAAATTTTATATTATTACAAACCTAAAGTTAATTAACACATATCAAATTATTACTTATAATTTTAAATATAATATATATATAAAGGTAAAAATATAACACTAATAAAAATATATATATATATATATATACAAAAAAAAACCGGTTCGGTTCCGGTTCCGTTCGGTTCCAAAGGGGTAAGAACCGGAACCGAACCTAAAATTTTGATTCTTTGATTTTCAGAATCGGAACCAGAACCGAACACCCTGGTTCCGATTCATTTTTGGCCGGTTCCGGTTCGGTTCTTGAACACCCTTAGTCTTCCCCAACATCCCACATCTTAATCTTTCCCTCGTTATATTATGAAAATTTTCTTGTATAAAGGATGAAGATTGGAATGTACAAATACCAAATCTTCGGCTCTTTATGGTGTTATCTTATTCCTCTTCAAAGAGTGGATAAATAAATAGGTGCTCCAATTTCTCTCACAAGATGAGGAGGAATAAGGATATTCAAAGTCAAATATTGGATTAGGGGTGTTGAAATTCTCTAAGTGACCCACCAAATTACCGGCTCCATAAGTCTTCTATCTTTCATGAAATTAACCAATCCACTGTGTGTCCCCCCGAGTGTACATCGCGTGTCCAATTTTGTTTTTGTGTCCGACACGGGTACGCCAACCCTATATAAAGTGTCCATATCATACTTCATAGGACTAGAAACTAAGATTACGTTCACTAACATAGAACGTTTTTTCTTTCTAGTTTTCTAAGAAATAAAAAATTATTTTTGTTCCTTTAACTGAAAAAGAGAAATATAAGTAATATTTATTCATTTTTACCATTTGATAACGTTGAGAACAAGAAACAAATAACAACGTTTAATAGAACATTTAATCCACAAGTTTTCTATAACAATTTTGTATGTAATATATTCATTTTTATATTAGTTAAAAAAATAAGTTACAAAATAATATAGCATGATATCTCTTGCATGCTAACATAAATGTATTATATTTAATAAATAAAAATATATATTAATTGTTTGGCAAAAGAGCATAAAATCCTATGCTTTTTAAGGGTTGCAAAATACCTTCTTACGCCCTTTTTTGTCTCATTTCACTACATTCATCTTTATAAAACAAGCAAACTACCCCCTTTACACCACTATATGCCCAAATTACCCCCAAGATTTTATTTTATCATTATCATTTGTATTAAAATTTAAAAAAATTATATAAAATTAAAAATATATATATTAAATTTTGAAAACAAATTATAAAATTCAAAAATAATATATAAATTTTGAAAAAATATATAAAATTTGAAACAAATATATAAAATTCGTAAAAATTATATAAAATTTTAAAAATATATATATTAAATTTTGAAAAAAATTATAAAATTCAAAAATAAATATAAAATTCGAAACAAATATATAAAATTCGTAATAAATATATATTAAATTTAAAAAACAAAATTATAAATTTCGAAAAAATATATATTAAATTTTGAATTTTTTTGTAAAATTCAAAAATAAATATTAAATTCTAAAAAAGCATATAAAATTTGAAATAAAAATGATGTACCTAAAAATATAAGAAACTATATTGCTGCATGTTGTACCTAAAAATGATGTAGGTTGACATGTTGATTCTACTTTGAAGAGACGAAAAATGTGAAGAACAAACCCATAAAAATCATGTTTTAATATTAATTTTCTCTTTTATCTAGTCTCTCATGGTTTACAGTTCCCCCAATTGTACTGAGTGAATATGCATATTTAATAAAACAATCCATTTTGATTGTCCTATTGGGATCACAAAGCATTCCCAATGACATATAAATTTTGAAAAATATATATTAGATTTTGAAAAAAATATTAAATTCGAAAACAAATTCAAAATATATATATATAAAATTCAAAAAATATATACAAATTTTTGAAAAACATATATAAATTGAAAATATATATATATAATTCAAAAAAATATAAATTTGAAAATTTTGTTCACCAAATTTTATATATATTTTTTCCAAAATTTATATATATTTTTTGAATGCTTTTTTCAAATTTTATAATTTTTTCGAATTTTATATATTTTTTACGAATTTTATATGTTTTTTTAAAATTTATATATTATTTTCGAATTTTATAAAAAAAAATTGAAATTTAATATATATTTTGTTTAAATTTTAATACTAATGATAATGATAAAATGAAACATTGGGGGTAGTTTGCTTGATTTATAAATGTGAGGGTAGTGAAATGGGACAAAAAAAGAGTATAGGGGAGTATTTTGCAACCCTTAGAAAGCATAGGGGGTTTTATGTTCTTTTGCCTAATTGTTTTGCTATTTTTAATTATTTTGTTACATATGCATAGTCATAGTTTTAGGTTTTCTATATTCAGATTCTTACCTTTTCGTTGTTGTTAATCGTATTTTTTTAATGCATTTTTTTAAAAAGGTGAATTATCCCATACTTTCTTATTTTAATATTATATATAAGAGTCAATTACATAATTGATAATTATCATATATTTTAGCTATATATTTCAACCCAACATAAATTTAAAGTTTTTACTATAAAAATACTAATTTGGTTTCGATGGAATTACAAATCGGGTCAAAGTTGGTTATATTAAAGTGCCATACTTTGATTTAATTTTTCTTCTGGTCATTTTTGAAGTATTTATAGCTTACCTCTACTTCCTTAATTTCTTTAATTTTTATGTTATTGCATAAAATATATACACTATTTTTAAAATAGACATGATATGTATCACACCTGTCAAAAAAAAAAATCATTAGATTGTCATACTACATCAGTACGATGACGTGGTATCACTCGTTGTAACGAACAATTTCTCCTTAAAAGTATACGTGTTTATATACAACCTTGTATATCGTTTATATAATTTTTCTATATATAGTCTCTTGGCAAATATGATAATAATTAATTATAATACATTCTCTAAGTGTGTGTTTGGTTAGCTGAACTAGCAAGAAATGAAAAGAAATGAAATTTTTTTAATAAAAAATGGGAGTTTGGTTAGATGGAAAAGGAAAATTTTCATGAAAATAACTTTCTCACATCCTGTTATTTTTCTTAAAACTTTTCTCCCAAAAAATACAGGAAAATTTTAGTTTCCCGTGAAAGTTGAAAACCTACATTTCAATTTTCACTTATACTCTTATATATAAGGTGTTTGAGTGGGTATAGAATTCTATTAAACTTGAATATGATAATAATTTTAAAGATGTATTATTGAAAGCATATTACTCACCTAGCATTTAAATTTTTATTTAACTATGTATTTTAAAGCAAGCCTCTCGAATTTGATGTTATAAATATTATGAAACTTTTCTCATATATACCAAATTAGAATTGATTTAAAAACTATTTATTTATTACCTTTTTGTTATTGAAATAATGAATATAAATAATGTGTATATAAAGGAAATTACATTTAATACAAACATATTTATTTTTAAATACGTACTAACAAAACAATATTTTCTTATAACTTTTTTGAAAAATTTTATCGCTAAGCAAATAGATACTAGAAACTTGATTTTTTTTTCTCTTTCCTTTCACTTTCTATTATATTTATGTTCGCTCTAAAAAATAATATTCACCGGTTGAATAGAAGAGCCGATAATATTCTTGATTTTCGTAGAATTCCGAAAAATAATAATCATCGGCCGAATAGTAGGGCCGATAATATTCTTCGTATTCATAGGGTACGGGTGTGCCAGAACCGGTGACGGAGTTCAACCGGTTCAAAAGGAATAAATATTTGTCTCTTTTGAACATATGGAATAGAATCAAGCGATTTGTGCGGGAGAGAACTCAACTCACACAAATGAGTTCTGATTTCCTCAACAAAGAGGACTTTTGGGTAACCAAAAGAAATCGCGAAAAGAATTGAAAAGTGCAATTGCAAGGAATTGAAATATACTGGGAATGTAAATTTGGTATTGAAAATGCAAGTGCGATAAATATAAAAGACAATAAAAAAGTAAAATATGATGAAAAATTGTTATTGTAACAAGAACATTTTGTATTTGGTCGTGGACCTCTAAACCAGAAGTCTACGTATATTATTTATAACATAAAACTAACCTAAAAATAAACTAGAAATAAATAAATAAAAAATAAAACAACCTAAATTATAATCCTATCTAAACATTATTATCAATTCAACTACATCTCTTTTCCAAAAGTGTCTCATACTCCACAAGCTTGGTAATCTTCCAGTCTTGATCAACAAAGTTATTTCATGATCTGGCTCATTTTCATCTCATCTTCTAACCCATTTTCGCAGCCCAAAAACAGCCCAGTTTAGGCCCAAATTCCAGCCCGAAACAGCTTAGTTTCAGCCCAGTTCTGGCCAGTTTTCGGTTCGTTTGCGTTGCCATGTGTTGGTTCATTTAGGGTGTCAACAACGCCCCCCAATTGCAACACCATTTTGCTTTAAAAATATGGTTGTTGGAATTTTTCTTTAGCCAAAATGATGCAAACACATTCTTGTATCAACATACCTTGCCCCCCGAGTCTGCCATTTGGAAAGAAAAAATAAAATTGAGTTGGCTCAGGGCTTTATTATTTAGGACCAACAATAAAGTTATCTTTATTCCCCTAATCATAATCCTAATTAGGTAGAAAATTATTTAACGTTCATCGACAGTGGATCAATAAACTCATACAAGATCCCAACACTCAAAACATTAAACTCTTGAAGTGGGGAGAAAATACGATCGACCGAAATTAAACAATTGTACAAAGTCATCTTAGCCGATCTTATTGTCGGTTCCATTCAAAGAACGACACAATACTCATGAAAATTTCCCATGGCAACTACTCTTGAAAGTTTATATCTTTTTATAATTTCAGTATTGGCTGAAATTATAAAATACGAAGTTTCGCCTTCAATCAGATTTTTCTCATAGGCTGAAACCCGACTATTTTCGACCGATTTAAAGCCAATTTTGGCCGCTGGAGGTATGATATTAGTCACTGCCATTTCCACATCAGCTGTTGCAATTTCTACTGCTGCAAAACCAGTTTCAGCCACTGCAATTTCAACCAGATTTGTTTTTGCATTTTTGGCCAGATTATCTTCGCTGGTCGAAACCCTTCCAATTGGCTGAGTTTCGGCCATTCCTTTTTTGGCTAGATTGGTATCGACTGCCTTGTTTTTACCCTCATCAGTCCCAAACATTTTGGCGTCAACAAAAGAGGTTTTGGCCAAAACCTTTGTTTCTGCCAAAACTTTAATTTTTGTAATAGCGATTTTTTTCTCAATCGACAGTGGTTTTTGTGAACTGGCCGGTGGCTGCCCCCCTTGTCTCAGAGGATTCGTGAGTCTTTTCTTCAACATATTATAAGACTTTTGAAACCCCTGCTTTAATTTAGCAATTTCAGTTTGCATAGAGTTAAGACAGATGTCCAATGGTGGCATGTCGCAATTCTATCGACTACCTAGTGGTGTCCCACAGGGCGTGCCAAAATACGTTCACTCCAAAAAATAATATTCACCGGCCGAATAACAGGGTCGATAATATTCTTGATTTTCGTAGGATTCTGAAAAATAATAATCATCGGCCGAATAGTAGGGCCGATAATATTCTTCGTATTCGTAGGGTGCAGACGTGTCATAACCGGTGACGGAATTCAACCGGTTCAAAAGGAACGAATATTCGTCTCTTTTGAACATATGGAATAGAATCAGGCAATTTGTGCGAGAAAGAACTCAACTCACACGAATGGGTTCTGATTGCCTCAACAAAGAGGACTTTTGGGTAACCAAAAGAAATCGCGAAAAGAATTGAAAAGTGCAATTGCAAGGAATTGAAATATACTGGGAATGTAAATTTGCAGGAATGTAAATTTGGTATTGAAAGTGCAAGTGCGATAAATATAAAAGACGATAAAAAAAAGTAAAATATAATGGAAAACTACTATTGTAGCAGGAACATTTTGTATTTGGTCGTAGACCTCTAAAACAGAAGTTTATGTATATTATTTATAACATAAAACTAACCTAAAGATAAACTAGAAATAAATAAATAAAAGATAAAAACAACATAAATTCTAATCCTATCTAAACACTATTATCAACACAACTACATCTTTTTTCCAAAAGTGTCTTATACTCCACAAACTTGGTAATCTTTTAGTCTTAATCAACAAGGTTATTTCATGATCTGGCTCATTTTCAACCCATCTTCTAACCCATTTTCGCAGCCCAATTCCAACCCATTTTTAACCCAATTCGCAGCCCAGTTTAAGCCCAAATTCCAGCCCGAAACAGCCCAGTTTCAGCCTAATTTCCAGCCCAGTTCTGGCCAATTTTTGGTCCGTTTCCATTGTCATGTGTTGGGTCATTTAGGGTGTCAACAATTTCTGTCTAACCAAACGGACCCTAATGTTTCTTTTGTTATGACTAATCTTTGAAATTATTTTGATATTACTTACAAAATCTATTAATATTTATTATTAATGCTAAGAGTATAAAACATTTCAAAACATAATTAAATAATCTAAGATGTTATAAATATCTACAAACATCTCTCACATATGTCATTCTCTAAAACAAAATATATAAATATACGGTTGTCTTATTCGATAAATATGGATAATACTTTGCACTATTCAAATTCAATACATTAAAGGAAAAAAAAAAATCAGTCCACTACAAAGTATATGAGACGACTTTCAAAGTTACCAGTAGACTAAAATGAACAAATATAAAGTGCTTCAAATTATTTACATAATGCAGCGAAGTTTTTACAAAATAAGCACATTTTAGGGGTGCCCTCTCTTCCTTTTTAGGGGTGTCATAATACTTTGCACTATTCAGATAATTCCAATTCAATACATTAAAGGAAAAAAAAAATTCAGTCCACTATAAAATATATCAGACGACCTTAAAAGTTACCAGTCGACTGAAATGAACAAATATAAAGTGCATCAAATTATCTACATAATGCGGCGAAGTTTTTACAAAAATAAGCACGTTTTTTGTATTAATTTCAAAAATGTCTTCCTTATCACATAACACACCCAATTTCAAAATTTATATAGCATATCATGTAGTTTTGAAAGATAAATTTTGTGTTGTCTACAACATATCAATACATGATCTATTTTCTATTTCGTTGGTTTTTAACCCTCGAAAATTTTCATCTACAAACCCCTTGTCCATTTTTCAAATTTACAATCATAAACCATTAATAATGAGAGAACAAAAAGGGAGTACCTGGAAAGTGACGTATGAGACTGCTCTTCAAGGCCACCAAACACCAAATTTACAGTCGGTATTTGCGATTCGAACTTTCGAAGATGGCCTCTGCAATTCGAAGATGATTAAAGGGCTTGAGAAGAAGATGGCATCTGAGATGAGAAGTTTTGGAACGCGAATCTATATATATATATATATATATATATATTGTAACACCCCAAAATCCAAAGGAACTCTCGTACTGGAATCTAGGATCACTGGAGCGCCACTGGCGATTCTAACAAATATCGGGCAGAGTTCCGTATGTACAGGAACCCTCCGCTGGATAAGGTTCACTCCTAAACACCTTGTAAAGCATACATAACACCAATCATATACACAACTAACCCAAAGTATAAGACTAGGGACCGGGATCGATGGCACAGTAACACTGCCATCCTTCCAAGCCCCACAACAAGTCCACACCCAACATATATATATATACAGTATCCAACAGTAATGAGGTAGATGCCATCATGACAACATAATACAGGCTGCTACACCCGTAGGTGCCAAAAGAATATACAATAATCCAAAAAGGGCAAGATATATGTAAACTATCCCTAGCAAGGCCTATACATAAAAAAAATATCCAAAAGGGAAGTCTCCACATCCCACAAAGATCATAACCGTTATCCCTGATCATGTTCGGGCTCATGTCCTGAAATCATAAACAAAAGGGAAATGAGCTAAATTGCTCAGGAGGGATGCACCATCTCTTTTCTCTCTAATTGACGGAAATAAGATTGGTTCGTCCCATAAATTTAAAGTTTTCTTACTATTAAAATACTAATTTGGTTTCGATGGAATTACAAATCGGGTCAAATTTGGTAATATTAAAGTGCCATACTTTGATTTAATTTTTCTTTGGGTCATTTTTGAAGTATTTATAGCTTACCTCTACTTCCTTAATTTTTTTTATTTTATGTTATTGCATAAAATATATACACTATTTTTCCATATATTGTTTTGTTAAAACTTTGAGATTCTACATTCTTAGCACAGTTAAAATAGACATGATATGTCTCACACCTGTCAAAAAAAAAATCATTAGATTGTCATATCACATCATAATGATGACGTGGTATCACTCGTTGTAACTAATAATTTCTCCTTGAAAGGATACGTATTTATATACAACCTTGTATAGGTTAAAAGGTTGGGTATCGTTTATATAATTTTTCTATATATAGTCTCTTGGCAAATATGATAATAATTAATTATAATACATTCTCTAAGTGTGTGTTTGGTTAGGTAGAACTAGCAAGAAAGGAAAAGAAATGGAATTTTTTTAAAAAAAATTGAAGTTTGGTTAGATGGAAAAGGAAAATTATCAGGAAAATTACTTTCTCACATCCTGTTATTTTTCTCAAAACTTTTCTCTCAAAAAATACAGGAAAATTTTAGTTTCCCATGAAAGTTGAAAGCCTTCATTTCGATTTCCACTTATACCCTTATATATAAGGTATTTGAGTGTTTATAGAATTCTATTAAACTTGAATATGACAATAATTTTAAAGATGTATTATTGAAAGCATATTACTCACCTAACATTTAAATTTTTATTTAACTATGTATTTTAAAGCAAGCCTCTCGAATTTGATGTTATAAATATTATGAAACTTTTCTCATATATACCAATTTATTACCTTTTTGTTATTGAAATAATGAATAAAAATAATGTGTGTATAAAGGAAATTACATTTAATACAAACATATTTATTTTTAAATACGTACTAACAAAACAATATTTTCTTATAATATTTTAAAAAAAAATTATCGCTAACCAAATAAATACTAGAAACTTGATCTTCTTTTCTTTTTCCCTTCACTTTCTATTATATTTTTGTCTAACCAAATGGACCCTAATTTTTCTTTTGTTATTACTTTTTGTATGACTAATCTTTGAAATTATTATGATATTACT
Source organism: Cornus suecica (assembly GCA_963922005.1). Lineage (NCBI taxonomy): Eukaryota > Viridiplantae > Streptophyta > Magnoliopsida > Cornales > Cornaceae > Cornus > Cornus suecica. The sequence continues at coordinate 16,321,760 of OY998245.1, forward strand.
TACAAAATCTATTAATATTTATTATTAATGCTAAGAATATAAAACATTTCAAAACATAATTAAATAATCTAAAAAGTTATAAAGATTTATAAATATCTACAAACATCTCCCACACATATGTCATTCTCTAAAACAAAATATATAAATATACGGTTGTCTTATTCGATAAATATGGATAATTTTCACTTCTCTAAAAATAACAGACATCACAAAAATATAAATATATTCCACCTGCGTAAACTAATCATTTTGGGACGGCAGGAATGGTTGATGGGACTAACAACCCTGACATTATAGAAAAAAAGAAATGTTTATACACACTATTTTACTCTTTCAATCAATATTATTTTTATTCTCAAAATATCTAACTAACTTGATCGATATCAAAAAACAAAAATTTAATTTAATTTTTTAATCAAAATACAAACTTAATTAGACGCATTTAAATTCAATTCAAGTCCTAATTATTATTATTAAATATATCTACTATATTTTTCTTTCGGATTTTCAAAAATAATAGATAGTTATTCAGTATTATTTTACTTTCTGTTTTCGTTAAAGAAATCAATGTTATAATTTTATTTCCAGAGACAAAGAAGTAGCAAGCACTTTTCGTTAGAAAACATGTACGTACGAAAAAAATTATAATTTTTTTTTGTCTCTAAAATTCGTTTGCTATAAAAACATTTGTAGTAAATTGCTTAATTTGTTGTAGTGTACCATATTTGTCATAACTTTTGTTTTTGGCTTTTCGGAGAAGAAAAAAAAAACATAAGTTGTTTTGAGAAGCTGGTACCCCTATCTTTTTTAAAACGATTTTCTAAGACTCAAAAGTTCATCTGAAAATTTTGTCAAACACCGTTCAAAATAATTTTTCATTTTAAAAATACAAAAATAATATTTGAAAAACCAATCCAAATAGCACTGTAGGGTTGTACACACATGGAATGTTATCCTCATAAAAAGAGATTCCGTGTCTTTTTCAATCATATAACCATTTCCAGACAAATACAGTGTCACATAAAGAAGCTATTTACCAATCTATCAATTAATAACGAGATTAGAAAATAAGTATTTTTATAATTGAGTTTTTCCGAAAACTATTTCAAAAAACTCAACCAATCAATTTTTTTGTATAGCTTTTTGAATTTTAACCATTTTTTAAAATATAAATCAAGCAAGCCTTAAGTGTGAAATTTATTGTTTATATATACTTTCCCTTGCCCCATGGGCGTAGCGGAGTTAGTTGATAGGACGAATATTTGATGCCTGAACGAATCGTATTCAATGTATCGAGTATAGGTTCGAATTCCCGCCCCTCCGTAAGTCTGCGACTTAACATTACACGAGTTGTGGGGCAGGTTCGTGTAATATTCTCAAAGGACAATCTCTTTGGAATCTAGGTTCCGGAAAGATCGTCCTTGGGGGTTAGACATTTTTATTTATTTATTTATTTTCCCTCGTCCCTAATTCTAAGGGCCATATTTATAGTTATTTTATAGGGCCTAGAACAAATTCTTTTTGTACAAGTTATATAATATTTAATCTAGTAAGTAAGGATGACAATGAGGCGAGGCGGGGATCGCATTATCCATCCCTGTCCCCATTTAACTTTGTTATTCCCATACCCACCCCAAATCTCATTATTAAACGGGGCGGAGTAAGACTAGGCAGGAAACGGGGCGTGGCAGGGTAAGGCTAGGCTGGGAGCGGGCGAGGTTGGGTGATTTTTTACCATTTAAAAAAAAAATCTTATACAAATGGAGGTAATGTGTAATTTCTTAATTTGAACTTTTAATTTACCATTATTGTACGAGCATTAAAGTAAAACATGCAATTTTTAACATAATTGATATGAAATTAAGACGAGAAAAGTGAAAGAATAAGGAGATTAGAATTTGGTATTGGGTAAAATATAAAAAAATGAAAGAGTTATTTTATATAAAAGGTATATATTAATAACATAAGATAATATTGAAGGGTATCCTAGGCAAGGCGGGGCGACTCCTCCCCATATCCGCCCCAATAATCAATTGGGAATTTTCCCTCGCCCCGATATCTGTCTTTATTTATTTAATCGAATCTTCAAACCCGCTTAAATCGGAGCGGGATTTTTCGTCATGCCTACTAATAAGCACTCCCTTCCTTTATCTACCATCCTTTCTGCTTCACATGCGCGCCCTTAGGCTTGAACTTTCAATTCTCTCTTTGGGTACTACTAAAACGTTTGACACCTAATATTTTACCTATATCTTAATAAAAAATTAAAATTTTATTGTGTGATATACATTAAAAGAAAAATTATATATATATATATATTATATTAAGAGTGTATTTTAGTAGAAGGGGGATTTATTTCACTATTCAATAGTATAGGGAGATTTTTTTCACTCCTGAAGATTTCTAAAGACCTTAGTTTGTAAACAAAATGGTCCAAAGGCCCACAAACATGGTAGGCCCATGTTCTAATGAGCCCAAATTGGGTGACATGAGTTATAGATGTTAATTACTCTCCCAATATACAGTCTAGTTCTTTATGTTTTTATTTTTAGGAGAAAAATATGTAGAAATGTCCAATTCCTTAACCTATGTTCAATATTAAAATATTAATTTTTTTTAATTCATTGAAAAATGTTATAATGCAAGTTTGACTTGGAAGATATAGTTGTGTATAAAATAAATACGGAGTGGCATTGAAACTAAAGTTTGCCTCATTCATTTGTATCCATGTATATAGACCTGGATCGGATTTTGATCCGAATCCGATCCAATTAGCCGGATATGAATTGAAAATAAAATCCGATAACCCGATTAAGATCCGAATCCGATAATCCGATTTCTTAACAAATTGGATTTGGATTTATGTCAATCCGATCCGATAATAACCCGATCCGATATCAAATATATTTTTATATATATAAATATATATTTGATATTTTTATGTGTATATATTAATACTATACATGTATATAAATGTTAGTTGTTAATTATTTTATTATTTATTAATAATGATTGATCATAAATACAAATATTAAAAGTGTGAATAATTTTAGTATTTTAGTATTTATTGATTTTTATACTTTTGTATTTTTTTAATTAGATATTCAGATCAGATATTCTATAATGAAAAAATTCGAATACGAATTAATTAAGTGAAAATCCGTCGAATTATCGGATTCGGATCGCGGATCGGGAGTTTTTGTCATCCTTATCAATAGACCTGACAATAATCCGATTATGATCCGAGTCCGATTCGGATCCGATATTAACCGGATATGGATTGAAAATAAAATTCGATAACCCAATTATGATCCGAATCCGATAATCCGATTTCTTAACAAATTGGATTTGGATTTAACTAATCCGAATCCGATTCATTGACAGGTCTACATGTATCCCACAAAATTAAAACTAAGGACCTCTTTTGTTACCATTTATGTTTGTTATTTATTGTTTATAAAAAAATAATTACTCTTTATGTGTTATTTTTGTTTAAAGACAAAAATAACCGTTTATGTTTTTTATGTTTTTAGAAATAATAAACACAAAATCATGTTTGCTATTTTTTTTTATGTTAATGATGATGGCTGGCGGCGGTAATACTTGAAGGTGATGGCTGGTGGTGGTAGGCGGTGGAAGCGGTAGCCGATGGTGGTGGTAGAAGACATGACCAGTGGTGGTGGTGGGCAGTGGTAGTGGGAGATGGTCGGCAATGGTGGGCCGTGGTGGTGGACGATGAGTGATAGTGGTGGTTGATGGTGGCCGGTGGAGGAGATGGTCAGTAATGGTGGCCGGTGGCCGATAGTGGTAGTTGTTGGTGGCCAGTAGTAGTGGTTGACTATGATATTCGATTTTTATTGAGTGTAAATAATTCATTGAGACCATAAGTCCACAACTGCGAATATAATCCGAGTCTTATTCAATTCGGATAGAAGAAAAAAACTATGCAATTTATGATAAATATGAGAAAATTCACTATATGAATCTTTCAAATATTATTCTTTCATCCCGATAATTCATGGTTGTGCACGAGTCCCATGAATTATCACAATAAAAGAATAATGTTTGAAAGATCCAAATAGTGAATTTCCTCATATTTATCATAAATTTCATAGCTTTTTTCAAATTTTAAAGGACAAATTCAAATATTATTAAAACAAGAATAATGGCAAAAAATTACTGTTATGGTACTGATATTCACCATTGAAAGTAATGAAATGTCATATTGAAAGAAAAAAACATTGTATTTGATATGAAAATTCTGGAGAACAATTGGGCCACCGAAGCATTTCCTATGAGAGACCTTGTTCATTTAAAAAGGAGTGAAAGCAATACAAGAATTGAAGAAGCATTTCTTGAGAATGAGAAAAGAGGACCTGAAAAGCACAACATGCCATCCAAGTTGAGGTTCTGAGAATATACATATACATATACATATACATATACATATATATATATATATATACAGTTTCATATATATGATCATCACCATAGAATCTATATAAAGCAACAAGATTGAGATTGATTTGATTTGGACTTGTACTGCATGAAAGATGCAGTTTGAAGTAAGTAATGTCCCATTTGTCTGCCCCTACAAACATCACAGTCCAAATACTAGTGAAATGTTGATGGATCCACCAACATTTTAGCCCATTTTTGTCACATGCATGTCAATTTTATTATAACCTTAAAGAGTTAGGATTAGGAATACGGGTTCGAAAATAGATAATAATTATTAGAGGAATGCTAATTATAGTTGCAATGTTAGTAACTATACGGGATTTGTCAGATGCGACACAATTTTTAATGACAATGTGAAAACATATTTTGCTATAAAAATCAACCTCATAATTTCCTATTATTATATTTGAACTATTACTAGAGAAGGTCTGATTCTTCTAATTGGACGAGATTTGCATGAAATAGTGAATGTGAATTGAACGATCTCAAGTGATCTCAACACCAATTATGGAAATATAGTAGTCCGTTGAGAATTTTAAAATTGTATGATAATAACGCACATACTATATGATATAGCACAAAATTAGGCTATTCTTAGGCTATTCTATTTATGAAGAGTTTACTTTTTCCTACTTGTAATTTTTAGGGATGGGAATGGGGCGGATACGAAACGGATTTGCCTATATTTGTATTCGTCCCATTAATTTTTTTTAAATACCATATCCTTCACGGATTTGTCACAGATTGTCTTTTTCTAATTCATATTCGTCCCATTAAAATTTTACTAAACCCTTACCCGACCCGCTCTGCCCCATTAACGCAATTTTTTTCAGTATTTGTTTTGAATCAATAAACAAAATTACTAATTGCATAACATAAACATAATTTTCTCTTGTGTAAGTAATAAAGCATACAAACTAAAATGAATTATAAAATAATATCAACCCCAAAAATTTAAATTTAGATATTCAAATAGTGTCAATATAAGCCAACACTAGGTGCATGAATAAAAATTCAAAGAGTAACCTAAATATGAAAAAGTTCATCCTAACCAAATACATGAAAACAAATTTAAATATTACAATAAAAGTTTACTACTGATATTACACTCCAAATAAGAGGGCTTAATATATACATTAGCAAACAAATGTATAAATGAGGTGAGGCAGGGCGGGTATCTATTAAAATCCGTACCCGCCCCATAACCCATGACAGGTTTGATTTTTGATACCATATCTGCCCCTATGAAATTAAAAACACTCCCAAACCTTTGAATGGAGGGGAGGGGTGGGGAGGGACCAAATTGTCATCCCTAGTAATTTCTCTCTTTATAATCCAATTTTTCACTCATGCATGAAGTACATCGCTATTGACTTTCACTTTGTGCGTGACTAGGTTGCTCGTAAGTTGATTCGCATCTCTCATGTTTCACACCACGGATCAACTCGCTGATTCATTGACTAAACCGCTTGTTTGGAAGCAATTTCACATTCATCGGTCCAAACTTAGCGTCCTATCCCTAACCCTTGCGCTTGCGAGGGCATGATAGAGCACAAAATTAGGCTATTTTATTTCTAGAGACTTTACTTTTTCCTGATTGTAATTTCTCTCTTTATTTAAATTGATTTAGTTTCCCGTCATATATCCGTAATTAATAGAATCTAGACAATTCTCAATTATATATCGTAATCTCAATTGTTAATAAAATCATTACAATATTTATCAAAACTATTTATGGTATTAGAGTCTACCAATTCTTGATAGTTCTTTCCGCTTGTCGTCGTCTCTACCGGGGATGGTACTCTATCTCCCATCCCCGACGGTGATCTTCAATTAAAATATTTGTCTTTCAACCCACCAGAATTCATTTGGATCTTCGGATCAACTGGTTTCGAATCTTCGGATCAACTCGTTTCGGATCAATTTGTCTTGGTTTTTTGGATCAACTTCTATTGAATTTCCGGATTTACTCGTCTCGTACTCCAAACAACTTCGTTTTCGGTTTCAAGTTGGACAAGCTAAGATCTCTGTGTCCAACTTGAGTGGGGTTATTGAAGAATATTATTGAGGAGTAATTCACACATTGATTTGTTTGATTTGGTTGATTTGGTTGATTTGATAATATAATTAGTGAGATATGATTTCTAATTCCTTACTTAATTAGACCTGTCAACGGGTCGGAGTCGGACCAAATCAGGGCCAATCCGATCCGAATCCGATACGAAAATTACCAACCCGATCCAATCCGATAATCCGATGGATTTTCGTAAAGTCAATCCATATCCGACTATCACACTTATCGGATCCCCGACCCGATAATCCGATCCGATAAATGTTTTTATAATTCTATTAACTGCTCTCTCTATCAAGTTTGTAATTATTGCATACCAAAATTAAACACATGTGACCAAATTGTTCTAATTGACTTTGAAATACATCTATATAAACTTAACGTAAACATTAACACTACTAAAATTTAATAAAATTCCTTTCAAAAAAAAAATTAATCACATTGATTCTAAGTTCTAACAGTGATCAGTTAACACCATTTACATATCAAGTATTACAAAAATAAACAACCAGTGGTCAGTGGGAGTTGGGACAATTCCAAATGAAACTCCAAAACAAAACAAAAATCCTTAATAGGATGCATGGCTCGATTGTAGAACAAAAAATTATAATCGGCCGATGTATGTGCAAAAGTTGCTCCATTCCCTTTCTTCCAAAAAATACAATATCAATTCAAGTTATCCATATCCTGCAAAACAATATAAAATGTTAGACACACATACGTATATATAATATATAACATGGAAGAAATAGACAAATAGATACATACAACAACACACACAGACGTATTGAGAGAGAGATCCAAGTATAACATGAAAGAAATTACCAATTCCATAGAAATCAATAATATCATTACAAATAACATAAAACAATTATCCAGAAGTTAGTACAGTTTATTCAGCCCTGAATTTATATATAAGCTTATGCAATATTAGGTTTAAAAATCTAGACACATAGAACACCTATACAGAGATAAATTTCTTGAATCATATCATTACGAAAATTCAGATATCAAAACACAACTAAAAAACATTGACAATATCTGATAAGTCCATTTTACATACATATTTTATCCCCAAATGTATATTTGTTAGTAGGTAAAACTATTTATTTTAATTAATTTAGAAGTATAATAATGATAAGTGCACAAAAACTTAATTTTTATAATAAAATTGTTGAATAAATCATTTTCAATGTCATTAAATTACATCTACATTTATGTCTTTCATTTATAGGTGTAAAGTGAGAAATGAATCAAATGCACATGGATGAAAGTTGGATGAATCAAATGCACATGGATGAAAGTTGGAAGATTCAAATGGACATGGAAAAAGAACAAAATGTGATGGAAAGTTATGAAAAAAAAAAAAAAAGAATATTTGATTTATCTTTACAAGTTGTAATTTGATTCCAATATTTCTCTATAAATATGGATACATCTTGAAGAAGAAAATGAGGAAGGAAAGAAAGAAAAGAAAAGAAGAAGGAGGAGAGCAAGAAGGACACCAAAGAGGAGAAGAATTTATCTTCAATTCCGGATTTTATTGTTCTTACTTTATTATTTTCTTTTTAAGCATGTGTAACTAAACCCTCAACTAAGGTTGAGGATGAAACCACCATTTATGAAATAAATTCCTTTTAGTCTTTTATCAATTTCCATGTGTATGACAAGCTTAGATTTGATGAGTTTATAAGTAAAAATCTTTGATCTTATGTGATCCATTAAATTGCATACATAGGATGCTTAGAATTTTACACTTTAAAGCGAAGGAAAATATATTTCTTGAAAATATATTTCATTAGTACGTTATTGTTAAATCTTGAGAAAGTAATAAGATTGATTTCTAAATTACTATTCTCAAATTTGAATTGATAAAGGAATAATTAGAAGTTTATGGATTAGTGGTGGTGGATTCCGATACCTTAGTATTTTTTTTCCTATTATTCTCGCTTTAATTATTTGTACTTCGATATTGCATGTTTAGTATAAAAATCACTTCAACAAATAAACTTTGAGAAATTAGGTTAGTTTTAGATTAATTTAAGTTTAATTAAGTTCTCTTTAAGGCATTCCCTTGGGTTCGACCTCGTTCTTGCATAACCTAAACTACAATTGATTCATGCACTTGCGAGTAATATTTTAAAACACACCAGTATCTCATATAAATTTATTTTCTCTCGTTTTCTCGGTAAACAAACATTCCACTGTACAATCACTACGTTTAGATCAGCACATAAGGCATCAATCGAACACACAATCCCAAACTTCATCAACCGATCACAGATCTATCGCATTAAATTAAATCTCTCAAAACATAAATCAAAACTAAAACAACGAAATAATTATCAAAATTCAAACAAAATATAAACGGAAAAAAATTGAGAAACAAGTAAAGAGACTCACACCGAAGGCATTACTGATGAGCTCACGAAGGAAGATCTCCTTATTACTGTAGAAAGTGTTGATGATGAGACTCAAGAGCTGGTTGATCTCGGCCTGAAAATCGAACGTCTCTGTTTCCGCCATTATCGATCTCTACAACTATTTCTCTCTCTAAGAAAACGAATCAGAAACGCTAAGAAAATTCTAGAGCGAAGACAATGCATAAGCAAGTTTAGAAAGATTAAAATGAAAGTACTGACCTATAAGTAAGAATCATCGTGCAAATGGTGAACCATGTGTTTGAGAGTCTGAGAGTGTAGAATGTGTGTTTGAGACTTTGAGTATGAAAGTGTAGAATGAACATGAGTCTGAGAGTGTAGAATGAACATGATACCGTTAGATCATATTATAATGAAAGGTAGACCGTTAGATCAGATTACATTGTGATAAGACATGTTAGAAGAGTGACAAGTGGCATTAGTTTTAGAGATAATGTAGTAATTGAATATTTTCTTTTATAATTTTTAATTTATTTTTTATTTTAAATTATATGATTATATATTATATATATACTCATTTATTTTTATTATATTTTGAAAAGAATGGTAAATAATTTTTTTTAAAAAAGGATAATAAAACTTTATTCATTAAAAGTGTAAAAAAATTCATATAACTCAATTATACTTTTTTTTGTTACATTACAATAAAAATATTATTATTTGATACTTTGATCTCACATTATACCAAAAAACATTATCAAAAACTATAAAAATTTAAAATCTCACATTTTGTAAATATTACTTTAATGAATTTTGAAAAATAATAAAACATTCTTATAAAAATAATAATGATTAATGTATAAAAATATTAAAAATGACTTATACATTTATAATAATATTAATCAATAGCATGTGCTAATGCACTAAATGTGACATAAAATTTGACTTATATTATAATGCTAAATGATATAATAATTAAAGTTTAACTATTATGACAGTACTAGTCAATAGCATGTGCTAATGCACTATATTTTTATAATAATTTAATGTGTATTTATTGTACCATTGAAAAGATTTTATTATTTGAATATATAATTCAAAGGATTTTATACATTTCATATTTCTTTTTTATCCAATATATACTATTTTATAGTAATTTTGCATAATTTTTATTATTAAGATTGAAACAAGTCCATGATTAACTTACTGAAAATTATGTTCAAAACAAGTCCATGATTAACTTACTGAAAATTATGTTCAGAGGAATCCAATATCTACAATGAGAATTTTAATTAATTGAATAAATTATTTTCACTATTATAAGGTAATAAAATCCACAATTCAATTGAGTCAAATTGAGTTAAAATAACTTAAACCTCTATTCAATTGTAATGACTGATGAGTTCGATTTAGGAAATAAAGTAAGTCTTTATTTTAATTAGGTCAAATTAAGTTCAAATTGGTGAAATTAAGTAAATTCCTAATTAAATTTAGTCAACTTGAGTTCAAATAAGTAAAATGTCAGTTCAATTAATTCGAATTGAGTTTAATTTAATAAATCACAATTTAATTGAGTCAAATTGAGTTCAATTTATTAAGATTTAGTAAATTTCTAATTAAATCAAGTCAAATTGTATTTAAATGAATGATATTAAGAAAATTCTCAATTCAATTGAATCAAATTGTGTTCAAATAAGTGAAATTAAGAAAATTCTCAATTCAATTAAATGAAATTAAATTTAAATAATGATAGTACCAATTCTATTGAATCAATTTGAGTTTAATTTAGTAAAACTAAGTAAATTCCCCAATTCATTTGATATAATATTATGAAAATTTTAAATAATTTTAAGTTAGATAATACACTTTATTTATTTATTAAATATATTTTACTTTATGAAAATTAAGTTTACTATTTTTTGATATTTTTATAGTTTTTAAATATATAATTCAAAATATCTTTAGATTTCATTTCTTTTTTATACTATACACTATTTTAGAAGTAATTCTGCATAATTTTTATTATTAAGATTGACACAAGTCAATGATCACTTTAATTGAGTAAAATTGTCTTCAATTGAGTGAAATTCAGTGAATCCCGAATTAAAAGTAGTTTGATTGAATTAAATTAAGTCAAATTGAGTAAAATTTTAAATTTAAGGTAGTGAAATTGAGTAAAACCCCAATTTAAAGTAGTTTAATTGAATTAAATTGAGTGAAAATTTAGTAAAATTGACCTCAATTGAGTGAAATTTAGTAAATTCTCAAATTAAAGTAGTTTAATTGAGTTCAATTTAGTGTAGTTGATAAAAATTCCAATTTAAGTTAATGAAATTGAGTTCAATTGAATGAATTCTCAATTAAAATTAGTTTAATTTAATAAAATTAAGTAAAATTGAGTAAAATTTCAAATTTAAGGTAGTGAAATTGAGTAAATCCCCAATTTAAAGTAGTTTAATTGAATTAAATTGAGTGAAATTGACAAAATTTCCAATTCAAATGAGTGAAAATTTAGTGAAATTGACTTCAATTGAGTGAAGATTGAGTAAAATTAAGTTCAATTAATAAAATTGAACTGGTTTGGTTCGCGGTTTTGGGTGGTCTGGTCTGGTCTGATCTTCTGATTTCGATCTTGGTGATCTTGTTTGGTCTTGGGTGGTTTTGTCCTAAATCTAATTTTGTTTTATAAAATTTGAATATAATATATAAAATTTGAAATATATATTTAAAATTCAAAACATACTTTAAAATTTGAAAATATATATATAAATTTCAAAAACATATATAAAAAGTGAAAAATAAATAAATAAAAGTAATTTGAATCATACATATATTTGAATTTTCCGAAAAACTATATGAAATTCAAAATTTTGAATTTTATATAGTTTTTCAAAATTTATGTATTTTTTCCGAATTTTATGTATATACTTCAAAATTTATATATTATTTTAGTTTTATAAAAAAAAAATCAAATCATATATATATTTTTTGAATTTTATAAAAAACAATCAATTTTTTTACATTTTTTTGAAATTTTATATTTATTTTTGAATTTTGTATATTTTTTCCAAATTTTATATTTATTTTTGAAATTTACATATATATATATATATATATTTTCAAATTTTAAAGTAAGTTTTTTAATTTTAAATATTTGTTTCAAATTTTATATATTATCTTGAATTTAATATTTTATTTTCATATTTTAATTTTGAATTTTATATTTATTTTTGAATTTTGTATAATTTTTTGAATTTTATATATTTTTTATTTTTGACTTTGATATTTATTTTTTTAATTTTAGTTGGAGATAGGCTTTGCTTTCAAATTGGGTTTTGCTGATTTTGAAAAATGGGATTTTTGGGGGGTTTTTAGTCTTGGTGATCTTGTCTTGCATTTCTGAGACCAACCTTACCAAACTTGGTGTGGTCTAAAAAATAAAAGATCAGACCAGAAAATCAAGACCAGACCAGTTACCAAACGAGCCTAAAAGGTTAATATAAGGGTAGAATTGTAATTTGATATCTAAAAGGTGGGTCCAAGGGGATACTGTGCTCACTTTTGAAATTTGAGGGGGACAATTTACTCACTTTCATAGTCCAAGGGGTTATTGTGCTCACATGTGGATAGTTCAAGGGTATTTTGTCATTTTGCCTATATTATATATATATATATGTGTGTGTGTGTGTGTGTGTGTATATTTTATCGGATCGGATTATTATCGGATCGGATTAGGCTAATCCAAATCCAATTTGTTAAGGAATCGGATTATTGGATTCGGATCATATTCGGGTTATCGGATTTTTTTGCAATCCAAATCCGACTAATCGGATCGGATTCGGATCAAAATTCAATCCATTAACAGGTCTACTTGTAATTGCCTATTTTATTATGATTTGTTTACCACTCCTTCTTTCCTATATATATATGTGGTGGTTCTATTGTAATAGATATACGTAATACAGAATTCTTATTTCCTCTCTGTTTTTACTCTCTCATAGATTCTTGACACTATATACATTTTAATTTTGCAGGTTATGCATATTTACCTTGTTTCAATAGAGGTATCAAATTTGGTTTAATTAATTTTTTTTTATTATTATCTATTCTTACAGGATTCAGAATTAAGAACTGTTTTATTTTTAGCTGCAATGCATGTATTTATGTAAACTTTTTTCCTTTTTCACGTAGTGGTTTTGTGTAACGGATTGGATGTTTCATCATTCAATCCAAAAATTTAAACTATTAGGTCAATTCATTCACAACCAGTAACTTGTCCTTCTGAATCTGATGTGGGATAAGATGTTCTATCATTTTTTTCCACTGAAACTAGCAACACCCTCGTTATGATTGAACCACACTGCCTACCCAATCTAAACTCAAACTCCTTCTAGATGGGATACACCCATGTAAGCACTTGGCGAGGTACTGAATCGAGAATTGGGGTTGACTGTAATATCAACTGTAACGGTTTGAATGTTTCGCGGTTCAATCCCAAAAATTAAACTATTAAATAAAACTAATAATGTAATTTATTTATACCCAATCACTTTTTCATACAAGATCTTCTAACACTATGGTACGATGCAATGCTTGCCAGGAGGGTCACATGTCCCCTAAATTTTATTTTTTATCATTACATGTGTATTTTAAATATTTCATAAGATTGCTTTTGTGAATTTGTTCTTTCAGATTTATTCAAGTTGTTAAGTGTTTTTAATGTACCTTCACTTATTTCATACAATGTATATATTCTTCCCAGATTTGATGGGCGAGATCCGATTCCTCCAAAAAAATTCCGGATGATTGAATTTTCACTGGACCTGAGTTCAGCGAGAGAGGAACATAACCGATGCGGGATTGATACTGATGAAAACTCATACTTGGCAATCATTGAAATGTGGGGGCATGTAAAAGCATACAGTTTATAAAGTGACAAGGATTTAAATAAAGTGTGCGCCTACTTAAACACCCTTGAGATAGTTAGTTAAACAAAATTACGCAATCACCCAAAATAGAATTATTTATAAGTAAGAAATTATAGTTTCTGACGTGGCCGCTGTATAAAAGTACTAATATTGCCTCCACATATATATATATATATATATATAAGAAAGGTATGATATTATGATTAGGTTAGCCTCCATATATATATATATATATATATATATATATATATATATATATATATAAGAAAGGTATGATATTATGATTAGGTTAGCCTCCATATATATATATATATATATATATATATGTATGATGGAGACCCACAAAATGGGATGCATATATAAAAGTGATAAAGTTCGTGGGGGAAAGCACATGTTCCGGAACATCCAAGGAATCCAATTCGGTTAAGTACTGGTTTCTTTTATTTATTTTTTTAAAAAATATAATAATATTAAAAAATAATATAATTATAAATTAAATTAAAAAAAGTATTTTAAATTTTTAATTATTACAAAGTCAAAATTGATTAACACATATCAAATTATAACTTATAATTTTAAATATAATATATATATATATATATATATATATAAAGGTCAGAATATAACACTAATAAAAATAAAAATATATGTAAAAAAAAAAATTGGTTCAATTTTGATTTTGTTCAGTTCTAAAGGGGTAGACTCCGTTTGGAAATCCTGTTTTTGTTCTGTTTTTTGTTTTTTGACATTGTTCAGGAGGACATAATATGTTTGACAACCTTTTTTACTGTTTGTTATGTTCTCAATTTGGAAACTGTTTTAGTGAATAGTAGAAAAAACAAGGGAACAACAAATACTTGTTTTTTTATTCTTTTTGGGATTTTTCAAAAAAAAAAAATTGTGGTAGAGAGGAAAAATTGTGTGAGAATATGTGTGTTTTTTTGCCCCAAACATGTTTTTTGTTTTTGTTCTTTTGGGTGAGAAAATAAGAACAAGAACAAGAATTGTTCTTGTTTTTTTATTCCCAAAACAAAAACAAAAACGATGGTTCTCAAACGGGCCAGTAAGAACCAAAACCGAACTTAAAATTTTGGTTCAGTTCAATTCGGTTCCGGCCGATTCTATTTCAGTTCTTGAACACCCCTAACTACGTGTGTCCTTTTAATTTGTTAGTGCTGGCTACTCCACTCAAGGTGTTACACCTCTTACCATCTTCTAAATTTTGTGTATGCCAAATTGCCAATATAAATACCAAATATACATGTGTATATGCACGTGTGTAAGTAAAGGTTTGAAAAATTATCCACTATGTTACATATAGTTCGGGTTCTAAATTTTTTAGAAGAGGTCAATATGATTAAGTAAAGGTTTGAAAATTTTAAAAAATTATCCACTATGTTGCATATAGTTCGGCTTCTAAATTTTTTAGAAGAGGTCAATATGAGTAAGTAAAGGTTTGAAAAATTATCCACTATGTTGCATATAGTTCGGGTTCTAAATTTTTTAGAAGAGGTCAATATGAGTATATAGCAGCAATATCCGTTCGATTCTCATATTTTAAGAATGATTTCATCGGGTTCATTACAACTTATACCGTTATCATAACTATTAACTATAATATAAATATATATCTTATCACTATATATGGTATAAAAGAAAATGATTTCTTGCTTCATGTGGAGCAAGATAAATATATTTATTTTTTATATTGATTATTTAAAATTTAAAAATCATATTTAACGATCAATATAAAAAATAAGGATATTTATTTTGCTCCCCGATCATTATTCATGGTATAAATATATATATATATATATATATATATATATATATATATTATAAGTGTGGAGTCTCTTAACTAAGCTTCGTAAATGTTAATGGTGCAAACTTTGGCAAGTTCAATTTTTCTATCAAAAGTAGAGTTGAATTGAAAAGTCAACAACTTGACCCAAGCTAAATATAAGTTTTGACATGAATCAAATATATTTCTCACCTGTTCAGACATATATACTTGTGGTGACCAATTTAATTTCTCTTTTTTTAAGTATTTTTGTCTTTACCCTTTTAAAATCGTTGGAGTTAAATATGCCTTTTCTTTTCCAATTTTTCCTTGGGTTTATAAAATAATAAATAAATAAAATAGTGCAGGAATAACCAAGCTAGATACTAACCCCAAATCAAAATTGATTGCTCTAACCAGACCTAATATTATTCATAGCTCCATAATTCCATTCCACCAACTACCCCACTCCTAAACGAGTTGGATTTGAGAATTATAATACACCCCCCTCTCTCAATATATATTTCTATATACATATACTGCATATACATACATATATATATATATATATATGTATTTGTCCATAAGTACCTTATTTAGTTGTTTAAAGGGGTAGTTTAGTATTCATATACTCGTTTCCTCAAATCATCTTACAGATACGAATTTATATTTGAAGTCCATGACCACCATAAAAAAGTGAGACCTCATTGATGCAATGTATTTTGTTTGGACTCCCAGAGACATTATGCACAAATCCTGATTAAGACACCACTTATGAGTAGCCCCATATATCTATAGTAGTATAGTACATACAACTTTGTTTTGGTCCACCAACTTTGCTATTATATTCAACTTCCAATTGTTGGTTATATTTTATTTGGTCACTGACTTTGTACTTGGAAAGTGTAGTTGAATCATGTACACTCTCCCCTAAAATTAATTGTTGAACTCTGATTTTTTAATTTTTTAATTTTTTTTTGAATTATTTTATTCTTTGATAATATAGTATAGTTGTGTGTAATTTTTAGTTCATTCAGTTTTGAAGTGAATGAAGATGAGTAATTTAAAAATATATAAGATTATATTGTATTAAAATTTTAAACTGGATAAATAATTTTGAATAAGTAAAGTGAAAGAAATGGACCATTCATATGTCACGGAAATAATATTATTTTTAGAAGTGTTAGATATATGCACAATATGCGTGTGTGTGAGAGAGATACACCTGCTACCAAACATATTTTTTTTTTTTTTCAAATGTATTGTGGCTATGGTGGGAGTTATATATTGATTGGATAGTTTGTGTTTATATGGATAGCATAGTAGGTGAGAGAGTTAAGATAAGGTTGAATGATTAATTATTTTAATGAATTTTGCAAAATGCTATGGTTTATTTAATAAGATTCCTTATGGTAACAGCCAGTGATAACACGCCACACTTTAATAGATGGTTAGAATCACATATCTATTTAGGAGTGTGAAAAAAATTGATAAGTTGGAACCGGTTCACATCCAACCGATTTTATTACGGATTGGTTTAAACACGATTTAGAAAATGCTAAGAACCGTTATTTGATAGATCAATTCCGATTTTAATTCTTAAGAATTCAATTTGAACGGTCCAAATCCGTTTCTATATGTATATATATTTTTATGGCAAAAGTGCATAATATCATATGTGCTTCGGTTCAGTTGTAAAACACCCTTGTGTTATGTTTTTTCCCGAATTATTACCTTGTGGTTTACAAAAATTGCAAAATACCCCTGCTTAGCTCCAAATCACTATCATGAGCTTTTCAAAAGTTGTAAAATACTCTACTTTGTTATGTTTTACACAAAAATATTGATCATTGTATTCTCTTGTCTTGTAATAACCCATATAGTATTTTGTTTATTTTTTTTCTCTTTTTCAATAATATAATTAATAATTCAAAACTTCACACATATATTTATTTATAGGGATGTTCAAAACCGGTCCGGTTCTTTAAAAATATGAATCGGAACCAAACCGGAACTAAAATTTCGGTTCCGGTTCCGGTTCCGATTCACTATCATTTTTTTTAAAAAAAAGTAAAAAACACCAAATATCTAAAGATAATATAATTCTATATATATATCAATAAGTTGGTTTGTAGATAGAATGATAAAAAATGGAAAAAAAAGAAACAAGGAGAGCTAAGATGCAGTGAAATCCGTAGTTCAATATAATTCTACTTATAATTTAACACATTTATATATATATATATATATATTTGGTAGCTATTCACAAAAAAAAATTGGTAGCTCTTTTACTTATATTTTTAGTAGCTTTAAATATCTTTTCACGAATTATTTTTTTTTTCACGAATTAAATATAGATATATATAATTATATTATATTTTTATATTTGGTATTTTTTATTTTATTTTTTTAAAAAAATGATAGTACGAATCGGAACCGGAACCAAAATTTTGGTTCCGATTCGGTTATGTTCTGTTTCCTATTTTTAAGAAACTTAACCAGTTTTGAGCACCCTTATAAATAAATATATGTATGTGAAGTTTTGAATTATTAATTATATTATTGAAAAAGAGAGAAAAAAAAGTTAAAAAATACTAAAAATGAATTATTACAAGGCAAGGGAGGCAAAATTATCAATATTTTTGTGAAAAATATAACCAATGGGGGTATTTTGTAACTTTTAAAAAGTACAGGGTAGTGATTTAACACAATGTAGTGATTTGGGACAAAAAATAACAAAAAGAGATATTTTACAATTAAACCAAAACACATGGGATATTATACACTTTTGCCTATTTTTATAAATTAATGTATCACTAGTACTAATATAGTGTACAAAATTATTAATACTCTAAATATTTATCTTTCTCTTCGGTTGTCTTGCAAATTAAAATTTTCAAACGTAAAAAGGTTGATTTCGAAAGTAGACTTATGCGGTGTGTCATAGACATTTTGTCGCTCACTTTTCGTCTCACATTTCTCGTCCCCAATCGTCTATAATTATTGTTGATGTAATAATGAAAACGATGTATTCATCAACAGGCCTATGCAATCCTGTTTTTCATATTGACTCTGAAAATCTTTAAAAACTCATTTCTTCTCAGAAATATGAATAAGAAGAAATTTTTACAGATACGAAGTATTTTTTATTTTTGTTATGTTATAAAACACTTGAATCTAGTTGAATTTCGTTTTATTAAAGTATTATGAAATTCTTTTTATGTTTTTGTAATTTGTTTTTTTCGGGGTTAGGACAAATACCAGAGTCCAACTGATAAAATAGGAGTTTTTACATATACAAAGTATTTTGTGCTTTCGTTAATTTATAAAGCACTTGAATCAAGTTGAAATTTGTTGTGTTAAAGTTTTTTGAAGATTTTTTTCTTCTACATTCCTTAGCAAATACTAGAGTCGACTGATTTCAACATATGATTTAGAAATATCAGTCGACTGATACTTAATTTATAAATTTTCTACCTTTAGTTGTAAAACCGTTGCTTTTGGTAAAAAATATGTTGCGTATATATTAGTCGACTGATATAAAACTTTGATGCATAAGCTAATACAAAACTTTTAATAATTTGCTTTGAATATCCACCTAATTTCAACATATGAGGATCCTTACAACTCTGGAAGTAACTACACTTTTATATATTTTAGTGTCTTGATTTATTAAAGGATATACAGAAATAATCTCATTGATTTTTTAATTATATTGAAGATGGATGGTGACACTGAAATGGATTTGAAACCCCAGATTGGTATGGTGTTTCCAAATTGTGAAAGAGTTTGCGACTTTTACAACGCATTTCAACTTTGAACCTTCCAAACATATCATTTTCATACTTCAAACGTTGTTTAACGATCGAGTTTGTCCAGGATGTGACGAGATGGGGTTTCTCTGGTTTCGGTCCATCCACATCGAAATGGACCAGGTATATAAGTTGTTCATATATACAAAAATAATAACACTATTAGTCAAGCAATGTGAACAATTTTTAAAAAAGAATATGATATTACATTTAGTTAACTATTGCATCCCTAATACATTTCTTATTATGAACTCGTACTTGTAACAAATAGACACAGCTGTCGCAGATCCTAAATAATTTCTTTTGCCATTTTTCGATCCCACTAACCAAGTCCTTCAACACAACTTGTGTCCAGTTGTACTGGCCAATCATATCAACTTTTTAAGCTGCCTCCAAAAACCGGACTTAACCATTTAGCTTACTATTTGGACTCAATATAGACCCATAGGTGTACAATACAAATAGGCACACAAAATCCTTATTTATGTCCTCGCCTTCCACCCAATCCTTTAGCTTCTTAAACAATTTTGGTAAAATTAATCATGTCGCCTTCCAACAAAACAATAGTTTCTACCCACTTATAACATTTGCTATTTTTGGATGGTGTTGCTTCATTGACGAGAAGAATACCCTTGGGCCAAGTATCTCCACAACTAAATCTTCGGATGAAATTTATCAACCACATGCAAACAACATAAGGTGAGATCAAAGTTTCTTACCAACTAATCAACAAGATCATGGTTTAAATGGTAAACCTTTAAGTCCAACAGTCTTCTGAAACCTGCTTCACAAATTAATCTATTTTACACATCCGACAAGGATATAATCATTTTGTGCCATTTCTTCACTGTCATGTAGGATACGTGGACGTCATCTTTTATCTTTCGTGCTTTTTTTTTATCCCGCGCTAACTCTTGCTTCAAATTTCGTTAACTCAACCTTTTGTATCGGTCTATATATTGTTTCATTTCATCCTCACTCATAGAATTCCAGGAAATTGAAGCAACAGTTGAAGCGTCGATGCTTCGCACAAATGTCTTCTTGTTTAATTTCTGAAACTCATTCCTAATTAAAGTAGTGAAATAAACATTAATCCTAAAAAACAATATCATTTCGTAACAAACACTAGTAATATTATAAAATAAATAAGCATTTACTTGAATAGAATGAATGCGTTTTAGGATCTCGTCCCCGTGAACTTAGAACTTATGTTGTGGATGACTTTCCCTCTCTTCCTTTTTAGGGGTGCCAAAATACTTTACACTATTCAAATGATTAATTCAATACATTAAAGGAAAAAGAAAAATCAGTCCACTATAAAGTATATCAGACGACTTTCAAAGTTACCAATCGACTGAAATAAATAAATATAAAGTGCATCAAATTATTTACATAATGCAGCGAAGTTTTTACAAAATAAGCACGTTTTTTGTATTAATTTCAAAAATATCTTCCTTATCACATAACACACCCAATTTCAAAATTTATATAGCATATCACGTAATTTTGAAAGATGAATTTTGTGTTGTCTACAAAATATCAATACATGATCTATTTTTTTGTTTCGTTGGTTTTTAACACTAAAAAAATTCATTTACAAACCCTTTGTCCATTTTTCAAAATTACCACCATAAACCATTAATAAGGAGATAACAAAAAGGGAATACCTGGAAAGTGACGTACGAGACTTCTTTTCAAGGCCACTAAACACCAAATTTACAGTCGGTCTCTGCGATTTGAACTTTCGAATATGGCCTCTGCGATTCGAAGGTGATTAAAGGGCTTGAGAAGAAAATGGCCTCTAAGATGAGAAGTTTTGGAACGCGGATCTATATATATTTATCAATCTGTGTGTGTTTGCCCTAAACCCTAAATAATTTTTTTGGAGAAGATAAAGATGGAGATGGAGATGGAAATGGTGTTTGCCCTAGACCCTAAAGATGAAGATGAAGATAGAGATGCATTTGGAGAAGATGGTTTAGGAAAGAGAGAGATTAGAGATGAGATGGTTTTGGGCAAAAAAATTGTATATAGGCGCCTATACACACAATGCAAATGGAGCTCCCAAATGTGAAGGAGCAATTTTTTTTTTTTTCAACTTACCCAAATGCTATGTTTCGCAGCAAAATGACATCGTTTTGGGATTATTGCAGCAACAATAATTGTAGAGTATCCGAATCCCAATCTTAAATCTCCAACTATTTCAATTTTTGTTAAGGTCGCAAGCTTTTAACCCCCTATGACAATTCGCACTATATGGGGGCAAGTAGAAACACCTGGGTGTTATACGCACTGTATGCATATTATAGGGGGGTAAAGGCTCGAACCATCCTGGGGGCAATTTGCACATTTATTTTTTATTTCAGAAAAAAATAAAAAGAAAATATTTATTGAAGTTAAATTTTTAAAAAAAAAAATATATATATATATATATATATAATTGGAGTGATTCATAATAATTTAGGTATCAATACACACATTTTTATTTATATGGCTTATGCCTTTTCTTTGATATTATATATAAATCCTACTTAAAAATATATATTTGTATGGCTTAAGCTTTTTTATATATTATATATAAATATTACTTAAAATATATATATAACATTTTTAAACTAATGGATGTTATAAACACAATATATATATATATATATTACATGGGTGTTTTAAGCACTTGTCCCAAGAAAGTAGATGTCAAAACACACGGTTTAAAACTAATGGGTGTTATACGCACTATATCCATATTACAGGGGCTTTTAAGCACTTGTCCCAAAAATATATGTAATAATACACACATTTTGAAACTATAAGATATTATACGCACAATATCTATATAAATGAGTGTTTTAGGTACTTTACCCTTTCTGTTATAATTTTATTAAAAAGAATAACATCTTAATTTATGTGTAATTGATAGACAATCTATTATATTCGCTATACTAGTTTAACCCTTATTTTTTTACCAAATAAATGCATATAAAAATAAGCGAATTTAAAAGATTTGGTAACTGTTTATAACTTTATTTTTAACTTTTAGAAAGTTAAAAATAACATAAAATATATATTTTTTGTTAGAATCTAACATATTTTTTAATTCTAATCTCAAATTCCCCAAAACCTTGATTCCAAGCAAAACATTTGATATGTAATTTTCCCATTAAAAGTGAAGTAACCAAGTGGGTCCTCTTGTTTATAATGATGCATCTAGTTCAACTTGAAAAGGGTATTTTGGCTTCTCTTGCTAGTACCGATTTTCACTTAAAATTGACGACCGGGGAAATTAGGTCCAAAAGAATGTGGACGAGAAAATCAAGCCGGGACTATCATTATCCACTAGTTAATTTTGACTTCGATGTTTTGAAAGGGTTGACTATAGTCAGTTGGTCAAGAGGTGCTTTTCGGCAAAGAATTAAGGGATATTATGAGAAAACCCCGTGGTTTTACAATAAATAACTATATCACTCCATTTCAGAAAACTTTTTTACAATTTTTAAATTTGATCAAATTGCCTCCTCTCCCCTCCAATTTTCATCAGCTCACATTAACGGAAGTAGTAAATGACTTAAAAATTCTTTCCTCAAACTGTGAGGTGATTTTCTGAAATGAAGGGAATTAGTTGATCTTTTATGAAACCATGTGGAGGTTTATTGATAATATCCCAATATATTATATATTAAAGTTTTAAACTCCGAATTATAATAAACCCAGCTTTATCACTACTCACTACAAATACCCAGTACATACATTGTTTTTGACTGGATAAAATATGTTCAGTTGTATATAACAAAGTTTTAGAATTAAATTGAAAAAACAAAAATTAATTCAAAGTATGAATTAATTATTTTCCAATTTCATACAACATGACTAAACAAAAATAATTTACAACCTAAATTTAAAGAGACTAATCATAAAGGATAGACTAACCGGTTAAGTTTTACTTGCACTTCCTCCATGACTTGCTTTCAAATTAGAGTTTGCATTCTTTCTTATTATGCTATGAATTAATGATCATTATATTTCTTGTAATTTAGCTCAAAATTCATTTTTTTTTTCAAATGGTTCAAATTATTCTTTGTACCTACCAAATGTAGGATAGAATATATTCGGATCTTGGAATTTAATATTATTTATTAGAACTGAAAGCAATTATTTCATTTTAAGAAAAAGATTTGTTGTTAGTTGAAAACTATTAATAGTTGACCAAAAATCTTTACATCTACTCTCATAAATAATATTTAAAGTAGGTTGTGGACACCGGCTGAAAGGGAAAATAGAAAATAGGGATTTCCGTGACTGTCTTTGTTGTGCTTCTTCTTATCATACTTCTTACTTTTCTGTTATATTTTAAATAGAATTCTTACATAATGTGTGTTACTGTATAAAACACAACTTCCTATTCCCATTAATCAATTATTTTGTGATGAAAATAGATCGAATGTGCCAGAGAGTTGAGGAACAAGTCCCTTTCTGAAGCAGTTAGTGGAAGTATATTCATTTTAGCCTGACTCATAACTAAAATCAAGATTATAATTGGCATAAGTTTTATGACCTGAGATATTTGTTTTGAATTTTGCAGCACTTGTGTAGCAGGCCAAGTGTTTGGTTTAAGGACACTGGTCATCCTGACATGTTTATTTATTTCATTTTCATCTATATATATATAATGTGCAAATATCTTGGGTGAATGTATTTAAAAGTAGTTTATTATTTTTGGAAGTTTTGAGTATAGTTTATAAAGTAATTTATTATTTTTGGAAGTTTTGAGTATTTTGTAGGATTTTTTATTTTTGTATAAATCAAAATAAAATATTAAGTTTATGGAAGATTTAAAAGTAATCAACAATTATTATTAGTTTGTAATAGATAGTAGTATGTAATAAGTAGAACATCCTCATAAAAAGATAAATAAAATAGAACACTTAATCCAAAAAATTATTACAAACATCTTGAATTTTTGAATTTTATAGGAAGATACTGAAATTAATGAACTACTTTCAATGATACATTAAAAAGTGATGAATGAAAAGATGCGATTGTAATTAGCATTCTTCTTATATTAAACATAATATATATATATATATTTATTTATTGGAATCTAACTTATTTTTTAATTCTAATCTCAAATTCCCAAAAACCTTGATTCAAAACATTTGATAATTGATATGTAATTTTCCCATTAAAAGTGAAGTAACAAAGTGAGTCCTATTCTTCTTATATTAAACATAATATATATATATATATATATATATATATATATATATATTTATTTATTTATTGGAATCTAACTTATTTTTTAATTCTAATCTCAAATTCCCAAAAACCTTGATTCAAAACATTTGATAATTGATATGTAATTTTCCCATTAAAAGTGAAGTAACAAAGTGAGTCCTCTTGTTTATAATGATAATCTAGTTCAACTTGAAAACTTCTCCTGCTAGTACCAATTTTCCCTTCAATTGACGGCCGAAAAAGAATGTAGACGATAAAATCAAGTCCTATAGCCAAGTGGTCAAGAGTTGCTTTTGGGCAAAACATTAAGGGATATTATCAGAAAATCACCTTTCACAATAAATCAATTACCTTCCTCTATTTCAGAAAATTCCCTTATAGTTTTTAAATTTGATCAAATTGTCCTCTGCTCCAATTTTTGTCAACTCCCGTTAACGAAAGTAATAAATAACTTAAAAGCCATTTTCTCAAACTGTAGGGAAGTTTTCTAAAATGGAAAGGCATTAGTTAATCTTTTTTAAAATCATGGAGGGGTTTATTGATAATAACCCTATATATTATATATTAAAATTTTAAACCTTAAATTATGATAAACCCGCCTTTGTCACTACTCATTTCCAGTACCCAGTACATTCAATGTTTTGACTTTATAAAGTATGTTCAGTTGCATATAACAACGTTTTAGAATTAAATTGAAAAAATAAAAATTAATTCAAAGTATGAACTAATTATTTTTCAATTTCATACAACATGATAAAACAAAAATAATTTACTACCTGAATTTAAAAAAACTAATTATAAAAGATAGACCAACCGGGTAAGTTTTACTTGCTCTTTCCATGTCTTGCTTCCAAATTGGAGTTTGCACTCAATCTTATTGTGCTATGAATTAATGATCATTATATTTCTTGTAATTTAATTCAAAATCCGATTTTTTCTTAAATGGTTCAAACTTTCTTGTACCTACCAAAGTAGAATAGATTATATTCCGATTTTTATATATTTTTTTCTTTTATTAGAACTGAAAGCAACTATTCCATATAGGGAAAATACTCCTTGTTAGTTGAAAACTATTAATTGTTGACCAAATCTTCACATATACTAGCTTACTCATAAATAATTTTTAAATATTTACTTATTTAGTCACGATAGTATCAGGAAATGATGAATAAATTAATAGAAAGAAATAAGGCATATGCACTGATCTGCGGGGGCGGAGCCAAGAAAATATTTAGGGGGTGGCATATGTAATTTTTTTAAAAAACTTATCTATAAAATATATATATTTTTTGAAGGGCTAAAGAAAATTTTTAATTTTTTTTGGAAGGTTATGCAACTTTCAATAACAAAAAATTCTAAAAATTTTAGAGATATGGCCCTTGGTAACCTATGAATATGTCCACGTGATTTTGATATTATATTCCCGGCAACTCTGAAAGTCATATATGTTCCCAATAAATGAAGGTATGTGAGGTGATAGTGAGCCATCCATTTTTGTGAAATCAATATTTATTAGTAAACCCCCTTGTGGTTTCAGGGCTATTATCAGTAAAAACCCCTATGGTTTAAATTAAGGGCTATTATCAGTAAACTCCCCTGTGACTTCAAGGGTATTTTTATCTTTAAATCAACTTTTATGCCTCACATGACACACATGTCAATAATTCTAACGGAGCTGGTGGAAATTGGAGGGGAGGAAGGCAATTTTATTAATTTGAAAATTGTAGGGGGTTTTCTGGAATGTAACAGGATTAGTTGATTTATTTTGAAACTGAGGGGTTTTCACATCCAGTTACTCCCAAACAGAAGTTGTTTTTTGCCTTTTTCTATATTGCATTGTATATAAGTTTGACAATTATTGACAAATTATTACATTTTTCTTTTTACTTTTATATTATCAAAATTCCAAGCTACCATATTTTAAATTCCATGCTAAACAAATTTCTGTTATTTTTCTTCACTTAAATTTCTTTCAATTTCACCATTCACCCTGATTTTTTATTTTAAACGGACCTACTTATACAAATGTGTGTAAGGGTGAAGTGCAAAGAATTTGAAAACTATTTTGCCTTCCCCTCCCCCCTCTTTTTACTTTGTTTATATTAAAATTTTCTGCCCTATTCATTTTATCATTTCTCTCTCATCTTAGAAGATAATAAAGTCAAGTTCACATAATTACCATAACTATAATGTAATACTTCCCTCTCAAAATAATAATCTCAATTGAGTTTTTTGATTTTTTAAAATAGTATATTTTATTATATTTATATTAAATAATGTTTTATTTTAATCCTTGTGCAATTAAGAAATGACAAAAGTTAGCATGATCGTGCTAAGTTTAAAGTTAGTGCCAGAAGGGTAGTTGGGGAAAGTAATAAAATTTATTCTCCACTGTAGTTTGGGTTTGTTTGGTTGCACCGATTTGGAATTATATTGGAATTGAAATTTCACGATATTTCAATTCCACAAATGATATTTCAAATATATTGTTTTGATAAATCTTTGAATTAATTCAAGTATAATTGAATTTCGATCTCAAACCCAACTTAAATGTAAAACATCATATATTTGGAATTATATTAGATAATATAAATTAGGGTAAATAGCTTAAGACCCCCCTCAATTTTACTCTCTTTCTCTACTATACCCCCTCAATTAATTATACCCCCCTCAACTTTCATTTTCTTGCACCATGGGCTTGCCCTCAAATTTTTTTACCCTTTTACCCTCCAAACTTTTTGTATTTCCACCTTACCTTTAATCATATCCTTACTATTATATTTTTTAATTCTTTAAATTACAAAAATATTATTTCTTTTAGTTAGAATATTAATTATGCCATTTACCTTTAATGTATTAGACTAAATATACTCTCAAATGTTAATTTTTTTTTATAAGTTCTAATTATTTTATTTGTAAATCAATTAACTTGGTATTAAATTTTAGTTTGATTTAAATCATAAAACTCAATACTAATTAATATATTCATAAATAAATCACAATTTATGAAAACAAGAATATATATATATATATATATATTGGAAAATGATATATATTTTGGAATATATATATAATTCGTTAAAAATATATATATTCCGAATTCTTTTAAAAAATATGAATTTTTTCAGAAAAATATTTTTTTTGGGAAAAATATATATTATGTTCCAAAATATGATTTTTCCCGAAAATTATATATTTTTTTCAAAAATATGAATTTTTTCCGAAAAATAATTTTTTTGAGAAAAATATATATTATGTTCCAAAATATGATTTTGAGTCATAATACCTAAACTACCATCAATAGTATAAGAGGGTTTAGTGAAATCAAACCTTCAAAAAAATTATTTTTCGAAAAAATATGTATATTTTAGAATATATATATATTGGAAAATGATATATATTTCGGAATATATATATATATATATGATTCGTCAAAAGTATATATATTTTTTGAATTGTTTTAAAAAATATGAATTTTTTATGAAAAATATACATTATTTTCTAAAATATAAAAAATATATATTTCGGAAAAAAATTATATTATTTTCGGAAAAAAAAAAAATCATATTTTGGAAAATAATATATATTTTTCCCAAAAATATAATTTTTCGGAAAAAATCATATTTTGGAACATAATATATATATTTCCCAAAAATTTTATTTTTTGGAAAAAATTCATATTTTTTTAAAACAATTAGAAAAATATATATTTTTGACGAATTATATATATATTCCAAAATATATATCATTTTCCAATAAAACTTAATTTAATTTAAATCATAAAACTCATTATCCTAATTAAATTTTTTTTTTTGCCAAATGAAACTTTCTTTTCATAAAAATATATTCATAAATTGTGATTTATTTATGAATATATTAATTAGGATTGATTTTTATGATTTAAATCAAACTAAAATTTAATAACAAGTTAATTGATTTACAAATAAAATAATTAAAACTTACAAAAAAAAAAATTAACATTTGAGAGTATATTTAGTCTAATACATTAAAGGTAAATGGTTTAATTAATATTCTAACTAAAGGAAATAATATTTTTGTAATTTAAAGAATTAATAAATATAATAGTAAGGATAGAATTATAGGTAAGGTGGAAATACAAAAAGTTTGGAGGGTAAAAGGGTAAAAAAAATTGAGGGCAAACCCATGATGCAACATTTTATAAAACTTTAGGGGGTTCTAAGCTCATTTCATAGTTGAGGGGGTATAGTAGGGAAAGAGAGTAAAATTGAGGGGGGGTTTAAGCTATTTACCCTATAAATTAATATATATACATAAATAAAGGTATAAGTATGCAAGTATATGTATAAATATATATACATATATATGCATGTGTATATATGTGTGAGTTTATACGTATGTGTTTATATGTGTATATGTACATATGTGTATATACGTGGCTAAATGATACAAAACACCCCTGATGTTTCGATTTTGTGCAAATAACACCCCTCCATGTTTCTAAACACCCCTGAAGTATCAAATCTGTGCGAGTTGACCCCCTCAAGCTGTTTTCCGGTGCCTGAAGTGTTAGATTACTTAAATACCCTTATATTTATATTTTTGAAATTTAAAGAAAATATTGATATATACGAAATACCATAAATGACCATTGCCTAAAAACGACGTCGTTTTGAGAGAGTTCTTATTGTTTCACTAACTTGGGTAGAAACGACGTCATTTCCAATGTGTGTGGCCTCATTTGACTGTCGCACACAACACTTATTCATTTTAGGGTTCTCTCCAAAGAGAGCATTGACGGCCCTGTGGTCTCTCTCGCCCCTTCTCAGTCTGAATACACAGTATCTATGTCATCTCTCCCACTTATTGTAAGAGATTTCAACATTGAAGTATGAATCTTGTAAGATATTTTAACACTATCTCCAATATTTGTTGAAGATGTTTAGGGCGCGATCTCAGTAAGTGTCACCATCCTTATATAGTATTAGGGTTTCGATGTATAATCATGTGGGCCTAAAATGTCAATTTTATTGATATTATTTGGTTCAATTTGGTGTTATTTGCTTGGTGGGTCCTAAAATCAATTTTTTTTTATACAGTTGGAGACAAAAATTTAGGGCTTTTGGTTGAATTTACGCTTTATGTACGTGGTGGGTCCTAAAACCCCCAATTCTTTATGAAACTTGAATGATTTAACTTTGTTAGGTTGATTTTGGTGCTATCATGTAGTGGGTCCAAAAAAACCATATGTTCTATACAGATTCAGACAAGAATTGAAGTTTTTGGTTGTATAATAGTCTTGAAAGGATTGGAATTGTAGTCTGGTGGGTCCTAAAAGGACCAATTTTTTATGAAACTGGAATTGTTTAACTTTCTTCAATTATTGGTAACTTATGAAACGTCTCTGTCTGCGTGTGGTGTATTATAATGGAATGGCATGTGATACTGTGTATTATAATGGAATGGCATGTGGTACTGTGTATTATGAAATTGAAATTGTTTTACTTTCTTCAATAATCTTATAGTGTACTGTGTACTGTGTATTACCAGAAATGGCATGTGGTTGTGGTCCAGCAAGTTTTTTTCTCTTTATGTTTTAACTTCCCTTTACATTGTGGTCCCCCTATTAACATACATGCATGTATTTTTTTAGAAAATGGTGAATGTGGTGAGACTGGAATTACATTATGGTGGTTATTTTGACTGGGAGTACAATTACATGGATGGAAATGTGGAGATTTATGAGGGTGTGCATGTTAATAGGTTAGGCCATTATGCCTTGGATGCTTTGTTGCATACGTTTAAAATTGTTGAGGATAGTAAACTTTACTATAAAATCCCATATGATGATGTTGGTAGGCTAGTAGTTATAAGATCTGAGGAAGACATGCCAAACCTTCATAAATATTATAGAAAACATGAATGTATGAAAGTGTATGTGGCCTCATCTATATATGATACATCCTATGAGGAAGAAGTGGATGTTGAAGTGTACAGTGAGGAGGGTGTTGAAGTGAACAGTGATGATGGTGAGGAAGAAGTTAAAGTGAACAGTGAGGAGGATGGGGTAGAGCATGAACTAGAAGAGTTAGATAATGTTTCTGTTTATGCACCTAGTAATGAACTTAGGAGTTTGCATGGATCTGATGTTGAAGGTGAAGTAGCAAGTGGTAGAAATAATGAGTTTATTTGCAAAAGAGACTTGGGGAATAAGAGGTTGAGTGTAGGAATGAAATTCACGTGTGCCAAGGACTTTAGGATAGCATTAAGGCACCATGCAATCCAGAGGAGGATGGACTTTGAATTCCAAAAAAATGAGAAGGTTAGAGTGACTGCAAGATGTTTGAATAAATATGGGTGGATAATTCATGCTTCTTTGAATAACCAAGACCGTAGTTTTGAAATTAAGACATTCAACTCACTCCATAGATCATGTCCTCCTGTGGATACTTGTAAGAAATTGACTTCCTCAATCCTAGCTGAGAGGTACATTGAGCAGTTTAGGCGTGATCCAACTTGGAAAAATGTTGGAGTGGAAGGGCAAGTTAGAACTGATTTTGACCTTCAAGTTTCAAGATACCAAATAGCTAGAGCAAAGAAACATGCACTTAGGAAAATAGAAGGGAATCATGATGACTAGTTCAGTAAGATTGAAGAATATGGTGATTTGCTTAGGAGGTCAGATCCTAGAGCAAAGGTGCATATCATTTAATTGTTGTAGTTATTTGTAATATGTTTTAAATGGCAATATGTAATTTCTATTTTAATATATGTTTTTATTGACCAAAAGGTGATAGTGGACTCTGAAACTTGTGCTGATGGTGTTAGAAGATTTCAGAGAATGTTCATTAGTTTCTCTGCAATGTGGATGGGGTGGAAAGAAGGTGGTTGACTAACTCCATTTTGGAAAAATTTAATAGATTTGGATAATTTTTAATTTAAACATATTCAATCAGATTTAACCCTGAAAATTTGGTAAAGGTTGCAGGTCATTCATAGGTTTAGATGGTTATTTCATCAAAAGTCATCTAAATGGTCAACTCTTGAGTGTTGTTGGTAGAGACGGAAACAAGAAGATATTCCCCATAGCATTTGTATATGTGGAATCAGAGAGCAGCATTACATGATAATGGTTTCTTAACCAATTGCTGCCTTTGATTGGAGGACCTGAAGGCTTGACCTTCATTTCTGATAGACAAAAGGAAATTTCCAAACTGTTTTGAGTTATATTGACAGCAATAATAATGCTTTAGCAAACTGTTTTAGCAAACTGTTTTGAACATACTCTTTGCAGTCTGATTTATTAAACTATTTAGATTTTGGTTTTGCATACTGTTTTTGGTTTTGCATATTGTTTTCTGTTTTGCATACTATTTTTGTTTTTGAATACTGTTTTGGCTTTTGCATACTGTTTTGGCTTTTCCATAGTGTTTTTGCAAACTGTTTTCAGCATTTAATTTAAATTTTGCATTATGTTTTTGAAGGGGTTAATTGATACACTGGAGAAATTGATGATGTTAGTGATCATAGGTACTGTTCTAGGCATTTACATGAGAACTTTAGGAAAAAATGGTCATGTTTGATGTTGAAAGCTGAGTTGTGGAATGCCTCATATGCATATACGTATTCTGAATTTGAGGGTCACATGAAAAAGATTAAGGAACTCGATATTGAAGCATATAATTGGTTGAATGCCATTCCATACAATTTGTGGAGTAGATGCGGGTTTTCATATAACTCTAAGTGTGAATTGAATAGTAATAACATGTGCGAGTCATGGAATGCCCGAATTAAACTTGCTAGGGCAAAACCAAATATATATATGTGGGTAATGATCTGTAGATACCTTATGCAAAGATTTGAGAGGAAGAGAGAGTATTTAGATAGCCAAACTGGTCTTTTATGCCCAGAGGTGCAAAATGATTTAGATGAAATCAAATTGTCAGCCAACAAGTGCATTGTTGAACCTGCAAGAAGGATGTTGTTTGAGGTGTACAAGAATGGTCTAAATGATGCAGTTGACTTGGAGAAAAGGACATACACATGTAAGTAGTGGGAGATTAGTGGGGTTGTTTGTGAACATGCAGTAGCATGTTTGAAGTACAAAAGGTTAAATGTAGAGGAATATGTGCACCCTTACCTGTGGAGGTCAACATGTTTGAAACCCTATAGCTTTAGCATTAAACCTATATCATTTAGGGAGCTTGTAAGATATACATGTACTCCACAAATGTTTCCACCTGTTGGGAAGAAAAGAGCTGGCAGACCCTCAATAGCTAGGAAAAAAAACTGCAGGTGAAACTAGTTCAAAAGGCAAAAAACAGTCTAAGCAAAGTGACAGTGTTGAAGAGACCATAACTTCAAGGGGGAAATGTGGAAAATGCAAAGGACTTGGATACAATTCAAGGACTTGCACAAATGATGTTGCTCCCGTGTCCACAAAACCAAGAATTTCAAAAGGAGGAAGGCCAAGAAAAGTCAAAGACTACACTTTACATGTTTCAAGTGGTAGGCTAGCTTCTTCCTCTCAAGTGGTGCACAATTTAATAGGGTAATTCTTTCAAACATCATCTTTAGTTCACTTATTTCCTTACTGTTAATTAAAGGCTAAATTTAATGAGTATTTGCTTATGGCAGCTTAATTTGGATTCTGGTTCTGCTACATTTACTTCTTTGCTTCATGGAATGAATTCTGGTCAAACATCTTCGAGTCAAGATTTATCATTATAAGAACTATAATGTAATAATTTGATTCTGGTAATTTTATTTGTAATTTTCATTATGGTGTCATCATATTTAAGGGAGGGAGCAACCATCAATATGGCAGATATGTGGGTGGGGAAGGGGTCACTGGCACACAACAATCAATGAACAGATATATAACAATATTTTATTTGGAAAAATTTATGCAACTGAAATTTTTGTGTAAATTGCTGATATATATAACTTGTGCATAGGTCTTATGCTTTTAATCTAAACAATCTAACGATGAGTGAAAGAGAGCATTGACGTATGGAGCTCTAGAACCAACTTTTGGAATAGCTGTGATAAGAGATGATTGTTAATGAAGGGATTTCAAGATGGCTCTAGGGATGGCTGCAATATTTTGGGGATAGCTGTGGAGTAATGTATTAGAACCAACTTTTGGAATAGCTGTGGAGTAATGTATTATAACAAGTTTATATATGAAGTTATATATTAGTCTGTACAACAGGTTACCATTTTTTAACAGTTGCTATACTTGAACATTTGATAGCAAAAACCATTTTGTTACCAGAAAAGGAGCATTTTATAACCTTTCTATCAAAGGGTACAGGTGCTTTCTCAAGTCATGCCACATTAAATTTGTTAATTGAAAGCCAACCATTTCTCTTTTGAGTCCAGAAAGGATCATCACATTTGCTATACATGAACAACATTTGTTACCATAAACCAATTTGTTACCAAAAACAACATTACAAACAAACATCATTTTCACACTAAAACTATAATTGCAAACAAACCTAATAAAAACCCTAACAAAAATAAAATAAGCAAAGACCAACAACTATTTCCAGTTTTCTGACTTCTAAGAATGCTTAAATCCCTTTCAAGCTCTGCCACTCTCTAAACCAATCTAGTTTCCCCCCATTAGCTTTCAACTCACTGATTTCAGCTAGAAGATTCACAACAAAACTCTTATAATAATCAAAAAGTGGTTCATCCTTCCACACCCAAAACGTGCATTTCTTTGTTTTATCTTGGAAATTTGCACATCCATAGAATCTTCTGCCGGAATTCCGATCTGTCATTGAAGTTGTTAGAGGAGTTGGGGTATCGCATATGCATCTCACTTCAGGAGCTGACCAAGTTTTTATGATACGTTTAACGGAACTAGAAGAAGAAGAAGAAGAAGAAGAAGAAGAAGACATCTTTGTTTGGTTTTTAGAAAAATGAAGTTACGGTTTTCCAGGAAAAAAAAATTAATTGCTTTTCTGAAAAATAAAGTTACGGTTTTCCAGAAAAAAAAAAAAATTTAATTGGTTTTCAGAAAAATAAAGTTACGATTTTCCAGAAAAAAAAAAAATGAAATCGAAAGTGGAATGGAGAAGGCTTGATGATCTTACCAATTTTGTAGAGAGAGAGAGTGAGAAAGATAGGGTTTTCCAGATTTTTTTTTTTTAAAAAAAAAAAACAAATCGAAAGAGTAATGGAGAAGGCTAGATGGTCTTACCAATTTTGTAGAGATAGAGAGAGTGAGAAGGAGAGGGTTTTCCAGATTTTTTTTTTTTTTTAAAAAAAATGAAATTAAAAGAGGAATGGAGAATGCTTGATGTCTTACCAATTTTGTAGAGAGAAGGAGAGGGATATATAACATACCAGATTCATAAGTG
This sequence comes from Cornus suecica, assembly GCA_963922005.1. Taxonomy (NCBI): domain Eukaryota; kingdom Viridiplantae; phylum Streptophyta; class Magnoliopsida; order Cornales; family Cornaceae; genus Cornus; species Cornus suecica. The sequence goes on from OY998245.1 coordinate 16,356,774, forward strand.
ATAGATAGAGGTTGAGAGAGAACAAAAATGGTGCCCTATGGAAGGAATGAAAGAAGGATTTAGGGTTTGTGGAGTGGATGATGTAAAGTTTATACAAATTTTATATAAGAGGATATTTTCGTAACTAGTCATGGGTATTTTAGGCATTTAAGTAAAATTCAATCACGTTTTTCGCACATGACCTATTTTTGGCAGTAAAAGTGATCGGAGGGGGTCAACTCGCACATATTTGATACTTCAGGAGTGTTTAGAAACACGAAAGGGTGTTATTTGCACAAAATCGAAACATCAGGGGTGTTTTGTGCCATTTATCCATATTTTTATGTATGCATGTGTATTTATATTTGTATCTATATGGGTCTATGACACATATATATGCATATATGCATATATATGTGTGTATATATAGGCGTATGTGTATATATATGTTTATATATTTGTATATATATATATAGGCGTATGTATATATAAGTCTTTATGTGTGTGTGTGTATATATATATATGTATGTTTGTAGTTCTGAAAAGTTAGTTGTTAGAGAGAGTATTTTGTGGGTTGAAGATTTGAAATTGGAAATTCAATTTCAAAATATTTTGTTATATCCAAACACTAGATTTGGAATTGGAGCTTCCAATTTCAATTCCAAGATTCCAATTCCATACGCCAAACGGACCTTTAGTCATTTGATAATTATTTTGAGACAAGTAAAATTAAAAGTGAACTATTAACATTGAATAGGAACTCTAATTCTACAACTTAACTCATATTTTGTAGTAACAATTTTATTTCTTGGTATTCATTCAAGAAATAACACTACCAGTTCATATAACGGTATTGTCGAAAAAAAAATATTAGTAATGTAATAGTAGTATTCTATCAAAGGGAATTTTTGCTCATTTTTACTTTTTATTATTGACACTAAAATCTTTTAATCATATCAGGCGTGTTAAGATTAGTAATATCAAAAGAAATTCTTACTAGGAAGAAAATGTATTAAAATTATTGTTATTATTGTTTGAAAATCGAGTCAAATTATTATTTAATATTTTTTATATTATTTTATTCTTTTTAAGTGGAAGAGAAACTCAAAAAATAAAAAATATGAAGGGTGAAAGCTTCAATAACGCTGACTATGGAAAACTAATCATTGGAGCAACCTCCACACAAAATGACAAGCAACCATTTGGAGTTAGAGAAACTACACAATTTTTATATAAACATTGAGAGAGACGTTAAACGATACATATATTACACTCTCCTATATAAATATAATACACATGTATAGTATATGTAGAATATGACCTCGTGAGAGGAAAGCCGGGAGGTAGGGTGGGGGCGTTAAATCTACTGTAACCGTTCCGCGCCAGCTATTTCCTCTCTGTCAGTTTCTCCATTTCCCGCGAAAATCGCTGACACTAGGCCACGTGCTGAGTTTGTAACTCTGATTGGTCCACGCGTCACCATCTCGTATATTTGCCTAACCACGTTTCGGTCCCGTAATGACTCTGGTCTTGGTTACGGAATTATGTTTGGTGATTCATTTTTTGAAAACTTTGTGGATTGTCGAAACTACCCTTGGTTTTAGGTGCAATAAGGATTTCAATCGGGGAGAGGAGTGTCTTTTCGGTAGGTAAGTATAACTGTATAACTAACTGAAAGGTATAGGTGAGGTGAAGTTAACCATTTCCAAACCCAAATGTGTCATTTTTTATCATTTCTTAAAAATTCCATTTCATGTTGGCTTTGATTTCAATAAAAACAAAGGAATAAACTAACAAACATTTGAATCACACACTACTAGACACGAGTACAACAAATATGAATATTATGATGCGAGACAAATTTTAAAATAAAAATTAAAAAATTGTGAAAATAAAATAATATTTTATTATATATTTCAGATATATAATTTACTAATTTATCTAGGTACATAATCATATATGAAAGCACCGAGCATAAATTTTATTTTTCTTATACTTTTGGTTTACTCAAATTTATAATATTTTTTAATTAATTTCTAATGACTTCTAAACTTCATTGAATTCAATTTTTTAACATTACAAAGTCATCCAGTCATGTCCTAAAATGCATAAGAACATGTTGGGATTAGCTTTTCAAAAATTATTTTTGAAATATTGGAGTAAAAGAGTTTGTTTGATTTGTATATCTAATAATTATTTTAAAATTTTTTCGATAATTTTGAGAACAGAAAAATATTTTTCTCAAAACAAACAATTTTATAGCTGAATTTTCTAAAATTTATTTTTAAAAAACTGAACTAAGCAGACTTTGTACAATTTTTTTATTTTTAATTATCAAAAAATAAAAATTTATTCTTATAAATACAAACTAAACAAGCTTAAATACCACAAAACATTTTTAGCCATGTCCTCGTGTTTGACATTTGCTTCGGGCCTACGACACTTCCGGGTGAAATGTATGTGCTTAATAGGTACCAGTTTATAACCATTGTACTCACTTTTGTTTTAATGATCACAGTTTATTCAAAACATATTTATATGGTTAAAAGAGTGTTCAAGTTAATTTATAAGTTTTGACCTCTTTCGAACAAATATGATAATAAATAATAAATAAGTTTATTTTTGAATGCACTTGTTCATGTACAACCATCGACAACTCCACTTGAAAAACATTAATTTGAATAGAATTATGTTCCTTCATGGAAAGAAGGATCAACCTCTTTCTTACTTGTAAGGAATAAGCGAAAATGTGTAAGGTGTCATTTGATAAAACTAAAAGTTAACTATTAAAATTTTTTAAATTAAATTTTAAGTGATATTAAAAATATTATATTTTTTTAATAAATTTTCAGTCAGTGATCTCATCACTTAAAATTTACCATATTTCAAGTAACACTTAATATTTTGAACAAAGCTCAAATTCTTTATCAAACAAGACTTCTGTTCAGATCTAAATGCTGAAATAAACATATCAAACAACACTTACGTATCCAATTTTGTGAGCGGTCCAGAAGAGGGGAATCAACGCTCCCTCCTTCCTCTTTGATTGTGCAACTAAGAAAGCTTCATTCCAGTTGGATACATATGCTTGGTGTCACTTAACTGAACGATGCTCAAACTGAAAGATATCGTGATAATGTGGAGGAAATTGCTTGAATCCATCTTTATCCCTAAACACTTTATTTGGAATAAAAAAAAATCGGGATTTGGAATTAGAAATGGAAACGTGATTGGATTGGAATGGAAAAGGAATTGTATTTTGTGTTTGGAAGAAATGAAAATTCAGTTATAGGGAAAATAATTGTGTATTATATTACCCTTATAATTATAGGGATAGATAATTAGCTGAAGGGTAATTTTGAAAAACTAAGAGTAAATTAATGGGTGTTCGCTCCAAAAATAAATTGGCCGAAGAATTAGGCTGATTATATTTTTCCGTAAATTGCGGGTGTGCCAGGGCCGGTGACATGGCTCAAACAGTTCAAGGAAAACAAATAAACCGTCTCTTTTGAACAAAGTAATGAATCGGGCGATTTGCACGATAGAGAACGAAAACTCATGCGAAAAGGTTCTGATGCTTTAATTAAAAGGACTTTTGGTAACCGAGATATTAAACTACGAATTTTAATGAAAAACTTGAAATGAAATTGCAAGACCAAGAATATAAATGACTTGGTAAAGTAAATATTGCGAGAAAATAAAATGACGATGCTAATGAAGCAAAAAAAATAAATTTTTGTGTTTGGCCGGGGACCTCTAAAATAGAGGTATACGTACATTATTTATAGCCTAAAATTGTTTGTGAAAGATAACTTAGAGATAAATAATTAAAAATAAAATAAAAGATAAATCAACCTAAATCTAAACTTATCTAAACAAAACACTAATCAACTACAACTAATATTTCTTAGAAGTGTTCAATACTACGTAAATCTTTTAGTCTTGATCAACAAGGTTATTGGTCTTTCAATCTTTATCAAAACGTTGCTTTGGTAATCTAGCCTTCAACTAAAAACCGAAACTTCTTGTTGGCCGAATTCCACTCAATTTGTTGGCTTAATTCTTCTGTCCAACACTAGCCCATTTTCGGCCTAGCGTCTGGCCCATTTTTGGGTCACTTTTCTGGCCCAGCTTCTGGTCATTTCGACCCATTTCTTGTCCCCTTTTGTTTTGCCATGTGTTGGCTCATTTAGGGTGTCAACAATGGACAATTACCTAATCCCCTCAAATTTGCTTATTTTTTCATGGATTTGAGGGGATTTGGTTAAGTTATAAAATTTTCGTCAAATCAGGTCAAATTCCCAAATTTTAACAAATTCATTTCTTCCAAACACCAAATTTCCAATTCCAAATCCAATTCTCTTCAAATCCAGAGTTACCCAACACAATGAAAATGATACATCAATTAAATTGGAGAAAGATAACCTTTTAAGCTAGAAAGGCAAGATTTAGAATATTTTCTCCTACAGTTGTAATTGGGAATACGAGATTAGAGAAATGGGAGCTGAGATTCAAAATATTGCCTAGTAGGCAACTTGTTTGAGGCCTTGGACAAAGGGCAGAAAATATTCAATGCAATAAGGGTGTCTCAATGCAATAAGAGTGTCTCGGAGGAAATGCTTATTTATTATGACTTGACTAACATGATTCCAAGGTAATCAGAATTTCGATTCTATCTGGTAAAATCTTACGATTTTACAATTCTGTTACGATTTTATACGATTTTATATGATTCTATACGATTTTACGATTTTAATACGTTTTTATAATGATTTGACGGTTTTGCCCTTCATATGAAATGTCCAAAAACTTTATGATTTAGTTCAATATCCTAATATATGGCCTAAATTTATGAGAAAACATTTAAACAACCAATGTATTAGAAAATTTTAAAAATTCTAATATGATTTAGACTTTTAAATTAAATATTTAATTATTAATATTTTTTTTAAAAAAATAATACGAGTTGCAAGAATCTTACGATTCCGATTCTACGGATCCCAAAATAATTCAACCTAAAATCTCAATTTTGACAGCCTTGCATGATTCACATTGAAATGAGATTAGTTCCCTATAGTATGGGATCCTAAAAAAGGTTAGGTCTCCACCATGTGTTGATATTCCATTAGTCAAAAGAGTAGATTGATAGATCATTGGCTTAAATAATTTTTATTGAGAGAGTAGTATTCATTAACCAAGATCCCACTCAATATAAATAGGACTTCAATGACATATTAAGACCATAACACCTACCTCGAGGGGAGGTTAGCTTGATGGTATCACTTTTCCTCCCCAGAGAAGAGGTTAGGGGTTCGACTGTTCGAGCCCTATGTGGAGGTGTGTGGGTGTATACGTTTTTTACCGTTAAAAAAATAAACACACACCTACCCTGAGGCCATATTAATCTGTTGGGTATGACTCAATCACATTTTAAATAAAATATGAGCGGTGCTACACATCATGAAAACAATTTCAAGTTAATAACTTGAATTGACGTGACATCTGCGTGGCATCCTACATGTTTTTTTTAATAAATTTAAAAAATTAAATAAATCTTCCATCAAAATCTAAAGCCCTAAACAGATGTATGCTTGCGAAACCCATCTCCCCTACATGATATTAATTATATAAATAATTTGGTAAAAAAAATCATGATATTAATTATATAAATAATTTGGTAAAAAAATAAAAAAACAGTCACGTTCAAAATGCACATGAGGGAAGAATCATAATTTAAAAGATAAAAAGTTATATATATATATATAAATTTCTTATCCATGAATAAAATAGTTTATAAATTTCTTATCCATGAAATTTGTAAACTATATCATGCATAAGAAATTTGTAAATTATTTTACCAAATTTGGATAAGAAATTTTACCATTTTTTTTCCATGTGTTTTATATTTTAAAACACATAAAAAATAGAAATAATTAAAATACATTAATCTTTTATAACTAAGTAAGTATAGATATAGATTGGAGATAATAAATATAAAAATAAGTTTAGACCGGTTATTAGTTTTTATTAGATAACGAGTATAAATAAGTAGCAACTATGGATAGATATATACATTAAATGGGAAAATAAAAATAGTTTTTCAATGATTAATATAAAAATAAATGTTAAATAATAAGTAATTCAACATTTTTTATTCTAAAATAATTAAATAATATATAGAAATATTTTAAGGGCCTTGTACTTTATAATAGTATAAATAGATATAGAAATAGATTGGGTTGAATTTGGGTTTTAAAAGTATTTTTTTGTTTCTTTTTTAAAAAAATTGGCCCCTTTATATGGATAACCCAACATAGAATTAATTTTTTCACCTAAAGAATCCTAAATTGCATGCAAATAGTAGGATGGTTTGAGTTCGATCGGGATCATTTTGGGTGATAGGATCGTAAGATCCTACCCCATATGATCGCTATCCTATGGCGATCTTACCCGATGAGAGATTTTTGTGAGATCGAAATCGTTTTGAGCCATATTAACGCGATCCTAACAACCATAGATCAAATTAGATCGTTTGGGGTAACCATTGACCCGCTATTCTTTTTTGGCGCGACCCGAATTAATCTAATACCAATATATATAAATATATGGTTAATCCCACTTTCCTCTCCTGAGGTTTGCCCAAATCTCACTTTGACCCTCTATATCGTAGTTACACCCCTTGAGATAGACAAATGTGAACTTTCCTAATGGCTATTTGTATAATTACCTCTTTGCCCTTGAAAATCATATTCACAAAAAATAAAAAGATACTCCCTATGTCCCAAATTAGTTGTCCAAGTCTGACTTTTTAATATATTTTTATTTATTTTGTGTTTTCAATTTTGTCATTTAATAATATAGTATAGTTGTAATTTTTAGTGTGGGTCATTACCTATTAAAAATAATGAAGATGTATAATTTTGGAAAATATAGAATTATATTGCATTGGGATTCAAAATTGGAGAAGTATTTTGGGACAAGGAAAATTTAAAAAGTAGACAACTAATGTGGGACGAAGGGAGTACTTGTTTTGTGAGAGTAAATTAGTCATTTTATATAGTGATAAGAAGGTGACGTCATTATATAGTGGGTCTAGATGGGACAAAAATCAAATTTAAGGAGGTATATTTGGGATATTTAAAATTCGAAAGGGTCAAAGTGGGATTATAACAAACTTCAAGGGGTGAAAGTGAGATCTAACTCCCAAAGACGATCTCCCTAGGATCTAAAGCCCAAATAGATCGTCCTTTGAAAATGTTACAGGAACCGACATCACAACTCGTATAACGTTAAATCATGGTGCGCGACTGCTATGATTCGAACCACGCATTAGAACTTGGATAAATGACCCTAAATTCATATATCATAATTTCTCAAGTCAATTAAAAATAAGATTTTTTCTAGTATTAGAGAAAAACATAGTTATGGATCATTAAATACGTTTTATGGACTTGTCTTATGAGATAAAAGCAAGAATTTTGAATCATTGTATATAACCATAACGAATTTGATATGGATTAAATTGGATTTTTTTAATAGAACTCAAGTAAACTTCGTGCGTGAATACATATTCCCCTAACATAACTTTTTAGATGCACAAGATAAAATTGATTGGCCAACATATTGTCACGCCCCAGAATCCGTAGGACCTCCCTCACAGGAGTCTAGTCTTGTTTGTACCTCCCTCACAGAATTTTGAATCATTGTATATTGTAACCTCAGGCGAAACACCAGAAAATCGGGCAAAGTCTTGTTTGTACGGGGATCCTCTAGTGGATAAAGTCCACTACACAACATCCCGCAAAGTCATCTATAATCCCAACGCATGATAATCCAACGATATAGAATAAAAGGGGCTGGGATAGATGGCACAGTAACGCCGCTATCCCACCACATGTCTACAGTCCAAAATACACATACAGTACCATACAACGAAGGAATAAGTACCAACACGACAATAGATACATGTCGCCGCACACTAGCTACCAAAACAATAATATAGTAATTCGAAGGGAGAAGCATAAACATAAACAACCTTAACATGGCCTATATAACACAAGGGAAGTGAGCTCAAATGCTCAGCAAGGAGACGCCATCTATCTCCGCTCCTAACTGGACGAGACAAATTGTCTTTTTCTGAACACCTGTATCTATTCTAGAATAACCACATCTCACCTCAGTCCTCGTACCAATGAGATCTTGCAACTCAACACACTGAACAATCAACGTGTCAACTATAACAACAATAAATCCATGAACCACATATTTTCTTTTAATAGATATTATGCAATGATATGAAATATAGTATAGGCCCATGTCTACCTACACTCTCAACCCCAACCATCACTACAGTATTAGTGACAAGTCACTGACAGACATATCCCCCTCTACTACCCTGAAGTAAACCAATGCACAGTCGCATGTATGGTGACTCATCTAGGATGGTCGTACTCCGAAGTCCAAAGAACGAGCGGGATAAACATATTCCAAAGTCCCTAACTCAAGCGGGGTGGCCTTACTCAGAAGCCCTTAAAATAAAGAAGGATGACCTTACTCTGAGGTCGCAAAAATAATCAAGCGGAGTGGCCTTATTTCGAAGCCCTTACACCGGGATGGTATTAATCTGAGGTCTTGTGTTCAAGTGAAATCCACTCACTCCGGGTCCCACTAGCTATATCCTCGTGTAATGAACATGGAATAAGTGACATCATGCAATAACTAGCATCCTACGCATGTTGACATCTACAGTATAATTATTTAAATCAAGAACGGTACATGCTCGCAACCAACATAAGCATATAAGACACGAATCTAACCACTAACTCATGAAACATCGAAACCACAAAATAGCTTTTTCAAGTAAACATGCTCACTTAATATTTTTAGCGATTTAGGCCACAACAATCACATGGTTTTTAAAGTACATAAAACAAGAAACTAGAATTTAAACACTCACACTCCTCACGGATCGACAAACCCAAAATTAAAGTCGACTTCCCTACCTTTAGAAGCGTGCCCACGGCAAACTACCACGCCTAGGGTCGAACTGGAACCACCCACGCAAAGTCCATGCTCAAAAGTGGTGGAAAACACAACATTGGTTTCCGAACCACAAACCCAAAAATATCACCTTCCGCACCTAAAACCCCCAATTCTTTATGAAACTTGAATGATTTAACTTTGTTAGGTTGATTTTGGTGCTATCATGTAGTGGGTCCAAAAAAACCATATGTTCTATACAGATTCAGACAAGAATTGAAGTTTTTGGTTGTATAATAGTCTTGAAAGGATTGGAATTGTAGTCTGGTGGGTCCTAAAAGGACCAATTTTTTATGAAACTGGAATTGTTTAACTTTCTTCAATTATTGGTAACTTATGAAACGTCTCTGTCTGCGTGTGGTGTATTATAATGGAATGGCATGTGATACTGTGTATTATAATGGAATGGCATGTGGTACTGTGTATTATGAAATTGAAATTGTTTTACTTTCTTCAATAATCTTATAGTGTACTGTGTACTGTGTATTACCAGAAATGGCATGTGGTTGTGGTCCAGCAAGTTTTTTTCTCTTTATGTTTTAACTTCCCTTTACATTGTGGTCCCCCTATTAACATACATGCATGTATTTTTTTAGAAAATGGTGAATGTGGTGAGACTGGAATTACATTATGGTGGTTATTTTGACTGGGAGTACAATTACATGGATGGAAATGTGGAGATTTATGAGGGTGTGCATGTTAATAGGTTAGGCCATTATGCCTTGGATGCTTTGTTGCATACGTTTAAAATTGTTGAGGATAGTAAACTTTACTATAAAATCCCATATGATGATGTTGGTAGGCTAGTAGTTATAAGATCTGAGGAAGACATGCCAAACCTTCATAAATATTATAGAAAACATGAATGTATGAAAGTGTATGTGGCCTCATCTATATATGATACATCCTATGAGGAAGAAGTGGATGTTGAAGTGTACAGTGAGGAGGGTGTTGAAGTGAACAGTGATGATGGTGAGGAAGAAGTTAAAGTGAACAGTGAGGAGGATGGGGTAGAGCATGAACTAGAAGAGTTAGATAATGTTTCTGTTTATGCACCTAGTAATGAACTTAGGAGTTTGCATGGATCTGATGTTGAAGGTGAAGTAGCAAGTGGTAGAAATAATGAGTTTATTTGCAAAAGAGACTTGGGGAATAAGAGGTTGAGTGTAGGAATGAAATTCACGTGTGCCAAGGACTTTAGGATAGCATTAAGGCACCATGCAATCCAGAGGAGGATGGACTTTGAATTCCAAAAAAATGAGAAGGTTAGAGTGACTGCAAGATGTTTGAATAAATATGGGTGGATAATTCATGCTTCTTTGAATAACCAAGACCGTAGTTTTGAAATTAAGACATTCAACTCACTCCATAGATCATGTCCTCCTGTGGATACTTGTAAGAAATTGACTTCCTCAATCCTAGCTGAGAGGTACATTGAGCAGTTTAGGCGTGATCCAACTTGGAAAAATGTTGGAGTGGAAGGGCAAGTTAGAACTGATTTTGACCTTCAAGTTTCAAGATACCAAATAGCTAGAGCAAAGAAACATGCACTTAGGAAAATAGAAGGGAATCATGATGACTAGTTCAGTAAGATTGAAGAATATGGTGATTTGCTTAGGAGGTCAGATCCTAGAGCAAAGGTGCATATCATTTAATTGTTGTAGTTATTTGTAATATGTTTTAAATGGCAATATGTAATTTCTATTTTAATATATGTTTTTATTGACCAAAAGGTGATAGTGGACTCTGAAACTTGTGCTGATGGTGTTAGAAGATTTCAGAGAATGTTCATTAGTTTCTCTGCAATGTGGATGGGGTGGAAAGAAGGTGGTTGACTAACTCCATTTTGGAAAAATTTAATAGATTTGGATAATTTTTAATTTAAACATATTCAATCAGATTTAACCCTGAAAATTTGGTAAAGGTTGCAGGTCATTCATAGGTTTAGATGGTTATTTCATCAAAAGTCATCTAAATGGTCAACTCTTGAGTGTTGTTGGTAGAGACGGAAACAAGAAGATATTCCCCATAGCATTTGTATATGTGGAATCAGAGAGCAGCATTACATGATAATGGTTTCTTAACCAATTGCTGCCTTTGATTGGAGGACCTGAAGGCTTGACCTTCATTTCTGATAGACAAAAGGAAATTTCCAAACTGTTTTGAGTTATATTGACAGCAATAATAATGCTTTAGCAAACTGTTTTAGCAAACTGTTTTGAACATACTCTTTGCAGTCTGATTTATTAAACTATTTAGATTTTGGTTTTGCATACTGTTTTTGGTTTTGCATATTGTTTTCTGTTTTGCATACTATTTTTGTTTTTGAATACTGTTTTGGCTTTTGCATACTGTTTTGGCTTTTCCATAGTGTTTTTGCAAACTGTTTTCAGCATTTAATTTAAATTTTGCATTATGTTTTTGAAGGGGTTAATTGATACACTGGAGAAATTGATGATGTTAGTGATCATAGGTACTGTTCTAGGCATTTACATGAGAACTTTAGGAAAAAATGGTCATGTTTGATGTTGAAAGCTGAGTTGTGGAATGCCTCATATGCATATACGTATTCTGAATTTGAGGGTCACATGAAAAAGATTAAGGAACTCGATATTGAAGCATATAATTGGTTGAATGCCATTCCATACAATTTGTGGAGTAGATGCGGGTTTTCATATAACTCTAAGTGTGAATTGAATAGTAATAACATGTGCGAGTCATGGAATGCCCGAATTAAACTTGCTAGGGCAAAACCAAATATATATATGTGGGTAATGATCTGTAGATACCTTATGCAAAGATTTGAGAGGAAGAGAGAGTATTTAGATAGCCAAACTGGTCTTTTATGCCCAGAGGTGCAAAATGATTTAGATGAAATCAAATTGTCAGCCAACAAGTGCATTGTTGAACCTGCAAGAAGGATGTTGTTTGAGGTGTACAAGAATGGTCTAAATGATGCAGTTGACTTGGAGAAAAGGACATACACATGTAAGTAGTGGGAGATTAGTGGGGTTGTTTGTGAACATGCAGTAGCATGTTTGAAGTACAAAAGGTTAAATGTAGAGGAATATGTGCACCCTTACCTGTGGAGGTCAACATGTTTGAAACCCTATAGCTTTAGCATTAAACCTATATCATTTAGGGAGCTTGTAAGATATACATGTACTCCACAAATGTTTCCACCTGTTGGGAAGAAAAGAGCTGGCAGACCCTCAATAGCTAGGAAAAAAAACTGCAGGTGAAACTAGTTCAAAAGGCAAAAAACAGTCTAAGCAAAGTGACAGTGTTGAAGAGACCATAACTTCAAGGGGGAAATGTGGAAAATGCAAAGGACTTGGATACAATTCAAGGACTTGCACAAATGATGTTGCTCCCGTGTCCACAAAACCAAGAATTTCAAAAGGAGGAAGGCCAAGAAAAGTCAAAGACTACACTTTACATGTTTCAAGTGGTAGGCTAGCTTCTTCCTCTCAAGTGGTGCACAATTTAATAGGGTAATTCTTTCAAACATCATCTTTAGTTCACTTATTTCCTTACTGTTAATTAAAGGCTAAATTTAATGAGTATTTGCTTATGGCAGCTTAATTTGGATTCTGGTTCTGCTACATTTACTTCTTTGCTTCATGGAATGAATTCTGGTCAAACATCTTCGAGTCAAGATTTATCATTATAAGAACTATAATGTAATAATTTGATTCTGGTAATTTTATTTGTAATTTTCATTATGGTGTCATCATATTTAAGGGAGGGAGCAACCATCAATATGGCAGATATGTGGGTGGGGAAGGGGTCACTGGCACACAACAATCAATGAACAGATATATAACAATATTTTATTTGGAAAAATTTATGCAACTGAAATTTTTGTGTAAATTGCTGATATATATAACTTGTGCATAGGTCTTATGCTTTTAATCTAAACAATCTAACGATGAGTGAAAGAGAGCATTGACGTATGGAGCTCTAGAACCAACTTTTGGAATAGCTGTGATAAGAGATGATTGTTAATGAAGGGATTTCAAGATGGCTCTAGGGATGGCTGCAATATTTTGGGGATAGCTGTGGAGTAATGTATTAGAACCAACTTTTGGAATAGCTGTGGAGTAATGTATTATAACAAGTTTATATATGAAGTTATATATTAGTCTGTACAACAGGTTACCATTTTTTAACAGTTGCTATACTTGAACATTTGATAGCAAAAACCATTTTGTTACCAGAAAAGGAGCATTTTATAACCTTTCTATCAAAGGGTACAGGTGCTTTCTCAAGTCATGCCACATTAAATTTGTTAATTGAAAGCCAACCATTTCTCTTTTGAGTCCAGAAAGGATCATCACATTTGCTATACATGAACAACATTTGTTACCATAAACCAATTTGTTACCAAAAACAACATTACAAACAAACATCATTTTCACACTAAAACTATAATTGCAAACAAACCTAATAAAAACCCTAACAAAAATAAAATAAGCAAAGACCAACAACTATTTCCAGTTTTCTGACTTCTAAGAATGCTTAAATCCCTTTCAAGCTCTGCCACTCTCTAAACCAATCTAGTTTCCCCCCATTAGCTTTCAACTCACTGATTTCAGCTAGAAGATTCACAACAAAACTCTTATAATAATCAAAAAGTGGTTCATCCTTCCACACCCAAAACGTGCATTTCTTTGTTTTATCTTGGAAATTTGCACATCCATAGAATCTTCTGCCGGAATTCCGATCTGTCATTGAAGTTGTTAGAGGAGTTGGGGTATCGCATATGCATCTCACTTCAGGAGCTGACCAAGTTTTTATGATACGTTTAACGGAACTAGAAGAAGAAGAAGAAGAAGAAGAAGAAGAAGACATCTTTGTTTGGTTTTTAGAAAAATGAAGTTACGGTTTTCCAGGAAAAAAAAATTAATTGCTTTTCTGAAAAATAAAGTTACGGTTTTCCAGAAAAAAAAAAAAATTTAATTGGTTTTCAGAAAAATAAAGTTACGATTTTCCAGAAAAAAAAAAAATGAAATCGAAAGTGGAATGGAGAAGGCTTGATGATCTTACCAATTTTGTAGAGAGAGAGAGTGAGAAAGATAGGGTTTTCCAGATTTTTTTTTTTTAAAAAAAAAAAACAAATCGAAAGAGTAATGGAGAAGGCTAGATGGTCTTACCAATTTTGTAGAGATAGAGAGAGTGAGAAGGAGAGGGTTTTCCAGATTTTTTTTTTTTTTTAAAAAAAATGAAATTAAAAGAGGAATGGAGAATGCTTGATGTCTTACCAATTTTGTAGAGAGAAGGAGAGGGATATATAACATACCAGATTCATAAGTGATAGATAGAGGTTGAGAGAGAACAAAAATGGTGCCCTATGGAAGGAATGAAAGAAGGATTTAGGGTTTGTGGAGTGGATGATGTAAAGTTTATACAAATTTTATATAAGAGGATATTTTCGTAACTAGTCATGGGTATTTTAGGCATTTAAGTAAAATTCAATCACGTTTTTCGCACATGACCTATTTTTGGCAGTAAAAGTGATCGGAGGGGGTCAACTCGCACATATTTGATACTTCAGGAGTGTTTAGAAACACGAAAGGGTGTTATTTGCACAAAATCGAAACATCAGGGGTGTTTTGTGCCATTTATCCATATTTTTATGTATGCATGTGTATTTATATTTGTATCTATATGGGTCTATGACACATATATATGCATATATGCATATATATGTGTGTATATATAGGCGTATGTGTATATATATGTTTATATATTTGTATATATATATATAGGCGTATGTATATATAAGTCTTTATGTGTGTGTGTGTATATATATATATGTATGTTTGTAGTTCTGAAAAGTTAGTTGTTAGAGAGAGTATTTTGTGGGTTGAAGATTTGAAATTGGAAATTCAATTTCAAAATATTTTGTTATATCCAAACACTAGATTTGGAATTGGAGCTTCCAATTTCAATTCCAAGATTCCAATTCCATACGCCAAACGGACCTTTAGTCATTTGATAATTATTTTGAGACAAGTAAAATTAAAAGTGAACTATTAACATTGAATAGGAACTCTAATTCTACAACTTAACTCATATTTTGTAGTAACAATTTTATTTCTTGGTATTCATTCAAGAAATAACACTACCAGTTCATATAACGGTATTGTCGAAAAAAAAATATTAGTAATGTAATAGTAGTATTCTATCAAAGGGAATTTTTGCTCATTTTTACTTTTTATTATTGACACTAAAATCTTTTAATCATATCAGGCGTGTTAAGATTAGTAATATCAAAAGAAATTCTTACTAGGAAGAAAATGTATTAAAATTATTGTTATTATTGTTTGAAAATCGAGTCAAATTATTATTTAATATTTTTTATATTATTTTATTCTTTTTAAGTGGAAGAGAAACTCAAAAAATAAAAAATATGAAGGGTGAAAGCTTCAATAACGCTGACTATGGAAAACTAATCATTGGAGCAACCTCCACACAAAATGACAAGCAACCATTTGGAGTTAGAGAAACTACACAATTTTTATATAAACATTGAGAGAGACGTTAAACGATACATATATTACACTCTCCTATATAAATATAATACACATGTATAGTATATGTAGAATATGACCTCGTGAGAGGAAAGCCGGGAGGTAGGGTGGGGGCGTTAAATCTACTGTAACCGTTCCGCGCCAGCTATTTCCTCTCTGTCAGTTTCTCCATTTCCCGCGAAAATCGCTGACACTAGGCCACGTGCTGAGTTTGTAACTCTGATTGGTCCACGCGTCACCATCTCGTATATTTGCCTAACCACGTTTCGGTCCCGTAATGACTCTGGTCTTGGTTACGGAATTATGTTTGGTGATTCATTTTTTGAAAACTTTGTGGATTGTCGAAACTACCCTTGGTTTTAGGTGCAATAAGGATTTCAATCGGGGAGAGGAGTGTCTTTTCGGTAGGTAAGTATAACTGTATAACTAACTGAAAGGTATAGGTGAGGTGAAGTTAACCATTTCCAAACCCAAATGTGTCATTTTTTATCATTTCTTAAAAATTCCATTTCATGTTGGCTTTGATTTCAATAAAAACAAAGGAATAAACTAACAAACATTTGAATCACACACTACTAGACACGAGTACAACAAATATGAATATTATGATGCGAGACAAATTTTAAAATAAAAATTAAAAAATTGTGAAAATAAAATAATATTTTATTATATATTTCAGATATATAATTTACTAATTTATCTAGGTACATAATCATATATGAAAGCACCGAGCATAAATTTTATTTTTCTTATACTTTTGGTTTACTCAAATTTATAATATTTTTTAATTAATTTCTAATGACTTCTAAACTTCATTGAATTCAATTTTTTAACATTACAAAGTCATCCAGTCATGTCCTAAAATGCATAAGAACATGTTGGGATTAGCTTTTCAAAAATTATTTTTGAAATATTGGAGTAAAAGAGTTTGTTTGATTTGTATATCTAATAATTATTTTAAAATTTTTTCGATAATTTTGAGAACAGAAAAATATTTTTCTCAAAACAAACAATTTTATAGCTGAATTTTCTAAAATTTATTTTTAAAAAACTGAACTAAGCAGACTTTGTACAATTTTTTTATTTTTAATTATCAAAAAATAAAAATTTATTCTTATAAATACAAACTAAACAAGCTTAAATACCACAAAACATTTTTAGCCATGTCCTCGTGTTTGACATTTGCTTCGGGCCTACGACACTTCCGGGTGAAATGTATGTGCTTAATAGGTACCAGTTTATAACCATTGTACTCACTTTTGTTTTAATGATCACAGTTTATTCAAAACATATTTATATGGTTAAAAGAGTGTTCAAGTTAATTTATAAGTTTTGACCTCTTTCGAACAAATATGATAATAAATAATAAATAAGTTTATTTTTGAATGCACTTGTTCATGTACAACCATCGACAACTCCACTTGAAAAACATTAATTTGAATAGAATTATGTTCCTTCATGGAAAGAAGGATCAACCTCTTTCTTACTTGTAAGGAATAAGCGAAAATGTGTAAGGTGTCATTTGATAAAACTAAAAGTTAACTATTAAAATTTTTTAAATTAAATTTTAAGTGATATTAAAAATATTATATTTTTTTAATAAATTTTCAGTCAGTGATCTCATCACTTAAAATTTACCATATTTCAAGTAACACTTAATATTTTGAACAAAGCTCAAATTCTTTATCAAACAAGACTTCTGTTCAGATCTAAATGCTGAAATAAACATATCAAACAACACTTACGTATCCAATTTTGTGAGCGGTCCAGAAGAGGGGAATCAACGCTCCCTCCTTCCTCTTTGATTGTGCAACTAAGAAAGCTTCATTCCAGTTGGATACATATGCTTGGTGTCACTTAACTGAACGATGCTCAAACTGAAAGATATCGTGATAATGTGGAGGAAATTGCTTGAATCCATCTTTATCCCTAAACACTTTATTTGGAATAAAAAAAAATCGGGATTTGGAATTAGAAATGGAAACGTGATTGGATTGGAATGGAAAAGGAATTGTATTTTGTGTTTGGAAGAAATGAAAATTCAGTTATAGGGAAAATAATTGTGTATTATATTACCCTTATAATTATAGGGATAGATAATTAGCTGAAGGGTAATTTTGAAAAACTAAGAGTAAATTAATGGGTGTTCGCTCCAAAAATAAATTGGCCGAAGAATTAGGCTGATTATATTTTTCCGTAAATTGCGGGTGTGCCAGGGCCGGTGACATGGCTCAAACAGTTCAAGGAAAACAAATAAACCGTCTCTTTTGAACAAAGTAATGAATCGGGCGATTTGCACGATAGAGAACGAAAACTCATGCGAAAAGGTTCTGATGCTTTAATTAAAAGGACTTTTGGTAACCGAGATATTAAACTACGAATTTTAATGAAAAACTTGAAATGAAATTGCAAGACCAAGAATATAAATGACTTGGTAAAGTAAATATTGCGAGAAAATAAAATGACGATGCTAATGAAGCAAAAAAAATAAATTTTTGTGTTTGGCCGGGGACCTCTAAAATAGAGGTATACGTACATTATTTATAGCCTAAAATTGTTTGTGAAAGATAACTTAGAGATAAATAATTAAAAATAAAATAAAAGATAAATCAACCTAAATCTAAACTTATCTAAACAAAACACTAATCAACTACAACTAATATTTCTTAGAAGTGTTCAATACTACGTAAATCTTTTAGTCTTGATCAACAAGGTTATTGGTCTTTCAATCTTTATCAAAACGTTGCTTTGGTAATCTAGCCTTCAACTAAAAACCGAAACTTCTTGTTGGCCGAATTCCACTCAATTTGTTGGCTTAATTCTTCTGTCCAACACTAGCCCATTTTCGGCCTAGCGTCTGGCCCATTTTTGGGTCACTTTTCTGGCCCAGCTTCTGGTCATTTCGACCCATTTCTTGTCCCCTTTTGTTTTGCCATGTGTTGGCTCATTTAGGGTGTCAACAATGGACAATTACCTAATCCCCTCAAATTTGCTTATTTTTTCATGGATTTGAGGGGATTTGGTTAAGTTATAAAATTTTCGTCAAATCAGGTCAAATTCCCAAATTTTAACAAATTCATTTCTTCCAAACACCAAATTTCCAATTCCAAATCCAATTCTCTTCAAATCCAGAGTTACCCAACACAATGAAAATGATACATCAATTAAATTGGAGAAAGATAACCTTTTAAGCTAGAAAGGCAAGATTTAGAATATTTTCTCCTACAGTTGTAATTGGGAATACGAGATTAGAGAAATGGGAGCTGAGATTCAAAATATTGCCTAGTAGGCAACTTGTTTGAGGCCTTGGACAAAGGGCAGAAAATATTCAATGCAATAAGGGTGTCTCAATGCAATAAGAGTGTCTCGGAGGAAATGCTTATTTATTATGACTTGACTAACATGATTCCAAGGTAATCAGAATTTCGATTCTATCTGGTAAAATCTTACGATTTTACAATTCTGTTACGATTTTATACGATTTTATATGATTCTATACGATTCTATACGATTTTACGATTTTAATACGTTTTTATAATGATTTGACGGTTTTGCCCTTCATATGAAATGTCCAAAAACTTTATGATTTAGTTCAATATCCTAATATATGGCCTAAATTTATGAGAAAACATTTAAACAACCAATGTATTAGAAAATTTTAAAAATTCTAATATGATTTAGACTTTTAAATTAAATATTTAATTATTAATATTTTTTTTAAAAAAATAATACGAGTTGCAAGAATCTTACGATTCCGATTCTACGGATCCCAAAATAATTCAACCTAAAATCTCAATTTTGACAGCCTTGCATGATTCACATTGAAATGAGATTAGTTCCCTATAGTATGGGATCCTAAAAAAGGTTAGGTCTCCACCATGTGTTGATATTCCATTAGTCAAAAGAGTAGATTGATAGATCATTGGCTTAAATAATTTTTATTGAGAGAGTAGTATTCATTAACCAAGATCCCACTCAATATAAATAGGACTTCAATGACATATTAAGACCATAACACCTACCTCGAGGGGAGGTTAGCTTGATGGTATCACTTTTCCTCCCCAAAGAAGAGGTTAGGGGTTCGACTGTTCGAGCCCTATGTGGAGGTGTGTGGGTGTATACGTTTTTTACCGTTAAAAAAATAAACACACACCTACCCTGAGGCCATATTAATCTGTTGGGTATGACTCAATCACATTTTAAATAAAATATGAGCGGTGCTACACATCATGAAAACAATTTCAAGTTAATAACTTGAATTGACGTGACATCTGCGTGGCATCCTACATGTTTTTTTTAATAAATTTAAAAAATTAAATAAATCTTCCATCAAAATCTAAAGCCCTAAACAGATGTATGCTTGCGAAACCCATCTCCCCTACTAAACATATATTTTTGTGTCAAACCCTAAGAGAACTCAAGGCCTCAGGAGCGGAGCCAGGATTTACAGATAGGGGGGCCGAAATTGAAAAAATAATAAGCTATGTTTCAATATATTTTTTTGTACCCGAAAAAAGCAAACACTATATCTCATTGTTATATATACATATATATCTATAAGAGAACAAAACTCGATAGCTGCTATAAAATTTGAGCTTGAAAAACGAAGTAGTTACTAAAAAATGGATCTTGAAGATTTTTTAAATATTAAAAATCTTCTTCTATAGAATTCACTAAAATATGAGCAATTTATTTTTTAAATGATAATACTTAAATAATTTGCAGCAATATTTGAAATTAAGATAATCATTATTAAATTTAAATGAGCAACAATGCACCCTATGTATCCTACCTAACACAATAATTAAGAATTACGCAAATTCACTAACACAAAACAATCATTCGCCTATGCTAATGCCAGTAATAATAAATATAGCAAAATTGTGTGTATGTGCTATCATGATCGTGGAAATATTGACTAAATAAATAATAATTGATTTAGATATTGTGCATGTGTGTAATAAAGTTTTAATTTTTAAAGATGACTAGTTTATTCAAGAAATATAATTTTGTAATTAAAGTTATAAACATAGAACATTTGAGTGGTAAATACACCCCCACACCATCAAACCTTTCACAAAAATTACAAAGAGAATTTTTTGATTAATTGACATTTTTTAAGATTAAAAAATTTGAGAAATAAATACACCCCATACACCGTCAAACCTACACAAGAATTTTAAATAGATTTTTTTAATTAATTAATATTTTTTTAATGAAGAAACCAAAAAAACTATTTTATTTTTATTTTGTAAATTGTTGGGTCACAAAAAATATTGGACCCTTTTCTAATCTTATTTAAGGAGGGGCCAAATACACTTATCCATTATTTAAGCTTAAAATAGATAAATAGAAAACCAAAAAAAATCAAAATCTTGGGGGGGTCATGGCCCCTGCCTGCCCCCTCTCCCTTCGCCCCTGCATGGCCTATCATCAAATCAAAATCTAAAAAGCTTAAAGAATTTTGTTGTCTCTTGCTAATCAATTCTTCTTGCAAATACAAGTTTTCAAAAAACAAAAATGACAAAATTCACCTTTTCTTCCTATTGCAGACACACACTCACCCACATTGTGGTATTTTATCTTCAGAGAATTACCATTGACCATCTCGCTCGCTCTCACACATAGTACAAACACATGCGCATACAGACACTAGGGTTCCATTCTTTAGAGAACCGATTCCAAATCAAGAGTACTTATGAGATTCTTTCTAGGTTGCTCCTACAAAAGAGGTTGAGGTTCTTTCTAGATTGCTCTGGATTTATGTTAGTTGAGAGGAAACTGGTTTGGTTTGCGTTCTTTGAGAGAAAACAAAGAAAAATATATAAATAAAAGTTAACAACGAATTTTGTGAGGTGAATTGCCACCTCATCATATTGGTCATTTAAGTTAAAATCATGAATTTAGTATAACATTTTTCAAAAAAAAAATTGCCTTCCCCTCTTTGATTTCTAAGAGTCTTTATGTCTTAGACTGAATCTCCATTCGGTCACTGATATTAAGTTTATCAATCTTAATGAAACGATTTCATTCTTTCATCACGAACTTAGATTATAGGATGAAATGATAAAAGACATCTTGAAATGCAAAAATACTTTTTAAATATAGTAAATGTCCATTTCATTCCTCACAAACAATGAAATGGTGGAAAAGTTTAGTCTTAACAATGATTTTCAAAATCTCAAAAAATATTATCAATTTTAAGGGCCTGTTTGGTAGAGCTTTGTTTGTGTTTGTATTGAAATAAACAAAAAACATGTTTTTTGTTTTTTTGTTTATTCATCCAAAAACATAAGTATGTTTGGTAGGGATGTTTTGTGGGTTGAAATTGAAAAATTAAAAATCAATAATTAAAAATTAATAATATAAATAATAAATAAAATAAAATATAATAATAATAAAAAATGAATACAATAATAATAAATAAATATAATAATAAAAAATGGACTAAATAATAATTAATAAAATAAATAATAAATTACATAAAACATATTTAAAAATATAATAAAAATAATAAATAATAAACAAAATGAAATAAATAATAATAATAAATAATAAATAAATATAATAATAAATAATAAGTAAATATAATAACAAATAAATACTTCATAATAATAATAAAAAATGAGTATAATAATAATAATAAATTAATATTAAATTAATAAAATATATTTTTAAATAATTAAAAATGAATAAATAATTTATAAATAAAATGAATTAAATAATGAAAGAATAATAAATAAATAAATATAATATATTTATAAATTAATAAATAATAATTTAATAATATAAATAATAAATAAAATAAAATAAAATAATAATAATAAATGAATACAATAATAATAAATAAATATAATAATAAAAAAATGTACTAAATAATAAATAATAATAATAAATTAATAAAATAAATAATAAATTACATAAAACATATTTAAACATATAATAAAAATAATAAATAATAAACAAAATGAAATAAATAATTAAAAAAAATATAATAAAAATAAATAAATATAATAATAAATAATAAGTAAATATAATAACAAATAAATACTTCATAATAGTAAAAACAAATGATTATAATAATAATAAATTAATATTAAATTAATAAAAAATATTTTTAAATAATTAAAAATGAATAAATAATTTATAAATAAAATGAATTAAATAATGAAATAATAATAATAAATAAATAGAATATATTTATAAATTAATATATAAATTAATAAATAATAATTTAATAATATAAATAATAAAATAATAAAATATATTATAAAGTGAAGAAAGTGTAAGTGAGAAACACCCCAATAAACACCAAATTCATGTTTATTGGAATATGCCTAAAATTTTCCTAAAGTGAAAAAGTGTTTTTTTAACACACATATCTCAAAAAACACTAACCAAACAAGTTTATAAACACAAAACACATAAACAGACACAAAAACACTGCTACCAAACAGACCCTAAGTGATTTATAAATTAACTTAAAAGAAATTTCTTTATACCCAAGTTGTAAAATTGATCCAACTGCTCTTTTTTTATATACTGTACTCTTCACATATTAGTTTGGAGACTACATTGGTGTGATATTGAATCAAATAAGATGACATTAACATGCATTTTTCATTAGATAATAATATTTGCATCGAATTTATAGGTAGAATTGTGACCAATTTGATAGTATCATTGTTGGGATCTACCCAAGAGGCATTTTGGGGGTGTGTTAATTCCATCTATATCCAAGGTTATTACGGGTATAACAGTGTAATTTGGTGAACAGTCTAAACAGTTTGTTATATGGATATACAACGCCTTTGGTTGAACCAATTACCTAACAACCACTTCTTTTTAAACTATTTATTTTATTAGAATTCATCTAAAACATAATTATTTGAAAAAGAAAAATTGAATTTAAATCAAACCTATTCACGTAAATTAACAAAATCTAAAATCTCCGAAGTTCACAATAATCTAGAGCACCAATTTTAAAGCAATTTGAATAGAAAATTATGAATATTAAAGGATTGAAAATGAAAATTTATTTTAATTTTAAGAATAAATTAGCCGAATAAATTTTGATCTAAAAGTATACCATAGGAATATAAATATAGAATCAATCAATTTTACTAGAATTTTTTTTTCCAGATATCATGAAATGCAATCTTTTTATATGGCATCCGAATTTAAAAAATCCCATCAAATCTCTGTTTATGTTTATATTGATATCAATTACAACAATAAAATCCCTTTAAATATTATTTTCTATTATTTTTGGTAAAAGTTAAATTGGAAATTTCTTGTAAAATCCAAAATATTCTCAAATTGCATCTTTCCAAATACAGCTTGTTTCCACTTCTCCTTCGATCATTCCAAAGGCACTTATTTGGTTAAATAACGGCGTTAATGCATATACATAAACATATAGTATAATATCATTATAAATATAATAAATTATCCTCGCTTTTTTCTTTTTCGGTTTTCCAAAGCCATACTTGTAGATTCCATCTACTGTTCCTCCTCTCTTTCTCTCTCTACCTCTCTCTTAACTCTCTAAAAACCTCTCATCGCTTCCTTCCGCCGGAAAACCTCTCTTATTCGCCGGAAAACCGCCTCTGCGCCGGCGACACCATTGGGATTCTTGCCGAGAAATCCTCTTCTTTGCCTCTTACTGACTCGTTTTCATTTCCGGTGACTCGGCTGCTCGGAATCGGCCGATCTCTGAATTCGACTCGGTTTGTTGTGTTTCGCGGGAATGTGGCGAATCTGAGGCCGTGTTTGAGATCGTGCATGGCTCAGATTGCTTTCTAGGGTTTGGATTCTTCGTGTTCTTGGATTCGGTTCTCTGTTCGCTGCTTCTTTGCTTGTTTCTTTGGTGAATTGAGAAGACGGAGGCCTCCGGAGAAGAACTTCGTGATGAGATGGTTCGTTTTCTATTTAGGAATTGATGCATTTCGTTATTGTGTATTGTTGTTTGGATCTTTGAACATTGCTATAATTTTGCGTTTGCTCTATGGATTTCTCAAATTACTCTTATACAGACGATATATATTGTTGATTATATATATTCTTCATATATATGTATATATATTTGTATATTGCTTTGAATTGTAATTTACACACGCACATAGTATTTTTCGGTGGGGCTTTATCCGGAGAAAAAGAAAATAAAGATCAATCAACTTCATGTTTTTGAAGGAGATTGTGAATCTACGTAGTAGATTTGAGAATTGTATATTTAGTTGTTTTCATACGGTAGAAAAATTAAATTATGGTAGAGAGCTTCATCTATTTTTTGTTTTTTTTTTTAAATCTAATTTCTTTTCGGTGGCATAAATGTAATTTTTATTTGGGCGAGAATAGTTATGTTGTTCGGTTGCAATCAAGGAAATTTTCTGCAAAATGGTCCGTTACAAAGGGTTTTCATTCTTTTAGTTGAAATATAGCTATACCTATTGTCCTGAGTTGGGTAAATATTTGATTATTATTACTATTATTATGTTTTTTTATTTTTATTTTTTACATTTCTAAGTAGTAAGTAATATTTCTGTCTCATTAGGGACCTAGTAATTCTCTATGCAAGGGTTTCACTAATTATGGCAAAAAGTGGTTTGATCTTACATAGCTGATCCATCCAGCATGAGGGCGTTGACTGTCACGGATCATAATTTTTTGGCTGCTACACTAGTAGAAATAGATGGGGTCCAGATAGTTAATATAATTTTTTGACCTTCAGGGTAAGATATGTATGTATATTATGTTTTTAGCTTCAGGGGAGGCTCTGTAGGGGTACTTATTGACTTTTTAAAGTCAGCAGTTCAATATCCATTTAGTAAAAATTCCTTGATGTTTTGGATTAATACTGAGGTGCTAGGTTACATGGATTCGGCTACTAGTGTCGGACATGGGTATGTATCTTTGTGTCGGACGTATCAAATATCTAATAGAAGGACACATGAACATGACTAAATATTTATTTTATTCTTTGGTGAAACAATATTTTTATTAAATATAGTGTTCAAACTAAACATTTTAGTCATTTGAAGTAATAAGATATCATAATGAACCATTTTGATTGATATTTAGGTAAATGTCCTAGCAAAAACGTCTAGACAAGCGTCCCATACCCATGTCCGATTAATATGTGTCGGATACGGGTACTTCAACTACTTTAGAAGAGTCCATGTAACATGGCTGATGTGCATAAATTGAATAAGTGATTTTGTAGCCTCTTTTTGTGTGGTGCAATTCATGTCCTATTAAATCTATTTATGGTGTTTTGGGAACTAATGCATTTTTTGCCGTCTTAAAAATACTCCCTTACCAACTGACTCATACTAACACTTGTAATATCTAGATGGGTCGCGAGATATAGTTTTTTTTATGATGCCCGCTATTGTATGTTATGTATGATGGATGGAAAAACTAACGAAAATGATAGGTATTGAAGGATGTAGCATGCATAGAGAAAGGGAGGTTTGGAATCCTCTGTTTGTTTGGTTGAGTGGGAGGGATGAAAGGTCATCATTTTACTGTTGTATCTCTTTTATATTTTAAGAGAACAAATAATACACTTGAAGGGTTATCAAATCTTTTTTATTTTTTATTCAACAAATACATTTTTTCACTGCCCAATTCGCAGTGACCTGGCCCAGGATCCTTTACCAACTGACTCAGACTACACTTTGAAATCTCTAGATGGGTATATAGATGTAACTGTATGAGGTCTGTTATTGTATGGCTAGGTATGCTGGATGGAATAACAAACAAAAAGGATAGGTGCAGAAGGGTGGAAGAGGCGTTAGGGAAGGGAGGTTTTTAATCCCTCCTTTTGTTTGGTTGAGTGGGAGAGATGAAATGTCATTATTTTTCTGTTTTATCTCTTTTGTATATACTTTAAGAGAGGTATAATACACTTTAATGGTTATAAAGTCTTATGTAATTGTATTCAACACATCCATTTTTTTCACTGTCACAACTCGCAGTGACTTTTCTAGGATACGGGGAAGAAAGGTTCCTTCTCTCTACCAAACAATGGAAGCTTGCTTCACTACTCCTCTGCTCCACCCCTTCTCCTTCCTTCCCTACAACCATCATGTTATGCTCAAACCAATACCAATCAGATACACACACACACACACAATAGACACCAATATTTATAGTGGTTCAGTCCAATAGGTACCTACGTCTACCTCTTTGGGTTTCTTTTCTCTCTTGTATATTTCTCTGTCTATATTTCTTGTATATTACACATCATACAATATGCCATATATATAGCCGAACGTAGGGAAAGAAAACAAACACCACTTGCACAGGCGTGGCATGTGGATAAGTCTGCAATCTTCAAGCGTGATCTTCAGAAGCTGCCAAAACTCTTCACGCGTGGCCGCCATTCTTGACGTTGAAGAGCCATGCGTGATGTTGATGTGTTTGTTTGCATGCAGCAGCCTGATGGTTGTTTGCATGCATGTGTATGGAACTGTCAATTCTCCCCCTTCCATACCAATCAGAGGAGAACGTCTTCTACTGCTCTTCAGTGGATATTCATCTTGGCTATGTCTCTGCATAACTCTAGCTTATCTCGAGTAACCACTTTTGTCAACATGTCAGCAGGATTCTTGTCTGTGTGGATCTTCACAATCATCAATAATTGATGCTCCATTACTTCGCGTATCCAGTGATAGCGAATGTCGATATGCTTCTTACGGGAATGATACATTGAATTCTTGCTCAAGTCCAGAGCACTCTGACTGTCACAATACACTTTGTATTCTTTCTGACTAACACCCAGTTCTTGGAGAAATCTCTTCACCCACAACATTTCCTTTCCAGCTTCCGCAGCGGCAATGTATTTTGCTTCAGTTGTAGATAAAGCGACACACTTCTGCAATTTGGACTGCCATGATACAGCTCCCCCTGCAAAAGTAAATAGAAATCCTGATGTAGATTTCCTGCTGTTAATGTCACCGGCCATATCTGAATCTCCAAAACTGGTTCTGCTCCCCCATAGCGTAGGCATAGTTTAGATGTACTCTTCAGGTATCTAAGAATCCACTTGACTGCTTCCCAATGGTCCTTGTCTGGATTTGAAAGAAATCTGCTCACAATGCCTACAGCGTGAGCTATATCTGGTCTGGTGCACACCATTGTATACATCAAGCTACCAACGGCTGAAGAATAAGGGATTGTTTCCATCTCTTTTTTTTCTTTCGTCGAAGATGGACACGATCTCTTGCTTAGGTTGAAGTGATTAGCCAGCGGAGTACTGACTGGCTTGGCATTTCCCATGTTGAACTTTGCAATCACCCGTTCATCGTACTTCTCTTGTGACAACCACAATTTCTTGGCTTTCCTGTCACGAACAATCTTCATGCCCAATATCTGTTGAGTTGGGCCTAGGTCCTTCATGTCAAAGAACTTGGATAGTTCTTGCTTCAGCTTGCGGATCATACTAGCATCCTGTCCAACTATCAACATGTCGTCAACATACAGCAATAGAATAACAATGTTACCATCCGGGAATTTCTGAATGTAGACGCATTGATCTGCAACAGTTCTCTTGTAACCATGACCCACCATGAATGAGTCGAACTTTATATACCATTGCCTCGGTGCTTGCTTAAGGCCGTAGAGACTCTTCTTCAGTTTGCAGACCATATGCTCTTTCCCTATAAGTTTAAAACCTTCTAGTTGGTCCATGTAAATTTTCTCCTGTAGATCTCCATGGAGGAATGCTGTCTTGACGTCCATCTGTTCAAGCTCTAGGTTCAGACTAGCTGTCAACCCGAGTATCACTCGAATTGAGGTCATTTTCACTACTGGTGAAAATATCTTGTCAAAGTCCATGCCTTTCTTCTGTTGGAATCCTTTCACAACCAATCGGGCTTTGTGCTTTATCGGCTTTCCGTTGGCGTCTTTCTTCAGCTTGAACACCCATTTGTTTTTCAATGCTTTCTTGCCTTTGGGAAGTCTCACAAAATCATAAGTCTGGTTCTTCTGCAAGGAACTCATCTCTTCTTGCATAGCTTGCACCCATTTACCTGTGTTTGTATGGGTATTTACTTCCTGAAAGCATTCTGGCTCTCCTTCATCAGTAAGCAGAATATAGTCTGACTCTGGATATCTCCTCGACAGAATCAGAGATCGGCCTCTTTCAGATCTTCTTGGCCGAGGCTCTTTAACTGGAGGAGCTACTTCTGGTTCTGTAGCTTCTGGTGGAGGGGTTTGTGGCTCCCCCTGCTCGACACCCTCAGGTTCTTCTTCCTCCTCTACTTCTGGAATTTCATCATCTGGGATCAACTGTACTGGTGCAGGATCTGGGATGATGTCTGTAACACTCGAACTAGAATCACCGGGCTCTGTGGTCTTTTCAGTGTCTTTGTATATCTGGTTCTCTTGGAACACAACATCCCTGTTTCTGATAACCTTCTTTGATTCTGGATCCCATAGTTTGTATCCGAATTCTTCGTCTCCATAGCCGATGAAGATGCATGGAGTTGATTTCAGATCAAGCTTCTGTCTTTGCTCCTTGGATACGTGTGCAAATGCCTTGCACCCAAATACTCTCAGGTGAGAATATGAGGGATCTCATCCAGTCCATACCTTTTCTGGAACTTCGAACTGCAGTGGTACTGATGGTGATCTGTTGATCAGGTAGATGGCGGCTCTAACTGCTTCACCCCAGAATGACTTTGACAACTTAGCCATACTGATCATACTTTTGATTTTGTCCATAATGGTCCGGTTCATTCTTTCGGCTACACCATTATGTTGTGGGGTACGTGGGACCGTCTTCTAATGTCGGATACCGTGTTCAAAACAGTATGCTCGGAACTCATTGGAAGTGTACTCGCCTCCATTGTCTGATCGGAGGCACTTTAGCTTCTTTCCGGTTTCCCGCTCTACCATGACGTGGAATGCCTTGAAGTAATCGAGTATCTGGTATTTTGTTTTCAAAAAATATACCCACACTTTTCGTGAAACATCATCAATGTGTGAGAAAATATTTGTTACCGCCTAAAGACTCCACTTATAAAGGACCACAAACATCAGTATGTATCAAACTCAACAACTCTGATCTTCTTTTGGTAGTTGAGTTGAAAGAGATTCTATATTGCTTTCCAAATAAATAGTGATCACAAGGGTTTAATTGAATACCTTTCGATACTGTGATTACTTTCTTCCTTGCCAGTGTAAGCAACCTTTTCTCCCCCATGTGTCCGAGTCTTTTGTGCCACAAATTTGGTGAAGTCTCATCTTCAACTGCATTGAGACTGTCAGAAATCACCTTCACATGGGTTGTGTATAATGTGCCGTGTACCTGTCCTCGGGCGACAACCATGGCTCCTTTTATCAACTTCCAGGTGCCATTGCTGAAATGGTTGTCGTAGCCTTCTCGATCTAAGGTTGTCCAGGAAATGAGGTTGAGACGAAGGTCGGGCACATGTTTGACATCTTTTAACACCATACTGCAACCAATAAAAGAAAAATAACCCAATCATAAGGCGTTACTGTGGATAGCAGCAACATTTTTGTTGAATTTTAAGATTTTTTTTTCCTTTTCATAAATTCAATGAAGTTTAAATCATCATCTTGAAAAAAACAAAAACACTGTATAACAGTAAAAACGGTTAAAAATTATAGAAAAATACACACATATTAATTAAATATGTCTTCAAGATAAAAAATAATAATTGTTATCACAATAAAAAAATTGGGATTGGATGTCACAGGACTGAGCATACAGTGATATCTCCTGCAACAGTGACCATGGAGTCGCCATCTTCCTTCTGTGGCTGGCGGCTGCTTTGACCTTGCTCCCTTTGTAGTTTGCGGCAATTCTTCTTTAAATATCCTGCGATACCACAATGATAACAAACATATTTACCCTTTTGTGGATTTTTGTCATTGCTGGGTCTGCCGTGGGTTTGGGACCTTCCTCTGCTTCTGCCTCTACCATGGCCGTAAGATTTTCCTTGACCTTCTGTAACAAAGGCATGTGATTGGTTCATGCCGGTCTCCTTCCTTCGGGCTTCCTCGATGAATATGGCATCCTTTACTGTTGCCATAGTGAGTTTGCCGTTCGATGCTGAGTTACCGAGGGAAACCACCAGTGTCTCCCAATTTGGTGGTAAGGAGCTGAGCAGAAATAGGGCCTGAGTTTCATCGCCAAGATTTAACTCTACAGCTGCAAACTGGTTCACCAGATTTTGAAACTTGCTGGTGTGTTCGGCTACAGAGGTTCCGCTCTTCAACTTCAAATTGACCAGTCGCATCATCAGAAGCGCTTTGTTTCGAGCAGTCTTGGCCTGGTACATATCCTCGAGCTTCTTCCAGAGTTCGTAGGCGTTGGTCTCTTGCGCAACATGGTGGAATACACTGTGGTCTATCCACTGTCTGATTTGGCCAATAGTCTTTCTGTGCATCTTGGTCCAATCTTTCTCCGCGATTAACGTGGGTTTTGTGCCTTCGTTTTCCAACGGGTCCGCCAAGTCCTTGCAATTAAGGAGATCCTCCATCCTGGGTCTCCATATGGCATAATTTGATGCCAACAATTTAATCATGGCTCCGGATCTTGAATCTTCCATTGAATCGGATCAACTTTAAGCTCTCCTTGGCTTGTTTGATATGTTATGAGTGGAATCACGCAAAACGGAGTGTATCGTTGCGTCCGGAACAGTCGAAAACCTTAAGATCGTCTCTGACTGAGCTCAAATCCGTCTTAGGATGAGTCCGGAATAGTCAAAATACCGGTGAGGGGCAAAACTGTAATTTCAGCAAAGTATTGATGACGTGGCAGGACACGTGGCAGTTTGGCAAGGGGGACACGTGTCGGATAACGTGGCCAAATGGTGGTGCAACACGTGGCACAGGCTGGCAGTGACACGTGTCAAGTGGTGACGTCAGCTGTGACGTGGCGCACGTGACTGCGCATGGTCCTGACGCGCTCTGGAGGTTGAAGGCGTGTGGGGCGCGTGCTGCGCGTGGGCTTCACGCGCGCTGGAGGTTGAAGACGCGTGGGGCGCGTGACGCCGAGGACTCTGACGCGCCGAGCGTTGGGCGGCGCGTGGTGGCACGTGCGGCGGCGTTTGGGGCTGTGCTCGACGCTAAAATCTTCCTCTTGAGATGGGTCGTCCGAAAATATGGGTGGTGTGGTGTTTTGATGACTGGAATGGTTCGAAATAGGATTGCAAAACACGACTCTGGTTTTGACTGTAGGCTCTGATACCACTTTGTTATGCCCAAACCAATACCAATCGGATACACACACACACAATAGACACCAATATTTATAGTGGTTCGGTCCAATAGGTACCTACGTCCACTTTGAGAGAGTATTCACTATGGTTGAAGAAAAACAATGGCGGGGAGGAGGATACAACCGATCACTCAACTCTACCTCACACACTCTTACAACACTCACAAACCTTTCTGGGTTTCTTTTCTCTCTTGTATATTTCTTGTATATTACACTTCATACAATATGCCATATATATAGCCGAACGTAGAGAAAGAAAACAAACATCACTTGCACAGGCGTGGCATGTGGATAAGTCTGTAATCTTCAAGCGTGATCTTCAGAAGCTGCCAAAACTCTTCACGCGTGGCCGCCATTCTTGACGTTGAAGAGCCATGTGTGATGTTGATGTGTTTGTTTGCATGCAGCAGCCTGATGGTTGTTTGCATGCATGTGTATGGAACTGTCACATCATAGGCCAAGGATTACAGGGGCATGAGTTTTGGTGCCCCACGATATTGTAGACATTGCACTGCCAGTTTGCTAGTCTGCAGCTGATTCAGCTTGCCTATTGCTTGGAATTTTCCTGGGATGCGTTCATCGTATGATCTAATCTTCATTTATTACTTAGAAATTGAGATACAACATCATATGTTTCAATCTGCAGTAGGATCTAGGAGTTCAGGGTGTCTTCAGAAACAATGTATTTATTCTGCCAATTAAATCACTCATACTAGAAAATTTTGGAGAAAATGCTTTATTTAGACTTGAATTATGCATGTTAATGTTGATGGAATGGCATCACATAACAATGTTATGTCTGCCTATCAACGTGCAGGAAGAAGATGTGAATCCAATTTACTCTAAACGTAATCCTTACTATAATGTTTCTTGTTTCTAACTGCCCATCCTTGATCTTTTGGATTAAATTTTTTGCTCTTACGAAAAAATTTTCTAGCTGAGATGATGCTTCCACTAATTTTAGTGTCATGTGTATATGATCTTTCATGAGTTATATACAGTTTCAGTATTCTGACTCCTGGTTTTTATGGCACAGTGGATGCCTTTCTTCTCTAGATGCTGTAACCTATAGTTGCTGTTTCTTCAAGAAACCACTCACGCAGACATCATCTAATGCCTTTTATTTGTTGTTAGAATTAGTTACCAAGTAATTGTTGAATTGTTACACAGGCTTGGCCTATGATGGATAACTGAGAGGAACAGAAAGGGAGTGGCCGAGTGGGTGGATACTTCCGAGTCTAAAAAGTTGAGGGTACTAAACCCCTTTGGGAGCATTATAACCAATCTACGCCAAGTTTATATAGTTCAGGTAGAGAGGAAATAAGTAAAATTGCTTTGGCCCTTTCGTTCTTCACCCTCTAATGCGATATTTCTATTTTTCGATAAGTAGTTCCATATGCAAAGGCATAAATGCAATGGTATAAGCTATATGCGTTGTTCTCTCTTTCCTTACATCCTCATTGTGAAAGAGTCGAAGACAGTTGACTTCCCCCCTCTTACTTTTTTCATTTCTTTCAACCTTGTCCTTTTTTCAGTTTTTTTCTATTTGATCCCATAAAGCATTAGTATACCGAATAATAAATAATAAATTTTCTCACTAACCATTCTTGATGGGAAAAATTGTTGGGTTGCTAGAAAAAACAAACTCATCGAAACAATTGAATGTTCCTTTGTTGGGGGTAAACTGGGAGAAAATCAAGTGCGGTGGTTTGACAATATGTAAGAATAGTAACTACACCAATAAGGAAAAGTGATGTTATATATGTCAAGTGACATACCAAAAAAACCTTTTTTGGGGGGTTAACTAGAATAGTATTCGAACCAAGTTAAACAACACTGATAATTGTTTTTTGATTGATAATCACAGTTGCTAAAGACACACCTAGGCTCCAAAAAAGCCCCAGGCTCGTCAAGGTTCAATCAGAATGTCTCAACCTAGTTCAAGCCAGTCACCTTTCACCAGGCTCACATAAAGTCCTCAGGCAGGGTCTAAGCTCAGAAAAAGGCGCGTTATTTTCGTAATCACTGTTAATATCAAATTTGTTTTTAAAGAGTATCGAAATAAAAGGAATATTGACAAATTTCATAAATAGATGATTCACTATTATAATTGTGATTAGTTCTTTAATTTGAACATTTATAACATTTCATGTTTAAATATGCATCATTATTAAACATGCTCCTTACTTTGATCATGCTTGTGCCTTAGATTGCACGTTGCGCTTAGGCTCCACAAGGACTTTGGTGCCTTAGTTCCAGTTAATAATTATAATGCATTTATAATTGTATTTGTTGAGTTCTCACCATCTGGAAACACTCGTTGTGTAAACATGCCTTTTCCTCCTCTCTCTCTCTCCCCGTATTTGGTAAGTAAAGTTATATATATATATATATATATATATATATATATAAAAGCACTCAAAAGGGGAGCGCAAGCCTCATAGAAAAGAGGCCAAAGAGCCTAAGATCTCCAAGATCCCCAAAAATCAACTTTTTCTTCTATCAATGTACAGAATGTACTCTTGCCCCAAGAGAAAATAGACAGATGAAGAAGTCTTTAATAGCTGCCTTGGAAGACTCAACACCCTTAAAACACCTACATTCGTGTTCCTTCCAAAAGAACTACCAAAGACAAGAAGGCGCTGCCCTCCAAAATTGCAGGTGTGAGCGCCAATAGAACATCCTCTCCACATCTCCAACCATCCCATTGCTCTCTCCCTGTATTTGTTTGGGCTTTAAGATCAATGGTATTTTATTCTTTTATTTTAATTTGTAGGGGCATCTATACAAAAAATGGTAACTCATTATGTGCATTTTTTTTCTGTGGGAACTAATGAGAGAGTGAGTGAAAGAGAGAGAGGGGAGGAGGGGGGAGTATGAGAAAAAGAGAGAGTCAGAGAGAGAGGTAATTATTTATTTTCATAATTTAAATAGTATATATATATTCAAATATTTAGTGGGGAGTTTTAGGACTGACAAAAAAATTGTATGGTTATAACAGAAATAAAAGTTCAGTGGGGGCGGATGCCCCAGCAAGGACCAAGGGAAGTCTGACAAAGGTTTAGATGCAAGATTCAAATTTGATGGATCAATCTGAAGATTGTTATTAGTGATTTTCTTTTGAAGTTTGTCTGAAGTTATTGGGAGGATTTTATTTTATCCACTTACATCTGTTATTGCACATGGACCTGGTAACTTCTTTTGATATGTTGTGGCTTTACCATTGCAAATTAGGTTTAGCTGCAATACTTACTGAAGTTGCTTTTGTCTCTTTTGTTTATTCAATACAGGTTTGTATGTGCCTTTGTTTTTTTTTTTTCGAAGGGTATGTGCCTTTGTTGGGATTGAAGTTGACATTTTAATCCGAATATATCTATGGTAGATCCAATTAATTGAATAATACCTTCCATGTGTTGTATTCTTTTTAACAGGAAAAGGTGTGGAAGGAAAGAAAGTTATGCGAGTTATTGTTCTGACATCCAATCTTTTGATGTTTTATCTGAGCCTTGTATGCTTACTATTTTGACAGGTGGAAGGAAGGGTTTGTTCATCCAGACAGGCTAAATTAGAATTTCTGAAGCGTAAAAGGCTTCAGCGTATGAAGCTAGAAACTGTCGCAGATTCGGTATATGTCTCTAACATGATGACAAGGAGTGTAAGAGATGCTGTACAACCTTCAGCATCATATGGTGTGAGATTACATGGCAATGCAGATACAGTTTCAAGAACCGAGTCTGCTGTAAAGGAGAAGGATGTCTTTTTAAAGCACAAGGTTGATAAATTTGCCATAAATGATCTAGAATGGACTGATAGAATTCCAGAGTGCCCTGTATTCTTTCCAAGTAAAGAGGAGTTTGAAGATCCTTTGGCTTATCTTCAAAAGATTAATCCAGAAGCTGCAAGATATGGTATTGTCCCTTATCATGTTTATCTGTTTTAGTAATATATCATTCTGATAGTATATCACTTATAGACTTTGAAGTCCTCAAGAAAACAACTTCACCTTTTAAGAATTGTTCGATGTTTTTGGCTCCATTTCCGAATTTCTTTTCTTTCCTTTTGTTTCCTGAAAATATTGAAGCTGAAAATGTTGCAAGGGAGTTTGGTTGAGCTATGGTCATCTATTCCCAGATCATTTTAGAGAAAGTTTTTCTGTTTCCTATATTCTAGAAAAATAATATCTGCTCAACAGTGTGCAGCTCAGTGTCTGTTCGTGTCTCAGACTCTCAGATTTATTTTCCATAAAACTTTTTAAGTTATACACTTGTACTCTAAAAGTCAGAAGGCACAGTTAAAAATTGTGCACAGAAAGATCATGAACTATAGGAGGAACAAGTTTGATTTTTTTTTTTGGACAAATATGTAGAGATGGCATGATTTTATTGATATACGATGTTGCTTGTGCTCTTCCGCTGTTGTGTGGTAAGCGGTTGAGCGGATTGTTATTAAGCTATTCATTGAAGGATCATATTGGCAATGCCCTTTTTTGGATGAGCTGCTCCTTGCAATATTTCGCCAGACAAGCCTTCTGATATGGATTACACTTCAATAAAGGCATTCTTATTTGCTTCTTTTGCCATACCATCACTTTTGGCTTCACACATTTTCTATTGCACTCTTCTTTTCCAGATTATGTTGCATCCTTTTTTCTTTCTGCTTTTCTCCAAACTGAGCATCTACTATATGCAGATTTTTTTGGCTTCTCTGGCTTGTAATATCACACTATTTGTTCACATTTCATGTGTACATAAAAAAAACAATTCTGAGCTTCCGAATGCATTGTTTTTTGCCTGAATTACTTACATAATCTTACTTAAGGAAACGGCTTTCTCCACTTTCCTTGTCTGTTATTGTCTGGTGGCTTCTTGATCTGGATACCTTCTCTCCTTCTGTCTTTGCAGCTGTTCATCTAATCTGGTTTCTGAAGTGTATGCTACTTTGATGCTTTGATTAATATTGCATTAATGGAATTGTTACCATCTCCCCTAATGAAGTATTCTTCCATTCTTCAGGTATATGCAAGATTGTTTCCCCTTTAAGTGCTTCTGTTCCTGCTGGCATGGTATTGATGAAAGAAAAAGCAGGTTTTAAGTTTACAACTAGAGTACAACCCCTTCGCCTTGCTGAGTGGGATTGTGATGATAAAGTCACTTTCTTCATGAGTGGGAGGTGAGTTTCATGTTAAATTTAGATATGGATTTTCACTCTATTAATATCTTCAGGATTTGAGTAGGAGTGTTATATTTTCAGAAATTATACATTTCGTGATTTTGAGAAAATGGCGAACAAGGTTTTTGCACGTAGATATTGGAGTTCGGGATGTCTTCCTCCCATGTACTTGGAAAAAGAATTTTGGCATGAAATAGCATGTGGAAAGACGGAAAGTGTTGAATATGCATGTGATGTTGATGGGAGTGCCTTCTCGTCTTCTCCCAGTGATCAGCTTGGAAAAAGCAAATGTAACCTTAAGGTCTTGTTTTTGTTACTCCTTTTCTTCCCTTTTTTATGGTTTCTTCTGATGGGGGTTCTTTCAGAAATTTAGAATGATACCAAGTCGAATCTTTGGCTAGAAGAATAGAATATGCGTGGTAATATCTGGCTGTCCTGTCCCTGTGGGTTTAGTAGATTTATAGATTTGACATTTTATGAATTTATAATTTTTCTGATAAGTTTTTATGAATTTATAAATTGCAGAATGGGACAATATATCTTTGAATATTTTTGCTACTAGTTTTTTTAATATTTTCTCGGGGTACTTTTCGGGTATAATTTTTCTTCTTTTCATCCTGATGTCAATAAGTGCCCACCATGTTTTACGATGATTTTGTGGGGTGTGTTCTAGTTTGTTTAGCATTTGCTTTCCTGATGTAGTATATTGTACATTATTTTCCCTACAAGTTCTAGTTTCTGACTCTTTTCCATTCCACTCCTTTTTTTCCTCATATTTTCCCTTTTTATCTGCTGTCATCAATTGCCATCTAATTCTAGTTTACTAACGTCACTGTTCTTGCATTTTTTTTTGTACCATGCTTCATTATCTGATTCTAGTTGTTTATTTTGTGATTTCAGAAACTTTCGCGGTTGCCCAAGTCTACTTTACGTCTTCTAGAGAGAGCAATTCCGGTGCTGATACAGCCTAAGTCTTCCTGGTTGTAGTTCTTTTCTTTGTATCCTGCTGGTTTTGACTAATATTGAATGTTTGTCAGGGCGTTACTGAACCAATGCTTTACATCGGAATGCTATTTAGTATGTTTGCTTGGCATGTGGAAGATCATTACTTGTATAGGTAAATTATTGTCTTCATCAAATGCACTGTGTAAAGAATTTATTTTATGTGTTGATGTATAATGTTCTTTATGTTATGCTGCATTACACAAACAGCATTAATTATCATCACTGTGGGGCTGCAAAAACTTGGTACGGGATTCCTGGTCACGCAGCTTTGGATTTTGAAAATGTGGTGAAGAAGCATGTGTACACTAGAGATATTCTTTCGGCTGATGGAGAGGATGGAGCTTTTGATGTGCTTTTGGGGAAAACCACTTTATTTCCTCCAAATATCCTGGTAGAACATGACGTCCCTGTCTACAAGGCTGTGCAAAAGCCTGGAGAGTTCATAGTAACCTTCCCTAGAGCATATCATGCAGGATTTAGTCATGGTAAGATTTTTATTCAGTACTTTCATGGCAGGTAGACCGGGTAAACTAGAAGAATATTAGTGATATGTTTGGTGAAATTCTTAATTTATCATTGTCTTTCACTTTCCGTCCTCTTCATCCTGTTTATTTTATGGATTTTAACTATGCGAATATTATTTAATGTTCACTAATTTTTTTCTCTCTCTAAATTCAGGTTTCAATTGTGGCGAGGCAGTAAACTTTGCAATTGGTGATTGGTTCCCTTTGGGTTCAATTGCTAGCCAACGTTATGCCCTTCTAAACAGGGTGCCTCTCCTGCCTCATGAGGAGCTCCTCTGCAAAGAAGCAATGATTCTCCATACAGGGTTGGAACTTGATGTTCCACATTATTCATCTGCAGACTTGCTCTGTCACAATAGTATTAAGGTTTCTTATGTGAATTTGATGCGATTCCAGCACCGTGCTCGCTGGTATATAATGAAATCAGGAGCCTGTATAGGTGTTTCTTCAATTTCCCATGGAACTATTCTTTGTAGCCTATGCAAACGTGATTGTTATGTAGCATACGTTGGTTGCAACTGTTACTTGCATCCTGTTTGCCTTCGTCATGGTATGTTGTCAGTAATTGGTTAAATATATATTTTTTCTTGAAGTAGGGCCTTTCCCTTTCATGCTTTTGAGCCCTTGCTTATTAGTCTTGTTAATTTTAACTGTTTGACCCAGAGATTAAGTTGCTCGACTTTCCTTGTGGGGCCAATTATACTCTGTTTCTGAGGGAGGATATTTTGGATATGGAAGCTGCAGCCAAGAAGTTTGAGGAAGAAGAAGGTATAGGATGTAAGGTTCAGCAACAATGCGGGAGTTGTGATGACTTGCTTCTTCTATCAGATATGTTCCCAAGAGTTGAAGAGGATGGATACACTCCATACTGTCAGATAAACTTCGAACTCGACCTGGAGACTGCTAAAAATTCATACAAGTCCCAAAAGCCAGAGTGTATTTCTCGGAGTGAACCTGTGCTGATAAATTGCTCAGAAAAATATAAAGCTGAAGCATCAGATGATTCCCTTTCTTGTGCTGCATCAACGCTTTGTTCTTTTCTGGAACCATCTGAAAGCTTTGCCACTCCCAACAATGTAAGATTTACACGTGGCCACTCTTCTTGTCACTGAAATAAGCATATCATGTAAGTGTGTGTTTGCTGATTTAAATTTGTTGTTTTTTGCATCTTTGCAGCAGGTACGGCAGAATGGCGACCCAAATTTAGGACATCTTGCTTCTACGAAGTTTTCTAAAGAAGTACCTCACCATGACACAGAATCTTTGTTCAATTATGACTGTTCGGGTACTCGTCAATATAATCTTCCAGAATCAGAGGTTGGGACCATCATGGATAAGGAAAGTGATGAATCTGATTCACAGATATTTAGAGTTAAACGGCGTTCTTCTATGAAAGTGGCGCAAAGAAATGTAAATGATGACGTATTGCCAAAATTTGAACACCAGGTATTACTGGCATCCACTTTCTCCTTTCTATCTGTAGGTGATGGTTTTTGTCATGTTTGTCTTGGATCCAGTCTTAGGACTCCTTAAGCATATAATCCTGAATTTTGATCGACATCTGCTCCTTTTTCTAGCCTGTTTTCTTTTCTTGTTGTTGATTGTAGAACTTATTAGCATAGCTCACACAGAATACTCTTATTACATTCATTTTTTCCTTTACCAACAGCAAACTCATAATGTAATGAGATGGTCAAGTATATCAGTTGCCTGAGTTGGGGCTAACGCAAGCTTCAGTGTCTTGAATGTACAGTATCTGGATTGAGTAGATTAGCTGTACCTATGTGAATTCGACCTATGTTACATGGTCTTGGGTACATCCATCTGAGATGGATACTTGTCTAATCTCCAAACATGACACGTCATTGATATTACTAAATTTCATTTTATCTAATCATTTTATTTGATTTTTAAGAATTAAGTATTTACATAGTGTTTATACGTAAGCATAACTTTCAATATAGATATTTAACTCATTTTTAAGTAATAATATAACAAAATCGAATCAAATATGCTTCTTAATTACATGTACACCCAAAACTGTTGTAACATATCCCATACCCATGTCCTAGCCACGGGTTTGGCACGGTTAGTTTGCTACTTCTGAAGAGTCTACATAGCAATCCTAATTTAACCTAAAAAATTTCCGTTCCTTCCTTTTTAGGATTTGAAATACACTCCCTTTAAAGAAAACTTCTTTTAGAATATAAAACTTGAAAGAATGCCGATACCATTAAGATGAACTACCATTAATGTAGATATGCCTACGATGAAATGCAAAAAAGTATACCATAACTTCATATCCCGTACAAGTTATAGAAAGATATGGACCTTCTGCTCACACTGTTCCATTTCTCAGGAATCAACAAGAAATAAGAAATATTTGAACTCGGATTGTTGATATGCCTATGATGAATATTATAAAGACCTACACGACAGATGCAATTCCAGTAGCAATCTCCTATATTTGTTGAGATATTTAATGTAACTATTTCATTGGAAAACTCATTAGGGTATCTATAGCCATTGGAGTATTTATATCCTAGATATTTTGGACACAGTTTTTCCTATTCTTAAAATGTGTAATCTTGTAAAATCTTTTCAATCCTAGATATGTTGAACAGATATTGGTCCTGTCATGTTGGGCATATGTTTTTTTTTTCTGAAAAGGGAAATGAATCCTTTGGATGTTAGCACTCAAAAATATGTGGACAACGCATAAGCGATCAACTGAATCAACTCTCTTTTCCTTCATTCCACCCATGCAAAAAGACGGAAGTTGTCATTCCATCAATTCTTGTTACTTTCTTTTCCATTTAACCAAACAATAAGTGGGAGAGACACTTTTACTTTCTAGGAGTGCCCCATCCATCTCTTTTTTCTTTTTCTTTTTTTTTTGTTGAGATCAGTTGTCATATAAAAAAATCGAAGAGGCCACAAAAGTCATACAATTACTCTAGGGCATCCCCCAGGAACACACACTCAACTATGTGGAAACCATAAATCCACCATAAAAATACAAACCAAGCATAATCAAAACAATGAAAACGCATACACTTAGCTCTCACACCATTAACTAGAAAAACATAGCTATATAAATAATGCCCCATCCATCTCTTGCCCCTCCCCCTTCCATCCCTTTCTCTAAATGTTAAAAAATAGATGGAGCAAAAATCTAAACCCCCCCCCCCCCCCCCCCCTTCCCTCTCTTGGTTGCGCCGTGTTATTTTTTTATATTTTTGTATTATAATTTTTTATTTAATTTTATATGGTTGCGACCTTTTTTCACTATACTTCTTCCATGTCTGCACCAGAATAGCATTTGCAGCACCTTAACTTAGTCTTAGTTGACCAGCACCTTAATTTAGTCTCAGTTGCCAAAAGCTAAAAGAGCGAACTTTAATTTGTGTTCAACCATATTTATAACACTGTCTTATAACGGTGTACATCCCTATGGTAATACTTTAAAGTAGACTGCATAATGGATGTCCCACAAATTTTAGCAATGACTAAGAATACAGGACTCTGTTTAGGAGGCACTCTGTCATGGGTTCTTGCCCTTTACTATGATATGATGTTTGCAATACATAGTTGATTTTGAATGTGGAAAGATTGGGGTGATTATACCACTGACTTCTTATTAAAGCACCCTACATCTTTTAAAGTTTATCACATAAAAATTTCTGAAAATTTTCGAGTGGGTCAAGTTGGTGCCTTTACATACATGAAGATAAGCATTGCAGTTGTGGAAAATCGAGATAGAATGGACTGATGCAATTCCATGCCTTTTTCTGAAAGTTTTCAGTATGAACGTGCATCTTTGTGAAAAGCTGGCAAATGTTTCTTGTGGCTTTCATGGTTGGAAATAAACAGTGAATCATTGATTTGTAAACAATGAATCATTTGAGAAGTCTTGTGGCTCTCATTGTTTCTATGAGGACTTGAATCCTCTACCTTCCACTTTGGGAAGTTGAGCTGTGATACCAGCTTGGTAACAAACATTGGTGGTCAACTTCAGTTTATTCGATATACAAGTGTTTATTGTAATAGGACTTGTATATTTATATAAAAC
This sequence comes from Cornus suecica, assembly GCA_963922005.1. Lineage (NCBI taxonomy): Eukaryota > Viridiplantae > Streptophyta > Magnoliopsida > Cornales > Cornaceae > Cornus > Cornus suecica. The sequence goes on from OY998245.1 coordinate 16,399,350, forward strand.
CAATTATATTTGCTCTAAATTGTTTTCAACTTCACCAATGTTCTTAAGCCATAAAGCCTCAGAATCAACATGACTGCCAGTGGGTTCTTGTGGCATTATGCAGTGTTACTTTTTGCGGATTAGTATGTGCAAAACCATTAGTATAATTGGAACGAAGAGAATAGGGGCACCTGGGCTGTGTTCTCAATTTGGATGCAGTAGGTTTCATGTTCATCGACATTTCTGGTATGAATTATATAGAATCCTCACTATAAAAGGCTACCAGATGTTTCCTTCAATTAGCGGTATATCCTTGCAACTTAGAAACTATCTACAGGTCATTTCCTAATGAACGATAAAACAAATTTATCACTTATCAAAAAAAATAATTTTTTTTTTGTCAATGTATTGAGAAAGGTGCCAGTTCAAAAGGATCATCTTCCAGTCATTTCTAGATTTTGTGTTTTGTTAGCTAACACCATCTATACAATTGATTATTTGCGAGGCGTTCTATATTGATAATATGCATCTTGTGTTTGTTCTGTGCTAGTGCTGACCTTTCAATTCTCGCATTTCACTAGTTTTACTAATTTGGGTAAAACTTATTACCACAGGGACGGAAACAACTAAAGAAACTTCAATCTGGAGCAAGATGTAGACAACTGAACTCATCAGATTGTGCTGCGGATGGGGATTTTAGCCATAATTCAAGTTCCAGTGCAAGTCATTCTAAAGACAGTGGTTATCTGATGGACAGAGGAACTACCATTCCCATCTCCTTCAAGTGTAAGAAAGAGCCCAGTGAGGAAGCAGGGAGTGACCGAAGAGTACACGTTAGAAGTGAGAGGTCCCAGCAGCATTTGGGAAAGACAGACAGAGAATCACCCGCCGTAGAGGTTCGTCCAAAGCGTCTGAAAGTCAGAGGCCCGTCATTTATAGGTCGGGGAGCAGGTTGCATCGAGTAAATATCCAATTTTACTGCCCCTGGAGCAGTTTCTAGAACCTAACTTTGCTAACTTCGTCGTCTTTAATGGGGGTTCTAACAACACGGCAAATCTGAAGAATTTGATCCTTGAAGCAGCAGTGAGACATAACAGGTTTAGATGAAGGTATATAAATATATTCTTTGTGCAGGCCTCAAATTTTGGGGCATTCCCACGGTGGGGTTCTCAGGCCGGGTGTTTTTCCGTCTTTGGCAGGAGAACTGCTAGCAGAAGGTAGATTTTGGGTTATTGATTTGATGTACATTCATTTTTCAACAGTCAATCAATTCTTGCTAGGAAAGTGGGCAATTTAGTTTGCCCTAACTTTGATTTTAGTCTGCTGCTTCCCTGGCTAGGGTTCTTTATTCTTTTTGTAGCAATGGGTTCTTGTACCTTGGACTACTGAAATAAATTGAGAGAAAAATATCATTTTCTCTTCATTTATGGTGCACACCATGGTTCCTATGCTGTCATGACCACATAAACCTTTTTTTTTTTTTTTTTTTGGGTAGGGCTGTTTCACTTGCATGGGTTTTTGGTTATTAAAATTGCATTTCATTAAATTTTAGCAAATTGCGGTAATCATTAAAGCAGCCAAAGTAGATTGAAATGTTTCCGGCATTTTTTCGCATGACCTTGGTGGTGTTGTTTAGTTGTTGAAATGTGGGCTCTTCACTGGGTTGAGATTGGATCTGCATTGTTGTCTATATGCAGCTGCTGCTGCTGCTGAATTTGTTAGTTGTCAGAAGGCATAGCTGGTGGTTATGGTTTATCAGGATTGTTTTGTAATTGTGAACATTAGCAGCAGTGGCAGGGTTAGTTGTCTGCGTCTGCAATTTGTTACAGCTATCTCTGTGATTTTATTAAGAATTATCTTTACTGTTTAGACATTTTTTATTTCTCTTCCTGTAGTTGTAGTGTTGTACTTGTGTTGCATATGATTCACCGCAATCACTGTCGCCCTTTATAATGAAATTATGAAAGATGGTTAAAACTACACATATCTTGTTTGGCGATCATTTTCACTAATGTATGTTATATTTTTAGTAAGATGTTATTACAAGTTTAAGCACATAGGCAGTGCAGAATTGGGCTCAAACCTTAATTTATTTAAGTGAAATCCAAATGTTTAAAGAAGTGTTTGGCGTGACACCATATAAAGGAGTTGTGACACCAAGTTCATAGTTGTGACGTTTAACTTTGATATCAATTGTAACGGTTGAATGATTCAGAGTTTGACCTAAAAGTTAGGTTATTATGCGAGACTAACATCTAACCATTTTATACCCAATCACTTTTCCATCTGAATCCGCAACAGGAGATAGTTAGAATTGTTTTTAGAGTATTGTGATAGTGTTTTTTGAACCAAGTCTGCCTTTTCTAAACCTAGGTCTGGGATTTGAACACTTATGTTATATTTGGTACGTAAGAATGGAATAGAAAAAAATAAAGAATGGAATGGAATGTTATGTTTATTTTCTTTCTATTATTTGATGACATTATTAAATATAGAATGAAATATTTTTTTTGGGTTGTTAGGGAATGGAATGTTCATTCTATTGGTATAGCTATCAAAGAAATTTCATTATAAGAGAATCATCATTCCCAACTTAAAATTCATTCCAAACAAAAGAATGATTGGAATGGACATTCCATTCCTTCATACCGAACCCAACCTTGGTTATATGCTTCATTCCACTCTTAAGTTTTAAGTAAATATACCCAATTTAATTTACAAGGCAAGCTTTATAAATAAATAAAGAAATAGAAATGGTTCCATTTCTAGTCTCTGCTAATTCCACAATCAATATACATTTATTACAAAAACAAGTTGGTCAATGCTAGCCCCACAATTATGTGACGCACATAAAAATGCATAACAATCTCATAATGCAGCATTGCCCCTAACCAATACATTTATAGCCATCTCTACCTTAATCTTTACATGACTGAAGCACTATAAGAGAATACAACTGTGGATTAGAAGAATGAAAATCTTTATATTTCAATATAATTGGGCTCATGTATCATATGATTTGTGGGACCTCCATTCTATTAGTGTCAGTTCCAACTTTATATAAGAGAATACAACTGTGGATTAGAAGAATGAAAATCATAGCCCCACACTCAAACACATGCTTTCAATCACTTGTAACAATAAATAGATAAATAAAAAGAAAGTGCTAATGGGTTCTTGTCAAAATCTGCATATTTATTTCAATCACTTGTTTCAATAGATTTGTAGTGCACTAACGTGAGCTTCCCTTGCTCAAAGTCTTTGAAAAGATTCAATATGTTTCCACTTTTTTTTTTTTTTTTTTTGTTGTTGTTATTTTTGTATTAGGTTTAAAACAGTATCCTATACCTATGGACTGATCATATTGAAAAAAGAGGCATTTACTACTTTAAGTCATGTTATGTGGTTTTGATTGGGAAATAACTTTAATTCCTATTTTTAAGTGTGGTCAAGTTTCTTAAGCATATTTGTGTATACAGGAAGGTTACCCACTTTGCATCATTCCTTTTTTTTGAGTATATAAGGTGTTACATATTAGGGAATACATCTAAATATTCTTCTAATTAGATTTCAGAATTTATCCTAAAGTATGGGTTTAAAATTTGTCCAGCAGTCTAAAATATGTTGGATCTTTTCCATATATATAAGGGGTGAATCTATTTATATCTGGTATAAGAATAAAATTTTTCTACACTTGCAAATTACTTTTTAGTATATTAAATCTTTTGATAATCCAATGGTTGAACTAAAGATGGTTTACTTTTTGTAAGATAGTCTTTTGATAATTCAACTTTTGGATTGAAGATTGTTATGTCTTTACTAAATATATATATATATATTTAAAGTTAAGCATTACTCACACACCTTGGACCTCCCATTTGAGAATTAGGGTCCGATACCGCTTAATCATTAGGCATTTGGTATGTCTTTACATAAATTAATTCAAACTATATGATATGAGATTTTAAACCATTAAGAATAAAGATAGTAAGAGAAAAAGAAATAAATAAAGTTGTTCATAACATGTATATAAACAAGAAAAGGAATAATTGAGTCTAAACTTGGGTAGCTAGTAGGGTGTGATGACTAAGGAAAACAATAATCATATTATACACATAATTGGACCATATTCTAGACAGACCTTGTTGCGGTTGGCCTATCTTGTATACCCGTTCATCTTAATAACATGGGATTTAGTCTGATACGGACACCTCTGTGTGACCGTGACATCGAGGATCAATTTTTGGGTTGGCTCTGATAGCACTATCATAAGCTGAGTGTTTCGCTATCTGACCCAAAAATTTAAGTTGTTAGGTACACTCAAATCTTTCTCAACCAGATCCGATATGGGACAAGAATTTGTCACACTAGACATTTCTTTGACCCATTACATTTCCTTTTTGGTTTTTCGGGGCTAAATTATATTATCATTTCTTCTACTTGAAAAAAAAAAAATCCCCCCATTCACTCCCTCCACGGGTCAAGTGCAGGCCCCACGACAATCCTAGGGTGAGGATGTTGCCATTCGTGATCAAAATTAGAAGTGGGCCCCAACTATTTCAACCAAGTAACATATGCATAGTAAAAATAAATAAATTAATGTATCTACACATATCACTTATTTTGTATTACATATTTATTACAGACATTGTGTATTACTGTTACCACTTCTTCTTTGGTGATTTATATTAGAATTGGTTGTTAACTTTTTTGCTACTTATATATATATATACAAAAATAAAAAATTAAATATATTATTAATTATTACTCATTCTTTTTTCACGTAACTCGACATCTTAACCCAATGAGAAACGAGTTGTCGAATTTATTCAAAGAAAAAAAAAGAAATAAAGAGTGAGTTCGATTGTTGGATGAGTAGAAACAAATTCATAGGTTAGTTTTTTTTGTTGTATATTTGGTTTTGTGTGTTTGGGTTTTTTTTCTTTTTCTTTTTTTGTGCACTAAACTCTTTTGTCGGTAATGGATGACACCGATAATCAAGTGGTAGAGGGGCGGGGCGGACATGGATATAGAGAAGTGTTAATGGGGCGGGTATAGTTTGTGAAAAAGTAACACGTGAAAATCCCATGAATGATATGGTATTTTAAAAAATTAAATGGAACGGGATGAATATAGGTGCACCCGTCTCGTACTCACCCCATTGCCTTCCCTAGGTATAATAGACCTGATTACATACTGTAAAATTATAATAAATAGTTGATCATTTTAAAATTTGGATCAATTTAGTGATAGTAACCTCTTTGTGTATTTTTTTTAATATATAAAAATAATATTAATATAAATAATATAATTAGTATTTAGACAGGAGAGAAATTAAAAGGATAACTTAATAGAAAGAACAAATTAAATAAAAATGGTTAAAGTTTTCCTTTTTATACAACTAATGATTAGTTGCAATGAAGAACATACCCCATAAAAAAAAGACAAGTATTGTCCTAACGTATTGACCACATGAACGTGGAGGCAAGTATTGTCCTAATGTATCGACAATATGTGTCTCCTACCTTGGTAGGAGGAAGTTCTTTCTCTAAGTTGATGTGGTTAAATATATTTTCGACATGTGGCAAAAAAATTTTAAAGAAAGAAATTATACTATTTTTTTATTTTTTATTTTTTATGAATTTTATGTCCATATTCCTTTTTCAAAAGATTTCGGTCATGTGTCCAAAGTGTATTGGACCACATGAACGGGAAGAAGAAACTTTCTCCTATCGTGGTAGAAAGCAAGTATTGTCCTAACATATGGACAATACTTTTCTCATACCCCAGTAGGAGAAGTTCCTTCACCAAGTTGATGTGGTCCAATACAATTTGGATACGTGAAAGAAATCGTTTAAAAAAAAAATTTACTGATTCTTCTTTTTATGGATTTTACGATGATATTATTTTTTCTAAAGATTCCGACCACGTGTTCAAAGTGTATTGGACCACAAGAACGAGAATGAGGTTGTTCCTCCAATCGGGGAAGGAGGCAAGTATTGTCCTAACGTAAGAACAATAGTTGCCTCCTACCTCGATAGGAGAAAATATCTTCTCCAAGTTGATATGATGTAATACACTTTGCAGACGTGACATAAATCTTTTAAAAAAAGAAATTAGATTGATTCTTATAGATTTTAGATCCATATTTGTTTTTCAAAATATTTCGGCCACGTGTCCAAAGTATATTGGACTACATGAACGGGAAGGATGAACTTTTTCTTACCGAGGTAGGAGACAAGTATTGTCCCCGGTAGGAGAAAGTTTCTTCTTCAAGTTGACGCGATCCAATACACTTTGGAGATGTAACATAAATCTTTTAAAGAAAGAAATTAGACTAGTTCTTCTTTTTATGAATTTTATGTCCATATATTTATTTTTCAAAAGATTTTGGCCACATGTCCAAAGTGCATGTATTGGACCACATGAACGGAAAGGAGGAACTTCCTCCTACTTGAATCTTACCCCAATAGTAGGAAGTTCCAACTTCAAGTTTATGTAGTCCAGTACATTTTAGACATGTGGCAGAAATCTTTTTAAAAAAGAAATTATACTGATTTCTTCTTTTAATGGATTTTATGTCCACGTTCCTTTATAAAAAAATTTCGATCACGTCTCCAAAGTGTATTGGACCATATGAACGTAAGGTGGAACTTCCTCCTACTGAGGTAGGAGGCAAGTATTGTCCTAACGTTGAAATAACTCAATTTAGCGCAGCTACAAAATATTATCATTAAAACAAGGTCAAACTTTATCACACAACTAGGGTTAACATAATAATTGCATATATATATATAGGTCGGAAATATAAGCATTAAAAACAACCTCAAAGTTTAGAGCAAAACTAGGATTAACATGATAAATGCACACATATATATATATAAGAAATTAGATTGATTATTCTTTTTATGGATTATATGTCAATATTACTTTTTCAAAAGATTTCGGTCACGTGTCTAAAGTGTATTGGACCACATGAACGGGAAGGAGGAACTTGCTCCTACCGAGGTAGGAGGCAAGTATTATACTTACGTTAGGATAATACCAGCCTCCTACCCCGGTAGGAGAAAGTTCTTTCTCCAAGTTTATCTGGTCCAATACACTTTGGAGACGTGACATAAATTTTTTTAAAAAAGAAATTAGACTGATTCTTCTTTTTATTAATTTTATGTCTATATTATTTTTCAAAAGATTTCGGTCACATGTCCAAAGTGTATTGGACCACATGAACAAGAAGAGGAAATTTCCTCCTACCAGGGTAGGAGACAAGTATTGTCCTAACATTGAAGTAACTCAATTTAGCACAACTCCAAAATAATATTATTAAAACAAGGTAAATCTTTACTGCACAAATAGGGTTAACATAATAATTGCATATATATATATACATATATTTATGTCGAAAATATAAACATAAAAACAACCTCAAATTTTAGAGCACAACTAGGATAAACATGATAATTGCGCGCACATATACACACACACACACACACATATAAAATATTAAACTGATTCTCCTTTTTATGTCTATATTCATTTTTTAAAATATTTCAACCACGTGTCCAAAGTGTATTGGACCACATGAACAGGATGGAAGAACTTCATTTTATCGAGGTAGGAAGCAAATATAACATATTGACAATACTTGCCTCCTACCCCTGTAGGAGGAAGTTCCTTCTCTAAATTGATATGTTTCAATCCATTTTACAAACATAACATAAATATTTTAAAAAAATAAATTAGACTGATTATTCTTTATATGAATTTTATGTCCATATTTGTTTTTCAAAATATTTTGGCCACATGTCCAAAGTGTATTAAACCACATGAACATGATAGAGGAACTTCCTTCTACTGGGGTAGGAATCAAGTATTGTCCTAACATATGGACAATAGTTGTCTACTACCCGGGTAGGAGGAAGTTTCTTCTCCAAATTGATATGGTCCAATACAAATTGGATACGTGATATAAATAATTTTAAAAACAATTAGACTAAGAGCTTGTTCGATAACACTTAATCACCACTAAATCTTAACGCGTTAAGTGATTTTAGGATATGAGTGTGTTTAATAACGTTTTATCATATATCTTAATGTAATAATCACGTCTTAAAATGGGTCAATATTTTAAGCGGTAGATGTGTCGCTTAACGATTATCACTTAACACGCTCAGATGATTAGATTTTATTCAAGCATGCTACGTGTGTATTAAATTAAATTTATTTGAAAATCATGCTTGTATGCATAGGGTACTAGCAATAGCATGATGGTATTATTATATGTCATATTCATCTCATGAGCATGTAGTATGTGGGAGACGAGAGATGCATGATTTCATTGAACACCGGACGTCGGGGTACGACCATACTGGTGTAGGGATTCCGGGTTACAGAGATTCCGTCTGTTCCTAGGACTTTGGAGTTGGGTCATTCTAGATGAGTCACCGTACGTGTGTTTGTCATATAGGGTGTGACTGCAGGGTAGCAGTGTGAGCTACGCCTGAGATTTGGTTTTCGCGTTACGATAGGGATTCCGGGGGACGGAATTGCCCACTTATTCCTAGGACTCCGAGTTACGGACATCCTAGATGAGTCACGTACAGGATGATGCCTGTAGGTTAGTAGTTGGTCGTACAGGATGACTACAGGGTAGTAGAGAGAGCTACGCCTGAGACTCGTGTCTAGAAATGTAGGTAGACATGGACATGCATCATCATTCTTACATCATTTCATGATATCATTGGTTGAGACGTTGTTTATGTATAAACTTGGTCTACGATTTTCTTACTGTTGTTATAGTTGGACTGATGAGTGTTCAGGGTGTTGAGTTATGGATCTCACGAGTATGTAGATCGAGATGAGATGTATTTTATCTTTATTCCAGGATGGGATCCAGTTTTGATTTTGGGAAAAGCCAGTTAGCCTCGCCAGTTAGGGCGGAGACAGAGGGCGTTTCCCTGTTGAGCATTGTGAGCTCATTTCCCCTTATGTTTATTATTTTCAGGTTATGTGATCGGACATGGTCGGATGTGGTTGATGTGATGCGGTTGGCATGAAGGGATCTACCATTACGTTTTGTTGTTCAGGTCATGTTTAGGGCTAGTTTGCGTTTACCTTACCCTTTTGGTTTAATGTATTATTCTTTTGGAACCTACGGGTGTATTGGTCTGTATCTATTGTCGGGTTGGCGTGTACTTCATTTGTGTTGGGTGTTATCATGTACATTATAGACTGTGCGTATGTTGTGGGGCTTGGAAGGATGGCGGTTGTCGATCCCGGTCCCTTGTGATATGTTTGGGATGGTTTTTCCGTTGTTAAGGATTTATATATATTGAGTTATATAGTGTATGGAGTGGACCTTATCCACCGGGGGCTTCCTGTACAGACAAAACTCTGCCCGATTTTTGTTAGATTTGCTAGGTGGCGCTCCAGTGATCCTAGACTCCAGTACTGGAGGTCCAGTGGATATCGGGGCGTTACAATAAAAGTTGTGGCAGTAGGTGGGGCCTCATCATTACCCTCATTTAATTACACAATCTTGTTTTGTTTGTTGGAGTCCTCTTATAGTTCCACTTCATGCCCTAACACAGATTAGTATTCTCCTGCATTCAAGATTTTCAATCATCAGGGTTCTTAGAACCATAAGATTATCTCATGGGATATTCACGATTTCGTGTTGCAATTTTTTTTTTACCTACTTGGCAAAGAATTAATAAATTGAATTATTTTTTCTTCCTTTGATCTTGGCAACTAACATTTTTCATGCATTTTGCCTTGATTTTGGTGATTACCTTTCCGCATACCTTTTGCTTTGATATTTGGCGATTGACTTTTCATTTATGTATGTTGCCATTGTCTTATCTCCGTGGTTGGTACTTGGGGGTTGTTGCCACTATTGATCTTAACAATAGTCATTCAAGTGTGGTCTGTCACTTTCTGAAATGCGGGATCACCTTTTAGATTTTTGCATATACTAGGAAGTTCCCCCTTCCCATTAATGTGGTCCAATACACTTTGGACATGTGGCCAAAATCTTTTGAAAAATATGTATGTATATAAAATCCATAAAAAAAATTGGTCTAATTTCTTTTTTTAAAAGATTTCTATCAAGTGTCTAAAGTTTATTGGGCCACATCAACTTAGAGAATGAACTTCCTCCAACCGGAGTAGGAGAAAAATATTGTCCATACGTTAAGACAATACTTGCCTCCTACCCCGGTAGGAGGTAGTTTCTTTTTCCCGTTCATGTGGTCCAATACACTTTGGACACATGACCGAAATCTTTTGGGAAAAAAATATGGACATAAAATCCATAACAAGAATAATCAATTTAACTTCTTTTTTTCAAAGATTTCTTCTTCTTTTTTCATCCTTTTGGGAAATGAAATTATAATCTCCACAAAATAAATAAAAACTCCATGACATTTGGTTTTGTTTTTCAAAGAAATTCATCACATTCATCAAGATCACTCTAAGTAAACAACACAGATGTCAATACTTGCGTTTAAAAAAAAACTAAGAAAACTGAAAGAAAACAAATTAAAATTTAAGTGCATTGATCAAGATCATATGGTGATAGATAATCATAATTTGACACAGCAGTAATTATGACCATCTCATTGAAACATTTGTTTGTCTGTCTGTAATTGATTGTTCAAGAATACATGATTCTAGTCTATATAATAAATTTTATAGGCCTTGTGCCCTTTGATCCTCTATAAAATTGACTTAACTTTCAAAAAATATAGATAAATAAATAACTTTTATAATAAGATAGAAAGAACATAGTTTAGAATTTCTTTCAAAATTCTTCTTACAATGGCTCTCAATGTTATAGTAGATCAAAGATAAACTTGATTACACAGTCTTTGAATTTTAGTTGGAACAAGTCTTCAGAAACAATGGAAGAATTTTCTCCAAGGTCAAGATTTTTCGGGCAAGTTTAATATAAGAATTTTATGTTTTATTTAAAGTAAGAGAAGTTAAAGTTAAACACTCCAAGTACTAAAGTTGGACCAGTGCAATTATATATATACCCTAATTGACTTAACTTTTGAGCATAGCCGAGTTGAATATGGTACATGTACATGTTTCAACTATGCAAATAGTCATTGTATCCTTAAATCATTCATGATATACTTAAAACCCAATTTTCACTGAAAAACAAAATTTATTTATTCACATATCTCATATATTTAATAAATTCAAAAAGGTATATCTCATATATTTAATAAATTCACAACCTTTTTGGGTGTGCTTGAATTGTAATCCATGAATTTATTTTTATCATAAATATTTATTTCTATCAATGGAATATAATCTTCATTCCAGTACAAAATCATATATTTATTGGTATAAACTTGGTCATACAATTCTTTTAAACAATTGTGGCTCTCGCTTTTTTTTCGCTATGCGAGAGATTTCACTCTCACTCCCTCTATATTCAGGGACGGATCGAGGAAATAATATTAGAGGGACTGACCTTGAAATGAGGGGCAATTTTAAAGAAATTTATTAATTATTTTATGAGGGACGTTTCTAATATTTTACCTATGTTTTAGTAATAATGAAATAATTATAATATTATATACACAAAAAATAAAAATAAAAAGTGTACGGGTCAAGTTCCCAATATACGGTGTGCTCGCTTCCACTATACAACTCACTGTATAACAATTTGTGAAAAACACAGCTATACTTTTAACAACCTCCTCTATTCATTTCACACTATATATTCCTATAAAGCATATATATATATATGAATATTCTATTTCAATCATTTGGGACCAAATAGCTAGAATGCAATTTTAATACTGTTTCTTATTCTTTCATACTCCATTATATTCATTCCTGTTTCTTTTTCTCTTCTCATTGTTAAATCCTACAGTTATTTTTAGGTTAATTATTGAGTCCATTTTGTGTGGTAAATGAAGAACATGTTGACCCATGTACTTTTAACAATGACAAACACTATATATGTCACCAGATAGGGACATCCCATGTCGGTAACATTTTATTTTTAATCCTTTTTTTTTCATATGATTAGATTGATTTATTCTGTTTATGATTAACAAAAACACGTGATAAACTCCCATTTAAGGAACATCAATATTGACCAAAATACTCCAATAATTAAGCAATCAATTCTAAATGAATTATATACATTCGTTGATTTTTAATTGATTTAAACGTGATGAAAGTACGCTGAATATTCGTAATTTGTGGACTAAACGAGAGTTCATGCGACTTAATTACGTACATATACGATGTGTTCATGCATGAGTATATTATTGATCCACTAAAAAATATTCACACCACACTTACAAACGATAAAAATATAAACCAAACTATGTCACTCACGGTAATTCAGTTTTTAGGCTTTGTTTGAATAGAGAGAATTCGAATGATAAAAGAAAGAAAAAAAAATGATAGTGATTACTTTAAAAAAAAAAGGAAATGATAATGATTTTCGTACAATAATGCATGGTATACGCTATATATGCCTCTAAATGCAAGAAATAAACTCTATTGCCTCCACAAAACAGGAATCTGTGGAAGAAAAAAAATTACGCCTCCTATGGACTATTTTACTCTACTTTTTAAGTATAATGAACTGAATTTAATTGAATGCCTCCTATTAATTTCAATATGGTGTGACCAAAATTAGGATCATTTGGGGTTGCTTATGTATCCTTTCTACATTGAGCTATTAAGAACCATGTTAAATTTTTAGTTCAATAAGAGTTTTTCTCCTTCTTTTTCATTATTTTCTTGCGCTATTAACATAAAATTTCCTATGATTTTAAGGTTTTAACAAACATTCCTGAAGTGTTATTTGTCACCCTACACTTTTTCTGGTTAAACAAAGCCCCTTGCACTTTTTCCGGATTACAAAGAGCCCCCATTTTGTTACCAATCTGTCAATGACATTAGTAAATAGGTCACTTGCGGATCATGTGACCTTTAAGTTGATATTTTATGCCCAAAATACCCTTGAATGAATTTGAGTTGAGTGTTGAAGCTTATAGACATATTTATTGACGAAACTACCCCTCTCCCTATTATATCTTCTTCCCCACATTAGGATACCTTATTGAAATCGTGTTGCAGCAGTAAACCCACTTGGTATTTTTCTTTCTCTATCTCACTACATATATTTATTAATGTTTAATTGTTTTTGTATATTTCACTCCATTTATTTTTATTCAATTTATCTATTTTACTCCATATCTTGATTAAATTTTAAAATTTTGTAAAAGTATTTTTTCATGAGTTTTGGTATGAATCATTATCACCATGTCTAGCAATGGAAGCAAACAATGCAATGGTGCTATTGATATGAAGTATGCAATACAATAAATGTCGCTATGTAGTGAGATAGAGAAAGAAAAATAAGGTTCCCTAATGCTGGGGAAGAAGATATAACAGGGAGATGGGTAGGTTCGTCAATAAATATGTGTATTGGCTCCAACAACTCAACTGAAACTCATTCAAGGGTATTTTAGGCATAAAATATTAACTTAAAGACCACATGATGTGCATGTGACCTATTTACTAACACCATTGACGGATTGGTGACGGAATGGGGGCTTTGTGTAATCCGAAAAAAGTGAAGGGGGTCAAATGACACCTCGGAGGGTGTTTGTTAAAACATGGATTTTATGTTAATAGCCATATTTTCTTTTAGTGTTTATACAAGAAGTATCAAGAGAAATGTTGAGTCGGGGAATAGGAGAAACGTCTTAGTGTTTATTAAGTTTGAATTTCTCTTTCCCCTAACTCATTTATTTTTGTGCTTATTTCCTATTTACTAAATTTAGCATTTGATTAAATAATTAAAATTAAGTAAAATATAGGGTGCGTTTGGAAAACCTGTTTTTTGTATTTATTTTCTGTCTTCAAATATAAAAACTGTTTTTGTATTTGTCTTTATTTTTTTCAGCAAAAAACTAAAAACAAAAAAACGTTTGGATGAAAATTTGTATTGAAAAATAAAATGGTATTAGTGGGCGGCGGTGACCGGCGGCGGCGGGGGACGGTGGTGGTGGGTGACTGGCGGTGGGGCTCGGTGGCGACCGGTGGCGAGGGGTGGTGTTGGTTGGTGGCGGCGGCGGTGGGGTAGTGGCGGAGATGGTACCCTAAACAGTGAAAAAACTCAAAAAATAACTAAAAGTTGTATTTGGTGTTTTCACCACTTTTACACACTATTCACAGAAAACAGTTTTCTTAGAAAAAAAAAAAGTGAACAGTAAACGCGTTTGCCAAACGTATTTTTTTTTTAACTGGGTGAACAGTAAAAAATAAAAATTATTTTCTCCGTATCCAAATGAACCCATAATATTACTTATTTTTAAATTTGGAATTTAACGTATTGTTGGCCAACAACCTTTCACGGTTTCACCCCTCTAGGGTCGGTATTTTGGTGGCAACACACAAGAACAAAATAACAAATATTTAAGCTAAATGTATACACTCAATGATTAAACAATGTTTTTTTGGAATATAATTATGCCTCTATATGAAAAATTATATTGACTCTATAAATTAGAAATATGGTAGAAAAGAATTTACAAAGAAATTTATACCCCTGTTGGGGTATTTTTCTCTCATCTTCTTATTATATATGCGTCAATTTAATATTGTTATACGGGTCCTATGAATTAGTCAAGTATACGTAAGCTGACCCAAACATTACGATTATAAAAAATATATATATATATTGTTGCAACACTTCGTAATATGTGGCATGAGTGTTATATCTTCATTTCAATTATAATGCATGAGTGTTACATCATTATTGCATCCATATTGCATTTGTGATGCATACAACATAAATTTCATTTTAATTTGATGAACTCTTACTTGTGGTAATTTTCTACTTCATGTTTTGTTGACTAAAAGGCACAGTCTATAGTGCCCTTTTCCAACCTTAGTCAGGTCTACAAAAGGCATTATTTGTACATTTTTTGGATCATCACTACACATGAGAAATAAAAAAAGGTAAATAGTATTAAACCCCCCTCAACTATACTCTCTCTCCCAACTAACCCCCTCAACTAAGTGATGGTCCCTCAAACTATGAAATTATTACAATTCAGTCCCCCCGTCATAACGCCGTTAGTTAAATTTAGGATAATTTGCACTCAGATCCCCTGAAGTTTCGGTCAATTGCACTCACCCCCTGAGATTTCATTTTCCTTACAATGACACCCCTGAAGGGGTTAAGACCCCATGAAATGACTCTTGTGCCATTATTTTATTGTAAAAGGCATGTTGGCTAAATTAATAGACCAAACAACCCTTGTATATTAAGCTCAATTTGAAAAACTTTTCAATTACTTTAGATACAAGGATTTTTGAAATAGGGATATCTACATATAGGTAGACATAAGGATCACTAATTACAAATAGGTAAACTTTTACCTTTCAATTACTAATACATCAACTTAACTAAACTAATTACAAATGGGTCAACTTTTTTGTTTAAAGACTCAAATACCCCCCAAAAACTCCAATCTTCTTTTTCTTCTTCTCTCCCATTCCAAAATCCCAAACACTCAAAAATAAAAATAAAATATTTCGGAAAAAATATAAATATTTTGAAAAAATTAAAATATTTCTGGAAAAATAAAATATTTCGAAACAAAATGAGGAAAAAAATATTTTGAAAAAATAAAATATTTTTGGAAAAATAACTATTTCGGGAAAAATAAATATTTTGGGAAAAATAAAATATTTCAAAAAAAATTAGGAAATAAAATATTTCAAGAAAAAAAAATTGGAAAATATAAAATATTTTGGGAAATAAAATATTTTATGACATGAATTCAAAGCAATTCATAGGAATGAGTAAAGCAATTCATATTAAACAAGTAAGATTCAGATTATGTCCACTGTCATATTGAAATAAATTATCTAAATATAACTCACCTATGATTTATTACTTTTTAAGATACCAAATTTCAAAACAAATTCAACTTAATCAACTTGTTCTTGATACTTCTTGACACACTTGACTCCAAAATATTGCATTGTAATCACCAAGAGGTCTAAGAGTTGTACACATTTCGTTGAAAAGAAGAAAATAAAAGTGAAAAAGAAATAAACAAAAATATTTCAAAATATTTTATTTTTCTAGAAATATTTTTTTTCCTCATTTTTTTGAAATATTTTATTTTTCCAAAAATATTTTATTTTTTCAAAATATTTTTTTCCTCATTTTGTTTTCGAAATATTTTAATTTTTTCAAAATATTTATATTTTTTCCAAAATATTTTATTTTTATTTTTGAGTGTTTGTGATTTTGGAATGGGAGAGAAGAAAAAGAAGATTGGAGTTTTCTTTTGGATATTTGAGTCTTTAAACAAAAAAGTTGACCCATTTGTAATTAGTTTAGTTAAGTTGGTGTATTAGTAATTGAAAGGTAAAAGTTTACCTATTTGTAATTAGTGATCCTTATGTCTACCTATATGTAGATATCCCTATTTAAAAAGTCCTTATATCCAAAGTAATTGAAATTTTTTTCAAATTGAGCTTAATATACAAGGGTTGTTTGGTCCATTAATTTAGCCAACATGCCTTTTACACTAAAGCAAGGGCACAAGAGTCATTTCATGGGGTCTTAACCCCTTCAGGGGTGTCATTGCAAGGAAAATGAAATCTTAGGGGGTGAGTGCAATTGACCAAAACTTCAGGGGATTTGAGTACAAATTATCTTAAATTTAACTAACAGCGTTATAATGGGAGGGACTGAATTGTAATAATTTCATAATTTGAGGACCATCACTTAGTTGAAGGGGATTTAATGTTATTTACCCAATAAAAAAAAGAACAAAAGGTCCAAGCTTAACAGTCAATTAGCTTAAGGACAGATCTCATAAAACAAAGTTGAAAATATTTCTGCAATGTGTTTAAATTCAAAGTTTCAGACATGAAATTCAGACAACATAATAACATCACCATTTTTATATCAATTAAGTCAACAATATCATATATATAATTTATATCAATAATGGAAATTGATGATAGATTCCTCTTGAGCCTCTCTCATTATAGCCATCCCTAGAGAAGCTGAGACAAAGTCTATACTATGCATTATTGTATGATATCAATATATATATATATTTATTGCTGACCAATTTAGATGCTTCCAACCCACATTTCTTCCTTTTAATTATTTCCACAAAACATGTGCATTTGAAACCCTAATTCACATTACCGAGGAATGGTTGACATTGATCCCATTAATTAGTTTATAATAATCTCTGTCTTAATGATATGATCAGCATATTGTCACACAAATCAAATACATGTCAGTCTTCCATTTTCTTCTGCTTCGGTAGCTGCGACAATTTTTATTTGTTTATTTTTTATAGTAAATATTTAATCTGTAAAATATACATAGTAACATTAACAAATTAATAGACATTACATGAACATAATGTAAGTTTGTACATTGCTTCCAATGCTGTCGGGAACCCTAGCTAGGAGAGCCAATGTATATTTAAATTAGTGAATTATTATTAACTACATTATTATATATTCACTACATTTTGTTGGTAAAATGAATCACACGTAGCGCAAGGTGGCACCTCTTTTCACCGTTGGATTAGAAATTCATTGAGATTTCTGCTTATTTAGTCTGACTTCAAATGTGATGGGATGCAAAATCCGATTTCGCAATCCCAGTATAGACGACACTACAAAAAATTATATGTCGTGATAAAAACTTAATGGCTGAGTAAAATTGTATGTCAATATAATATTAAAGGTTTCTTTTTTCTATGATATTTAAATGTATAGCAATAGTTTTTATTACTACTATAATCTTAAAATAATTTTAACTTTAGATGACGACTTGTAGTGCGTGTTGCGAAAAATTATAACGTTTTTATTTCTTGTAGTGCGAGGTGTCATGTGGTTCCTTTGTGAAATTTCTGAAGGGATATGGATATATGTTGTAAATATGTATGTAATATCAGTAATGGAATGCAATTTTTGGGTAAAAATCTAATGTTCTTTTGTCATGGAGATCTCTAATGGTGAGTATAATTTTGATTTCATGTGACAGGCTAGGGACAGTCCTTGCCAATGTGTTGCCTCAGTCATAAGTAGTTGTTCAAGAATATTGCACCCATAATTTATATAAAAGTTGGGCAATCAAATTGTCCAGAAATCCCAAATTTTGTATTAAGATTTTAATAAATATTATTTTTCTATTTTCTATAACTTTGCAAGAAATTAATTCTTGCACTGACTATTGACTTAGAACGGAGTCAAAAATCTTGTTTAGAAATACCTTAACCTATGTAAGAATAAATTTCTAAAACAAAAGGTATGAATTGTTTTTGAATGAAGAGTCAAAGAACCTTAATTGAGTTGGAAAAATGCCAGTCCAATGAAGAAAAAGAGCTACATGGAAAAGAATAAGAATATTTTCGAAAAAAATGAATTTTAAACCTTTGACCATTTACCTCGAAATATTATGAATTATCATCACTACAAGCTGATAGTTATTAAAAAGAATTCTTGGTATTTAATAAAATTTTCTTATCAGTATGTGTGTATATATACAAGATATATATAATAGATAACTTGATGTAACGAAGACTTCAACAATTTAATCATTTTTTTTTTATTGTCAGTAGAGATGGTCGTGGGGCGGTTTGGGACAGCTTTTGCAATCCCCATAATTAAAACTGTAAAAATTCTTATCCCTCATAATCGCCCCAAAATCGTTTAAAAATTTCACCGTTACCCCTATAACCGCCCCAAACCGTTACCCATAACCGCCCCATTAAACCGTGTATTTTTTTTTCCTATGAGTAAGGCAAAAAATATATATTTATCATAACAATATGATCTATATACAAAACAAGCAATTATTCAATTAATTTAATTGCAATAATTTCTAACATAAAAATAAATTTAATAATTTTAAATCAACAAATATCCAAATTTAGAGGAACAAAATTCGATAAAAAGACTTCAATTCTAATAACATAAAACAAACCACATAAAATACTAGTCAATAATAAACACGTAAACCTTGATAAAGGCCTAGAGGCCCGGCGGCTTGCGATGGTAGGGAGTTGTAGTGTGGGACAGTGGGAGGAACTCAGAGGTGCGATGGTAGTGGTTTCTCTCTATATATATTTATGAAGGGTATAGAAGTAAATGGTTATTTTATTAAAGGACTATATAATAATTTCAATACAAAACTTCTAAATATATATATAATAATATGACTTGAGTTGACTATAAAAATTATAATTATATTATGCGGTTTGGGGATGAGTGGTTCCTCAAAGGGGGAAACTGTTAGAATGTGGCGAAATTTAAGTGGTATTATGATTAGTGGTGATAATATTGATGAAGAGAATTAGAGAAAAGAAGTTTGGAGCAGAAAGTGTTAGGCTTTGGCAAAAATAAAATAAAAGAAATTGTCCCACATCGCTTAGGAAGTAAAGGGTGATGGGTTCAAGAGCCTATATAAGGAACTCAAGTCTTTGTTTCTATGTATCCCAGTCAACCACACTTCAAGCATTGTATTTTGACTCTAGTTAAATTCCTTTATTGATTCTCTTAATTTGATAATAGAAAGGTATGAGTTGGTATATGTTTGGGTAGAGTGTGGGTGTATTGGGATCATGGGTAGTGAGAGAAAAGTTGTGAGATTAGAGAAGTAGAGAGATAAAGCAAAAGTGATAGATTTGTGAGTGATATTTTCTTGTTGAGTGTTTTATTGTTTAATAAAAAAAGTTGTTGATTTTTCTCGTGTGTGTGATCTTGAGCGAGATTAATTCTTAAGAAAAAAGAGAATTAATTCCTAACAAGTGGGTATCAAAGCTATGACGACAACTTCTGATGTCAAATTTGCGATGGATAAATTTGATGGAAGAAAAAACTTCAGTCTCTGGCAAATTCAGATACGAGACTTGTTAGTTCAAAAATGTTTAGAAGATGCGCTGAACGAAAAGCCTGCAGATATGGATGCAACAAAGTGGAACATGATCAATTCGAAGGCAGTGAGTACCATTCAGTTAACTCTGACAGATGATGTTGTATACGATGTAGTCGGCGAAAAATCTACAGCAGATTTATGGAGGAAATTAGAAGATCTTTATATGGGAAAAAATATTACGAATCGGTTAATCTTAAAACAAGAGTTATGTTCCTTTCATAGGAAAGAAAGTATGGATCTGCATACTCATCTTGGTGAGTTCAATAAAATTATATGTGATTTATCTAATCTTGGTGTACAAGTTAGTGCTGAGGATAAAACAGTTATTTTATTGACATCAGTTCGCTCAACTCATAAGCATCTGTTTAATACTTTACTTTATAGGAGAGATACTGTGACGTTGGAGTAAGTGAAGAGTGCTTTATTTTCTAGTGAGAAAATAAATAGAGAAGATGAAGGAAGTATTCGAGATGATCATGTTCCTGTTGCTGAGAATAGAAGAAAATTTGAAAAAAGACAAAGAGGATATGACAGATGGTAAGGTGAAGCTTCATGGAACAAGAAGCCAATTATGGAGCGAACATGCCACTATTGCAGAGAAAATGGACATTACATACGGGAATGTCCAAGAAGAAAAGAAAGTGGGTACAACACTGTTGCAGTTGCCGAGAAAAAAAAAGAATATGATGATGTGCTTGAAGCCCTATCAATCACTGACAAAAAGGATGAAATAAATAAATGGATTCTTGATTCTGCCAGTTCTCATCATGTGTGTCCTCATAAAGAATGGTTTACCTTTTACAAACCATGTGTTGGTAAAATTTTTATGGGGAATAATTCTTCTTGTGAAATCGTAGGAGTCAAAATAATTAATATCAAGACAACAAATAGATTGGTAAAAATTTTGACAGATGTGTATCATGTTTCAAGTGTTAGAAGGAACGTGATTTCTTTGGGTACATTGGTGTCAAAAGATTGCTGGTTTAAAACAAGTTATGCACTGTTGAAAGTAGGAAGAGGACCACGTATCATGTTCATTGGAAAGAAAGTTGGTAATTTGTATGAGTTGTTAGGAAATACACTGTTAGGTGGAGCAATTCCAAAGATGGTGTATAAACCTGTTTTAAAATATTAAGTCAAGGTGGAGAAATTCTCCAAGGTGAAAATTGTTAGGATGTGGCGAGATTTAAGTGGTGTTATGATTAATGGTGATAGTATTTATAAAGAGAATTAGAGAAAAAAAGTTTGGAGCAGAAAGTGTTAGGCTTTAGCAAAAATAAAAGAGGAGAAATTCTCCCACATCGCTTAGGAAGTAAAGGGTGATGATTTCAAGAGTCTATATAAGGAGCTCAAGCCTTTGTTTCTATATATCCCAGTCAAAAACACTTCAAGCATTGTATTTTGACTCTAGTTAAATTCCTTTATTGGTCTCTTAATTTGATAATAGAAATGTGCGAGTTAGTATATGATTGGGTAGAGTGTGGGTGTATTGGGATCATAGGTAGTGAGAGAAAAGTTGTGAGATTAGAGAAGTAGAGAAAGAAAGTAAAAGTGATAGATTTGTGAGTGATATTTTCTTGTTGAGTTTTTTATTGTTTAATAAAAGAAGTTGTTGATTTTTCGTGTGTGTCTGATCTTGGACGAGATTAATTCTTAAGCAAAAAGAGAATTAATTCATAACAAAAACTTCTCAAACCGTCCCTCGTCCTATAACAGTCGGGTTTTTTAATTTTACCCCCATAACTACCCCTTTTATAAATGGGACGGTTCCTCAGCAGAGGAATTTTTTGCCTATCCCTAATCTTCGAGTGGTAAAATGAGATTTGAGATAATACTTTAGTAGTAAATTTGATGTTTTAGTACTAAATTTGATGTTATACTAAAAAAAGATGTATTTTTTTTTTGTACCAAACAAGAAGATGCAAATTTATTCATGTATCTTCTTATATTCTTCTACACAAAAAGAAGATTGTTTTTCATTTAATTAATCCCAACCAAATTGTGTTAGATTTACAAATTCCCCAATTTTTTAGCAAGTCAAATACTCTAATATGGAATAGCTATAGGCAATGGTATAACCATCCCTTTTAAAGACACTCTTCTAACTTTAAGTTGGACAAAGAATCTTGAAATTTCGAATATATTCAAATCAAAATCAATATATTTATCTCAATCCCATCTTTGTCTTTAAAATGTTAAGGCATGATTATGCTGCAATTGTTTTGGCTAATTAATATATGTTCTTTCACTTACTGTCAATCACTTTTGGAAGAAAAAGTGACTCACATACATGTGTGTATATAAGGCCCCGTTTGGTAACCGGTCTGGTCCGGTTATCTCTGGTCCGGTTTAGTCTGGTTTGGTTTGGTCTAGTCTAGGTGATGTTTTGAAATTCTGTTTGGTAAGCGGTCTGGTATAATGCTCTTGGTCTGAGGAAACTAGAACCAGATCATGTTTGACAAACTGTCTGGTTCCAAACTTCTTTGAACTAGACCCTATTTGGCAAACTGGTCTGGTCTTAAATTTTGTTTATTATTCATTTAATTTATTATTTATATTATTATTTATTTGTTTATTTTAATTAATTTATAAATATATTTTATTAATTTATTATTTATATTATTATTTATTTATTCATTCATTTATTTTTATTATTATATTTATTCATTTTTTATTATTTTTATGTATTATTTAATTCATTTTGCTTATTATTTATTTAATTATTATTATTTTAATGTATTATTTAATTCATTTTGCTTATTATTTATTCATTTATTATTATTTAATTCATTTTTCTTATTATTTATTTATTTATTATTTATTACTATTTATTCATTTATTTTTATTTGTCTCTAAAATTATTTTTATTAATTTATTATTTATTATTATTATTATGTATTATTTAATTCATTTTATTTTATTTATTTTGTTCATTATTTAATTCATTTAATTTATTAATTATTATTATGTATTATTTATTTCATTTTGTTTATTATTCATTTTTTTATAAATATAATTCATTTAATTCATTATTTATATTATTATTTATTCATTTATTTTAATTAATTTATAAATATATTTTATTCATTTATTATTTATATTATTTATTATTTTATTATTATTATATTTAATCATTTATTATTATTATTTTTTAATTTTTAATTCATTTTGCTTATTATTTATTTATGTATTATTTAATTCATTTTGTTTATTATTAATTATTTTTATTTTATTTATAAATATGCTTTATTTAATTTATTATATATATTATTAATTTATCATTTATTTATTTGTTTAATTAATTTATAAATATATTTAATTAATTTATTATTTATTATTATATATATTTATTATAAATATATTTTATTATTCATTATTTTGTTTATTTTTTATTCATTTATTTATATTAATTTTTAAAGATATTTTATTTAATTTATCATTTATATTATTATTTTATTCATAAATATATTTTATTTTTATTAATTTATTATTTATTTATTTTTATTTTTATTTTTATGTATTATTTAATTCATTTTATTTATTATTCATTATTTTATTATTTTATTTTTATGTTTTGGTTATATATTGGTTAGATGTGGTTCAATTATTGGAGGACATTTTGGTTAGATTTTGGATAGATTTTATAACCAGACCAGATATAACCATAAAAAATTGTAGTCCTAAAAAATGTCATTTTGGTTCAATTTAGTCTAACTTAGTCTGGTTATATTTTTTGAGACCAAGGCAAAACAAGCATAGTCTGATCTTAAAAAATCATGATAAGACCGGAAATATAAGACCATAACCGGTAAACAAACATGTCCTAAATGTTTCTTGCTGCAAGCTTAAAAATGTACTTTTTACCTTGTCTCCATATATCCAAAGTAGGCGTCTCACAAGCATAATTTCACGAGGTATTGGTTCAATTACGTGGTTATAACCGTATAATAAATTTGGACAATAATAATTTTAAAATATGTTTATCGGATAAACATCAATGCAATATAATGACATTAGTGCGGATATCGGTTCAACGTAATGACATCATCATTTTCAAAAACATTACCAACCAAAAAATAAGGTAACCTATTAGAGTATATGACAAACCATACACACACGAATTGATAGTGTCATTCCACTTAATTAATTCATAAATAACAATTTATAATTGAAATGACATTTTACTCTTTTCTACCTATCTTTTTTATAAATAATAGAAAAACATATAATAAAATAAATATATAAATATAAAACATAAAAATTAAACTTGTCATTGTAATTACTAAAATTAAAAACTGGAAACATCTGAGATAATATATATATAGATACACACACTATCAAGAACTACAATCTGAGTAGCATCAATTCACCTTTCAAATAGAAATTTGAGAGTACAAGAACATTATGACTAACCAACAATGACAAAAATTAAATGAATACAAAGTTTGAGTTTGAATGTCAAAGGTATTTAAAGATGTACATATAGAAACAACTCCAAAATGTAATATCCATATACCATGAGGGAAAACCAAGTTCTTATTTTACCTTATATATAATATAAATATAGCTATAGATATAGATATATGATGATGTATGTAGACAATGAATTGAATGCATGGAGGGCCATATGTACATAGAAAAGATGATAAAAAGCTTTAAATGCCTTTAACCTTGTCTACAAGCATTGGTAATCGTTACCTTTGGGTATCCATGTTACTTTACCTTTGATGCCCCAATTTTTGAGTCACCCTATCCTTGTCTCTTGTCTCTCTTTCCGGGTTAAGCTTTTGGGTCCCCACCTCTTCTCATTAACGGACGGTCAAATACCCAACTAACACCTTTTATGAGGGATAAAAAGCCCATTAGGGTTTCCGGGATGGGGTGGGTTTTGAGTCCATTAGATATATACCCAAATTAAGACCAAATCAAGATGGTTACGATCGCGATTTTAGGTACGATGGTTACGAGGTATGTAGGATCGAGATTATAAAATTGTAAGTAGAATCATAAAATTCTACTACATTATTATAAAAAATGTTTAAATTAATTTCTTAATCAATGATATCTCTATAATAAAATAAAAATATACTCAAAACATCAAGTATAATAAAAACAATATAATCATAAAGTCGATTTTAAAAATATTATAAAGACTATAATGCATATGGGCTTAATTACATTATCTTATTAATCATAAAAGTATTAATTAATCTCAACAAATAACCAAGATAATATGAGTTACAACTTTTAAAGTAAATTTTGTGAAGCATTACACAAATAATCTATATGCTTAAATTTTCTATTGCATTATTATTTTTAAATAGATTTTGTGCATTATTACATAATTAATATAAAGGCTTAAATGTCTTAATTTTTTCAATTAAAGAATTATTGATAGACTTTAATTATTATTATTTTTAATCATTTTAAACATAATAACTAATTGAATAAGAATAATTAAGTCCCATTTTTTCTTTTTTAGTAATTACATAAATTTGGCATATCATATAGTATTACTCTATATTTCTTTAGTCTATGTCTTTTGAAATACCAATTAGAGTTACACTTCAACTAATGAATATTAATTATTTTTTTTAAAAAAATAGAAATATTCCTAACCCCTCACACTTTTAGAATAGTAGTCACATGCATAATTAAATAGATAAAATAAAAAATCATGATATTAATTATATAAATAATTTGGTAAAAAAATAAAAAAACAGTCACGTTCAAAATGCACATGAGGGAAGAATCATAATTTAAAAGATAAAAAGTTATATATATATATATAAATTTCTTATCCATGAATAAAATAGTTTATAAATTTCTTATCCATGAAATTTGTAAACTATATCATGCATAAGAAATTTGTAAATTATTTTACCAAATTTGGATAAGAAATTTTACCATTTTTTTTCCATGTGTTTTATATTTTAAAACACATAAAAAATAGAAATAATTAAAATACATTAATCTTTTATAACTAAGTAAGTATAGATATAGATTGGAGATAATAAATATAAAAATAAGTTTAGACCGGTTATTAGTTTTTATTAGATAACGAGTATAAATAAGTAGCAACTATGGATAGATATATACATTAAATGGGAAAATAAAAATAGTTTTTCAATGATTAATATAAAAATAAATGTTAAATAATAAGTAATTCAACATTTTTTATTCTAAAATAATTAAATAATATATAGAAATATTTTAAGGGCCTTGTACTTTATAATAGTATAAATAGATATAGAAATAGATTGGGTTGAATTTGGGTTTTAAAAGTATTTTTTTGTTTCTTTTTTAAAAAAATTGGCCCCTTTATATGGATAACCCAACATAGAATTAATTTTTTCACCTAAAGAATCC
Source organism: Cornus suecica (assembly GCA_963922005.1). Classification (NCBI taxonomy): domain Eukaryota; kingdom Viridiplantae; phylum Streptophyta; class Magnoliopsida; order Cornales; family Cornaceae; genus Cornus; species Cornus suecica. Next base: position 16,425,661 of record OY998245.1, read on the forward strand.
TAAATTGCATGCAAATAGTAGGATGGTTTGAGTTCGATCGGGATCATTTTGGGTGATAGGATCGTAAGATCCTACCCCATATGATCGCTATCCTATGGCGATCTTACCCGATGAGAGATTTTTGTGAGATCGAAATCGTTTTGAGCCATATTAACGCGATCCTAACAACCATAGATCAAATTAGATCGTTTGGGGTAACCATTGACCCGCTATTCTTTTTTGGCGCGACCCGAATTAATCTAATACCAATATATATAAATATATGGTTAATCCCACTTTCCTCTCCTGAGGTTTGCCCAAATCTCACTTTGACCCTCTATATCGTAGTTACACCCCTTGAGATAGACAAATGTGAACTTTCCTAATGGCTATTTGTATAATTACCTCTTTGCCCTTGAAAATCATATTCACAAAAAATAAAAAGATACTCCCTATGTCCCAAATTAGTTGTCCAAGTCTGACTTTTTAATATATTTTTATTTATTTTGTGTTTTCAATTTTGTCATTTAATAATATAGTATAGTTGTAATTTTTAGTGTGGGTCATTACCTATTAAAAATAATGAAGATGTATAATTTTGGAAAATATAGAATTATATTGCATTGGGATTCAAAATTGGAGAAGTATTTTGGGACAAGGAAAATTTAAAAAGTAGACAACTAATGTGGGACGAAGGGAGTACTTGTTTTGTGAGAGTAAATTAGTCATTTTATATAGTGATAAGAAGGTGACGTCATTATATAGTGGGTCTAGATGGGACAAAAATCAAATTTAAGGAGGTATATTTGGGATATTTAAAATTCGAAAGGGTCAAAGTGGGATTATAACAAACTTCAAGGGGTGAAAGTGAGATCTAACTCCCAAAGACGATCTCCCTAGGATCTAAAGCCCAAATAGATCGTCCTTTGAAAATGTTACAGGAACCGACATCACAACTCGTATAACGTTAAATCATGGTGCACGACTGCTATGATTCGAACCACGCATTAGAACTTGGATAAATGACCCTAAATTCATATATCATAATTTCTCAAGTCAATTAAAAATAAGATTTTTTCTAGTATTAGAGAAAAACATAGTTATGGATCATTAAATACGTTTTATGGACTTGTCTTATGAGATAAAAGCAAGAATTTTGAATCATTGTATATAACCATAACGAATTTGATATGGATTAAATTGGATTTTTTTAATAGAACTCAAGTAAACTTCGTGCGTGAATACATATTCCCCTAACATAACTTTTTAGATGCACAAGATAAAATTGATTGGCCAACATATTGTCACGCCCCAGAATCCGTAGGACCTCCCTCACAGGAGTCTAGTCTTGTTTGTACCTCCCTCACAGAATTTTGAATCATTGTATATTGTAACCTCAGGCGAAACACCAGAAAATCGGGCAAAGTCTTGTTTGTACGGGGATCCTCTAGTGGATAAAGTCCACTACACAACATCCCGCAAAGTCATCTATAATCCCAACGCATGATAATCCAACGATATAGAATAAAAGGGGCTGGGATAGATGGCACAGTAACGCCGCTATCCCACCACATGTCTACAGTCCAAAATACACATACAGTACCATACAACGAAGGAATAAGTACCAACACGACAATAGATACATGTCGCCGCACACTAGCTACCAAAACAATAATATAGTAATTCGAAGGGAGAAGCATAAACATAAACAACCTTAACATGGCCTATATAACACAAGGGAAGTGAGCTCAAATGCTCAGCAAGGAGACGCCATCTATCTCCGCTCCTAACTGGACGAGACAAATTGTCTTTTTCTGAACACCTGTATCTATTCTAGAATAACCACATCTCACCTCAGTCCTCGTACCAATGAGATCTTGCAACTCAACACACTGAACAATCAACGTGTCAACTATAACAACAATAAATCCATGAACCACATATTTTCTTTTAATAGATATTATGCAATGATATGAAATATAGTATAGGCCCATGTCTACCTACACTCTCAACCCCAACCATCACTACAGTATTAGTGACAAGTCACTGACAGACATATCCCCCTCTACTACCCTGAAGTAAACCAATGCACAGTCGCATGTATGGTGACTCATCTAGGATGGTCGTACTCCGAAGTCCAAAGAACGAGCGGGATAAACATATTCCAAAGTCCCTAACTCAAGCGGGGTGGCCTTACTCAGAAGCCCTTAAAATAAAGAAGGATGACCTTACTCCGAGGTCGCAAAAATAATCAAGCGGAGTGGCCTTATTTCGAAGCCCTTACACCGGGATGGTATTAATCTGAGGTCTTGTGTTCAAGTGAAATCCACTCACTCCGGGTCCCACTAGCTATATCCTCGTGTAATGAACATGGAATAAGTGACATCATGCAATAACTAGCATCCTACGCATGTTGACATCTACAGTATAATTATTTAAATCAAGAACGGTACATGCTCGCAACCAACATAAGCATATAAGACACGAATCTAACCACTAACTCATGAAACATCGAAACCACAAAATAGCTTTTTCAAGTAAACATGCTCACTTAATATTTTTAGCGATTTAGGCCACAACAATCACATGGTTTTTAAAGTACATAAAACAAGAAACTAGAATTTAAACACTCACACTCCTCACGGATCGACAAACCCAAAATTAAAGTCGACTTCCCTACCTTTAGAAGCGTGCCCACGGCAAACTACCACGCCTAGGGTCGAACTGGAACCACCCACGCAAAGTCCATGCTCAAAAGTGGTGGAAAACACAACATTGGTTTCCGAACCACAAACCCAAAAATATCACCTTCCGCACCGTCAACACGAATGGATCTCGTGCCAAAACGACCCCCACGTCGCCTAGAACAACATATTAAAAGTTGGCTAAAATTCACGGACGTTTGAATAAACAAATTATACCAAAACCGAAAAGTTAACTCACCTAAAAAATCTCGATCTACGCAAATCCACCTGATGGATTCGCCCCAAAATCGGATATGATGTGCACAAGAGCAATACCCGTCAATCCTATGAAAATCAAGCGGAATAAAGCACCGAATGACACTGAACCGGCGCCACCACCCCATTGGCCGAATCAACACTCCAAGGCTGCCGAACCACCTTCTCGCTCATCTTCTCTCTCCCCTTCTGCCTCGGTATACGTGAATGACGCAGATAAAAATCTCCGCTAAAACCCAACCCTCTTTCTCTCCTCCCTTCTTTCCCTCTCGACAGACTCTCTCTCTCATCTCTCTATTCTTTGTGTGTGTATGTTTGAGTGTGTGTGAATTATATATATATATATATATATATATATATATATATATAGTAATATAATTATCCACTAACCCATATATATATATTTATATTTATATATACATTTCATTAACATGAATATATATATATATATACATCTAATTTAACTCATCCAAATGGCTCTTGGGTCCCATCCGGCCAAACCCGCAACTCGCTTGCCCGATAAATCAATAACATTATAAAAATGTTGAGAAAAGAACTCGAAGTCAACCACATGAAGTGCGAATGCAACAAGAATGTTAATTTTCCAATAAAAAGAATAAAAGAAAAGCTTAAAATAATTACCGGACGTTACACAGATTGTCCTTACAAATGTGTACTACTATCTCACTCATTTTTTTGTTAGAATATGAAAATGTGGAAGGAGGAAAGTTTGACCCGGAAATTGTACGGGTAGAATAAGCCATAGTTCGGGACAAGTAGATAGGGTATCAAACTCACTATTCAGGGTTGAAGTTAAGTGATACGACTCGATGAACTTAAATGGATCATACGAGTATCTTAATATGATCCTTAAGTCTTTCAGATTTTAATTTGATAGGAGTCAAGCGAGAAGACCTAGCAAATTCTATGGCATTCTCTCTCTCCTCATCTCTTTCCCTATCGGCAGACACTCTCTCTCGTCTCTCTATTCTGTGTGTGTGTGTGTGTGTATGTGTGTGTTTGAGTGTGAGTGTGTGAGAGAGCTATATATATATTTATATAACTATCCAATAACCCATATATATATATATATATATATATATGCATTTTATTAACATGAATATATATATACATATAATCTAACTCATCCAAATGGGTCTTGGGCCCATCCGAACAAATCCGCAACCCGCTCGCCCGATAAATCACTAACAGGATAAAAACATCAAGAAAAGAACCTGAAGGCAACCACGTGGAGTGCAAACGCAATGATCGGTTCTAGTCGTACGTAAATAAAAGTGTTTAAAATGAAGTATTAACACGATCTAGTTTTACCTCTCAGTCGCAAATACGCGAGTAGTATATAGTATAGTTGGGTAGAGAGAGTATAGAACCATAGAGATCATAGTCGTATTCTAAATAATTGTACAATAGAAAATTGAATTATATTATAAACATTGTTTTGATTGGTTTATTTTGTAACTAATAAACATAAAATAAAAAGATAGTTTTTGTGTTTGTGAATCAAGATAAACAAGTCTACGGTTTTGTTCCAACTACACCACTAGTCTCATAATATAGCCATTTAATCTTATTATTGCAAGAGGGCGATACAGCTTATACGAATCAGATTAGTAATGCTACAAGCAGTTGCCTAATCCCAAAAGAGATGTAATCAAAGGTTAGTTTACTACAATTTCATCTTTGAACGGTATGACCATTGTATGCTTCTATACTACAACTACTCCTACAACATGAAATTAGAAACATACTAATGTTCATCCCCTCTTAATATGAACCGTACGCATGTAAAGCCTTTTCGTACCATTAAGTAACATTATGTAGAAACCATTATTTAAACCTTGGATTTCTTGCCCTTAGTAAAATTATGGTTGTTCAAGATAAATCATTAATTCAATTTCAGTTTAAGTAAATAATTAATAAATAAATCTTATCTAGGTGGTCTTGTTCGGTCTCTCACTACATAATCATCATATAAGTGACCTTCAGATTCCCCTATTTACAATAAAAGTCTACATTACTTGACTAGGGTTTTGATGGAAATCCTAGATACCGACTAGCCGCTCATGGAGAAAGGAGACTGCATCGTTGATGAAGCCACCATCTTCATGGTTGGATAGTTGGTTCTTGAGTTCTTGAGGAGAGCCTCTTTAGAGAGAGACTTTTTGTATGAACGATGATATATGATCTAGGATATCTTCTCTTCATGAATTCTTTATATATTTATAGACAAAAGTTGGTGCAGATATGGTATGTATTTTCTTGCACTCCAAAAATATTTGGTGTGAGGACCAAGTAACAGCAGTGAATGGACCAATCTGCCCTCTGATATACTTGCACACAAAGTCAGAATTTCTACCGTATCTTCGCGCACATTTCCCAATGTCAGTGTTGGCCGATCGATCAGGATTGTCCACCGATCGATCGGTGGCTCCTGAATTTTAATATTTATTTATTCTCCGATTTTGTGTTTCAACCACTTGTACTCTGCTTTTCTGACTTGTACCTTGCTTGAATTGAGTGCATTTGTCCTCCAAGTATTATTCCAGATCGGGCACATTTGTTAAAAACCCAAAATTAACTCAGATTTGCATTAAAACCCCTAAAACATGCTTAAACACACAACTCACATAAGAATATCTTATTAATAAAATAAAGAGACTAACTAAGGGGTTATTAACGCCCAGAATACCAAATATTCTGGTCTGATCACGCCCCCAAACTTGAATATTGTTAATCCTTTAGCAATAAAATAAAAGAAAATATCATGAAGAAAAGTTAATCTAATTTATCTAAACTATTTAAACTAAACCCCTTTCTTTGGTGAAGGAAACATGATTACACTTAACACGTGTAACAAACCTTTTAAACTCTTAGGAAAAATTCTAATGGACGAGTGAAGTCTCGTGAGGGTTAAATAGACTACCCACAACTTGTTTATAATCTTTACTTACACATATTCATGAAAATTCTTATTAATTAACTAGGAGATGATATAATCCATAAAATAAATGCAAGCAAATAAATTCTACTCATACAAAATAATAATTATTTCAGATTATTGTTAAGAATGGTCTTCACTAGTGGTTAAACTTAGGTAATATTTACTTCTAGAGCCAACAATCTTCCGTGTTTCGTGAACTTTCTCTATAGCACATTTATTCCCATTTATAGTATATCTCTTTTTTTTATTGGAGAGGGTTTTCCTCTCTCTTTTTTCGCTTTTTCCACTCAAAATATATATATATATATATTTTTTTTTTCTCTTTTCTTTTTTATTTTTATTTTTATATATACCTCTCTTTTTCGTGGAGAAGATTTTCTTCTCCTATTTTGCTTTTTCTACTCATTTTTTCGATACACCATCCTCCACTCTTTTATTATTGTTTAGAGGGAGAATGTTTACGTATACCTTTTCTTTGTATTTTTCAATAGATAATACCTTATATAATCATAAATGAAACTATAGAGATCATGTGCATGTGCTTATAGGTCAAGATTGTCTTTTATATTTTCAATTTCACCAGTTTACTCACCTATGGAGATCCACATCTTTCCACCTTTCTGATTTAATCATTATTTAGATAAGTAAAAAATATCACGTACATCTATTCTCTAAACTAGTCTCATATTCCTAATTACTTCACAAATTTAATCAAGAATATATTTAAGTAAAGATAAAATAATAATATATTTTTTTGTGGCCGATCGATCGGAAGCTCGATCGATCGCTGGATATTCTGTACGAAATCCAGTAATCAACAGTAGCTAAAACTGCAAAAAAAAAATTCTATTCTATCAAAAAGTTTTATTTTCCCTCATATTTTATATCTACTATTACTCCCCCCCCCCCCCCCCCCCCCCCCCCCTCACACTTAAATCAAACCATGTCCTCATGGTTCTTAAGAATATTAAAACACGGGAAAAGAACAATGTTACCACTTTATGAAGCAAGATTTCCGGATGTTGTCGAAACCTCCCCCAAACTTGGTGTGTGCCATAATCTGCATTCTAATTCAAGACTAAAACCAAGATTATATGTAATACCCCGTATTTAAATAATTATGTTATTTCTTTATTTATTTTGGATGGCATGGTGGGTATTTTAAATTATTGAGTAAGGGTACTCTAGTCATTTTATGACTACTAGGTAAGTTGGTTATTATGGGATATGATAAGGGCATATTAGTCTTTAAGACGAGTGGCAGGATGGTTATTGGGGCAGATCTAGGGGCATTATGGTCATTCGCCATAACCTAGCTTCCCATACATAACCATAAGGATATTCAGCCTATTATCTCAAGACTAAGAAGAATTCAGACTTCTCTCTTCTTAGTCACTCACTTATATACGTATACATATATATATATATAGATAGAGAGAGAGAGATCTAGAGAGATAGCAAGTACTTGGTTCAGATCTGGATCCGTGGTGTAGTAAGCTCTCCAAATCAGGCAAGACATATGTTCTACTCTTCCTCTTTGTACTATAATTCGTAACCTTTGTTTGGTACTCCTATAAACTGTTATACATTAATTTCGTATATGTATACTTATGAGTATTAGCATGTTCAAATATGTATTGATATGTAGTTATATGAACATGTATGTGTAGATCCGTAACTATATATGTATATATGTAGTTATATGAGGATGTATGTGTAGATCCGTAGCTATATGTGTAGATATGTAGTTATATGAACATGTATGTGTAGATTCGTAACTATATATGTATACATGTAGTTATATGAACATGTATGCGTAGATCTGTAACTATATATGTATATATGTAGTTATATGAACATGTATCTGTAGATCCGTAGTTATATGTGTAGATATGTAGTTATATGAACATGTATGTGTAGATCCGTAGCTATATGTGTAGATATGTAGTCATATGAAAATGTATGTATAGATCCGTAGCTATATGGTTATATGTATAGATCAGTAGCCATATGAGCATATATGTATAGATCCGTAATTATGTTAAAAACATATGTATAGATCTGTTATAATATGTTGGTATTTACGTATATATATGATGATATATATTCTGTTATACATATATGTATAGATCCGAAAGTATATGTATAAATCATGTGTATATGGATAAAATTGTGATGTTTATAACCACTCATGTATAGATCGGTTATTGTGGGTTTTGATTCATGATTACATATGATAGTATATATTCTGTTTATATGTATATACATTTATTTGTAGTCATATGTATAGATCTGTTTTACCATGTTCATGTCCATGAATATATACGCAATTTATTATATTCTGTGTAGACTTGTATGAATTTATATGTTATTATGATTCACCACGAATTATACTAAAATATCTATATTCGACCGTATAAATGAATAGTTTTGACCGTATAAAATACCGTATTTCCTGGCGCTGGGGCGCTGCCCCAGACCTCGCCAGGGGGGCGCTCAGGTAATGGTCGTGCCGCCCCCCCTGGACACCCCCAGGCTCGACCTTATAAATTGTTATACGTTCCCGATTAAAAGAATACAAGTGAATTAATAAAAATCGTAAAATCATAAGATTTAATTAAAAGGAATATGATCGGGAGATTTAAAAAGGAACCACAAGTGGGCTGATTAATAAATGCAGTCTCACTAGTACCGCGGGACTTGGATGAGTTGTCACGGCATGACTGAGTTGTCGGGTACATGGTTATGGTTCGAAATGGAGATGATGAAAATTTGACTTATGGAAGAAATTTATGGTATTTGTTTTATATCTTCATAGTGGTATCCTAGTAAATGTAAATAGAAGTTATGAAATTAATTATATTTTCATGGTGGTATTCTAGGAAATATAAAGTATAGTAAGGTATATTAATATTTATTAATATTTTTGGGATAGGTGTCACTGGGAAAGGGGATGGTTTTTAGTACTCTGTTTGGGATCATGTAGAGATGTACTTGCTCGTGGGTTTGACCCACCTTTGTTGATATTTCAGGTCCTCAGCAATTGCATCCACAGGGTTGAGGATTTGTCTCTCTTGTATTCTCTGTCCAGCAGTTTCCTTCCACTACAGGGTAGGAATTCAGTCTTGTTGTGGGTAATATAAGTTTGTGTGGTCTAAGGGTCCATGTTATGGGATTCCCAAGTTGTATAAATTTGAGAACTTAAGTTATTTCAAAGATATATTGGGTGTGGGATCTTTCCTGTATAAGTGGTATCATCAACTCTTATTATTTTATCTCTATTTTATGTCTTATCATTTGTGCTTATTTTTGTCAATTGAAGATACTCCTAGCTTTTGTGTATGGGCCTGGCCAACCTATGCATGAAAATTTTGGGTGTTACATTATAGTAGAATGATCAACAGTGATAATAAATAAGAGGGAATAAAATTTTATTAAATGACAAAAAGTAAAGATAGATCGGCCATAAGCCTACAATGAAAATAAATTTGCAGAAAAGAAAAATAATTTAATTCTAGAACTAGAAAAATTGCAAGAACAGAAACTTGAAACAAACTCATTCCATCCATTGTACTTATAATTGCAAGAACAAAGGCAGAAATTAATATTTTCCCGAAAATATATATTTTATAAAATTAGCAACCTACCGATCGATTGCCACTATGATCGATCGATCGGAGGTTAAAATTGTTTTTTTATTGTAAAATTAGCAAATATATAAAAATATATAACTTTATTAAAATATTAAATATAAATATATGAATACTTAAAAAATGCTCCCCCAAACTTATTAAAAATAATGAGTAAATTAAAGGTAAACAATAAAAAAAAATATAATTATATTTTTATATAAATAAAAATATAAGAATTAGTAATGTTATCTATATTATTATTATTATATATATATTCTCTATTATTATTATTATTATTATTATTATTTTCTTCTATATATGTATAGGAATAAATATATAAAATTTAGATAAAATTTCTAAAAATCATCCTTTTATAAAATATATTGTTTTTAAATACAAAATAACACCAAAATATAATTTATTTTCGGTAAAACAAAAATGGAAGGCACGAGAAAATACAGAAATGCCTATGATAATCACTCACACTTGTGTTTTCCGCTCATACCTACTGCGCTCCAGGCGCGTCATCCTGAGGAGGTCTAGGTTGTACGCCTCTCAGTGTGCGCACCTCCTTTACAAGTACAACCATCATCTCCATGATTGTAGCTAGATCTGCTATAAACCTGTCCCACTCAGCCCTAGGAATAGTAATTGTCTCTGCTGGGGCTGGTGTAGGATCTGCGACCTCGGGAGATGGTGGCTGAGCAGTAGCAGCTGCGATGGCTTGGGCAGCAATACATGTCTCCCGTCCCGGAAGAAGATGGCAGTAAGAAAACCTCCATGCTAATCGCACAAAATCCTTTCCCGTAGCTAAGCCAACATCCCCAGGTACATGTCGGATACCCTCCTGAAAGATGAGGCTCGTAACCAGGACAGGGAACAGGATACTGAACTGGAATGTGTCTACCTCATTGGGGCTCGTCATCTGCCCCATCGCCCAGTACATCTGATAAAAAATAATATGAGGTATGGATATCCAATACCTCATGTGAAAAGCATAGAGGGCGGTCTGCAGCCTTCCGTGCCTCTCAGTCTTGTGCCCCTGCATGTGCACTTGTGCCTTCAGCACCTCGTCGATAAACCACATATGTGGCTCGTAATCTACCTTGGGTGTATAAGTATCGGTAGCGTCCCCAAACCGCCCACCACAGCATGCCTCTGCCACCACACTCGTGATCGGAGTATTTGTAGGCAACTCTTGATATATGGCCCTCATCTCCGGAGGGCACTCAATAGGTAACCCCCAAGCCCTAGAGATAGTCTTGGGGGAGATCTCTATTTGTCGACCTCGGATGCGAATGTGTAGACAGAGCCGATCCTCCTCTATCGTCACATTCATCTCTGCCCAGAACTAGCGGAACAGATCGCGGTAGATGGTGGGCACAGGTCAAGATAGGAAACTCCATAACCCTCGAGCAGTAAACTCGCCCACCGCCCACATCATATTGGGCTTTGTTAGAAAATAATTGAAATCGTAATCGTGCTCGAGGCGTAACGGTTTCCTAATAGCCCGTGCAACTGTCAGGCGAGCCTCTTCTAGAGTCTCGGCCCATGTCCTCTTGTGGCACGGACCTGCATCATTGGCATACTTACGACATGGGGCCATAATAGACAAATATGTAATAAAGAGAAGGTTGAGCTAAATAGGAGTAAAAGCATATCAACCAAACGATCGTTGATACAGCCGATCGATCACTGGAACGGGAGATCGATCCCTGAAATGTTTCGAATGATCGCGGGTATGCACAAACGATCGCGAGACTGGTCGAACGATCTATCATAATGGCCAAACAAATATTGATCGATTGCTAAAGGATTCCCTTGAATAAACACTTGATCGATTACAGTAAAATCCAAAATATGACCAAAATGGTAAATGTAAACTGTAAATATCTAAATCACGATGAATGGCTCGAATTGCTTAATGTTTAGATTTTTTCTGGTAATTTTAGAAATGGCAAATAATTTTCTATATAAGGTAATTTTGATAAATTGTATTAAATATGATGGAATTAAATTTCCACCTACCCTAATCGATCGAATTGCCTTACCGATCGATCAAAAAATTGTAAAATATTTTAATTTTATAAAAATAATTTAATAGATAAAAATGGATAGTATGAGAAATTATGCAAATACTATATGTATAGATAAATGTTTTTATGGAATATTATTTTTATAATTATAAATATTATAAAAGAAAAATAAAAATAGGGATAAAAGAAAATGTAGTAATAAAACTCCTAATTGCTACACTCGGCTGAAATATTAGGTATTTTTCATACTGCGACCATTATTTAATGTCGATGGCGCGACATTCCTATCGTGCTTAACCAGGGTTATCCATGAAATCTATCAAATTGATAGATTTTTTCCTCCTTGCGTATTATTTTCCCTTACACCATTTTTAGTTTGCCTAATTAATCATAACTGTAACTCTTATCATCATCCCATTTCATCGTATCAAGAAATTTTCAATGATCATAATCTTTGATAATGAAAATCCCCGCTTCGGATGAAATTTCGAACTTTGATCCTACCTGATCTTTTATCAGCACTTATACTAAGAATGGGAATGGAATTTTCCATCTCCGGTCAAAGGAAAGTTTACAAGCGATCACGGCTTCCCAGAATGTCTCTATATGATTGTAAATAATATACGATATAGACACCCAATATCCTTAATCGAAATAATATAGCATTTTGATAAGTGACAACCCTCGGTCATTACCAAACTTAAGACCTACTTGTCTAGTGATGATGTTATCTATAAACCATAGTTCATGTGAAATTTGTTCTTTTGTAATCCCTCCCAATACGAGTTTTGTGTCGTTATTTCCACAAATAATTTTAGCCATTTCACGAGTTATAAGATCATAGGGCGGGATTTTCGGAAACTTTTCCATTAATTCCGAGGGTATCTTATAAGGAATATGCCATGATTTAGCAATGGTATCAGAGGAATTTTCTATTTCATGCCCATGTACGCTTGTATGTAATACTTTGTTCACTTCATTGTCTTTTAAATGTATATTATGGTAAAATTCTAGAACTAAATCAGGGTATGCGAACGTTGAAGTGGGTTGTAATAGGTTTTCTAATCTTCGTCTTTTAAGTTCCTCCATGGCTTTTTTTATTGCTAACTCTGGATATTCATCTCTAAAGAAAATACATTCCTGCTTCAATTTATGATCAACCAGAGTGTACCTTTCTATCTTTAGTGGGGGTATAATTGATAGGCTTGGTTCAAGCTTAATTATTATCTTTTTATATTTTTCTTGTTCAACTTCCTCTGAACGTTGTTTCCTTACCTCTTCCTTATAATATTCTGACAACATTTCCAAAATAATATTAGGTATAGGTTTAGCGGTTGATGTGTCTAGTTGACAAGCTACGAAGTCATCAGGTGGTTTATCCACTGGTTGAGGTACTATTTTTGGTGATGATTTGTCAAAAGTCTCTACTATAAAGTATTCCTTACTACCTTCTAATTGATAGCTAGATTCGAAGATATTTTTCTGAACCTTCATATTTCCGAATGATAAAACTATAACCCTAGTTCTACAGTTTATGCATGCCTTTACAGTTGCTAAGAATGGTTGGCCTAAGATTACCTGTATTTATCTAGTAGGATCATAAACAACTTCCATATCCTAAACAACAGAGTCAACAGGGAAATAAAAGTTCTCAATTTAGACAATGAGATCCTCTATTATCCCTCGTGGGTGTTTAGTGGATCTATCAGCAAGTTGCAAAACAACAATTGTTGTTGATAATTCTCCTAGACCTAGTTGCTTGTATATTGAATACGGTAGTAAGTTTACACTAGCTCTTAGATCGATAAGAGCTTTTTCAATTTTTTGATCTCCTATTGTACAAGAGATAGTTGGTGCTCCTGAATCTTTATATTTTAGAGGCGTATTGTTGGATATTATAGAACTCACGTGATTAGTCAACACTATTTTTTTAGCCTCATGAGTTATGTTACTCCTTTTATGGGTACATAGATCTTTCAAGAATTTAGCATAAGGGGAAATTTGTTTGATTGTTGTCAAGAAAGGAAGATTAATTTTCACTTGTTGGAATGTCTCAAACATCTCTTGAATATTTTCTCCTTATTTTCCATAAGGAACAGACTCTTGTAAGCGCTGTGGAAATGGAGCTTTAGATTCGTAGCTCGTTTATCCTATTTCTTTTGTTGGTGTAGAGTTTTCCATAACTGGTTTTTGTTTCTTTTTAGAAACCAATTCTTCCTCTATTTCAAGATTTTTTTCTTTCTTGTTATAAGCTGAGTCTTTTTTTTTTTATTCAGGATCGATTTCCTTATTGTTTTGCTTATTCGTCATTTCCTCGAATTGTTCTTCAGCCTTGTTGTCTATGACTCTACCACTTCGAAGTGTAGTTATGGCTTGAACGATTTCTATTGCTGGTTTTCCTTCTTGTGTTATATGTTCAATCATATATTGCCCTTTTGGGTTTATGAGTGGTTGACTTAGTAGTTTCCTTTCTTTTCTTCTATTCATAGAATTAGCTATTTGTCCAATTTGGGTCTCTAGTTTAGAGATATATTGGGAATGGGTATGTCGGAGTTGTGTGGCATTTTTGAACTCATCTAGCACACTCCTGAGTTCTTGTTCAATACCAATTGTTCTCATAGGTGGTGTATTGTTTGGGTTTCTAAAAGGTGGCTGATTAGGGTTTTAATTGAATGGACGAAACTGATTCTGTTGTTCATTGGGATTTTGGTTAAATGGTCGGAATTGGTTGGTCTGTTGGTTAGGGCTTTGATTAAAGGTGTTATTCTGAGTTTTATATAAGAAATTAGGATGATTACGCCAACCAGAGTTGTAACTATTTGAAAATGGGTCATTATTCAGATTGGTAAAGGCGACATTAACATCCTCAGTGATATACTCAGATTCTGGTTGTGTATAAGGACAGTTATTAGCGTAGTGCGAGGGATTAACACATACCGAACATATTTCTTGAGGTGTAGGGTTTATATGAGTTGTTCTCATTAGTTGATCAAACTTTTTATTTAGCTCATCCCCTTTTGATATTACTTCATATATCTAACTTGCTTCAAATGCACTATCGGTTCTTTTAGGATTGAAAAGGATAGTTCGTGGGGCTCTAATATCAGACATATTTTATCGGGAATCTTCACTAAGATTCTTAAAAATATTCCATTGGAAGTCTACAGTTTTCTATGTAAATGTTCATCCACGGGCTACATCAACTGTATTTTTATGGCCCTCTCCCAGTCCTACATAAAAACTACGGACTAATTCGTGACTAGGGAATCCGTGATGAGGGCATTTTCCTATAATCTCATTAAATCATTCCAAAGTTTCATAAAATTGTTCATCAGGTATTTGTGAGAACATTAGGATAGCTCTACGGATCTCGTGCATTTTTCCCACTGGGAAGAATTTATGTAAGAATTCTTTCTGAAGTTTTTTCCAGTTATTTCTAATATCTTCTACTATTGTACTATACCAAAGTTTCGCTTAATCTTTTAGGGAATGAAAGAATAATCTAATTTTAAAATCGTCATCTGTACATCCTCTTATACGCACAGTGTGACAGACCTCTCAGAATTCATCTATATGATGATAGGGATCCTCATGAGCATTCCCATGAAACTTAGATAACATATTAACTTTAGCGGGTTTAATTTCGTATTGGTCCGCCCCTACTGGTATCGCGATTTTTAATAGGGAAGCTGTATACTCTTGCGGAGTATAAAAATCTTTAAAGATAGCAGGTGGAGCTACCACTACGTTATCACCCATGTTTATATTATTTAAATTATTTAAAATCTTTCGTTTATTTATTTGGTGCGTTCGGTAAATTTCAGGATCAAATGCTTCAAGAAGACTATTAATTGAACGACGTCCAAGCATAAACAATAAACAATGATATTATATAAAATAATAAGTTACAATAAATAAGTAATGCAATAAATAAATAAATAGTCTTTATTATTATTATGATTTATATATATATATATATATATATTTATTATATTATATATAGCAATAAAATATCTATGTTATGCAAATCTGTTTATATTTTTATTTTAATAAAAGATTGTATCTTTATTTTTATGATACAATTCTAATATGATTGATCTGTATCTTTTCTTTCTATCTTTGTTTTTGTACGAACAAAAATATTTCGATCGATCACAAAGTCAATCGAACGATCGGGGTGATTACTGATCGATTAGAGGAAGTTGCAAACGATCGTGGAACTTACCGAATGATCGCTAAAGGAGCTGATCGATCGGAGACTGGGGTCCGTTAGTTTTTTGGAAAATTTGCAGTTTCGAACAGTGTGGTTTCTGACCTGCAAATGAAAATAAGAAATGCAAAAATAAAAATTAGTACAATAATTCAATAAACATCAATACAATAATTTGAAATATCCATTTGATCCCCGGCAACGACGCCAAAAACATGTGATCAGTTCTAGTCGTATGTAAATAAAAGTGTTTAAAATGAAGAATAAGCACGATCTAGTTTTACTTCTCAGTCGCAAGTTGCGAGTAGTATATAATATAGTTAGGTAGAGAGAGTATCGAACCACATAGATCATAATCATATTTTAAATAATTATACAATAGAAAATTGAATTATTTTATAAAACATAAAATAAAAAGATAGTTTTTGTGTTTGTGAATCAAGATAAACAAGTCTAGGGTTTTGCTCAAACTACACCACTAGTCTCATAATATAGTCATTTAATCTTATTATTGCAAGAGGGCGATATAGCTTATACGAATCAGATTAGTAACACTACAAGCAGTTACCTAATCCCAAAAGAGATGTAATCAAAGGTTAGTTTACTACAGTTTCATCTTTGAACGTTATGACCATTGTATGCATCTATACTACAACTACTCTTAAAACATGAAATTAAAAACATACTAATGATCATCCCCTCTTAGTATGAACCATATGCATCTAAAACCTTTTCATACCGTTAAGTACCATTATGTAGAAACCATTATTTAAACCTTGGATTTCTTGCCCTTAGTAAAAACATGGTTGTTCAAGATAAACCATTAATTCAATCTCAGCTTAAGTAAATAATGAATAAATAAATATTATTTAGGTGATCTTTTTCGATCTCTCACTATATAATCATCATATAAGTGACCTTCAATTTCTCCTCTTTATAATAAAATCAATTAAAAGTCTACATTACTTGACTAGGATTTTGTTGGAAACCCTAGATACCGACTAGCCGTTTATGGAGAAAGAAGACTGCATCGTTGATGAAGCCACCATCTTCACGGTTGGATAGTTGGTTATTGAGTTCTTAAGGAGAGCCTCTCTAGAGAAAGACTTTTTGTATAAACGATGATATATGACCCAAATGATCCAGGATATCTTCTCTTCATAAATTCTTTATATATTTATAGACAAAAGTTGGTGCAGATATGACATGTATTTTCTTGCACTAAAAAAAAATTGGTGTGAGGACCAAGTAACATCAGTGAATGGACCAATCTGCCCTATAATATACTTGCACACAAAGTCAGAATTTCTGCAGTATCTTTGTGCACATTTCCCAATGTCAGCTTTGGTCAATCGATTAGGAGTGTCCACCGATCAATCGGTGGCTCCTGAATTTTAATATTTCTTTATTCTGCGATTTTGTGTTTCAACCACTTGTACTTTGCCTTGCTGACTTGTACTTTGCTTGAATTGAATGCATTTATTCTCTAAGTATTATTCTGAATCAAACGCATTTGCTAAAAACCCAAAATTAACTCAGATTTGCGGTAAGACCCCTAAAACATGCTTAAATACGCAACTCACATAAGAATATCTTATTAATAAAATAAAGAGACTAACTAAGGGTTTATTAATGCCCAGAATACCAAATATTCTGGTCTGATCACGCAACAAGAATTTTAATTTGCCAATAAAAAGATTAAAAGAAAAGCTTAAATAATTACCAGATGTTTCACAGATTTCCCTTCAAATGTGTACTACTATCTCACTCATATTTTTGTTAGAATATGCAAATGTGGAAGGAGGATAGTTTGTGTAACGTCCGGTATTTTTACGGGTTAATTTAAAATTTTTATTTAAACAATTATGTGTTTATGTGCTTAATGTGTTTAATTGTTTTAGCATGCCTTACATGTTGTACGTGTTATAAAAATTGTACGTAGCATGTTTTATTTTCATTTTGAAATTAATGAAAATTATTGAGAACGATTTCGGGAAAGAAATGACCGAGGGGTAAAGGAGTAATTTCACATTTGGAACAATTAGTGGAAAATGTAGAAATTAGGGCAAGAATGGCATTTTAGTAATTAGGGAGGATGACAAGGGGTAAAAGGGTAATAAAGAGTCTTGATGGCACTCTTGTAATTAACCCCAACTTTGGATGAATTTGGTCATTTCCACCTTTCATGTGTTGTCTCATTCCTAGCCCTTGATCTCATTCTCCCATCTTTGTTTTAAGCCCTTGGATCATAAGGCCTTGTTTGGTTGGCACTTAAATGGAATAATCCATTATTCTTGGTCTTCCACTTGACAAGACTTTTTCTCAACCATTGGATGGTTTGTTAATTCCCATCTTTATTCTAAGCCCTTGGATGATAAGGCCTTGTTTGGCAAAATAATAAGTTTTGGTGAGTTGTGTAATAAGTCTTCCACTTGGCAAGACTCATTTCTAGCCCTTGGATTCATTTCCTTTTTCCCCATCTTTGTTATGAACCCTTGGATTAGAACACTCATTTAGGGTTATACATATACACCATTATGTATTGATTTTTGTCTTCTAAAGTGCAAGACTTCTCTCATTCACCACAAACCTCTCTTCTTCTCACGTCCATTTTATTTTTTCTTCTTCCTTGGTTCTTCTTCAAGAACATCATCATTGGCTTGGAGTTTGAAGAACCTTTGAACATAAGAGTTGTAGAGGATGGCCTTATCTTCCCTTTGATAAAAAAATTGGTAAGTGTTCTTCACTTCTTTAGGGTTCTTGATTTCAAACCCTAGAATTTATTTCCTTGAAGCTTTGTGTTCAATTATTGATAATTGGTTCCCTTTTTCTCTTGAATCTTGTTAAGGGACATGAGTTGAACCTTTTCACCAATTATTTCGGTTATTAAAAGCTTGGAGCTCATCTTGTGATTCTTGACCCTATTGTGGAAGAGTTGTGGTAAGTTCAAGAATTCCTTCTCTTGAATTGTGTTTTCTTAGAACCCTAAGTTGCTATTGTTAGGGATGATTTTGTTTTGTGGTTGAAGCCACTTTAATAATTTTGGTTTATAGAAACACCATATTAATTGTTATTCATTGAATGGTGTAATTGCAAGCTTGGAAGCTCTTTCCTTGAACATTTGAGTTGGTAGCTTACTTGGACCTCTCTTGGACACTCTTGAGCTAGCTTGATTGGAATTGAGGTAGGGGAAAATGACTTGTCTTTGTCTTTGTAAGAGGGTGTGTGCGTCTAAGTGTGTATATGCCGTATATATATATACGAGTTGGTTTTGGGCAACTTAGACTATGATTTAGGCCCTTGATAATATGATTATGTGATATGAATTCATGTTGTTGTTTATTGATCATAAATGTGATATGAATTGATGTTGTGGTTTAGTGATCATAAATGTAATATTATGAGCATGTGGAAAGTTTTGACATGATATATTGCCTAAAGAGAAAAAGCATATATTATGATGGAGTATGGTTGATGAAAAATCATATGTGCATATTGAGTACTCATGTAGTGTCAAATTCATGATGTTGGAATATATGGGTGGTGTAGTGATGTGTTGGTAGTCGGGTTCGGATCAAAGCAACAACTGGCCAGGAGGTATCACGCCTACGGAACTAAAAAGCCGACCAAATGTGAGTTAGGAGTCCGGGTAGAGGCTCATGTTCTTGACTTTTGTAGTCATGGCGTACGGAGTTGCATGTTGGGCTCTCGTACAACCGTCTTCCTTGTTGAAGTGATAGAGAGAAAAATCACTTGGGAAGAGTCGGTGCGGTACTCTACAAGTAATTGGACAGAGTATGTATCCGTTAACCTGAGTTGGGCGCCGTGTGTCTCGGGGGGTGTGTCGAGTCATGGTGCATTTAGACTATCATATATATGTGAATATGATGTTATTGTGGAAGCATGCTATAATTATAGAAAATTATGTTGTGAGCATGTTGGGGAAACTTATTTGTGGGGTTCGAAGGGGTTCCGGATTGGCGTGAGAGCCATGTGGGACAAGAGACCGACCTAGGGTTAGTGGCATGAACCTTGGTTGGGTTGAACCGCTCGGACTACCGAGATGGAGGCAATGACGCTTCCTCTACTGGGCTAGTGAGCTCACCCCACGTTATATACATTTTTTTCAGGTGATGATCCTGTTGGGAGAGTTCCGTAGTCTCTCCGAGGACGTGTGGTTGTATGTCCGTCCTTTTGTGCATGAGACGGACCACACTTATTTTGTTGGACATTTAGTTGATAAATATGTATTTAAATGTTCATTTTGTCCATGTAAGTTGAATTTGAAAAACTATTTTATTTTAACCCGGCTAGCATGTTAGCCGAGGCGTTATTCTCAATGTACATCCCTTGGAGCGCTATGCGCGGGGATTATATTATTTTGGGGTACTTCGGTGCCGAATTGTGGAAATATGTAATTTTGGACAAATTCTAGCATGTTTCGCCTTAGAGCGCTTTAATATCATTATTGAATATTTTCCCTTGGAGTTATGAATGTGAATTGGATGAATTGCCATGAATTGCGAGTATTAGGTGTTTGGCCGAAAACGGCGTTTTTTTCTAGGTTTTCAAACTAACCCTTTTCGATTCGAATGGAAAAACCCGTTTTCGCCTAACCCCGTAGCCCCGGTAAATTTCCTTGCTTTTAGAAACGGATTTAATTAAATTCGTTTTCTTAGATATTTTAAACTTTAGAAACCGGCGGTAGTTAAAACGGATACCGGGGGCAAGACGGAAGCTTTAATGAAAACTTACAAAAAAATCATTTTTTGCTAAGTTTACGTTTTTCGCATTTCCCGAGGTCTCGAAAACTATTTTTGGGTTCCGCCAAGGAAAAACTCACTTTTCCAATATTTATGATTTTTCGGGACCGACGGCGCGAAAAACAAAGCCATATCGCAAAATCTCGCGTTTTTGCATATTCAAACTTTAAGGAAATTGCAGATTTGGGCAGTAGCTTCACTAATCCATACTTAGAAAAAATTCAGCATTTTCGAAATTGGTAGTGCAGGCCTGCTGCAGCGGCTTACGACGTCCAATGTTTGAAAATCCGTATTTTCCTCCTCGAACGTCGGAATGGACCCCCGTTTGTTTCTATGGGTTGTCCTATGTCCAAATTATCGGTATAAAATTTGAAAGGACCAGTTTAACCCTGAAATGACTGTTTTACCCTTAGTGAAAGAGGGGTACTTCAACTTTAGTTTTAAGTCGGTGTTGTCTGACGCCACTTTTGAAAATTCATATCTCCTTCCTCGTGGCTTCAAATTAGGTCCCGTTTGTTCGTATTGCTAGTTTTAGGTACAAATTTTGTAGTTGTAGTTGGAAATTATTATTTTAACCCTGATTTGACCATTTTACCCTTGGGTGAACATGGTGGGTCAGAATGATTCGATCAAGGTACCGAGTGTTTCGGTTTGCCTCCTTTTCGATCCCGTGTGATCTTTTTGAAATATTTGAGATGTTTTATGTCTATTTTACCCTTTTATGGGTATTTTATGACTGAAATGGATTTTATTTCATTTTTATTTCTTCCGCATTCACTCCCTTAGCTCTTAGGCTTGGGTTTTGGAGTCCTAGGAAATTAGGGGCGTGACAACTTGGTATCAGAGCGTGTTATTTCTCTATGGGACGACGGGCGAGGGTCGTTATCGCTTTACGCTTCTTGCTTGCTTTTATTTTACAAGTTTACGTATTAGTTCCCGTCTCTTGTACGTCATTGACTTATACGTGTGTTGGCATGGCTTTGTGGTTTTGTTTGGCATACTATGATTGTACTTGTGCCTTACATGTTTAGTTGTTGTCATGTAGAGAGCATGCCGCCACGTGGAGGTCGACCACGTATCGTTAGAGAGGGTGATGCTCCGGATCATATACCTCCGGTTGTGGACGAGAATGTGCCAGTACATCCAGATGTAGGGGAGCGTGTACCGGCTGCACCTTTCATGGATGGTGAGCAGTTTGCACGTGCTTTAGCGGCAGCTATGGCACAAATTCCTCAGAGGCAACATGTTGAGGACGAGGGCTCGCGTGCTCAAAGGGCTCTCCGGGAGTTCTTACGTTTAGACATACCTACCTTTGTGGGCGGTCCGGATCCACTTGTAGCCGATGATTGGTTGGAGCAAATAACCAATGGATTTGATATTCTCAGGGTGGTTGATGACGAGGTACGGGTCATGATTGCGTCGTTTCGACTTACGGGCGATGCTAAGAATTGGTGGAAGTCTGTCACGAACATAAGGAACGTTCGAACTATCACATGGGCGGACTTTTGCATGCTTTTCTTGGATCGGTATTTTCCACATCTTGCTAGGATGAGCATGAGGGACCGGTTCAATGAGTTGGTTCAGGGTGATTTATCTGTGACCGAGTATGAGCTTCAGTATACTAGCTTATCTCGATTTGCACCAGAGATGGTGGTGGATGATGAGGTTAAGGGCCGACGTTTCGTGAGGGGCTTGAGGGGCAATCTCAAGTCAAAGATTTCTGTGCTTACTATGCCGACGTACCGCGAGGCCGTTACAATGGCATTGCTTGCTGAGGAGGATGCAAGAGAGGGCCGACTAGCTCGTGAGGCTAGGGAAAAGAGCTTCGGAGGTTCTTCATCTTCGGGCTTTGGGAACAAGAAGAGGCAGCGAAATAACACTCCAACTCCGGTTGCACAGCAGCAGCAGCCACAACAGCAGCATCGGGGACAGTTTACACCTTCCTTTAGAGCATCTTCGGGTTTCACTCGTCGGGAGATTGTTTGTCATTATTGCCGACAGCCAGGGCACACGAAGCCACAATGTCCGTCTTTTCAGCAGGGACAGAGTAGTGGTCCAGTGCATAACAGGGGTTGCTTCCAGTGTGGACAGCAGGGTCATATCGCCAGGAATTGTCGTCAGGGACAGAGTAGTGGCACTCCTATGAGTGGGATTGGACAGCAGTCTAGGGCTACACAGCCAGCAGGTCAGTCTGGGTATAGAGCACCACAGCAGCCAGCACCATCAGCTCAGGGTTCTCAAGCTAGGACATCTGCATCGACTATCCAGCAGCCTCCACGTCCTCAGGGCCGTGCTTATGCAGTCACAACAGCAGACAGTGTAGCCGGACCTTCTATCGTGAGAGGTACATTTCCTGTATACGGTTGTTGGGCTCATGTTCTTATTGATTCTGGAGCTTCGCACTCTTTTATTGCTTCTGCTTATGCATCTACTTTGGGTATACCTATTTCATATCTTGGGGTACCTTTGTGGGTAGACACGCCGATTGGGGGTAGTGCATATTTATCTAAAGTGTGTCGCAAGTGTGATATTGTGATTGCCGGACGATCGTTATTGTTCGACTTTATTCTTCTAGACATGACGGGCTTTGACGTCATCTTGGGCATGGATTGGTTATCTACCTTTCATGCACAGATTGATTGCTTTAGAGGTCGGGTGTCGGTGTGCACGCCTAAGGGCGAGCGATTCCACTTCTTTGGTGATCGCAATGACTTCTCTACTTTTTCCTATTGTATATGGGGTCGTGATATTTCCGGTTTTCTTTTGGCAAGTCTCTCTTCCGACGATGAGGTTCATGGTCACGCTGAGGTACCTTATGTCGTGGGTGAGTATTGGGATGTTTTTCCCGATGACTTGACTTCCTTGCCTCCGATTCGTGAGGTGGAGTTTGCTATTGATCTTGTACCGGGTACCGATGCTATTTCTATGGCACCGTACCGAATGGCACCGGCGGAGTTAAAAGAATTGAAGGAGCAACTTGACGATCTCAAGGCGAAGGGTTTTATTCGGCCTAGTGTTTCCGATTGGGGTGCTCCAGTTCTTTTTGCTAAGAAAAAGGATGGTTCACTACGGTTATGCATTGATTATCGTAGGTTGAATCGGGTGACGATCAAGAACAAATATCCATTACCACGGATTGACGACTTGTTCGATCAACTCAAGGGATCTAAGTTTTTCTCCAAGATTGACTTGAGGTCCGGTTATCATCAATTACGGGTTAGGGATATTGATATTCCGAAGACCGCGTTTCGCACTCGGTATGGGCACTTTGAGTTTCTTGTGATGCCTTTTGGTGTGACTAATGCACCGGCGGCATTCATGGGTCTCATGAATTGTATCTTCCACGAGTTCTTGGATAGATTTGTAGTGGTGTTCATTGATGATATTCTAGTGTACTCTACTACAGAAAGTGATCACGAGGTTCATCTTAGGACCGTTCTTCAAATCCTAAGAGAGCACCGATTGTATGCTAAGTATAGTAAATGTGAGTTTTGGCTTCAAGAGGTTAGATTTTTGGGGCATGTTGTTTCCGGAGACGGCATTTCAGTTGATCCTTCGAAGATAGAGGCGGTTATGAGTTGGAAGAGACCGAGTAGCGTTTTCGAGGTTCGTAGTTTCCTTGGCTTGGCGGGTTACTATCGACGATTTGTGAAGGACTTTTCTCGTTTGGCGGTTCCTATGACTCGCCTCACGCGAAAAGGTGTCAAGTTCGTGTGGGATGACAAGTGTGAAGAGGCATTCATTGAGTTGAGGACACGTTTGACTACGGCTCCGGTGTTGATTATTCCCGAGCGCAGCGTCGGGTACGTGATCTATTGTGATGCTTCTCACGAGGGACTAGGGTGTGTACTCATGCAGTCCGAGAGAGTTGTGGCTTATGGGTCTCGACAGTTGAAGACTCACGAGCGGAATTATCCTACGCATGACTTAGAGCTTGCAGCGGTTCTTTTTGCCCTTAAGGGGTGGCGGCACTACTTGTATGGTGAAAGATTTGAGGTTTTCTCCGATCACAAGAGTTTGCAGTATATCTTTACACAGCGGGACTTGAACTTGCGGCAGCGTCGATGGGTCGAGTACATGGAGGACTATGACTTTGCACTCCAGTATCACCCCGGGAAGGCTAATGTGGTGGCGGATGCGTTGAGTCGTAAGTCACATGCATCGTTGGCTAG
Organism: Cornus suecica; assembly: GCA_963922005.1. Taxonomy (NCBI): domain Eukaryota; kingdom Viridiplantae; phylum Streptophyta; class Magnoliopsida; order Cornales; family Cornaceae; genus Cornus; species Cornus suecica. The sequence continues at coordinate 16,450,375 of OY998245.1, forward strand.
CATCTTTATTCGTGAGTGGCGGATGATAGAGGAAGTCGCAGAGTTGGATCTTCAGTTCCGTGATAGTGGGGATTCAGTGGTCACTTTGTTTAGCATGATGGCACAGCCTTCACTTGTGAGTCGTGTGATTGAGGCTCAGGGGCACGATGACAGCATTACTTCGGTTCGCACTCGTATTGCTAGTGGCGAGGTTGTTGATGATTGGGTTTTGCACTCCGACGGAGGTTATCGTTTTAGGGGTTTACTCTATGTACCACAGACTTGCCGTGAGGAGGTTTTACGAGAGTTTCATAGTTCCAGGCTTGCAGTTCACCCAGGTGGCACGAAGATGTATCATAATCTTCGGCGTCATTATTGGTGGCAGGGGATGAAGAAATCAGTTGCAGATTTTGTGAGCCGATGTCTTACTTGTCAGCAGGTTAAGGTTGAGCACCGAGGACCTGCCGGGTTGTTGAATCCGTTACCGATTCCTGAGTGGAAATGGGAGCATATTTGCATGGACTTCGTGACAGGGTTACCAAAGACGAAGAATCAGAAGGATGCAGTGTGGGTGATCGTTGATCGACTGACGAAGACTGCACGTTTTCTACCTATCCGTGAGACGGATAATGTAGAGGTTCTTAGTAGGCTGTACGTGAAGGAGATTGTCAAGCTTCACGGGGTTCCGGTGACTATTGTTTCTGATCGAGATCCGCGATTCACATCACGATTTTGGGAGGCTTTTCAGAAAGTCTTGGATACGCAGTTACGATTCAGCACAGCTTTTCATCCTCAGACGGACGGTCAGTCAGAGCGTACCATTCAGATCCTTGAGGATATGCTTCGTGCCTGTGCTATTGATTTCAGAGGCAGTTGGGAGGATCATCTTCATTTGGCGGAGTTCGCGTACAACAATAGTTATCAGTCCAGTATTCAGATGGCACCTTTTGAGGCGTTGTACGGTAGACCGTGTCATTCACCGACTTGTTGGGCCGAGGTTGGTGATGTTGCACTTTTGGGACCCGATATGGTTCATGAGGCGACCGAGAAGATTAGGATTGCTCGACAGCATTTGGTTACAGCACAGAGCCGACAGAAGAGTTATGCGGATCGGCATAGACATCCTTTGTTCTTTGAGGTCGGAGATCATGTGTTTCTAAAGGTCTCACCTCGCAAGGGCTTGATGCGATTCGGGAAGAGCGGAAAGCTTTCTCCACGTTTTATTGGGCCTTTCGAGATACTTGATCGTGTCGGCGAGGTGGCGTACCGTTTAGCGTTGCCACCGGATTTATCACGGGTTCATAATGTTTTTCATGTCTCTATGCTTCGCAAGTACGAGCCGGATCCTTCTCATGTATTGAGTTGGGTTGATGTCGATGTTGCCGAGGACGTGTCCTACGAGGAGCGACCGGTGAGGATCTTGGATGCTCGAGAGCAAGTTTTGCGGGGCAAAACTATTCCTTTAGTTAAGGTCTTGTGGCACCATCGCGGAGTCGAGGAGGCGACTTGGGAGCGTGAGCGTGAAGTAAGGGAAAAATACCCGGACTTGTTTTCTACTATAGGTACGTCTTGATTTCGAGGACGAAATCTCCTAAGGTGTGGAGGTTGTAACGTCCGGTATTTTTACGGGTTAATTTAAAATTTTTATTTAAACAATTATGTGTTTATGTGCTTAATGTGTTTAATTGTTTTAGCATGCCTTACATGTTGTACGTGTTATAAAAATTGTACGTAGCATGTTTTATTTTCATTTTGAAATTAATGAAAATTATTGAGAACGATTTCGGGAAAGAAATGACCGAGGGGTAAAGGAGTAATTTCACATTTGGAACAATTAGTGGAAAATGTAGAAATTAGGGCAAGAATGGCATTTTAGTAATTAGGGAGGATGACAAGGGGTAAAAGGGTAATAAAGAGTCTTGATGGCACTCTTGTAATTAACCCCAACTTTGGATGAATTTGGTCATTTCCACCTTTCATGTGTTGTCTCATTCCTAGCCCTTGATCTCATTCTCCCATCTTTGTTTTAAGCCCTTGGATCATAAGGCCTTGTTTGGTTGGCACTTAAATGGAATAATCCATTATTCTTGGTCTTCCACTTGACAAGACTTTTTCTCAACCATTGGATGGTTTGTTAATTCCCATCTTTATTCTAAGCCCTTGGATGATAAGGCCTTGTTTGGCAAAATAATAAGTTTTGGTGAGTTGTGTAATAAGTCTTCCACTTGGCAAGACTCATTTCTAGCCCTTGGATTCATTTCCTTTTTCCCCATCTTTGTTATGAACCCTTGGATTAGAACACTCATTTAGGGTTATACATATACACCATTATGTATTGATTTTTGTCTTCTAAAGTGCAAGACTTCTCTCATTCACCACAAACCTCTCTTCTTCTCACGTCCATTTTATTTTTTCTTCTTCCTTGGTTCTTCTTCAAGAACATCATCATTGGCTTGGAGTTTGAAGAACCTTTGAACATAAGAGTTGTAGAGGATGGCCTTATCTTCCCTTTGATAAAAAAATTGGTAAGTGTTCTTCACTTCTTTAGGGTTCTTGATTTCAAACCCTAGAATTTATTTCCTTGAAGCTTTGTGTTCAATTATTGATAATTGGTTCCCTTTTTCTCTTGAATCTTGTTAAGGGACATGAGTTGAACCTTTTCACCAATTATTTCGGTTATTAAAAGCTTGGAGCTCATCTTGTGATTCTTGACCCTATTGTGGAAGAGTTGTGGTAAGTTCAAGAATTCCTTCTCTTGAATTGTGTTTTCTTAGAACCCTAAGTTGCTATTGTTAGGGATGATTTTGTTTTGTGGTTGAAGCCACTTTAATAATTTTGGTTTATAGAAACACCATATTAATTGTTATTCATTGAATGGTGTAATTGCAAGCTTGGAAGCTCTTTCCTTGAACATTTGAGTTGGTAGCTTACTTGGACCTCTCTTGGACACTCTTGAGCTAGCTTGATTGGAATTGAGGTAGGGGAAAATGACTTGTCTTTGTCTTTGTAAGAGGGTGTGTGCGTCTAAGTGTGTATATGCCGTATATATATATACGAGTTGGTTTTGGGCAACTTAGACTATGATTTAGGCCCTTGATAATATGATTATGTGATATGAATTCATGTTGTTGTTTATTGATCATAAATGTGATATGAATTGATGTTGTGGTTTAGTGATCATAAATGTAATATTATGAGCATGTGGAAAGTTTTGACATGATATATTGCCTAAAGAGAAAAAGCATATATTATGATGGAGTATGGTTGATGAAAAATCATATGTGCATATTGAGTACTCATGTAGTGTCAAATTCATGATGTTGGAATATATGGGTGGTGTAGTGATGTGTTGGTAGTCGGGTTCGGATCAAAGCAACAACTGGCCAGGAGGTATCACGCCTACGGAACTAAAAAGCCGACCAAATGTGAGTTAGGAGTCCGGGTAGAGGCTCATGTTCTTGACTTTTGTAGTCATGGCGTACGGAGTTGCATGTTGGGCTCTCGTACAACCGTCTTCCTTGTTGAAGTGATAGAGAGAAAAATCACTTGGGAAGAGTCGGTGCGGTACTCTACAAGTAATTGGACAGAGTATGTATCCGTTAACCTGAGTTGGGCGCCGTGTGTCTCGGGGGGTGTGTCGAGTCATGGTGCATTTAGACTATCATATATATGTGAATATGATGTTATTGTGGAAGCATGCTATAATTATAGAAAATTATGTTGTGAGCATGTTGGGGAAACTTATTTGTGGGGTTCGAAGGGGTTCCGGATTGGCGTGAGAGCCATGTGGGACAAGAGACCGACCTAGGGTTAGTGGCATGAACCTTGGTTGGGTTGAACCGCTCGGACTACCGAGATGGAGGCAATGACGCTTCCTCTACTGGGCTAGTGAGCTCACCCCACGTTATATACATTTTTTTCAGGTGATGATCCTGTTGGGAGAGTTCCGTAGTCTCTCCGAGGACGTGTGGTTGTATGTCCGTCCTTTTGTGCATGAGACGGACCACACTTATTTTGTTGGACATTTAGTTGATAAATATGTATTTAAATGTTCATTTTGTCCATGTAAGTTGAATTTGAAAAACTATTTTATTTTAACCCGGCTAGCATGTTAGCCGAGGCGTTATTCTCAATGTACATCCCTTGGAGCGCTATGCGCGGGGATTATATTATTTTGGGGTACTTCGGTGCCGAATTGTGGAAATATGTAATTTTGGACAAATTCTAGCATGTTTCGCCTTAGAGCGCTTTAATATCATTATTGAATATTTTCCCTTGGAGTTATGAATGTGAATTGGATGAATTGCCATGAATTGCGAGTATTAGGTGTTTGGCCGAAAACGGCGTTTTTTTCTAGGTTTTCAAACTAACCCTTTTCGATTCGAATGGAAAAACCCGTTTTCGCCTAACCCCGTAGCCCCGGTAAATTTCCTTGCTTTTAGAAACGGATTTAATTAAATTCGTTTTCTTAGATATTTTAAACTTTAGAAACCGGCGGTAGTTAAAACGGATACCGGGGGCAAGACGGAAGCTTTAATGAAAACTTACAAAAAAATCATTTTTTGCTAAGTTTACGTTTTTCGCATTTCCCGAGGTCTCGAAAACTATTTTTGGGTTCCGCCAAGGAAAAACTCACTTTTCCAATATTTATGATTTTTCGGGACCGACGGCGCGAAAAACAAAGCCATATCGCAAAATCTCGCGTTTTTGCATATTCAAACTTTAAGGAAATTGCAGATTTGGGCAGTAGCTTCACTAATCCATACTTAGAAAAAATTCAGCATTTTCGAAATTGGTAGTGCAGGCCTGCTGCAGCGGCTTACGACGTCCAATGTTTGAAAATCCGTATTTTCCTCCTCGAACGTCGGAATGGACCCCCGTTTGTTTCTATGGGTTGTCCTATGTCCAAATTATCGGTATAAAATTTGAAAGGACCAGTTTAACCCTGAAATGACTGTTTTACCCTTAGTGAAAGAGGGGTACTTCAACTTTAGTTTTAAGTCGGTGTTGTCTGACGCCACTTTTGAAAATTCATATCTCCTTCCTCGTGGCTTCAAATTAGGTCCCGTTTGTTCGTATTGCTAGTTTTAGGTACAAATTTTGTAGTTGTAGTTGGAAATTATTATTTTAACCCTGATTTGACCATTTTACCCTTGGGTGAACATGGTGGGTCAGAATGATTCGATCAAGGTACCGAGTGTTTCGGTTTGCCTCCTTTTCGATCCCGTGTGATCTTTTTGAAATATTTGAGATGTTTTATGTCTATTTTACCCTTTTATGGGTATTTTATGACTGAAATGGATTTTATTTCATTTTTATTTCTTCCGCATTCACTCCCTTAGCTCTTAGGCTTGGGTTTTGGAGTCCTAGGAAATTAGGGGCGTGACAGTTTGACCCAAAAATTATATGGGTGGAATATGTCATAGTTCGGGACAAGTAGATAGGGCATCAAACTAACTATTCAGGATTGAAGTTAAGTGATACTATTCGATAAACTTAAATGGATCATACGAGTATCTTGGGGTGATTCTTGAGTTTCTCAGATATTCTAATTCGACGGGAGCCAAGTGAGATGACCTAGCGAATTCTATGGCCACTATTAGTGACAAATCATGAAAGAAAATCTGAGGGGGATAAAACTATTCAATGGTATTTTTTTTCGGAGGCCAGGGACTTTGTGTAATTTTGAGGGGGTCATAATCTAGAATTTTATAGGCTAATAATGCAAATATGGCGACCTATATGGGCAGGTGCAGGTTCAAATAACACTGGCAGGCTACCACACTAGGCGAGCTACAGGTGCACAATCCCACATCGCCTAGGTAAGGAAATGCTATGTGCTATATGTTGGTTTTATACCCTTTTGTGACACAACGCATTTTAAAATTGTTATGGCTGGGAACCCACAAGAACTCCATAATTAAGTGTGATTGACGTGGAGTAGTACCCAAATGGGTGATTCCCTGGGAAGTCTCTAGTTTGGGTGAGCCAAAAGCGGACAATATTGTGTCTGGATTCGGAGGGGGATGTTATAAATGGTATCAGAGCTTGACCCAGTCGGAAGTGTGTTGATGGGGACGTCAGGCCTCCTAGGGGGTGGATTGTGGTGACCTATGTGGTAGGTATGTCGTGGGCGGGTGCAAGTGGCACTGACAGGCTACCACACTGGATGAGCTATAGGTCCACAATCCCACATCTTCTGGGTAAGGAAAGGCTACGTGCTATATGTGATTGGTGTCAAATAGTAGTCATTTTGACCTCTTAACTCACTATTGTTACTTTCTTTCATTCCATTATTTGGTATTTATGTTGTCTGTGTGTTAATGCATGTTTCAGTAGCTTAATGAAAAAATGGAGCTAACTCGGTGAATTAACTGAAGTGTATGTTTTTTATATCCAAGAGGAGAGTCAAAGAGGCAGTCCGAGACAAAATGGCTCCCGGAGGGTAAAAACGGCATTTTCAAAAGCCGTCATATTTAACAAAAAGTATCACAAGTTTGAGATGGACGTTCTAGCGCATTCACGGAGAAAAGTGGTTTTCATAAAAATCCTACGCTTCCAGTACCAAAAAGTGGCTAGAATTGCAAATTTTACGCTTGGACCTACGCTTGAAGCGTAGCCTCCAAGCGTAAGTGTGGCAACTTTTAAGGATTTTTGCGTGATCCATGCTTAATTGGAAGACGTGCCCACGACTCCAGACCTCTGTATACATGTATATACACTTATATTTAGGATTTTGATGTATTTTGAGAGTGAAAAGACTAAAAAGGGTCTCTCTATTCCATTGCCTATATATATACAAGATCATACATCAGACGTGAGATGATATATGATATTCTAGTTGCTGATACATGGGGTGGAGTTAGAGAGTTCTGTGAGACATTCATTAATTCAGACTTGTTGATGTTAAGAGCCATATTTAAACCTAGAGATCCGAAGAAGAATACTATGGAGAGCGTTTCTACATCAACGATGCAATCACCTTTTACCATGGCCAACTAATTCGGTATCTAGGGTTTTCTAGCAAAACCCTAGCCAAGTAATGTAGTTCTTTTATTATTTTTAACTGTAAATGAGGGGAAACTGTGACCATACTGTGATGATTGTAGTAGTTAAGAAACCGTACTGATTTGCAATATAAAATTCTATGTTTGTTCTAAATTCTTGTGTTAGATTAAACAAATATATTATTTTTCACAGTTATGATTATTCAATATAGGATGGAACTCGGATGCTTAATCATGATTTTATACACAATGGTGGTAATGAAACTTGAAACCCTAGGTTGACACAGGCCGTGCCTTGGCGATTTAATATAGACATGCTTTAGTTTATTTTCATGCATTTAGGAGTAGATTAGAGTAATATAATTAGCATGTATTAGTTAGGTCAGTTATGAGACGGGTTGTCGCTATTCGGTTGATGGTACTCCTTTTTGGGGTCGTATTTAGCTATCTGCGATACGACTTGATTCACAGTTATGGATCACCCTCTTGTAATTGAGCAAATTGAGAATTATATTATGCGGTTAGTGGTGGAGTATGGAAAGCCTAGATTTTATTTCTATTGTTCTTGTCTTAATTTATCTTTACTTCATTCCTTAGTTAATTAGTTAATTAATTTCAAAACGACAAACCATATTTTTCTATCAATTTAAGAATATTATTTTACGAGAATTCATAATACGACTTAGTCTCTGTGGGATCGATAACCTTTCACAAGCTGAACTATATTACAATACGATTTGTGCACTTGCGATAGGTAAAACCTAAGCCGTCATAAGGGGCCATTTTTAACACATATTTTTAGCATACCCCGACGAACATCAAGTTTTTGGTGCCGTTGCCGGAGACTAAGCATTGTTCAATAGCTTTAGTAATTTATTTGCATTGCGTTATTGTAACTATAGCTAAAGTGAGATTTTTGTGTGATTGACAGGTACTCTGAAAAGCGTGAAAGAAAGGATCGGAACTTCTAAAGTTGCGTTTGGAACTTTTGTGAGTTTTAGTTACCTAGATTTTTGCATATTAATTCTTGCTTTAATTTCTATAATTTAGAAGAAGTTAAGTTAGATTAGATTTTATTCCAGAAAAAAAAATAGTTGTTTGAGTAGCGTATGATCGATAGACCGACCTTTTCTAATTTAAGCAATACGTTAGTGGAGTAAGATCCTGAGATCGAAAAGACTCTCCGTCGTTTACGTCAATTTATTAAAGAGCGACATCGTCAGCAAGAAGAAGCAATGGGCAATCACAGACCCATCCTGCTAAGAGCACTAGAGACATCATTGAAGGGATATTACGTACTTGATGCGTATGAATCCTATGCAGATTTTCCAGAAGAAGAAGGAGCAAAGCACTTTGAGATCAAGACAAGCATGATCAATATGCTTCCAAAATTTTTAGGCCTTAGGATAGAGGACCCATACCAGCACATAAATGATTTTCTAAAGGTAGCCTCTACTAATAGGTTTGACAATTTGCCCAAAAATGACTTGCGAGTGAGATTATTCCCTTGGTCATTGAAAGAGAAAGCTAAGAAATGGTACATCAAATTAGCAAGAGAAATAAATTTTGATTGGGAAGCCTTTAAGAGAGAATTCATAGAAAAGCACTATCCAATAGGAAAAACCTCAGAAGCACAAGATGCAATCAAAAGCTGTAGGCAATTGCTTGGCGAACATTTTCATGATGCATGGGAAAAATATAATGAAATTTTGTATAAATGCCCCCATCATAGGTTTTCCGACCAAGAGATTGCTAAAAATTTCTACATGGGACTTGGTGAAACTCATAAGACCTTGGTAGACGTGGCCACGCATGGTCAGTGTACTCTAAAGCCAGCTAAAGAACTTTTGGATATATTTGATAATATCAGTGAAAACACAATCCAATACCAATATGAGTTGAGGTCTAGAGGTGGACAACAGGATAGGAGATCCGAAAAATCTTATGTTGTGGATTATGATGATATGAGAGATACCATGGCATTGTTTGGAGAGAGATTGGAGAGAATTTATAAATACCTTCAGTGAAATCATTCCCCTCATAGAGAGATATATGAAGTCAAAGCTGAGTATTCCCAAATTAAGTGTCAGGAGATAATGACTGCTGATGCCAACACATCATGAAACTATTCCAATAATGCTCCTTTCACCAATTCATACACCTCCAATGTCAGAAATCATCCACTCATGTCTTACAAATCTACCAATGTGGAAAATCCACTACCAAAATTCCAACAAGGGCAATCATATAATCCACAACCAAGGTTCACAGAAAGATAACAATCATACAACCAACAGCCGAGGTATACTGAAAGACAGTAATCATATGGCCAACAACCAAGGTTTCAACAGAGTCAGCAATCATTTGAATCCTAGCCGACAATCATGGCTAGAAATTCTCAATCCTTACCAACCAAGAACATTTAATAATTCCCAAGCCCTCCTGCCATTCAATAACAACCAAGCCTTACAGCCTTCCAATCATTCACAAGCTCTACAACCATTCAATAATTCACAAGAGCTTCAGTCATTCAATAATAATCAGGTTGTTCAACCCTATAACTACCAACCACAACCATCAATAAGCCAAACTCCTCTCCCCAATTTCCAGACTAGTCGTCTAGAGCAGGTCATAATGGACATACATAACAAGCTAGGCATTCATACTCAATCTTTAGCACAACTGCACATGCAGATGGGCCAAATGGCTAATGAGAGGAATGTGAGAAAGCCAGGAAAACTGTCAAGTCAGCCCATAGTCAACCCTAAGCCACAACAAGCATTGAAGCTTGGATCTTTTGTTAATAATCCTCATGAGTCGGTTCAAGCAATCACGACTCTGAGAAGTGGGAAGGAAGTGGAGAATCGAGTTGAGGCAGAGCATGAAGAAAGGTTGCAGAGAAAAAGGGAAGCAGAACAAGAGAAGAGGAAGGAAGCTGAAGAAGAGCAGAGGAAGGAAACTGCAAGGAAAGAGGCTGAAAGAACGCGGAAAGACCAACCATTGGTGGAGGACAATGTTGATGAGACATTACTTGAAAAGATAGAAAGAGCACATTATGAAAAGGCAACGCCATTTCCTCAACGTCTTAGAGAGCCAGCAAAGTACGGAAAAATGAAAGAATCTGATATGTTAGATACATTCCGATAAATCAATATCAATTTACCTTTCTTAGATGTAATCGCCCAAATACCGCCTTATGCTAAGTTTTTCAAGGATCTTTGCACCCAGAAACAGAAAAGCAGAGGAAAGAATCCAATAAAAAATACTCTTGACTAAGCAAGTGATTTCATTGCTTTTAAGTGGTACTCCACCTAAGAGGAAAGATCTCAGTGCTCCCACTATTCCATGTGTCATTGGTGACCAGGAAATTGGTAAAGCTCTTCTTGATCTAGGTGCAAGTATTAATTTACTTCCTTATTTAGTCTACCAACAGCTAGGGTTGGGTGAGCTCAATCCCACACTGGTTATACTACAATTCGCTGATTGATCAGTTAAACAGGCAAGAGGAGTGTTTGAAGATGTCATTGTGCAAATGGGCAAGTTTTATTTTCCGGTTGAATTTGTAATCCTGGATACAGAATATGTATCTGATGTGAAGAAGCACATTCCAGTAATATTGGGAAGACCATTCTTAGCTACGGCAAATGCATGCATCAATTGTAGAACTGAAGCCATGGATCTGACATTTGGCAATATGAAGGTCAAGATGAATGTGTTCGAATGAAGTCACCACTTGCCTGAATCTGGGGAATGTTTTCAGATTAATGAGTGTGATGAACTAGATGATATTATATCAGATTTTGCAACTCAAATCTTGGAAGGAGACGAGCTGGAGTCATTTATGACTGGAGAAAGTCCAAATGAGGAAATTGCTGATTGGGATGCATATTTGAAGCTACAGAATGGAGAGCTGGATGCAATGGAGACTGCACTATACACTCAACCTTGGTGGGAGCTGGTTGAACCACTTCCAATAGTTTCAAATACTCCACCAATTCCATCTCTAACTACTTCTTCTGCCTTGGAACTCAAGGAATTGCCTAAAGCTGAAGTATATTTTCTTGGGACCCGATGAGACTCTCCCTGTAATTATATCTTCAAAATTGACAGAGAAATAGGAATTGAGTCTAGTCAAGGTTCTAAGTGAGAACAAAGAGACAATAGGATAGAGTGTTGTTGATTTGAAAGGCATAGACCCTTCAATTTGCATGCATCGCATACACTTTAAGGATGATGCAAAGCCATCAAGAGAGATGCAGCGGAGGCTGAATCCCAATATTAAAGAGATGGTGATGAAAGAAATGGTAAAATTGCTAGATACAGGTATAATTTATCCCATCTCTGATAGCACATGGGTAAGTCCAACTCAGGTGGTGCCGAAGAAGTCTGGCATCACAGTGGTGTCAAACTCAACAGGTGAGCTAATTCTACAACGTACAACCACGGGATGGCGTGTGTGTATTGATTATAGAAAGCTCAATCTGAATACCAGGAAAGATCATTTTCCACTATCATTCATTGATCAAATCCTAGAGAGATTAGCCGGGCAGAGCTATTATTGCTTTTTGGATGGGTATTCCAGCTACAATTAGGTGGAAATTGACCCTGTTGGTCAGGAGAAAACCACATTTACTTGTCCGTATGGCACGTTTGCTTATAGACGGATGTCATTTGGTTTATGTAATGCGCCAGCAACATTCCAACGGTGTATGATGTCTATATTATCTGACATGGTAGAGAAATTTCTTGAAGTATTCATGGATGATTTTTTAATTTTTGGGGAAACCTTTGAAGACTGTTTGAGACATCTAGAAATGGTACTTAAGAGATGCAAGGAGACAAATCTGATCTTAAGTTGGGAAAAGAACCATTTCATGGTTCAAGAGGGGATAGTACTGGGCCATATTGTATCGAAACAAGGGATAGAGGTCGATAAAGCAAAAGTGGAGTTAATTTCAAGAATGCCTTCTCCCACATCTGTTAAGCAGATACGCTTTTTTTTGGGCCATGTCGGGTTTTTCCGAAGGTTTATCAAAGATTTCAGCAAAATCACCCGGTCGCTATGCAATTTATTGGCTAAGGATGCTACTTTCGTTTTTTGACAAAGAGTGTCTTCACCCTTTTGAGGAGTTGCGTGCTCAACTATCATCATCCCCGATTATTCATCTGTCAGACTGGTCTCTACCATTTGAACTCATGTGTGATGCATCTGACTACGCCATAGGAGTTATGTTGGGTCAGAGAAAAGAAAAGTTGTCATATGTTATTTACTATGCTAGTAGGACTCTGAATGAAGCTCAGATGAACTACACAACTATCGAGAAGGAGTTGTTTATAGTTGTTTTCATCTTGGAGAAATTCCGATCATATTTATTAGGCACCAAGGTTGTCGTTTACTTGGATCATGCCACTCTGAGGCATTTGTTGACAAAGAAAGATTTTAAGCCCCGACTGATTCAGTGGATTTCGTTATTGAAAGAATTTGACCTGGAAATCAAAGATAAGAAGGGTTTAGAAAATGTTGTTGCGGATCATTTGTCAAGGATTATTGTCGAGTCCATAAAAGAAATTACTCATCTTAAGGATTCTTTCCTGGATGAACATCTGTTCAGTGTGGCTATGGTGGAACAAATACCGTGGTATGCTGACATTGTTAATTATAAAGTCACAGGTCGAGTTCCAAAATGATGGTTTAAGAATGAGAAAGATCGATTCTTCATCCAAGTCAAATTTTATATCTGGGATAATCCATGTTTCTACAAGTATTGCTATGATCAGATTATCAGGAAATGTGTCCCCGAAAGTGAGGTGTAAAACATACTTACCTTTTATCATACGCTAGAGTGTGGAGGGCATTTCGGAGCTCAAAAGACAGCTCATAAGGTGCTGCATAGTGGATTTTACTGGCTGTCCATATTCAAGGATGCAGTCAAATTTTGCAAAGCGTGTCTGTAGTGTCAAAAGCTTGGATCCATATCTCAAAAAGACATGATGTCTTTAACCCCGATTCTGATTATAGAATTGTTTGATATGTGGGGTATTGATTTCATGGGACTATTTCCAAAAGTAGATAAGAAGGAGTATATACTTATGGGGGTTGATTATGTTTCGAAATAGGTAGAAGCAATAGACACCATACGTGCTGATCATGACATGGTGGAAGAATTTGTAAAATCAAACATTTTCTCACGATTTGGTATGCCGAGAGTTCTGATTAGTGATGGTGGAAGCCATTTTGAGAACCAGTTTATTTTCGCTCTGTGCGAGAAGTACGGTGTCACTCATAGAATTGGTACTCCATATCACCCCCAATCACAAGGTCAAGCGGAGGTTTCTAATAAGGGGATTAAAAATATTTTGGAGAAAACGGTGTGTCCGGATTTGAAAGATTGGCCGCGAAGGCTAAATGATGCACTTTGGGCGTACAGAACTACGTTTAAGACACCAATTGGTATGTCGCCATATCATGTTGTGTATGGTAAAGCATGTCATATCCCTGTAGAGCTTGAACACCGAGCATATTGGGTTGTTCGAAGATTGAATTTCAATATAAAGAAAGCCAGTGCGCAGCGGAAACTCCAACTGCAAGAGTTTGAGGAGTTGAGAAATGATGCATATGAAAATTCTCGGATTTATAAGGCTCGAAGAAAAGCATTCCATGATAAGCACATCAGAAAGAAAGTTTTTGAGCCCGGCCAAATGGTTTGGTTGTTTAATTCGAGACTCAAGTTGTTTCTTGGAAAGCTTTAGACACGATGGGATGGGCCATACAAGATTATGAAGGTTTTCCCCCATGGAGCAGTGGAGCTTGATGATACTGATAATGGAAAGACGTTTGTCATGAATGGGTAGAGATTGAAGCATTATATAGAGGTTCGATCAGTTGAGTGTGTGGTAGAAACGATCGATTTGACTGAACCACCACCCGAGATGGATAAACTTGATTCGGATTATTGAGAAGCAACAACGTCGTACCAACAACATTAAAAATTGATCCTAGGTAGAGAAGAGTAGCTTTGACGCCTAGTTTGTATCCATAGGCGGTAATTTAGTTATTACGGCATTAAAGATTGAGTCCGTAAAATTAAGTTGCGAGGCCATCATTGTGACACCCGAACATTTCCATGCATAGGTTGGTCAGGCCCATACACAGAAAACTAGGAGCATCAGTAATTGATAACATAAGCACAGAAGAGAAGACATAAAATAGAAATATAATAATAACAACAATAACAAACTAAGGATACAACTTATACATGAAGAAGACCACTCCCAATACATCCTTAAATAAACTAAGTCCCACACAGTACAACTTGGAAATCCCATAAACATGGACCCCTAGAAACACACTTATAAGAAATACAACATATGACATTTATCAGATCCTACCCTTGAGTGGAAGGAAAATATGATAGAACCGGACGGATAGATATGAAGTCCTCAACCCTGCTGGTGAAACTGCCGAGGACCTGAAACAACAAAAATGTGGGTTAAACTCACGAGCAAGTACAACTCTACATGATCCCAAGCAGAGTACCAAAATCCACCCCCTTTCCTAGTGACACCTAATCCCAAAATTATATTATAAAATAATAATATATTTAACTATAACTATAGTCACTAATATACCACCATTTAATATAATTATGTTTATAAATTTCTTACATTAATCTGGTTTTTCCATACAACATCCAATCCATGCCATACCATAACCACGTACCCGACAACTCACCCATGCCGTGACAACTCACCCATGTCACGTGGTACTAGTTAGACTGCAGTAATAATCAGCCTCCTTGTGGTTCCTTATAAATTTCTAGAACATAGTCATTTAATTTAAATCTTATGATTTTACGAATTTAATAATTCACTCGTAATCTTTATTCGGGAACGTATAACAATTTATAAGGTCGAGCCTGGGGGGTCCAGGGGGGCGGCGCGACCATTACCTGAGTGCCCCTCTGGCGGGGTCTGGGGCAGTGCCCCAGCGCCAAGGTATACGGTATTTTATACGGTCGAAACTATTCATTTATACGGTCAAAAATACGTAATCCAGTATAATTCGTGATACACATAATAACAATATAAATCAATATCCAGAGTCTGATAACAAAGAAAATAGAGAAAAACAATTACATAAATATGCAATATTTTTCTAATAACAGTTTTGAAATCTTTGTCAACATTGAAACCTAAAATATTTATGTATTCAGATATTTATACTAAGTTCCAACCATATACACATCATCATAATCATACCAATAAGACACATAACCACGAATCCATACATGTATAGCTACACATGGTAAAAACAGATTTGTATGTATAGCTAGATATAAACATAGTCTCATGTATATATCAATATATCACCACAAATCTCTATATATATACAAGATCTATACATATAATCATGGATCTGTACATATATGTATAACCAGAATATAAATCATCATATATATATATATATGAATATAAATATACTCTAACAGATTTGTACATATATGTCTATATAAGTCTACTAATCTCTACCTACATGCAAGATCTGTACATATGATCATGGATCTATACATATACATATAAACAGAATATATATCATCACATAAATAAACATGAATATGAACATACTCTAACAGATCTATACATATATGCCTATATAGATCCACGAATCTCTACATGTATACAAGATCTATATATATACTTACGGATCTATACATATATGTATAAATAGAATATATAAGTCACATAAATAAACATGAATATGAATATACTCTAACAGATCTATACATATATGCCTATATAGATCCACGAATCTCTACATGTATACAAGATCTATATATATACTTACGGATCTATACATATATGTATAAATAGAATATATAAGTCACATAAATAAACATGAATATGAATATACTCTAACAGATCTATACATATATGCCTATATAGATCCACGAATCTCTACATATATACAAGATCTATATATATACCTACGGATCTATACATATATGTGTAAATAGAATATATAAAAGTCATATATGAACATGATTTACACATACATATACATATATGAAAAATACTATCTAGCAGATTATAGATGCACAAAGTAAAGGCTACAAAATTTCAGTACAAAGAGGAAGAGTAGAACATATGTCTTGCCTGTAATGTATAGCTGAATCCACCACCAGTACAGATCCAAACCAATTCTAAGCTCTCAACCTTTCAACCCTCACAATTTCGGGTATAATTGATGAAGAAGAAGAAGTACTAGAAGAAATGAGATGGGGGCTAGATCTGAAGTTAAGGATGCTTATATAGAAGATGATAGGGTTAGGGAAATGTCCAAACTAACCTTGTATTATGTATAAATCACCAAACTGCCCAAACACTAATGACAACCTTGCCCCCCTTCAGATCACAAAATTTCATTATAACCTACTAGAGTTAAAAAGAATAAGATAGTCTCATTTAATAATTTAAACACCCAATATGCCATCCAAAATAATTAAGGAAATAAATATCCATTAAATACGGGGTATTACAATCATCATTTAAGTATGGAGTGTACATGGGGCCCAGGAATCATTTAAGAAGTGTGGAGTTGAAGACGAGATGAGACGACGAAGAAGAGAGCAAAATTCAAATTTTGGGCCAGGGGCCTATGCTTCAAGCGTAGGCCAAGCTACGCTTCAAGCCTGTTATAAAAAGGTCGCAACAGTGTTCCCTCCTTCATTTCATTCAAACTCTATTTTCTCTCTCAATTCTCCACCATTTTTTCGAGAGGTTTGATCCTACTATTTACCCATTCAATTCCTCATCATTCATTACCAACGGATCGTTAGAATAGTTGGTGATTCGACCAGATTCGCGTGAAGAACTCGAAAAGTCAAGAAATTCAATTTTTGGAAATCCATCATTTCTCTCGATTCGGTGAGTTTTGTTCCATTATTTTAATTTCATATGAATTATTTAACTATTCGAAACTAGTATTGATGAACGAGCCTGATTAAAATCATGTTTTGATCCGTTTTCTAAAAATTGAATTTTTTGACTTCAGAATCGGATTAAATATTGATTTTTTGGGATGACGGCTTGTTTAATCGTCGTATTAGATATATTTAGATATAGTTTGATTTTGATTCGGTGTCCAGATCATTATCGATTAATTTTCAAAAATTACCTATTGTAGGCATGGCACAGACCAATATATCGGCGATGAGAGTGGCTCAGGCTGCCGTTGCGGCTGATCCACCAATAAGATAGAGGTCGAGGTCATCATCACCTGCACCATCACCTATCCGCCACCATAGCACGCGTGCCAGGAGGCCACAATATGTCGATTCGGTTTCCTCATCTTCTTCGTCTTTTGAGGCAGAGGAGCCGGAGAGCTTGACATAAGGGCGCGACATCTTATTACCACATGGTCGCTTGGTGGTTGAGCCAGTTATTCCACAGGTACCATCACCGCCACCTATGCCGGAGCAGCATGCCGAGCAGATGGATGAGGATATAGAGGATGATCATGTTTAGCAGAGGGATGACGTTGCTGAGGGCGATGGGGATTATAGGGCTGATGAAAGGGTGCTGGAGCCACCAGTAGAAGGTGATCCCGAAGTTTTGACCACATTTTTTGTCGGTACCCCGGACAACATCAGTTGAGCATTTACTAGACCGGGATCTCCGGAAGGGCTATCAACATGATAGGACATACCTGTTGAGGATATTTGAGGATTTACAACCAGTGTCAGCCAGGATGATTGACTGATTAAGGGCTAGACTTCTTTTGCCTATTCTAGCCCCGGCTACCTCGCACATTTACGAGGATATGATTCGGGAGTTTTGGATGTACATGTGCCACTTCAGCAAGGGGAAGAGACTACTGACTGTAGTCCGTGGTACAAAGATAGAGATTACCCCCCAGACTATTGCTGAGGCGTAGGGTATTCCGGGTAAGTGTCTGCCCGATTTGGATGCTAAGTTTCCCCCTATACCTAAGGCACTACCGTCTATTTCTGATTTGGTTGTACTATAGACTGTCGGGCAGTGGGCCGATGAGCATCGGAATTGCACAAAGAAGATGGATTATCATCCTATGCTATGGTTCTGGGATGTGATAGTTCAATCTCAGATTCTGCCACACAGCCACATTACTATGTGTTATGCGTCATTCCCGGCTCTCCACTACGCATTTGAGTTCGAGAGGTGGATTTCTATTCCACATATTTCGTGAGGAGGCTTATACGCGCACTATGTTCATCTGCGCAAGGTGTTCAAGGTTAAGCTGCTTAAATTTCAGATTCGATTCCCGTGCCTAGTGATGAAGATTATGATGGATGCCTGGATCAAGATAGATGTGCCTGAGCGCAATAGATATAGGGATGGTACTCCGTACGCTAAAGGGATATGGACTAGTGTCTAGACACGGGTGCATGCAGATGATATTATGCGACATCGACCAGTGTTCGGTGTAGTATAGGCACCAGATGCGCAGGCTCAGGCTGATGATGCAGGCCAAGCTGATGTTGGCATCAGAGGATGATGACGATATAGCTCACAAGGCTGAGATGCCACAGATGCCAGCTACTGCTGAGGAGGTCGTGATGCCAGAGGCACTTGCGGGTGGTACTGTTACTCTGTCTCAGGCTCAGTTTGATGCTATTATAGCACGGATGCAAGGGATAAAACAGAGTTTGGCAGAGGAGAGATAGGCACCACAATAAGAGATAGGGTGCCGACAAAGGGATCAGAGGCAGTTATTTCATAGATTTGACTGTATGTGTCAGCATGTGCGTGTGTCGATTCCACCTACACCACTGCCCTCTGATGATGAGTCTTAGCTTAGTGTTAGTTAGGTTTTTGTTATATTTTTATTTTTATTTCACATTAGAGATAAATTATCGAGCAGATAGTTTCATATAGGGCTGATGTGACCACTTGAACGATTATCTTCTAAATGTTCTTGATATTTTTGTAATTTATAAAATTGTAGTTTTGATGATTCAATCGAATTATTTGATATATCCCCGGAATTTCATGATTATTTTGCGTGTGTGGTTAGCTTGTATTATTTCAAAATTTTATCTCGCATTATGGGGACATTTGTGCATTCAAGTTTGGCGGTGTATTGGTGGTAGATTGATTGTCATAATTGATTGTAATAAGACAAGTTTTTTTAAAATAAAAAAATATATTTATTTTCTCAGGCCTAAGCCTATGCTTGAAGCTTAGGGTTCAGCGAGGGACTTTTGAAATTTTGGAAATTTGACCCGTTTTTTGGGGTGTTTTGGTATGGTTTGTACTGGTACTTGTATTATGATTTGTTTAAGTTATTTTTAGGATTTTTTGTAGAATTTTTAGATTAATCCTAATTTGACAAGGAGACAAACTGCAAATATAAATTGGAGTTGGATTAGTTATTATTTCTCTTTTCCTAGTCAGTTAAGGGTTTTAAATCTTTTTTATCTTCTAATTCTACATCATTCATCTATAAATACAATCCTCGAGTCACATAATTCTCCAAAATTTCAAACTAGGGTTTGTGTCAGAAAGCCATAAAGATGTCTCGTTCATCATCATATTATGTTCCGTCTTCTATTTCTCTTATGGGAGATCATGAGGGGAGTGAGTATGACCCTTATTTTGTTCCGGAGGAGTTACTTGA
This sequence comes from Cornus suecica, assembly GCA_963922005.1. Classification (NCBI taxonomy): domain Eukaryota; kingdom Viridiplantae; phylum Streptophyta; class Magnoliopsida; order Cornales; family Cornaceae; genus Cornus; species Cornus suecica. The sequence goes on from OY998245.1 coordinate 16,470,016, forward strand.
GAATGAAAAGCAATCAGCTATTGAAGACAATCGAGGAAGGGAGATGGAGCGAATTGAGAAAAACACATCTATGGAGGTTTTGAGCCAAAAAAGAAAAAGAAACATGCTGAGACCATTCATGATATGTCGATTACAGTATGAGTTGGATTTCAGTCCAAACGAGCTCATGAATCCATTAACAATTTTTGGAGAGGCAATCCTACGTAAAAGAGGATTGAGCCGTTTACAGTACCCAGCTGGACAGAAGGTGTATCCTAGGTTGGTTAAATTATTTTATGAGAGATTGACAATTGATGGACCACCAGGATATGAGGTAGCATGGACTAAAGTGTTAGAATGGAGTGATCCAATAAATGTGACTAGGAAATTGATTGCACAAGCTTGGAACATCCCATTAAGATGTCCGGATCACTTGAAAGAAGAGTTTTTGCTACTACAGAAAGAATGGTCATACATGGATGAGGAGATGATTAAGGAATTATGTGTTGTGCATGTGCCAAAGAAGGGAGATAAGGGTATGGAGAATGTTTGGTTGAAACCAGATTTGCTTTACTTGGATAGTGTGATTGTTGCGCAAGCACGTCAGAATCATCAGACAAGTTGGCAAGGAAAGTCGATGATTAAGATACTATTTGGTATGCTAAAGGGATACTGGGTGTCATTCCCTGCTATAATATTTGAGGTCATGATTTGGATACAGGAGATTGTGAGTGAAAAAGTAAAATGGTGGAGAGAGATGGAGTATTATCTTCCATATCCCTTTTTATTATCCAAAATCATGGAGATGCAGCTTGGGGATTGTATAGAGGAGATGAATGAAGAGTGTGGGACGTTTATCATGAAGTATCCAAATGAGGATTTTGATAGGTTGGAAAAGACGTCGCAATGCCATATTACAATGGGAAAAATGGCACGTTCTTTGAATGAAGGGAAGGAAGAGGTAGACTAAGATATAGGTTTAGGATTTTTAGGTTATTTTATTTGTAGGGATGGTAGACCCTTAAGGCCACATCTTTGTTTCTTTTATTTTTATTTTAGGATTGTAGGCCCTTAAGGCCAAATCAATTTTTTGACCCCTTATTTTTTATTAATTTAGAAAAAATAAATTAAAAAAATATTTGATTCCTTGAAAACATGTGTTAATTTCTGGATATTTATGATGAAATTTATTTTCTCTTGCTATGATTGGGTATTTGTGCTTTGTTGATAATATCTACAGATGATCCAATACAAGTTTGGGGGAGAGGATTCATGTTTTGCTTTGGAATCCAGAATTGAGCTTCAAGGGTAACTGTCTTTGTTCTCCTATATTATTTTTGACTATGAGGACATGGTCTGATTTAAGTTTGGGGGTAAGGGTATAGAATTACAAGGAATGAAATTTTTCGGGAAAAAATGAAATTTTAAAATTTTGGAGAAATTCTTTATTTTCATGCATGAATGTTTTGCATTACAATGTGATTGAGTTTGTGTTTATGATGCATGAGTAATATGTAATGTGATATTCCCATTCATGAGAGTAATGATTAGATCAAGTTAGTGAAGTGATGTGATTTTACATGGGTGAGTGAATGAGTGAAATTGAAATTAAGAAGAACGACATTGACCTATAAGCACAATCACATATTCATTATGAGAAAGAGGTTGATTTTTGACTATGTAATTGAAAAATAATTTTGTCGTAATAAAAGGGGAGATGGGTAGATGTTTTGGTTGAAATGAAGAAAATTGAAAAAAAATTTATAAAATAAAATGCAAAAAGTAATTTTTTGATCTGCGTAACTGGGCCTTGGTGTCACCAATATCACTGCTCACGTCAAAAGGGGGAAAAACTAATGAGCATAAATCTCATGGAAGAAGCTCGGGCTCAGTTGGTTGGGATTAAAATCCTCGCTGGAAAGTCCGGAGACTTAGAAAGACAAAAAGGGATGAAAAGTGGAAAGTTGAAAAGTTATGTTTTGATGAAAAATGGCAAGGTTTGATCAATGAAGTAGGAGAAGAGAAACTAAAATATTGTAGTTGAATGTTCACAAAATCACGGAAGGTTGTCTGGATTTTAAGTAGAAAGTAGCGAAATTATTCACTTTAGTGGGAACCATTCATGACACGAAACTTGATATAATTGTCGTTCAGTAGTGAATGGGAGTATTTGCATCCATACTGTCTTTTGCATTGTATCATGACTTAATTAATTTGTGTGTGAACTCATGAATGTGTGATTAATAGAGAATTGAGATGTTTGTAAGTACCATCACTAGAAACCTTCACGAGACTTCACTCGTCCACTAGGGGTTTAAAAGGCTTGTTACACGTGCTAAGTGTAATCGTCGACCCTCACGAAAGCAAGGGATTACGTTAGAATAGTTAGATTAGTTAGATTAGATACAATAAAAAGATCATCACAAGAAAAGTTTTCTGAGTTTATTGCTAAGGGACTAACAATATGTAAGTTTGGGGGTGTGATAAGTGTCAAATATTAGTTATTTTGACCCCTTAACTCACTATTGTTATGTTCTTTCATCCCATTATTTGGTATTTTTATGTTGTCTGCGTTTTAAGGCATGTTTCAGAAGCTTAATGAAGAAATGGAGCTAACTTCGGTGAATTAACTGAAGAATGTGTTCTTTCTATCCAAGAAGAGAGTCAAAGAGATAGTCCGAGACAAAAAATGGCTCCCGGAGGGTAAAAGTGGCATTTTCAAAAGCCGTCATCTTCAGCAAAAAGTATCACGGGTTCGAGACGGACGTTCTAACACATTCACGGAGAAAAGTGGTTTTCCATAAAAATCCTACGCTTGTGCATATACTTCCAGTACCAAAAAGTGGCTAGAATTGCAAAATTTACGCTTGGACCTACGCTTGAAGTGTAGACCAGCTATGCTTGAAGTGTAGCCTCTAAGCGTAAATGCGACAACTTTTGAGGATTTTTACGTGATTTTTCTTATTTCACCCCGGGCTTAATTGGAAGACGTATCCACGACTTCAGACCTCTGTATACATGTATAAACATTTATATTTAGGGTTTTTATGTGTTTTAAAAGTGAAAATACTAAAAATGGTCTCTCTATTCCATTGCCTATATATATACATGACCATACATTAGACGTGAGATGATATATGATATTCTGGTTATTGATATACGGGGTGGAGTTGGAGAGTTCTGTGAGACGTTCATTTAAAAGGTTCATTCATTCAGACTTGTTGCTGTTGAAAGCCATATTTAAACCTAGAGATTCGAAGAAGAAGACTATGGAGAGCGTTTCTACATCAACGATGCAGTCACCTTCTACCATGGCCAACTAATTCGGTATCTAGGGTTTTCTAGCAAAACCCTAGCCAAGTAATGTAGTTCTTTTATTGTTTTTAACTGTAAACGAGGGGAAAACTGTGACCATACTGTGATGATTGTAGTAGTTAAGAGACCGTACTGATTTGCAATATAAAATTCTATGTTTGTTCTAAATTCTTGTCTTAGATGGAATAAATATATTATTTTGCACAATTATGATTATTCAATATGGGTTAGAACTCGGATGCTTAATCATGATTTTATACACAATGGTGGTAATGAAACTTGAAACCCTAGGTTGACACAGACCGTGTCTTGACAATTTAATATAGACATGCTTTAGTTTATTTTCATGCATTAGGAGTAGATTAGAGAAATATAATTAGTATGTACTAGTTAGGTCAGTCATGAGACGGGTTGTCACGATCCGGTTGATGGTACTCATTTTTTGGGTCGTATTTTACTATCTGCGATACGACCTGATTCACAGTTATGGATCGCCCTCTTACAGTTGAAACAGTAATGAACTATATTATGCGGTTAGTGGTGGAGTGATGAAAACCCTAGTTTTCTCTCTCATCTGAATCACAACCAATTTACTTGTTTTCTAGATAATTGTAGTTAAAATAGATAATTTGGTCTTTCGACCACCCAAACAAACAAGTTTTTAGAAAATATAATTCGGTATTTCTAAATTATTAAAGTGAACAATCTCAGTCTCTGTGAGATCGATATCATTTACTCAAGCAGCTTTACTATTCTACAAGTGATACGTGCGCTTGCGTAGGGTAAAACCTATAGTCGTTAAGGTGTTATTTTTAACCACATATTTTTATACATCTGACAGATGCATCAATATGTTGGTTTCATACCCTTTTATGACACGATGTGTTTTAAAATTGTGATGATTGGAAACCCATCAGAACTCCACAGTTAAGCGAGTTTGATGTGGAGTAGTACCAGAATGGGTGGCCCCCTGGGAAGTCTCTGATTTGGGTGAGCCAAAAGCGGACAATATTGTATCTAGATTGGGAGGGGGCTGTTACAACAAAGGAGGAAAAAAATCAATGGGGGCCAATGCCCCCATTACTCCTTCACTAGATATGTCCCTGATCACCATACAAGTATCTTGAGGTAATCCTTGGGTCAACTAAATAGTTTATCTTTGTGGGAGCATAACTCAACAAACCAAGTAACAGACACGGAGGGTAAACTCATACTTAACTTACATCATCTCATGCAATGGCAGTATCATGGGGGTGACTCCCACCATTATGCACAATCATTTGCAGTAGGCACACACTTTAGAGGAATTATTGGGGAGTGATCCATTATAGTCACAATCACTATATAGTCGGGAAACATGGACAATGCGATACGTCTTCACATTATGAATGGATTGGATGGAGTATGTGGCTTGGAGGCAATGCTTATAGCATACGGTGGAACAATATTTTTCAAGATGGAATATTATTTGTTAGATGCTACCATGATCCACAATATATATGTGTAGTGAACATGTGGATCTATGAGAGAGGCTAGAGTGAGCTAAGTGTATAATAGAAGGAAAGATATTTTACTATATATAGTAAAAGTGAGAAAATATAGAGGGGGACTTTTTCCTGATTCAGAGAGAGAGGGTAACAGACTTGAAGTGGAGAGGAAGCGAAGAGAAATACATATAAAGTGATGATCTCTATGACTCCTTGTTATTGCACTCATTCTAGTGGTTGCAGTCTTTATGCCTCACCATCTGTTTGCATTGGTCTGGTATTTTCATATGGTTTGCAGTAAATCAGTAATTGATTTCAGAACGAGTTTGACTGCGTTATCTCTTAGAGCCCTCTCCTGGAGTTCTGGTCCCGTATTTTTATCCACAACGGACTCAAGAGAAAGTTGGAGAGAAAAATCATACCAAAATATTTCTCCCTCCGTCCCAATTTAAGTGTCCATCTTTGGGAATCCAACTATGTAAGATAATGACTTTTGGTATTTTATATTGTAGTGGTGGTGACTTTGCCCTTAGTGAGTCCAAGATGATGTGATGGTTTGTAATTTAGACTTTGTAATATTTCAATATATGAAGAGTACGTAAATTGGTAAATTGACCAAATAAAGTATTTTGACTTTTTAAATTGAACACTTATTTTGGGACGGATAAAATAAGAAATGTTGACACTTATTTTGAAATGGATGGAGTACATTATAATGACAATGATTGGAAATATATATTTACAAAATAAATATAGAACAGAAAGAAAATGGTGAGTTATGAGAGTAAGGACTACTCAAGGGAGTGTAGTCCTAATTTTTTAATATCTTAACTTTAAAGTAACAGCACTAAAATACAAAAAGGAAAAAAAGAAAAAAAGAAAAACAACAACAACATGGATGCCCTCTTATATACCACCCTTATTTGTGAGGAACCGCAATTCTTAAAACAATTTTGTACGTCATAATGCACCTAAAATACTTTGAAATGAATTAAATAAATTGGATTCATGTTGACAAAAGTAAAATTGGATTTTTCTTCAACGTCCTGGTTTATTTATCTTAAAGGACAAGCATTAATATTTCTCTTTAGTTAGCATTAATTGAAAAAGTCATTGTAGCAATTTTCTAAGAAGAAAAAAACACATGAGAGATGAGTTGGGGGCACCCTTTCGAGGTTCGAGCACCATGCAATTTAATGACATTCCTATCCTTAGTGGCTAAAAAGACTTTCTTATCCTTACAGAATGAGAAAGGATAACTCTGACTTTCTCAATGCTAAAGTTTCAGAGGGTCTTTTACTGTCCATATTTCAAAGAAAAAAACAAAAATTAAAAGAGAAAAATAAAAAGTAAGTTTGAAGTTATCCATAGACCGAAAAACTATTCCAATTGCTAAAATTAAGGTTTCATGTAACCAATAGTGAATAATATATAATTGGGTAATTATGAGAAATCCCTAGATTGTGATTTTTCTTGTATAACAATATGTTTATGTGTGTATATGTATATGTATATATGTAATGTAGGAGAATATAGACTTTAGGGTTTGGGGAAAGGGCACCAACCACATATAACAATGGTTAGAAAGGAAAGTATGAGTTGTTGAGAGACAAATGCACACGTTAAAAGCTTACAATAAAATTTCCTTTTTCCTCCCTCAAAGAAAATCAAGGGAAAAGGAAATGGTGAAAAAAGGAATCAAAGTCACAAACCCATAAACCTTTTCTCTTTCTATGTCTTTTTTTTCCCCCTCTTTCACTTTCTCTCTCCTTACCCGTCCACAAAAGAAAATACCCCCCTCCTTTACTCTCTCTCCCCATCATATAGCCCCTCAAGTGTCATTTTCTTACATATAGTTCACACAAAAGAAACAACCATTCACTTCATACCTTGTCATTACTCCTCTCTCTCTCTCTCTCTCTTTCAATCTCTAATCTCTCTTCTGCAACTGCTCCCCTCAATTCATCATCAAATCCCATTTGGAGAGAAACCCAGAAATCTCTCACCTCAATCTCCAAAACCCACATCACAGAAATCCATCTCTCTCATCTTCTACGAAAACCCACTTCCACTATTCAACCACAAGTACACCAAAACCTAGAACACCATAAAACAACACCTAGTGTCTGTATCTCTGTGTGTTTTGAGAGAGATAGGGAAAAGAGTTGTTTGGTTGTACAAAAATGGAGCTATTCCCAGCACAACCAGACCTCTCCCTCCAAATCAGCCCTCCAAACACCAAACCCACCACAGGTTGGAGGAGGCCAACAGAAGAAGACATGGATTTGGGGTTCTGGAAGAGAGCTCTGGACTCCAGAAACTCCTCCATCTCCTCCTCAATGTCATCCAAATCCGATCACGGCTTCGACCTCTCACTCGCCAATCCGAGGCTCTCAGAGCCCGCCTCCAACCCTCTCCACCTCCTCGGCGCCGCCACAACCACCAATCTAGTCACTACCATCCATCAAACAAACACTTTCCACAATCACCAACAGCAACAGCTCCGCAACCAACTGTTTCAGCAGAGTGAGGGGCTCAATTTCTTGAGACCTATTAGGGGAATTCCGGTGTACCAGAACCCTCATAGTACTACTTTTCCATTTAGTGCCCAACCACCGCCGAATATAGATACAGTGGCATCTGTATCATCGTCGGCCACTGCTACAACCGCTGCCTCGAATAGCCCCTTTCACTCTCAAGGGCAAATGCGATCGAGGTTTTTCTCGAGGTTTCCGGCTAAGAGGAGCATGAGAGCGCCTCGGATGCGATGGACTACTACGCTTCATGCTCGCTTTGTTCATGCTGTTGAGCTCTTGGGTGGCCATGAAAGTATGCTATGTTTATTCTGTTTATATATATATATATTTGAAGCTAAACTATACAAAAGCAAAGGTAGATGATTTTTTTTTTTTTTTTTTCATTTGCTTATTTGTTTTTATGTTGTTTTTGTGGTGTAGGAGCTACACCCAAGTCAGTTCTTGAGCTCATGGATGTGAAGGATCTCACCTTGGCACATGTTAAGTCTCATTTACAGGTAAATATTGGGTATAATCTTAAATGGGTTTCTTTATTTCTTCATAAACTCAAATGGGTTTCTTCATTTCTTCACAATCTCAAATGGATTTCTTTTTTTGGCATAATCACAAATGGGTTTGTTCAGTTCATCATAATCTCAAATGGGTTTCCTCATTTCTTCACAATCTCATATGGGTTTCTTCTGTTAATTATAATCTCAAATGAATTTCTTCTTTTCTTCATAATCTCAAATGGGTTTGTTATTTTCTTCATAATCTCATATGGATTTTTTTTTCTTCATAATCTTAAAATGTTTTTTTTTTATTTGGTTGTTGTGTGTGTACTCACTCAATTACATATATTGATTTTGCAAATTAAAACATGCATATATTTGTAGAAGTTATATTGTAGGAAGATATTAATTTATACTTTATTTAAATTTCAATATTTGTTGGGCAGAGATTGTGAGAAGTCTCTTAAGCACTTCTTTTTTTAATAAATCTGATCTGCTAGGCTTTTTGTTTGAAAGATTGAACCATCCATATCAAACACAATAAGACTGTGTGCATATATATATATATATATATAAGACAAAGATAAAGGCATTCCAAAATCAGTCATACCAAAAGCCTAGACAAGTTTACAGAGTCCGTAATCTTATATTAACCCATATTTTCTTCTTTTACACAAGACAAAGTAGTGTTTAATGACAAAGTACGAAACAGCATGATTTGTCAATGATACCTACATCTCTATAGTCTCTCTCTCTCTCTCTCTCTCTCTCTCTCTCTCTCTCTCTCTCACTCTCACTCTCACTCTCTCTCTCACACACACACACACAAACTCAATTCACACGGATATACGCCCAATTTTAAAAAATGTTTTTCCTCATTGATATATGTACTTGCGCTGTTTCACACATGGTTACAGTGGACAAAATGGTATATTAGCACCTATTCTTGTTTTCAAGATGTAATGGTTTGATTTATTATTATAAATATTATTTTCTTTTTTGTAAAATTCAAACAAGTGTAATTTATGAATATAATGTACATTTACACTAATCATAATATGCTTTATGTACTTCATTGCAGATGTATCGAACCGTCAAGACCACAGATAGAGCAGCTGCTTCTTCAGGTTAGTGATATTGCTTTTTTTTAATATGATTTAAAAGCTTATAATTAACTACATTATTTTATATACATATGTATATGTATATATATATATATATAAGAAAAATTATATTAATATTAATCTTTGTTCTAAACTGGTTAGGGCAATCAGAAGTATTGGATAATGGGTCATCTGGAGACACTTCTGAGGATCTAATGTTTGATCTTCAGAACCAAAGAAGGTCTGAGCTATCTAATGTGAATCAAGATAAGGATTATCATGGCCTTTGGAGCAACTCTTCAAGGTAGTACATAATAAAACTCAACCACTTTGCATATACACTGCTGTGTTTTTGTCCATATATATTAATTCATCAGTTGCATTTTCTTACCTAAAATTAAAAGCCATTAATTACTTCATGGGAGTTTTTCTTGCTTCGTTTTGTTTGGTTCATGAGAAAATCAAGGAAAATAAGTTATGTTTGGTAACCATATGAACAACCATTAGATTACCATAAGCGGTGCAATTTCAAGTTTATCTCTTCCCATATTTCTATTTTACAATAAAGTATTGTGCTTGTGTATTTTATTTTGGTTTGTAAATGTTTTAATTAGAAGAGAAAGAGCTTTTAGTAAGCAATCATGGGGAGAACTAAAGGTAGCTTTTCTTAAAATATAATGAAATGAAAGAAATGAAAAAAACAAAAGAAAAGTGATAATTTTTTATCTATTTATTCCATTCTTAGTTGCTAGTTGTCTTGAACTTTTCACTGTTTGAGCTCTCTTTTTCTACACACACTCACATATATCATAAAACATTTAGTATATCACTACATATGACTCTATAATCTTATTAACAATAATGAATCTACTTAAGCAAAGAAGTCACAAGTCATAAGTTTTATACATACATATATAGCTTTTTTGTATATGTACATGTACAAGCTTTATTGAGAGGCACACATACCAATATACATACACATAGCCACATATATACATGCAAGAAGAGGTCACAAAAAGGAGAAATGATAATGACTTGCTTTGTTGTGTCTGTCAAAGACAAGTTTAACTCTGAAAGTACATGATTCAGTAATAATTTCTTTCCAAGTGGGATGAAAAGGAAGAAATAGTGGTAGTAAAGACCTGAAAACACATTTCCCAAATCAACCTAAAAATGTTGATATCTCTTTCCCTTGGATTTTGTGGGCTCAGATAAGGCTATTTGAATGGGACCCACATCTTGAAAACTTACTGTCAATGCTAAGCCCTGCACCAATTAAGCTGTGACCATTGAAGTTTTTTTGGAGTCTAATTTTTGTTGTGGCTATAATGGGCTATCACATGGGTGGGTTCAACTTTACTTGATTCAACACTAAAATATGAAAAAATATAGTGAAAAAAAATAAAAATCTTACCTTTCTTTTCTCATCACTTTTGCTTCTTTTTTTCTTTTTTCTCTTCTTTTTTCTTTCCCTTCTGCATGGCTTTGATGAAATTTTTATTCTCCCAATGCAATGTCTTGGTAGCAGGGAAGCTTGGTTGCATGGAAAACAAATGGATTCTGAAGGACACATACAATCTCTTGAGGTATCCATCTCAATGCTAAATTTACCAAACTACCCTTTATGTATCTATATATATACACTCATATGGGTATGTGTATGTACATTACATACATGAGAATATGTGTAGATGTCCATCATCAAAGTACCATTCTGTCATGTAAAAGTAGAAAGAGGGAAAAAAAATTAGTCTTTTCAAAAGCTGGGCTGGTCCTTGACAAGTTCTAGGGTTGATTTTGGTTATTATAAAGGAATACATATAACTCTAAAAGAAAAATGTTTTTAAAATTTTGAATAGTTGTGGTCAATGGATGCAATACATGACCTAAAGTGCACTATCATCAAATAAACACATTCTTAATACCTCGTACTAGAGGTTGACTAATCAAATGCATTTCTGAGTCATGATGGATGGTGTAGATAAGGAAAGTAGTTAAAGCCAAATCTGTCTTAAACAATGTTGATAAATTAAGATATATATCTATACATTGATATTTATATATGTATGTATTTTGAGTGATGAGTTGCTATACATATTAGGGAATAACATTAGCAGATTGCACATGAGACACACTGTAGTAGGCTTTACAAATTCTTTGGTAAATATTCCCTTATTCTCTGAGTTAAATGTCCTTTTGATTCTCACATTGAACACACCTCTCTTGTGCTACTAATGCTTTACAAAATTTAATGTGCCTTCAATAAATTTCTTTATTTGTTTCATTTTTGGTTATTTATTTTTTTGGTTTTTTATTTATTTTTATTTTTTTTCAGAAGGACATTGAACCTAAAAGCTTGAGCTATGAGAGAATATTATCAGATGTAAGCTCACCAAACTTTTCCGGGACAAGCCACAAGAAGCCCAATCTGGAGTTTACCTTGGGCAGGCCACAGTGATATATATATATATATATACATATATATATATATATACATCAACTGCCAAGGGTACTCTACTCATTTTGAAATCATTATAACTCTGAAGGGGGGGGCTGGTGAAGAGAATCAGGTACGACTGTGGGAAATCAGAGGGAAAAGGAAGAAAAAGAAAAGAAAAGAGGAAAAGAGAGCTAAAGAAGGACAAAGAGACAAGAAAGACAGAAAGCAAAGAAAAAGAGAAGGGTGGAAAAAAGCAAGTCCTTCCATTAAGCTGTGAGATCCAAATCAACATATTTTATTCCAACGTAGATATGAAATCTAATTGATTTTGTATGTTCTTGCATTTAGTTAGTAAAAGAGAGAGAGAGAGAGAGATATTTAACTATCTTATATTATGAAGTGATCCTTGGTAATTGTAATGGATCGAGGCACTTTACATTTAACAAAAGAATATAATTTATATATATATAGTACTATCTCTGTCTCATATTAGTGGTTCGTTATTGCAATTTTATTTGTCCCAAAATATTTGTCCAGTTTGAATTCCAATGCAATTTAACCTTCCACTTTCTCCAATTACCCTTCTTTCACTAACTTTAAACAAATACCGGATCATATCATAATACTATATTATTAAAGGCAAAATTAAAATAGTCAACCTAAATTAATAAAATATTAAAAAATTCAAATTGAACAACTATTGTGGGATGGAGGGAATAGTTTTTATCAAAGGAGTTGGATGATTAGAGAGTAGTTTTTATCAAAGGAGTTGGATGATTAGAGCTCTCTATCTATTCCTTGGCTTTGTCATATGCTTTACACTTTCCCAACAAAGGAAATGAAAAGGGAAAACAATAACATTAGAAAGAAAGAATTTTGAAAATTATGGGAAACTACAAAAGGAAAAAAGACAAAATGAAAAGCAGAAAAGAAGATCAATGACATAACATAGTTTATGCTCAACATTTATTAATTTTAGTTTTTCATATGAAGCTTTTCCTTTGGGAAGGGAACCTCATCTAGGTTGTCCAAGGAAGTTATGAAGGCTTGTATTGGTGTGATGAAATATATATATATATGTATAACATAGTTTATGCTCAACATTTATTAATTTTAGTTTTTCATATGAAGCTTTTCCTTTGGGAAGGGAACCTCATCTAGGTTGTCCAAGGAAGTTATGAAGGCTTGTATTGGTGTGATGAAATATATATATATATGTATATATATGTGTGTGTTTTTCAATAACGGGGCGTGTGTGTTTTTCAATAACGGGGCGTGCAGAGCTTTCATCCAACTAAATCACGGCAAAATTCGGTAAGGCTCGGATTGAAAAAAATATTTGTTAGAATGTATTAAAGATTTACAAGAGGAATTAGTGGAGAAAATCTTCCATAATGAAAATTGTGCTATATTTTCTCCATTTTCTTTGTGTTCCTCCTCCCTTTCTCATCATTTCTTCTTCTATATAAAAGAGCCACCATCGTTATACCGAGTTAGGTCCTTTGATTTACAAGATTAAAGAGAGAATTCTTAAGACACACAAATGATGGAAAAGCAAGAGAGAAGATGAAGAATAGGGGAAACACTTAGACAAGTCAAGTGCAATGTGATAAACATGGGATCAAGTTTTGCTTCCTTTTGTCTCCTTGAGATAAGTCTTTTTATATTACTTAGTCGTGCCTTGGGTGCTACGTTGACATGACAATGTACATGGCTCAAGGACTATCAACATGATAGTTTGGGGTATCTGTATTAAATGCGTCATACTTCCATCGAATGCGTCATCCCTTCGCATTTAATGTGCATGGCCTACTTTGATTAGATTAGGCCTAGACCTCATCATTTTGTTTGTAGGCATCCTTGGCTAACTAGAGATCTTCGTTCATATGTTTAGCTTGCTTGTTCATCATGCTTCTCGACAAGGCTCTTCGGACTTGATCTAGTATTTCATCCTCCAATCTATCCTCTTTCTCGATTCCCAAGAAACTCGAGGAGGCAGATCACATGTTTCACCTTATGCTAAGTGTATTACTCCTACAAAAGTTATGTAAGTATACCACAATAACCAACCCCACATAGAGTATGAAGACCTAGAGGAGATGAATAAGTCCAACTCCTTTTAGGCTCAACTTTGTGACTTTTTTTGACTTAAATCATCAATCATACTTTTAGTTCAATTATACACAATTGTGTAAATCACTACATAAAAGAGCCAACTTGTTATACATGTTACCGAGAAAGTTTACTAGATTAATTAGTGCTTTTAAGGAATTTTTATGTGTTTGAAAATGTTAGGAAATGACAATATATAACCCCACAGTGTTCCCTAAATGAGCAAAATTCAAACAAATCATTGAATAGATTTTAAGGAAAGTATATAGGAAAATGGAGATGCTTGAAAAAGAATATGAAGCTCCCTTTCATTATGATACTCCTACCAAAGCTTTGTTTTCTTGTAATATGTTCCCTTCTATGAGTACAAAATTAAATGTCTTTGCCACATTTTGGCCAAGGAATGTTAACTCTATAGAGAAGATGATCATGTACCATAGCCTTGCATGTATCAGTCATGGGTCCAGCATTCATCTGTAAGCTTCTATCCCTATCTATATGTCCCTCATCAGTCACACCATACCTAATTGCAACTTGTAGGCCGGAGCACTTAGCCACCTTCAATGAAACTTTAAGTCGGTGACTAAATTATTTGTGTGTTAGTATGGGATACGGTCAGTCGTATTGTCCGATACATTATGTATTGTCTGGTTGGTTTTGATACTATCGATATATACTTTTAAGATCGATATTGTCTGAGTCTGTTACATTGTTACCGCGACCGCGACGACAAACCATGGTACGGGGTGATAGGTGTGACCAATTATATAATGCGGGTAATTGGGTTCTTATGTTCCAGAGTATGCTTGATCCCATCCGACGTCGCACATTGCTCGTGTGCAGTGATGGTGATTTGCCGAAGTGTTGTCTCTAATTAGTATGAGATTTTTTGGGAGAAAGTCCAATATCAAAACCGTGCGAATAGGTTTCTAAGCAGACAATATCATATCACGTGTTAAAGTGGACTGTTATAGATAGTATTAGAGCCAAAGTCGAGCCAAAAAGTATGTGCGAGTGCACAAGTTTGTGGGTTACTCAACAAGGACGTTGAGTACTCGTAGAAGTGATTGCGACGTTTTACATAGTACGATTATAATTATTTTAATGGAAGATATGATCTTTCCACTTTATTCAAAGAAAAGAAAAATTAAAGTATATATTTTAGCTTAAAGTGATTGAGCATTCTAGATGTGATATTGTGCTTGAGCTTCAAAACAAATAAATACTACAAATAAAAATAAATTCTCAAACAAGCTTCACATACACGAGTGTGAGACAAAAGGAGCATCACATAAAGCCATGGTAGAAAAAAATGGTTAACTTTTTTAAAATTTCCATGAGAAAAAAGAATGGTGGGGTACTAAAGCTAGAATTGTACAATGATGACATACTTTTTCTTCAACCATTATTCAAAGTGTTACAGTGACAACTCATATATCGAGGTAGGCTTACCTAAATTTACTATTAGACAAAGCAAATCATATGAAATCTACTCTCAGTTCAACAGTCATTTCCTCTGCTGGCATTGCAAACTTGCACCAAGAAAGGGGTACCTCTAAATTGAGTCTTGTAGTTCTTGTGTTGGGGTTATAGTTGGTTTGTTGCTTCATAAAACTATAGCATTGGGATGATATGAAGTTACTGTTGTAATTTTTCCTTTAGTGTAGGGTATAGAATTCTAAAGGGAAATAGAATAATTTTCTCTTTAGTTTCTCTCTTGGTTAGATAAAATTTGGATAAATGGGTGTACAATGTAACTGATTCTTATTTCACATTGGATCCGGTTGAAGAGGGTCTTCGGTATAAATTAATTGACGGTTAAGTCTTACCTAATCGCTTAATCTTTTGGTCAGGTCGCTTAGCACCCAATTTGTGACAAACGATATCAAAACAGGTTCAATTAATAATCTGATGTCACGTCAAACATCCACGTGGAGGTAATAAAAAGTTACTATTGTAAATTAAAAGAAAAGTGTAGGGTATAGGTTTTAAGGGAAAAAACAGAATAATTTTCTCCTTAGTTTGTCTTTTGGTTAGCTAAAGGGGTCTGGACAAATGGGTGCATAATAAGCTGCTTGGAGAAAAAGAAAAAAGAAGAGGGTCTTGAATTTTAGGACAATGTAGAATCTTTTTACCATTCCTTAGTTTTTTGGATTTTCATGAAGAGAATAAAGTAAATTGGAGTTAATTAAAACTTAAAGTACTTGCTTACTTTTTTTCTTTTTTTTTGATAACCGGGTCCGAGTCAGCTTACTCGTACCTCGATTAATCCACGGGACTCGTGTAAGGCGACCCCCACATGAATCGAGTAAGACTCAAACTAAATCCGCGGTCGTGGCCCTAGCGAATTGTTTGCACCTAGTAGAAATCAAACATAAGATCTCATGTTTTTTGAGTTCACGCTATTGGTATCCTACAAGAAATAGTGCTTGTGGCAAATGTCATTAAAAAAGATAAAAGCTGGGATTATAATATTTATTGACAATTTTGTGATGGACTATTAGCCTCAGCAGTAAAAAATAATAATTTTAGGCTATAGTGACACTAGACAAAATTGTTATACTTTAAATCTTCCAAATAAAAAAATCAAATTTTGTGTCATAATAATAATGAACAATGTTAATACATCACTAAATTTTTATCACTATAAACATTGCCCTGCATTTTCTTCAATGACTTATCAAAATGTAAAAATCAAAATTTGTTTGGATTTATACCTCAGTGTCCTGCATTCTCTTTTAATACTAGTATCATAATAATTGTACTCCTTTTTCATTGTACGATTCACTCGAAAATTTATTTCATTTGTGAGTTTTTAATTGAATGGACCAGATATATATTAAATCATGGACCCGTATCCTCTTCATTGCAATTCGTTAGGAGTTTCATCAGTGACCGACCTAGAACTCTACACCAGTAGGGGTGTATTTAAAAAAAAATTAATTATAGTGGAGGTAAATAAGAGAGAATATTAACTTTTAGGGTGCATAACATAATCCTGAAAAAAAAAATTCAATGGAGGCATAAACATAAATATAATAAATTTTAAGCTATAAATAATAAAAATAAATAAATCCGTGCCTGATGGCAATGAGGCTTTTTGGGTCAATTTTCTCGATTTTCATAATAAAAATCGTGAATTTTTTTATCTTCCATAACCGCACCAAAACCGTTTTAAAATTTTATCCTTATCCCCATAACTAGGCAAGGTCCAGCTTATGCCAAGTGAGGTCATCCGCCCCAAGTGAAAAAAATTTATTTTTGTAAATTTTGCCTATAAAATTTTAAAATTACAAAGGAACCCCATTTAAATTACTAAATGCCCCCCACCTTCCCCTTTTGCCCCCATTCACCTAAGTTTCTAGATCCGTCACTGCCCATAACCACCCCAAAACATCCCAAACCGCACCATTAAACTTTTCTTTTCCCTAAAGGCAAGCAAAAAATAAATATAACATTGCAATCTATATAGGAAACAACATTTATCCAATTGATTTAATTGCAATAATTTCTAACACAAAAATATATTTAATAGTTTAAAATCAATAAATATTTCAAATTTAGATGAACAAACTTTAATAGAAGTCTTCAATTTTAACAACATAAGTCAAACCACATAAATTACTTGTCCACAATAAACTCATAAAATATTAATCAAATACAACTCTATGATAAGTGTATAATTCATACACGATTAACCTCCAAAAATATATTTTTTAGTCATTTATTTTAAATTATTTTAATTAATATTTGTATTTTTATATTTTTATAGGTTATTGGTGATTTCTGGTACAAATGGGTTAAATCCATCTAAATAAACCCAAAATCTGTTTAGACCACGTCTTAGTATTTGGGCCATATATTTCAGCCCGTTGTTCGGATTTGTGTGAGCTCAGTGTTTCTAGAAAGCTTATTCAATTTAAAGAATATTGGTATTTCACATAGAAACCCTAATTCTGAAGTTTAGAGGGCGAAAAAGACATTTTAAATCTGACATACTATTTTGTGCAAAAATCAGCATCAGCTTGGTAATATAATCACAGATTTTGAAGGAACGATCAGAATGGAATGAAATCAAGGGCTGTGGGAAGAGGACTTGATTAACAAGAAAAGAGTATCTCACCAATATCTTCCAAATTTACTCTCCAAATTGGTCAAAAGTGGGCTGCAAGATATCATCAATTAGGAAAAGAAATATGGAAATATTGTATTATCTTATTTACTTTCCTAGATGAAACCTTGAGGACCCCTATAAATAGGGCATATATGGATGCACAAATGATCATCAAGAGCCAAGGAAAAGAAGAGAAGACTGGTGCAATCCACAGAGAAATCAAAGGCGTTCTTCCATCTTCAATTTCAGTTTGGTTGTTTTTTTTTTTTCTTCATGTGTAACTAATTCTCTCGGCCAGGGCTGAGAGGAAACCCTTTTCATTTACAATTCTATTATTTCAATTGAAATAAGTAGTTGAATCTTTCATTTAAATTCTTCTTCTTATTATTTTAATGTTTTCCTATACTTTCAATTTTATGTGTTTTAACCAAGACTTTAATTGAATTTATTGGAACTTTAGCATATAGGTTATTTGTGTCTGACCATGAACATGTAATCTTATTTGGCGATTTAAGAAGAAGAAAGTAAATCATAATTATTTATGCCTGACCATGGATAGTTAGTTGTGATTTATGTTATTCTTTCAATTATTTGTTTATTATTCATGATCAAGATAATAAATATTTAATTGAACCTATGCCCTAACCCGGATAGGCCATCCATATGTTTGATTATAATTATTTTTTATTGGATGTGTGAAGATTATTTGGCTATTTAATAACTTCAATTGAAAATTGGAATTGTATTGATTAGTGGTGGAATCAAAGCCTTGGTATTTTCTTTATCATTGTTCTTTCATCTCTTTTACAATTATTCTTTTATCAAAATCATCAATATTTGGTTGAATTAGTTAGATAGTAATTTTTAGATTTAATTTGTCTAATCAATCCTCGTGGGAATGACCTCGCAATACTTGTACTCTTTACTACTATGATTCGTATACTTGCGAGTAAAATTTGATTTGGGTTAATTTATCTTTTGGGTTACTCTAAATTTCACAACACTCTACTCATAAAATATTAATCAAATACAACTCAATAACTAAAACTACAAGTCTACACCATAATTTTTTATGTAAAAAATTATAAAAAATTACATTATTATTATGCAGTTTGTTGCGGGGCAGTTCCCCAATGGGAAAACCCTTCAAACTGTCCCCCACCCCATAACCGTCAATCTTTTTCTTTTGTACTCCCATAACCAGCCCATTTATAAATGGGGTGGTTAAAAACAGTTAAAAATAGGACAGTTTGGGGTTGTTCCTCGGCGGGGCAGATTTTTTTACCATCCCTAATTTCACATCATTTATTATAAATTTCCAACTATTTTTCTTGATACAGTTTTACCCGTTTAATTTCCCCATCTTTATGGTTTTAATAAAATACATTGACCGCTCTTGAGGGTTCAATTATTTACAATGGCTATATTTGTCATTTATTACTCGAGATATTCTTGGGGCATGACGCTTGATTTCAATGATCCACTCCCGCTATCTTTCAAGTGAATTCGCAAGTAAATTTTTGCTTAACAACTTGAATATTTTTCAATTATATGACAAAAAGGACGTATCATATTGACAAAAGTACTCTTTGATCAAGATATTTGAAGTGAATTTGGATATTATTACAAAGGAATAAGGGTACTCACTTTAATAAACTCCAATTATAATTATCATATGTAATTGAATCAAGCCTCAGGAGACCCGTGTGTTTTTAACCATATGGTTTTCAATACCATAAAATTTCACTAGCTCTCTGTGCATCATTTTTTTTTAGGTAAATTCTATGTATCATTTACTAAAACAATAATTTATTATTGTCTTATTTGATGTACAATTATTTTTGTATGCCCTGTTATGAATCTGCATCACTGAGATTGATTAGGATGGTAATTTCCTTCGATCAACATATTTTCGTCCCACACTTCTTTTAATATAGGATGGACTAGTATCTCCGTAAATGTAGTTCACTATTAAAAAAAAAAGTGTTTATAAGACACTTTAAATACTTGGTGACTATAACGGAAAAGTTAATCAGTAGGCTGCAAATCAACTGAGCCGGTTCCAACTTTGAGATGTTCAAGATCGGTTCATTTACTTAACGAGTCCAGAAAATGTGCTCAGGCTCGGCTCATTTACTAAACGAACGAGCTCTAGCCGAGCGCTAGATTTAACGAGTCGGGGCCAAAATTGCTCATGAACGACTCAATTCAGTTACAACATATATTACTTTTACCAATAATCGTTTAGATGGAGTTGTTGCAAATCTATTTCTAACATATTTTCATTTTTCAAATACCATATTTCTTGGTTCTTGTTTTATTTATTTATTTATTATTTCCTAGTACAAACTCTTCAGAAATTATTCTTATGTAATGACTACATTAGTCTTATAATGTTCCACAACACTTTTCACATTTTTTTAAATTTGAACACCTTCTTTTGTCGAATATAAGATAATTTTACTATTTAGCTTAAACGAGCTTATTCACGAGATTGGTGAGCCGAACTCTGCAATGTTCAACATCGACTCATTTACTAAACAAGCCTAAGAATTGTGCTCAGGCTCGACTCATTTACTAAACAAACGAGTTCGAGCCGAGCTCTTAATGAACCGAGCCCGACGCTGCTCACAAACGGCTCGATTCATTTACAACCTTATCTATAAGATTTAAAATGTACTCCCTCTATTCCAAATTAATTGTCCAAATTGAACTTTTTGACTTTTTAAGAGACTATTTTTCTTATTGTAGTAATATTAGTGAAATTTTCATTTTCACCCTTGTGAAATGAAGAAAAGACAAAAGTTAGTGGGATCCAAAACACGTTTAAAGTTAATGGAAGAAGGATAGTTAAGGAAAAGTGAAAAGTTAAATTGTATTATGATTCGAAACTTGACAAGTATTTTGGGACAAGTAAAGTTGTCAAATGAGAGTACTAATATAGGACAAAGTGAGTAGTAGTGATTTTTATGGTCACGGTAAGGTATGAGAAGGCCTTCCAACTTTAAGAAATTTTAATATCAGAATTTTAAATGGCAATATATAGTATTTCACTAAGTTGTCGCTAAAGTTTATAACAATAATTTTTATCCATTTACCATCACTAAAATCCTTATGTGTTGTATTATTGGTGTGTATATATATATATATATACATACATACTAGGGAAAAGATCACGTGCGTTCGCACGTGGGTAATTAATTTTGTTAAATTTTACAATATTTATTTAATTAAAAAAATTACGTTGAATTTCAAGAACCTAATATATAATATAGAATTCACGATAAACACAATATAAAATTTATTAAAGAATTTCAATTTCAAATATGGAATATTTGTATTCCAGTTCACTTTAAACCAACAATATAAATTGATGAAATTTTTTATAAATAATGATACCTTGTTTGTATCAAAACCATGTGTAAATCATGATCAAATATTAAACTACATATATATATATATATATATATATATATAAACATTATAATTTCAAGAACTATATTATTCAATTAAACAAATATATTTTTAAAAAATAAAATGCAAGGGGAAACAAAATAATTAAAGAAGAACAAACCTAAAAATTATTGAGGTTTCACAAATCAGACATTTGGATCCAACCCGTTATTTATTCTCTCTAATTTCTTCCCTTGGGTCTCCTCTCTCCTATTTATAGAGAAATTTGTGTTTTCAAAAAAGTTACAACCCTTTCTAAATAAGAAAAATAAGTCTTATCAGAAACGGGTTGTAACTTTTCTGATGTGGCTCTTTTCAGAAAGGTTACCACCCTTTGTACTTTTGTCCTAATGAGAAAGAAGTCTTTTTTGAAAGGGGTTGTAACATTTATGAATGTGACATATTTTTAGAAAGTTACAACCCTTGCACTTCATATTTTTTTAATTAAATATTTAAAATAGGAAAAACATTTATAGAAAAATACGTGTTTTCACAAAGGCATTTTTTCAGAAACGTTACACTCCTTTGTATATTTGTCATAATTCTTTAATTAAATATTTTAAGTATTTAAAGTAGAGAAAAATGTTTGGAAATAATAAAAATCATTCGTACTTTTATAAGTTGTATAAATATAATCTTAAAAATAAAAGCCCGCATTGAAGTAGTCGTGAAACATATGATTTTATGCTTATGATTAGTTTCGAGTAATTTTTTTATATTTGTCCAAAATATCCTTGTAGTAGTACTCTTAAGGATGTTGCATTATTTAATTTTAATCTTAGTGTGTTTATGGTGTTAAAACAACCTTTTTATATTGCAGCCTGTAATTTTGTTTCAGGCTCGTATTAGATGGTTTAACCATTATAATTCTATGTTTTATGGTTGTGTCATGTGATTTTAGTAGATTTTATTCCGATAAATTTTGTTTGCCCTATTAAAATAAAGGTGTTTTTTTTCCCATTAAAAATTCGTAGCAAAATAAGAAAAGAGTTGATATGTATTATTGTTTAGGTAAATTACACTTTTACCTTTTAAGATATGATTTATTATAGGTCACCTCTTATTTTTTGGATAATTATAGTTTCACCCCCTCAAATTTGAAAGTTGTAACAAATACTATTCTGGGATGAAATTATGATGTGATCAAACCCGATTAATACTAGGTGAAATGTTTAAAATACCTCCAAATTTATTGTTATGAATATTTTTGTTCTAATCTAATATACTATTGCTTCATTTTGCCTTAATTTGAATATACTAATTGAATAATTATGGACAAATCAAACAAAAAACCTAATTTTTTACATTATAACTGAGAAATATTCAGAGGTATATATGTCATTTCACTTTTTTAATCATTAGAATTGGGTTTGATCACTTTGATGACCTAGAGCTGTAATAAATTATATCTCAAGGAGTGAAAGTGTAGTTTACCCTATTGTTTAATGATAATTGAATGGTGAGTTTTTGACCGTGGTCCACCGAGTTGAAAAGTCAAGGATGGCAAGTGAGACTGTCTTCTACAGTATTACACCCTAGTCGTCGTGTGTGTATATATATATATTATTTTGACTAGACAGTGGGAGTGGACAGAATGAAATAAATGGTGGGGCCTAGGTCGTCTATCATGATCAACCTTATGCTACGTCTTAAAGACGACTCTCGTCTGCATGGTAGCTTTTTAGCAATAATTGCTATCATCATTACACTCTTCATTCTTATTTTTCTAATTTTTTATTTTCGGGACTTTTTTTATTTTTGTTGAGAGAAAATTAGAAGAGTTGACGGAGGAAGTTTGAGCTATATATTTGAAAATTATTTTTAATAATTTTGAGGGTAAATAATATTTTTTGAAAATAATAAAAATGAGTTATCTGAAAATAGTTATGTTTGTAATTGAATTTTTAAAAAATTGAACCAAACTAATTTTTTTTATAATTTTTAATTTTCAGAATATATAAAATTATTATAAAAAATACAAACCAAGCTGACCGTGACTCTCTCTAAGTGACTTTTTAACTTCAGTGACATGAACAACATCAGCAATCAACATTAACAAGTTTTGGTTAGGTAAAAATCAAAAGTAAGAGCACAAGAAATTACTTAACTTTCTGTATTATATTATATAATACGTATGTTTTATGATTAATTTTTTATAATTATTTTTAATTTGATTTTTCTCGTTTTCTTTAATTAGGAAACTATAATGAGAATCGTTGAAATCGTAAAATTGTTATAATCTAATCAAATAATAAATCCTATACGGTTCTCAAGGACAGAGTTATACTTTACCCATGGTCCCTAAAAAAACTTTCAAATTTTTTTTAGTAGTCCACAAATATATATATTTTATAAATAAGTTTAGAAAAAAATTGCATATAACCCGTAATAATTTTTCCTGGCTTTGCCTATCATGGTTCTTTTATGATTTGAGCTCAGGTTAAAAAATTAGAACCGTCCCTTTAGAAAAGTACTGAATCGAACCAAATCATAAATTATATATATATTTGTATATTAATAATTATTAGCGAATAATAACATATTATTTTGGTACTGAAAGAATTATAAACTAGTGTACAACAAAATATATATAGAGAGACTTCTATAAATAAGATTATTGTTAAATACATTTTACTTTTAAAACAATTATTTATTTATTTTTTAATTCAAAAATATATATATTTATTTTTTTAAATGTAATCATGTTTATTTTTTTTGAATTTTTTAACATATTTTACTTATTTGTTGAGAAGTTATTATTACTTGTGTATTACATAATTTTGTATTAGTTTTAAAAAATTATGTCCACATGGTTAATAGTGAAATTGATTACTGTTTTTTTTCCTTTCGAAATATGTGAAAAGAAAAAAAACAATAATAAAAACTTACTATTCAGAATCGATCAAACTGAATTTGTTCTTTCACTATTAAGTTTGATTTTAATCCTAACGATTCTGACTCAAATTTCAATTTTCTTTAAATATATGCGGGTTTGATTTAGTTCAGAATGTGCAATTTTATTAACAATTAAGGCGACCTAGATCAATAGAAGTTTTATAATTAAAAAAAACATAATTTGACACTAATCACATATATAATTCTACTAGGAGCAGGGCCATATATCAAATTAATAAAATTAAATTCATATTTAGCAACCGAAAATAAAGTGAAAAAATTATATAGAAGATAATCCCCTAACTTTTTCAAATGTATGGAAATAACACAATGCTATTTTGCACCTTTTAAAAAGCCTATTAGGCACTTCTACTATTTTAAGCTACTCTAATCACAGTACAATCATATTAATTACTACTACCCGACCATGAACCACCAATCACGTGACACCATTTCTGTGAACTTCGAGAAAATTAAATTACGTATACGACCTGGTAACAGTACATACATATAAATATATACACATATACGTATAGAGAGAAAAATGCCGTACTGTGGTGGTGCAGCGACATCAGGCTAGTCAGCAGTAGGTGCAGCAGTCCAAGAATGTCAAATTATTTAAGAATGATTACACTATCATTCATTCTCGGTCCACGTTTCCTGACACGTGTCTCAATCTCCACGATTTCCCACGTCTGTGGACCGTCGGATCTGATATGGGGTCATTTGTCAGTAGTTGTCTAAGGCTCTGTTTGGATGGAAAGCGACGAGAGAGAGAGAGAGGGGTGACGCTATTTTTGACGCCTTGGTTTCACACAAAGCTCTCTTTTCATAAAATTAAAACACATTGGCAGCACAGAGGGGTATTGCGTAGCTCGAGAACTTTGCATGAAAAAAGGTCTTTTTCAGTGGACCCCAATGGTACCTATAAAGAACCTTAGGAAAATTTTCCGATCTTTGATGGGAAATGACTTTTTTACCCTTAGAATTATATATATCATCATTTTGCCCATGAGTTCATGACCAAGACCATGAATTGTTTTTTATTTTTTTTCAGTTTATCAAATAATTTGCAAAGAAATACAGAATTATTGTTATTAATTTTAGTTGGTGACAAATAACCATTGATTTTTCAAAAGTTCCTTGGCCTTTTTAAAGTAAAAAACTGTTTTAAATGGTATTGGACAAATTTTTTAGAAGAACTTTTCCTAATTTTGATGAGCGTTTTAAAGAATTTAAGGGGTACCAGTTTCTTAAACTGATTTCTTCTTCTCTTTTTCTTTTGTGTAAAAATAGAAGTAAAAGTTCTGTCAAACAAAACCTTATATACGAGCAAATCAAACATTCTTTACTAATATTCGAATTTACTATATGTCTAAAGAGACTTCTATGAAATGAATTTCACTAAATGAATATTTTAAAAATTCATGATTATATACCCACATCATTTAACTAATAAGGTTATATAATTGTGACATTGTGTTATGAGTGATTACCTTCAGGTGATGTTTTATAATATTTCATAAATTGATAACAAAAATGTAATTAGAATTATATATCTCTTAATTAAAACAAGATGAAATGTTGGGTTTTCAATTTACAATTAGTACCACTAAAATTCTGATTAAAGAATTTAAAACATTAAAGCCTAAGTTTTAGTTTTCACCTTCATCAAACTACACCTTAACATGGTTTCATAAGTAAATCAGGTGATATGACAACCCATGTAATGTCTTTGTATATTTCAAAATGCCTAATGTTAATTAGAACGATTGGGAAGGTTTTTAATAAGAGACATGACATGCATGCATGTCAATCATAACCAAAAATATTTAAAAATTGACTTATCATATATATGTATATATGTAATTGATAAGCAAGCCATAGAATAAGACACCTCTAGATATAAAATTGGTAGTAGTGGATCTGAAAATATGGTTCATGTGACAGATACTACACCAGTACTGCTTTTATGACCATCCATGGAAGTAACTAGACAAGGGACCTCACATCATTTGATGCATTATAAAATAATTGTTTATATAAAAATTATATATATATATATATATATTCTGAATCTAAAAGATAAAGTTTGTTTTCTTAGGTATAATGTCATTTATATATATCATTATCTTTTCTGTAAGAATGAATTTGATATACAGAATGTGAATCTATATATATAATGGTCCATAGGAAAAGACATTACGAATTTCGATCCACGAAGTAGGTGACAAAATAAATAATGTATGTTGACATAATACATTAATACTTGAAATTATTAAACTGCATAAAGTCATATTTTCATACTTGTTAATCTCACCTGGGGCATTCAATTATGCTCATGTTTTCTATTTTTTCCATTTCCTACAATTATGCTAAAAATTTAGTTTTGAACCCTTATGGCATGTTTGGTACGCATGAATGGAATGGAATGGAATGACCATTTAAGTAGGAATGGAATGAGAAAGAGAATGGAATGGAATGGAATGACCATTCTCTTGTTTGGTTTGACATATGTAAAGATGTTGGAATGGAATACTTATTATCATTCTCTTGTTTGGTTAGACCATTATTAAACTTGGAATGAAATATTTTTTCTCAAAAATACCCTTTATGATATTTATTTATTAGTAATCAGTAGGAAAGAGATGGAGTCATTTTCCAATTAAACTTCAAAAAGAAATGGCTACATAACTCAACTAATTAGTCTCCAAACCCAACTCACCAACCTCCCTTTCTCACCTACATGACATAAGAGCACAAAAATGAACGTGTGACCAAAATCCATAATCAAATTGCAATAATATCCAAAACTAATCCCAAAATTTCAAGCAAGTACCAAATTAACCAAAAGAAAGAAATTACAAAAGATGTAGTAGCGAAAAATAAAAATTACATACCAATAATCCAAAAATAATCCTACTAATTTCTTGGCCAAACACCACCAAAAAGTTCCAAGTGTGTAAAATTTTCACGAAATGATTGTCTTGACCAATTCTTTCTTCTCATCCTCATCGAGTGTGAAAAATATTTGAATTAAATCACGATCACGACCAATTTGAATCAAAGCTTTTGATCTCTCAGTTATGTTGAAACCCGACAACTTTCTCAATTCTTCATTCAGTCTGATTTTTAAATCAGTAACTGCAGCATCTTCAATAGCTTAACTAAGGCGTTCAGAACTTAATTTTATATCAGAGGCAATCATACTTGAAGATTGTTTCACCACTTCACACAATGATTCGGCGATACTTTGATATTTCCTCTTCTTTCTTTTGTTTTTGGATATCACTTCAACAGTTGTGGGAGATTGAATGAATGACATTGATGCATCAATATCATCTAAACCCTCTCCCACATCATCACTATCATTAATCTTTTCCTTATCCAAATTTTCTGCATCCATGTTTTCTACAACATCGGCAGCTGTTTCAGCATCATTCCCTGTAGCGCGATCCTTTCCAAATACAGTGCATAAATCCTTATAATATGGAAAAGGCTTGTCCTTAAATTTTGCAGCATTCTTGTGGCTCTATAATAATATAAAAAAAGGGACAATTACTGCAATATCATACATGTACAAATACTAGAATAAAAGAGAAATAAAAATATGAAGGCTTAGCAAATACCTGCAAGTAAGCATCCCAAACAGATTTTTCAGCAACTACGCAATGTCTTATGTTATCATAACCAAACCCACTAGTGTTGGGGCCGTGTAGCATATCATGCAAGACATCAAAATGGGTTTTAAGTGTTTTCATTCTTGATTTGATATGTGGATCTGCTTTTATATATGAATTTGGCAAAGTACATGCAAGTATTTTTTCCACTGCAACAAGATGTCCTGGTTTGAAGCCACGATCGGCATTATAGAGGCCCGTGTTGTGTAAGTCCATAAGAGCCTGAACAAGTTTCATATCTTCTTCATCTGTCCACATTCGTTTATTCTTACCCGCTCCTCGTATTTGATCTTGTGTAAACTCCATTCTAACAACGAAAATTAAACACAACTAATAAATACACGCCTCACATATAATTTGGAAAGAAAAGAGACATGATAATTAAAAAATGACACAAAACAAATAATGACTAAATATCATAAAAAGAACCCTCAAAAATGGTATTTCAATCTGTTGTTTACTTGTCATTCATTCCATTACATAAATTAAAAAATAACATAAATTGACATGACGAAGAATATATATTTTTTTATCTAGTGGCCATCCATTCATTAAACATGTTGTTTGCTAAAGTCTCTCTCCATGTACTCCATTCATTTGATGTTTCTAGTGTTGTAATTGAATCTCCTTGTACTTCATTGAGATCCCTTTCTCCCAGTCTTTCCTCTAATGGATCTATAGACATCTCTTGTCTTATAAGATTATGCAATAGACAACAAGCCAAAATGATCCGAGTTTGAATTTTAATCGGATAAAAAGAAGGACTCCTCAGAATTGCCCAACGCATCTTAAGTAATCCAAAGCATCTTTCTATGACATTTCTTGCTGAAGAATGCTTCATGTTAAAAAATTCACGAGGAGTATTAGGTTGGTGTCCATCCCTCCAATCATTTAGATGATATCTTTGTCCTCTAAATGGTGCAAGAAATCCTTCACAATTTGTGTACCCAGCATCAACAAGATAGTAAAAACCTATATTTATAATATAGAATGTGTTAATAAATAATTCTGATTAAATTTTAATTAAGTGGTAACTATTTTTTAAAAAAGAAATGGGGTCTAACCTTGAGGAACTTTAAACCCATTTCTCCTTTCCATTGCTTCTCGAAGAACCCTACTATCAGCAGCGGACCCTTCCCAACCAGGTAATACGTAAATAAATTGCATGTCTTGTGAACATACTCCTAACATATTTGTAGCGATTTCACCTTTGCGTGTTCTATACCTAGACTTATCTTCCATAGGTACCCTTACCTTGATGTGTGTTCCATCTAGAGCTCCAAGACAATTCTAAAATGGATAAAAATAAGGTGTCATTATAGTTACTAAGAAATAATAAACATATTATTTTTAAAAATAAATTATTTAGTGTACCTTAAACCATTTCCACCTCCCATCAGTTGAGTTTTCAGTAATTGGCTCTGGTTTCTTTAGTAAGACTCCTTCAAGACGCATGAGAGCTTTTAACACCTCTTTGAAGTGTCTACTAACAGTTTCTCCTGACCGCTCAAATCGAAATTTAATAACGCGATTCTTGACATGATGCGCGAGAACATGCAGGAACATTGCTACTTGTTCATCTATCATCATATTCTTGTTATTCTTTAACCCACCTAAACTTTTGAGCATTGAGCATAATTTGGTAAATGTTTGCCTATTCATCCTAAGTTGTTCCACACAACTCACATCACTTGCGTAAACTAGCCGGTATAGAGTTTTTCTATTTTCATAGAAGTTCATAACATATTTTGAGTTTAAAGAACTTCTTCGATTATAAAACTCTACTAAGCAGGAAATCAATTGAAACCACCACTTCACGACATACATTGTATTTGATGTAAAAGAATTAACTACTGCTAATTTTTTTTCCCTTATCCTCTTCCTTTCCAGAGAACTTAGATGAGCCATATCTGGTAAAAAATTGAATAAAAAGATACAAATCAATAAAAAATATAATTACATAATATTGTGTACTACTTGATGTAAACCTTACAATAACAATCAAACTATCAAATACTAATTAATACTTTATTCTAAGCTAGTCAAGTTGAAAACCTGGGATTAGAATTTGATAGTTTGATTGTGATTATAAGGTTTACATAAAGTAGTACACTTGTGAATTAATGATTTTTTTTACTACATCAGTCGTCATTGGGAAAATCCTACTCACCAGGATCATCCAAAACCCAAAAGAATATGTTTCTCTTTATTCTAATTTACAACTTGTATTAGGTCAAAAATAAAAAATAAATGAAAATAAACACTAGGGAGACTCGGTAATAATACTAAACTAGAATCTAGTGAACTGATGCAACAAACTTTCTGGAAAAGGAGAAAAAATTAGTGATACGATAAACACGCTTATATATACATATTCTCTATACACATTTTCTCTCTCTGCCTTATTATGGATTCAATTTTCTAAACAATCTTGTCACCTCTAGGAGCTCAGAAACTTTGACTGAGGGAATCCATATTGGGTAGAATGCTTTCTAGCTAAGCTGACTATAGATGATATACACCTCTTTTTATTTTTTTATGTTTTTCAGGGATTGATACTGTAGGTTCCTTAATTTAGGAAGTGAGAATCCATATTGGGTAGAATGCTTTCTAGCTAATCTGACTATAGATGATATACACCTCTTTTTATTTTTTATGTTTTTCAGGGATTGATACTGTCGGTTCCTTAATTTAGGAAGAGGTGCCAATACTGCATTGTAACTCCATATGCTGGTCTAAAATTTGGTTTTCTGCTCAAGCAAAAGGTGATTGGTAGTTCTTGTCGTTGCATGGATATGAGTGTCGGGATGCTTCAAGAATTCTGTTTCACAACGAGAACAAGGTCCTCATAGACTTGATGCCTACTATGACAACGAAAAGGGTCTGTACTCGCAAGACGAATAGGATGGTGGACTAATGTACTTTACCAATCAAGTGGGTGAGGATTCTTTCTTGCCTATAAGAGCAGACAGGCAGGCGAGGAAGATTTCTGTGCAGATTTGGACTGATCCATTGTGAAGTAAAAGAGTAGACCGTTCCCAGTCTTTCCACCAAAGTATGGATTCAATTTTCTAAACAATCTTGTCACCAAAGTATGGAAAAAATTCTATATTCATGTTTTGAATAATAAATTTTTAAGAATATAACTTTGACAAAAATACAATTATACAAATTTGGCAACCATTATCAATCTTCCAAGCAGAAAATAATCTAAAAACAGTATTCATGTGCATGATGCAAATAAAAAATCAATACTATCAATTAGAAAAGTGATGCAATTATATAATTGGGGATGTTACGAACTTTGAACAACTACGACAAGGTTTATAAGAAAGGGAAGAGGAGGAGAGACAGACAGAGCACTCACTTTTCCACTAGCGCGCCACGACGGTGGTGGGGGAGGTTGATGATGGCAGGGACGGTGGTCGGTGAGGGAGTGTTGAGGGTTTATACGGTTGTGGGTTGTGGAGACTTGGTATCATTAGGGCAAGGGGTATTTTGGAGTTTTTGAAAAAAAATTAATTTTACTTGGGAATGGAATGGGCATTCCATAGGGTAGAGAGTAGAATGCCTAGGAATGCTTTTTGATGGAATGGTCATTCCCAGAGAATGACTTAAATGATCATTCTCATCTTAAATTTGTGTACCAAACATGAGAATGGATCTAAACTAATGGAATGAGCATTCCATTCCATTCCATTCCTGCGTACCAAACATGCACTTAGGTATTATTTAATAAAAGTGAAAAACAAGCATTGAATATTTCAAATATTGAATTTTAATTAAGCCCTGAAAAAAAATATATGTGTGGTAAATTTGGGAGATTAGATATTATCAATATATGATTGCACTTGCACATCATTGCTAGATTCAAATTTTATTGAAAAATGTGGGATACACCAACTATGTATCTACAATTTAAGTTAAATCTTCTCTTCTTGCTCAAAATTTGTGGGAATAAACTTGGCAAGAGAACACTACTGAGTATTTCTATTTCTTTATAAATGTTCTATTAATAGTATATAAATATACATATATATATATAGGGAGAGAGAATTCTATGTTTTAAAAAACAAGAAGTAATAAACAAGTAAGAAACAAACAATAAAAGAGGTACTAAATATAGATAAGACAACAATTAGAGGAAACAACAAAAACCTACAACTACAACAGCTACGGCCATGTCTTACAGACGCAATATAATGCGTGATTCTCGCGGGAGCCAAACGGTATCATTCTCTATTTTAGAGAGAGAGAAACAAATATATACATGTATATATATATATATATAAGTAGAGAGAGAAAGGAAGAAAGAATATTTAAAACAAAGAATAACAAAGAGCATGTATGTAATAAAATATGCTCTCCAATCTCAAATACCTTCACTTCATGCACGTGTAGTCCTCAGAAACGACGTGTCAATACAGTCAAAACAACACATATATATATAGGTATCCGTATAGAGAGAGAATAAAAATGTATATGATCGAGCAAATGATTTTGTAATCCATTGCTTTATGATTGACACCTCGCTGACTCTGCCCGGGGTAGAACAGAGACTGAGACTGAGACTGTGACCTCACTGTCATCCATTTGCAGCCTTGTGTTATTTCACATCTACGGGCAGTCCGGGCAGCTCTGTGCCACTCTGATTGCGACCATACTGCCCCTCCCTCTTCTTAAGGGCAAACTTCTATTTTTCCTTTTTCTGTTGGAATGAAAGCCTTACACATAAGGCCTTTTTTTAGGGCACAGTCCAGTCTCTGTCACTCCCGCACATTTACATATATATATATATATATATATATATATATAAATTTGAAAGTTTAAGAAAGATGCATTTGAAATTTATTCGAATATCAAGTGAAGATACAAATTTAATCGATTGTTTCAGAGTTACTAATTGTATCAAAAAAAAAAAAAATGTACCAAGACTTATAATTTGACTAAGTAGTTGATTTTTTCCTCACTATTGGTGGGATGTGAATGTAATTTACTTATTATATATATGATTATCAAAGAGGTTAAGAATAAACCATACGCAGGTAAGGCTGAACAAAGAATCGAAAAAATAGAAGAACCGGCCAAACTAAACCGGAACCGATAGCTTGGTTCGGTTCTAAAGTGGTTCGATTCAATTCCGGTTCTTAATCATGTAGAACCGATTCGAACGAAACGAAACTGATATTTTTTTTTATATATATATATATTTATTTGTATAATAGTTTTACTTATATATAATTTAAAAATTATAACTTCTAGGTTAATAGTTATAAGATTATATATTTTATAATATCATATATGTATATCAGTAAGTGAGACTCAGAGAAGGCGAAATTTTAATGCTATTGAATTACAGTTTTTGCATAATTTTTACAGTTTGCTTTTGCATAATTTTACTATTGTTGTCTTGCCTGTGCAGATATCCCATGGGCTCTTTGAACTAATCAACTTAAGCCAACATCGAGTATGTGTCGATTTAGCAATTCTAACTTATTCATGGGATTCAAAAACTTACCTCCATTCTACTAGTTATGCATTTGATTTTGGATTTGTAATATTTGAAATACTCTATTAATTTAATTTACCTTTCTAATTATATTATTTTTTGATTTATGATTTTTTTTTATTTTTTTTAAAGACAATAGTAGAAATTGGAACCGAACAGAAAAAAATGATTTAGTTTGGTTCAGATTTTTTCACTAACAGTTTGGTTGCGATTCTCATTTTTAAGGAACCGAAAATAACTATTCAGTTTCGATTTCGGTCGGATCGAACCAAACCGGACCGGACCATGTGCAACCTTATATGTAGATATCACTCAATTTCAGTGTACTTCTAAGAATGTAAATATAATTTTGATTTGACATTAGAATTTTTTTTATAAAGATACAATATTAGTTGAATTCTACTATCACCAAACAATCCCTTAAATAAAATACTACTAAACCTGTCAACGGATCGGATCTAATTAAATCCAAATCCATTTTTTTAAGAAATCGGATTGTCGGATTCGGATCCTAATTGGATTATTGGATTTTATTTTCAATTCATATCCGGCTAATCGGATTTGGATCGGATTATTGACAAGTCCACTGATAAGGATGGCAAAAACCCCCGATCTGCGATCCGAATCCGATATTTCAACTCGTTTTTACTTAGTTAATTTATATCCAAATTTCTTCATTATCTGATATTTGATCCGATACTCTAATCCGATTATCTAATTAAAAAAAATACAAATATCAATAAATAAATTTAGATTTTTTTCTTGTTCTCCAAGAATCAGTAAATACAAAATTACTTATCAATACTTATAACACATGTCCATGACAAATATAAAAATAAAAAACGAAAAAAGAATTGGAACATTATTAAGTATACTACATTTACAACTCAATATATTAATAAATAGTATATAAATTTAAAGTATAAATACTAGAAACACTGAAATTATTAACACTTTTAATAATGGTATAGATGATCAATCATTATTAATAAATAATAAAAATAATTAATAACTAACATTTATATACATGTATAATACTAAATATATACACATTAAAATATCAAATATATATTGATATATATATTATATAATTTCGGATCGAATTAACATAAATTCAAATCCAATTTGTTAAGAAATCGGATTATCATATTCGAATTCTAATCGGGTTATCAGATTTTATTTTCAACCTATATCCAATTAATTATATCAAAATTCAATTCATTGACAGGTCTATACTACTATGTTATGTAGTTCATCCTTTTGATAAGTTAATAAGAGCAAGAAAGGGAGCGATTAATGGACCAACTAATCTAATTGGTGTGGACTTTTCCATTGAATGGGCTTTTGACCTTATGACATAGGCCAATAGAACCATCTGACTTGCACTTAGGGTCAATCTTTAACCTATTAAGCAAATACAGTAATTTATTTTGAGAGGTTCTACTTCTATCCATAGGCCATAGTTGTCAGAATTCAGATTCTAATTGGTAAAACTTTACGAATCTGTATGATTTTATGATTTTACCACAATTCTACTATGTTAAAATAATGGTTAAGCCCTCCATAAGAAATGCTCAAAAGCTTAATGATTTAGTCCAATATCCTAATATATGGCTTAAATTTATGAGACATTTAAAGACCCAATGTATTAGAAATTTTTGAAAATTCTAATATGATTTAGATTTTTAAATTAAATATTTATTATTTAATATATTTTTAAAAAAAATTAATACGTTTAAGTGATTCTACGATTCCGATTCTACAAACCCCAAAATGATTCTACATATACTCCCGATTCTGACAGCCTTGCTTCGACCTCGTTTTTTCTTTTTTCTGTATATTGATACTGATATATATATATATATCAGTTTATTAGATTAGTTTATAGATTTCCCAGAACATATATACTATATAGTTTCATTTGAAAAGGCTTTGGGTTGAAGTATATCCCTTTTAAGATGGGCTTCGTCGGCAATATTAAGCCCGAGTCTTAATTGGGCTCTGCCTGAGGTAAAAAAAAAATAGCTCTGGTTCATCATATAACATAATTCCCCATTTAGATGACCAATCACTAGATTCATCACTTCCAAGTTTTTACCATTTCAAATATCCTAATGTACTTATTTTAATTTTTTATGTATCACATTATATATTTTCTCAATTAATAATAAAATATTTCTTACTTGTAGACCTAACAATTATGTCACACGGGCAACTTTAGCGGCCTCGGGCCTTATAACCCTATTTATGTGCTCATTTTTTGTTGAGATTTTGTATTTAAATCCTTGAATCACGACGAATATATGGGCTTAAACCTCTAAGTAAGGCTGTTAGAATCGAGAGTTTAGTAGAATTGTTTTGGGGTCTGTAGAATCGGAATCGTAGAATCGGAATATTCTACTTACACGTATCAATTTTTTTTTATAAATATATTAATAATTAAATATTTAATTTAAAATTCTAAATCATATTAGAATTTTTAAAATTTTCTAATACATTGAGTCTTTAAATATTTTCTCATAAATTTAGCCCATATGTTGGGATATTTGACTAAATCATTAATTCTTTGGGCATTTCATATGGAGAACTTAAGCTTCCCACCATTAATTCAACGTAGAATTATAATAAAATCGTAAAATGGTGCAGAATCTTATACAATTCTATCAAAATTATAGAATCATAAGATTTTAGCAGTTAGAATCAGGATTCTGACAACTATACTTATAAGTTCGTCTTTTTAAATCATATTTAAAGTCGAACAAATGGTAGTACATAATACCACAACTATGTGATTCTTACAATGTCAAGATTAGTTCACTCTTGTTTGCCATCTAGGCAGAGTTTGCCATCTAGGCATAGATGTAGTCTTGTAGAGCTGGAGTTGAAAATTATTCCAATATATGTATATATATATATATATATATATACATATATATATATACCTTCCTCAAGAGTTTCCCCTCCCTCGCAGAGCTGTTATGTTTGCTCATCTTCCCACACCTACTAGTGTTGTTAATTTCGGAGGTTAGGAAAAAAGAATATACCTTAAAAAATAAGGAATATATATAACAGAATTAAAGGGCATCTAGTTATATACCATACACGGTAGATAGCCTAGCTATCACTCACGGTTGAAATCGTCTCAAGTGATGGCTTTTTCACCATTCAATGGTGTGGGTTCAGCTATCACTTATCGAGAGGGATTCGTATTTTTTTATAAATGAATATATATCATTGGATGAGTGTGGAACTACTCTCGCTTGTTATCAAGTACTTGAGACGATTTTTTTTCCCTATTATTAGAAGGTTCGAAGTAAAAAATTGAGTTAACAGTTTCTTTGTTACCGTCCTACATTCAACATATTTCAACTTATATAGTGTGGAGATTTACATATTTATGAGCTGAGATCCGCTAGATGCAACACAATATTGTATTTTATTTAACGGATCTTATCTTAACATTTGTTGATCGCGATCATGTCTGGTCTAAGATTCGTTCAGTGTAATATAATACTTGTGTTGTACTAGAGAGAATCTCAAGGTTGAACTCATTAAAATTAATGTGTCAACAAAAATAACTCAATACACTGTTTCAATGGTAGGCAACAATACTCACATGCAGGGCCGTCTAGAGCCTTAGGCAAATTAGGCGGCCGCCTAAGGCCCCAACCAATAACCAGGCCCCAATTTTTTAATGCTTAATTTATATATGATTTAGTCAATTATTTTCTTCTTATATAAAACTCCAACTAATACTAAAATAAAATTTCAAAAAGAATTCCATCCTTAATTAAATATTATCTATTTCCATTATTAAATCATCTTTTACTTGTTTTCTTTCTTAATTATCCCTCCTCTCTCAAGAAATGTAGTGTGTGTTAGCATGTAATATTGATTGGGAATTGAAAATAACGGGATATTGTTTTTGTTTATTTATTTTATTTTTTATTATTTTGGTTAAATATCACTCGGTTCTCATTTTGTCCTTTTATTTTAACCGAATTATGTAAATTTGAATTTAATTTTTTTGTATTGGAAATTATTTTATCTATAATACTTTTTCTATTATTCTTTTTTTTTTTTACTAAAAATGCACAAACGAAGATTTTAATTTTTTTTATTAAAAATAATATATATATATATATATTTTATATACAAAAGGCTCATAATATAGAACCCTAATCCTCTCCTTTTTGCCTCTCACTGGCTTAAGTGCCAGTTGGGATCAAATGGTGAGAGAGAGCTCCACCTGGCAATTCTTGTTGGGGATTGATGATGGTAGGCCCATGATAAGTCCATTTTACATACATATTTTATCCCCAATTGTATATTTGTTAGTATGTAAAACTATTTATTTTAATTAATTTAGAAGTGTAATAATGATAAATGCATAAAACTTAATTTATATAATAAAATTGTTGAATAAATCATTTTCAATGTCATTAAATTACATCTACATTTATGTCTTTCATTTATAGGTGTAAAGTGAGAAATGAATCAAATGCACATGGATGAAAGTTGGATGAATCAAATGCACATGGAAAAAGAACAAAATGTGATGGAAAGTGATGAAAAAGAAAAGAAAAGAATATTTCATTTCTCTTTACAAGTTGTAATTTGATTCCAATATTTCTCTATAAATATGGATACATCTTGAAGAGGAAAGAAAATGAAAGAGGAAGAAGAAGAAGGAGGAGAGCAAGAAGGACACCAAAGAGGAGAAGAATTCATCTTCAATTCCGGGTTTTATTGTTCTTACTTTGTTATTTTCTTTTTAAGCATGTGTAACTAAATCCTCAACTAAGGTTGAGGATGAAACCACCATTTATGAAATAAATTCCTTTTAGTCTTTTATCAATTTCCATGTGTATGGTTTAAATGCTTATGATTTTCGTTTCATAGTATTAATTGTTTTAAATTCCTTTCACTATAAATATCATGTATTTATAGTAGTTAAGAATTCTTATCACAATTAATCAAGCTTGGATTTGATGAGTTTATAAGTAAAAATCTTTGATCTTATGTGATCCATTAAATTGCATACATAGGATGCTTAGAATTTTACACTTTAAAGCGAAGGAAAATCTATTTCTTGAAAATATATTTCATTAGTGCGTTATTGTTAAATATTGAGAAAGTAATAAGATTGATTTCTAAATTACTACTCTAAAATTGGAATTGATAAATGAATAATTAGAAGTTTATGGATTAGTGGTGGTGGATTCCGATACCTTAGTATTTTCTCCCTATTATTCTCACTTTAATTATTTGTATTTCTATATTGCATGTTTAGTATAAAAATCGCTTCAACAAACAAAATTTGAGAAACTAGGTTAGTTTTAGATTAATTTGAGTTTAATTAAGTTCTCTTTAAAGCATTCCCTTGGGTTCGACCTCGTTCTTGCATAACCTAAATTACAATTGATTCGTGCACTTGCGAGTAATATTTTAAAACACACCAAGTTTTTGGCGCCGTTGCCGGGGAATAGCAACAAGAAATTAATTAAATTTAAGTTGATTTAATTCTTCTACTAGTTATTTAAAAAAATAAATAAATAAAAATAAAAAAAAACAGATTTTATAAGCTATTTTTTTGCTTGAATCTACTGTTTCGAAAATTTAAAAAAAAAAAAAAAAAAAAAAAAAAAATTTCAAAAACTACTGTAGCATTTCCTCTACTGTAGCGAAAAAAAAACTGTAAAAAAAAAAAAAATTTTAAATTTTTTTTTTTTTTTTTTTTTAAGCTACTGTTTTGTTTAAAAAAAATTTTTGTCTTTCTAATTCTAATAGTACTATAGTAAGGTAGTGTTTCTTCACTTTTGAATTTAGATGTTCGTTTTTTTTTTTTATTAGTGATAACAAATAAAAAAAAAAATTGAAAAAAATACTGTAGCATTTCGGCTACTGTAGTAAAATAAAATATTTTTTATTTTCTTTATTCTTTGCTTAAGTATAAAATTAGCGTTTGTTTACTTAAGTTGAGAATTTTTATTATTATTTTTTTTATTATTGTTTATTGTATTATTTGTTTTTAAGTAATTGATACTTTTTGAATTTTGTAGGTAATATTTTTTTTTGAGATTGCATTGGATAAACAAATACTTGGATTTCTTTGTACCAACTTCACTAGCATTATTGCGGAATCCAGGTAAGTACCCCTATCTTTAGTAAATAGTATTATTATTATTATTTTTTTTTTTTAGATTAGGTGAACATAGTTTTTATATAGGTGAAATTTTGCATACTACCTTTAGGATAGAATAACATTAGAAATAACCTTTAGGTACACATTTTCTTCAAATTTTTTTTTTTTATTTATTTTATTTTATTTCGTTTATTTCTTTCTTTATTTATTTATAAAAAAAAAAAAGAAAAAAAAAAGAAAGTTCACACACTCACTCCCTAACTTTACTTTTATTTTTGTTGACTTGCTTGTATGTGCATTTTTAATTTAGCATTTTGCATAAATCTTTTAGTAAGGGCATTAACCCTCTAACAAGATAAGGATTGGATTTCATCACCAATTCCTTGCCCATTAAGTTAAAAATCTTCTTGCATTTGTATACCCTTGGCTAAATTTAGTTTAATTTAAAATCAAGTAGACGTTGGCCAATAGGTTTTCATATAGCTCATAGGATCCTCTTGGACATTGTTAAACTTTTGGTAACTCCAGTGAGTCACTATCAAATTGATAAACGGTAGGACAGTTCTGTCTAGGAGTGTGGCTGACGCGGCATTAAGCAGGCCTAGTGCCTCGCCACACTTTCCTGGGAACTACTTCGTTGTTAGTTTGATGGTCCTTAACTGGTCATCCATTAGTTTTCTCTGAAAGGGAGTAGGAGCTGTCTAACTAGGTGAAGATTATTTTGGAATTAGTCCTAATAATCTCTCATATAGGAAATTAAAAAAAAAATATAAATCACTACCCTTGAATTAAATTTTAGATAAAGAAAATACTTGTTTTGGTAGTGTGTTTGTTGAGTCATGGAGTCTTCCTAGTGCATGTTAGGTCGTCGATCTCTGAAATCAAAGTTGACACCTTTAGATCTAGAAATTGAGAGAACTTTTAGAAAAGGTGTAAGGAATTCTAGTGTTGAAAAGATCATTGAAGTCAAGATGGAGGGAGAACAGAATGAAGTGAAAGCCCTTAAGGATTATTATACTCCTGCACATATCACAAATCCTTCTTGTATTGTCTTGCCTGTTACACAACATGCCCATTTGGAGATACGGGCAGCAGTAATCAATTTACTGCCGACTTTTAGAGGTTCGAACTTTGAAGACCCATACCTTCATGTTAAGGAATTTTTAGAGATTTGTTCCACCTTGAATTTTCAGAATATTCCCGAAGAGTCAATTAAGATGAGGTTATTCCCGTTCTCTTTGAAAGAGAAAGCCAAGTCTTGGTTATATTCGTTGGAACCAGAATCAATCAAATCTTGGGATGAACTCTGTAAAAAATTCCTCACCAAATTCTTCCCTAGACATAGAACTAATTCCCTTCGCCGAAATATCATGGAATTTGCTCAAAAAGAAGGTGAACAGTTTTACATGTGTTGGGAAACATTCAATGATTTGCTACTTAAGTGTCCCCACCATGGTTTTGAAAAGTGGCGCTTAGTTGAATTCTTTTATGATGGATTATCAGCTCAAAATCGTCAACTAATTGAGTCACGAGGTGGGGTAGATTTCATGTCTAAGAATGAGAATGAGGCTTGGAAATTTCTAGATGCGTTAGCTGAGAGTTCCCAACATTGGGAATACTCAGGGAGGGTTGAGAGAAGAAGTTTACCAATGTCTATGGATACCAAAAAGGGAGGAGTCTATGAGGTGAGTGAGGGAACTGATTTGAGTGCAAGGATAGCTAGTCTCACCAGAAAAGTGGAGGCTATAGAGATGAAAAATGGAAAAAGTTCTTTAATCCATGTTATTAGTGAGACATGTCAACTTTGTGAGAGTCCATCTCATACTGCTCAGACGTGTCCCTCTATATCATCATTCCATGAGTGTATAAATGAACAAGCTAATGCACTAAACAGCTATAAGAAACCATTTGGCAGTCCCTATTCTGACACATACAACCCCAATTGGAGAAATCATCCTAATTTCTCATGGAGTCAAAATCAGTCTCAAAACAACTCGGGTATGCAACATATGCAATCCCAAAGGCAACCACCAGCATCATATCCTTCCATGTCCCAAAATTCTCATCCATATGTCCCCCAACAACCAAGGAAACCAACACTGGAAGATACATTACAACAGTTCATGCAACAAACTAGTCAATCGATTTCTAAATTAGAAACACAGATTGGCCAGTTAGCCACTGTTGTAGGAGAGAGGGAAAAAGAAAAATTTCCAAGTCAGCCCATTCCCAACCCAAAGGGTCAATATCATGTGAGTGAATAGTCGACCTCTGGTCCAACTGATCAAGTCCAGTCAATCATAACCCTAAGGTCAGGCAAACAAGTTGACAACCAAGTCAAAATTCCAAGAAGGGAAACTGTGAAAGGTAACCATGAACCAGAAAAGGAAAACAAAATGGAATCTCAAGTTGACCAAAAAGTCCAAATTCCCGATCTTGTCCCCAATCCTCTAGTAGAACCTTCAGTTAGGAACTTTGTTCCTACTGCACCATTTCCTCAAAGACTCCAAAAGCCTAAGAAGGGGCATCATTACAAAGAGATTATGGAAATATTCAAACAAGTCAAAATCAATATTCCATTTCTCGATGCAATTCAACAGGTCCCCTCTTATGCTAAGTTTTTGAAAGATTTGTGTACGGTTAAACGTGGATTGAATGTGTATAAAAAAGCCTTCCTTACAGAGCAAGTAAGCTCAATTATCCAGCACCGCACACCACCTAAATTCAAGGATCCCGGTTGTCCTACAATCTCATGTACAATAGGTAACCAGATAATTGAGCAAGCTTTGCTTGATTTGGGTGCGAGTGTAAATCTGTTGCCATACTCTGTGTATGAGCAACTCGGTCTTGGTGATTTGAAACCCACAAAGGTAGTGCTACAGTTGGCAGATCGTTCAGTCAAAGTACCTCGCGGTATCATTGAGGATGTGTTAATTCAAGTTGACAAATTCTTCTTTCCAGTAGACTTCATAGTCTTAGACACTCAACCTGTGGCTAATCCCAATAGCCAAATTCCTGTTATCCTTGGTCGACCATTCCTAGCCACTTCAAATGCTTTAATCAATTGTAGGAATGGTGTCCTGAAAATTTCATTTGGAAACATGTCTGTTGAGCTTAATGTTTTTAATGTGAGTCGACAACCATCAGACTCTGAGGATATAAGTGATGTGAATCTAATAGAGAGCTTAGTACAAGAGACTTTTGAACATTCAAGTTTTGATGATCCTTTAGAGGCATGTCTAAATCACTTTAGGTGTGATTTTAATCTGGATAGTGCTTGTGAAAAAGTGAATACCTTGTTAGATTCTGTCCCTTTTATGGACATTGATAATTGGAAAGCCAAGGTAGAACTCCTTTCACCAATTGAATCTAAACATGTCTCATCTGTTGAGTCACCTCCAAAATTGGATCTGAAAGTTTTACCTTCTGAACTGAAGTATGCCTACTTAGGTCCAGATAAGAGTCTTCCTGTCATCATTGCTTCTGAGTTAAATAAAGAACATGAGGAAAAACTCTTAAATGTCCTTAGGGAGCATAAATCGGCTATTGGGTGGACTATAGCAGACATTAAGGGTATATCTCCATCCGTGTGCATGCATCGTATCCATCTTGAGGAAAATGCTAAAACTTCGCGAGAAATGCAAAGACGGCTTAACCCCAACATGAAAGAGGTCGTTAGGGCAGAAGTCTTGAAGTTGTTAGATGTGGGGATCATATATCCTATTTCCGATAGTTCTTGGGTAAGTCTTGTTCAGGTCGTGCCTAAGAAATCAGGTATCACGGTAGTCACAAATGATGCCAATGAGTTAGTACCGACCCGAATGACCACTGGATGGCGAGTGTGCATTGATTATAGGAAGTTGAACTCTGTCACTAGGAAAGATCATTTTCCACTTCCTTTTATCGATCAGATGCTTGAGAGATTAGCCGGTCATGAGTACTACTGTTTCCTAGATGGTTATTCTGGATATAACTAAATTCCTATTGCACCTGAGGATCAGGAGAAAACCACATTCACTTGTCCTTTTGGAACATTTGCCTATAGACGTATGCCATTTGGATTATGCAATG
Organism: Cornus suecica; assembly: GCA_963922005.1. NCBI lineage: Eukaryota > Viridiplantae > Streptophyta > Magnoliopsida > Cornales > Cornaceae > Cornus > Cornus suecica. The sequence goes on from OY998245.1 coordinate 16,513,347, forward strand.
CACCTGCTACTTTTCAGCGGTGTATGCTCAGCATATTTTCTGATATGGTAGAACGTTTTCTTGAGGTGTTTATGGATGACTTCTCCGTGTTTGGCTCATCCTTTGATGAATGTCTCATTCATTTGAAACTCGTGCTTACACGTTGTGAGGAGAAACATTTGGTCTTAAATTGGGAGAAATGCCATTTTATGGTGAAAAAGGGAATTGTCTTGGGGCATGTTATTTCAAAGAAGGGTATAGAGGTTGACAAAGCTAAGGTTGATCTAATTTCCAATCTTCCACCACCACGTACGGTCAAAGAGATTAGGTCATTCTTAGGTCATGCAGGATTTTATCGTCGATTCATTAAAAACTTTAGCAGCATTTCCAGACCCCTTTGCAATTTACTTGCTAAAGATGTTGCTTTTGTCTTTGATGACGAATGCCTTAAAGCCTTTGAGAAGCTCAAAACATTGTTGACCACAACACCTATCATGAAGCCACCGAGTTGGGATGCGTATTTTGAGATTATGTGCGATGCATCTGATTATGCAGTTGGAGCTGTGTTAGGACAACGTGTGAATAGGCTACCCCATGTGATCTATTATGCAAGTAAGACATTAAATGAGGCACAACTGAATTACTCTACCACTGAAAAATAATTGTTAGCAGTTGTGTTTGCATTAGACAAGTTTAGGTCCTATCTGTTAGGGTCTAAAGTCCTCATTTTCTCAGATCATGCTGCACTTAGGTATCTCTTCTCTAAAAAAGATGCTAAGCCGCGCTTAATTTGATGGATCCTATTGCTACAAGAGTTTGATCTAGAAATTCGAGATAAGAAAGGGTCTGAAAATGTAGTAGCTGATCACTTGTCTAGGCTCATTCTTGAGACATCCCTAGACTCCATGCCTATTCTTGAGTCTTTCCCTGATGAACAACTCTTTGTTGTATCTGAGTCACCTTAGTTTGCCGACATTGTGAACTATCTTGTCACAGGTCAAATGCCTTCACATTGGACTAAGCAAGATAAATCCAAATTCTTATCTGAGGTCCGTCACTTCTTTTGGGATGATCCGTACTTATTCAAGTATTGTCCTAATCAGATTATTCGAAGATGTGTCCCCAATTGTGACCAAACTAGTGTAATCTCTTTTTGTCATGATCATGCATGTGGAGGTCATTTTAGTTCAATGAGAACCGCTGCAAAGATATTGCAATCTGGATTTTACTGGCCCTCAATCTTTAAAGATTGTCATTCTTATTGCTTAGCATGTGAGCGATGTCAAAAGTTAGGGAGTATTTCACGTCGAAATATGATGCCTTTAAACCCAATTCTGATTATTGAAGTTTTCGATGTTTGGGGCATTGATTTCATGGGACCATTTCCTAATTCATTTGGCAATTTGTACATCCTTGTCGCAGTTGATTATGTGTCTAAATGGATTGAGGCAATTGCATGTAAAACTAATGATCACAAGGTAGTAGTCAAGTTTTTGAAAGATAATATCTTTTCACGTTTTGGTACACCCCGTGCTATTATTAGTGATGGGGGGAAACATTTTTGCAATAGGGTTTTCGAAGCATTAATGAGAAAATATTGTGTAACCCACAAAATTGCACTTGCTTATCATCCCCAGACTAGTGGTCAAGTTGAGTTATCCAATAGAGAAATTAAACACATTTTGGAGAAAACGGTTAACCCAAATAGGAAAGACTGGTCCTTGAGACTTAGTGATGCACTGTGGGCATACCGTACTGCATTTAAGAACCCTATTGGAATGTCTCCTTACCGAATGGTGTATGGCAAAGCTTGTCATCTCCCAGTTGAGTTAGAGCATAGAGCCTTTTGGGCTATTAAACAACTCAACTTTAACCTTGACAAAGCGGAGTCCATAGGAAGCTTCAGTTGATTGAGTTGGAGGAAATTAGGAATGATGCTTACCAGAGTACAAAAATCTATAAAGAGCAAATGAAAATAAGGCATGACAAAAGTATTCTTAGGAAAACTTTCACACCTGGTCAAAAAGTCTTGCTTTATAATTCTCGATTGCATTTGTTTCCAGGAAAGTTGAAATCTCGATGGTCTGGTCCGTTCATTGTTCGAATTGTTCATCCATATGGAGCCATTGAGATTGAAAATCCAAAAAATGGTGATGTGTTCAAAGTTAACGGTCAGCGTTTGAAACCATTTTTAGAGTTACTTTCTCAAGAAGGGGAGGAGATCTCCCTGAGTGATCCTGTTTATCAGGATTGACCTATGTGGTCTTGTTGTACATATCTATTTTAGGATTTTTTTTACTTTATTTTTAATTTTTGTTTTGAATTCTAACAACTTATTGTTGTTTGATAGCAAGTTTGACCAGATCAACCTACCATGAGTCAGGTGATACCTTTTCACTCTTGTCTCTTTGTTTACAAAGTGTGAGTTTGTCCAACATTAGGGACAATGTTGAGTTTAGGTTTGGGGGTATGGTGTCTAATTTTTGTTGTGTAATTCATTAATTTAAAAAAAAATAAATAAATAAAAATAAAAAAAATTTGTTTTTACGCATGAATGTTTTGCATTACAAGTTGATTGAGTTTGTGTTTATGATGTGTGAGTAGTATGTGACGCAATATTCCCGTTCATGAGAGTAATGATTAGATCGAGCTAAGTGAGGTGATGTGGTTTTACATGGGTGAATAGATTAGTGAAATTGAAACCGAAAAGGATGACTTTGACCTATAAGCACAAGCACACATTCACTATGGGAAAAACAATTGATCTTTGACTATATAGTTGAGAAATTAATTTTGCCAGAATAAAATGGGAGATGGGGAGTTGATATAGATGAAATGGAGAAAATTTTAAAAATTTTCTTTGAAAAATAAAATGCAAAAAGTAGTTCTTCGATCTGAGTAACCGGACCTTGGTATCACCAATATCATTGTTCGCGTAAAAATGGGAGAAAACTAATGAGCATAAATCCCAATAAAGCAGTTAGGGCCCAGTTGGTTGGGATTAAAAATCCTCGCTGGAAAGTCCGGAGCTTAGAAAGATAAAAAGGGATGAAAAATGAAAGAGGAAGAAGAAGAAGGAGGAGAGCAAGAAGGACACCAAAGAGGAGAAGAATTCATCTTCAATTCCGGGTTTTATTGTTCTTACTTTGTTATTTTCTTTTTAAGCATGTGTAACTAAATCCTCAACTAAGGTTGAGGATGAAACCACCATTTATGAAATAAATTCCTTTTAGTCTTTTATCAATTTCCATGTGTATGGTTTAAATGCTTATGATTTTCGTTTCATAGTATTAATTGTTTTAAATTCCTTTCACTATAAATATCATGTATTTATAGTAGTTAAGAATTCTTATCACAATTAATCAAGCTTGGATTTGATGAGTTTATAAGTAAAAATCTTTGATCTTATGTGATCCATTAAATTGCATACATAGGATGCTTAGAATTTTACACTTTAAAGCGAAGGAAAATCTATTTCTTGAAAATATATTTCATTAGTGCGTTATTGTTAAATATTGAGAAAGTAATAAGATTGATTTCTAAATTACTACTCTAAAATTGGAATTGATAAAGGAATAATTAGAAGTTTATGGATTAGTGGTGGTGGATTCCGATACCTTAGTATTTTCTCCCTATTATTCTCACTTTAATTATTTGTATTTCTATATTGCATGTTTAGTATAAAAATCGCTTCAACAAACAAAATTTGAGAAACTAGGTTAGTTTTAGATTAATTTGAGTTTAATTAAGTTCTCTTTAAAGCATTCCCTTGGGTTCGACCTCGTTCTTGCATAACCTAAATTACAATTGATTCGTGCACTTGCGAGTAATATTTTAAAACACACCAGCCCAAGTGGGTCCCAACCATAGTGTTTTTGTCTGAAAATTTACCATCACTCACTATTCCTTCACTTTATATATACAAAAATAATATATACGAATTATATAGTGATATATTATACAATGATATATATATACAAAAGTTATATTGGTATATATACTGATATATACGAATTTACCTATATATAGTGTAGCAATTATATCAGCAAGCCGAAACTGAGCTTTCGTTCTTCCTTCTCTGAATCGATTCAAACACGAAATTCAAATTGTACTGAACATCTTCTTCCTTCCTTCAAACACTTCTTCCTTCTCCAAACACGAAACCCTATTCCCTAAATTCTAATTTCACTCTGTCCCTTATCGGTCAACAGAGAAACCCTAATCGATCCTAAATTCCCCACGTATTTTCCTTACCTTTTCCCCTAATCGATCCTAATTTCCCATGATTGCCGAAGTAAGTTCTGTATTTGTGTATGCAGAGAACCCGCATATTGTAATCATCGGTGGAGACTAGTTTAACGAACATTGTAGTGAAGAAACCATCTTCTTATTCAATTTCAGGTAATAATTTTTCTTGGTTTATTTATACAAATACATATATGTGTATTTGTTTATGACATTTTAAATTATTGTGCTGAAAACACTTCTTCTGTGTATTTCTTCTATTGTGCTGAAAACACTTCTTCTAGTTTATTTATACAATCAATTGAAGCATTGTAAAATTGAATATGCAGTTTGAACTTATAATCGTGTATGCAATTGCCTCTGATGAAGAATTTTGCCATTTACATATTTGGAATGTTGTTTTTTTGTACATATATCTTGTTGTTTTATGGATACAAATACAAATACATATATATGTATGTGTTTTAGACATTTGAAATTATTGTGGTGAAAACACTTCTTCTGTGTATTTGGTGCATGTGGGGAGTAATCAATTGAAGCATTGTAAAATTGAATATACAGTTTGAACTTATAATCGTGTATGCAATTGCCTCTCTCTATAATGGTGTATGCAGTTTCAACTTATAATGGTGGTGTATGTATGCAATTGCCTCTCTCTATAATGGTGTATGCAGTTTCAACTTATAATGGTGTATGCAGTTTCAATTTATTTGAGAATCCAATGATTGGGTATTCGGTAATTTAATCCGGATCTCTCTCTATATAGATATATATAGGTACAAGTTTACTGTGGGTGTTCATATTTTTTTCGCTGCCATTTGAGAGTTGTTTGTGAATAATTAGTGTATAGAAATAAAATTCTGCTCCATATTGTATCTCTTGTTAAATTTATATTCAATCAATGCAGTGATTTGATTGTGGGACTGTTTTCACAATTTATACATAGATTAATATATAACTTAAATTTATGTCTTCGTAGCTTTTGCGAGATTAAATGGAGGTCGCTGGTAAAGGAATTAGTTTCATGAAAAAAAAGAACGGCAAATATTCTCGTCCACCGGGAGTATTCTTTTACTACAGGTATGTATAAATTTTTTAATTATGTATTATCTGTATTATCTATGTATCTTATTTGTATATTTTATCTGTAAATTCCCCATTTAAGAAACAAAACACAATTTGCAGATCTTACCGCGTCGCTGAATTCCGACAAAACAATGGTGTGGAAAAGGTGGATGACGACACCTACAGGGATCTTCACAAGGACATAACAGCAAAATGGGATGACATGACCATTCATGATAAAACTCATTTTCATGTCGATCGCAATGCTGATCTGGAATTATACAGAAATCTGACAGAGGCTGAGAAAAAGGTGACTCCAGAAATCTGTCTTTACATATTTCTTTTGCAATAGATATTACCGTAATTGATTATCAAGTGTGTCCATATTACTAAATATTTAGCCGATAAACCAATAGATTTGACCCCAATATATATTTATAGGATAAAGGTAAAGGCAAAGGCAAAGCTGATAATGGCGAAGGTAAAGCTAAAGCCAAAGCTAAAGGGAAAGCTAAATGCGTAAATGAGTCCGACGTAGCCTCAGACATATTTGGTCCAAGGAGTTGGCACATAAATGGGTTGTCCAGGTTCATTAAAGCAATGTCCAAGTTTGATTCCGAGAAGCGCCGTGCGGTGAAGGAGTTGGGTTTTGAGGAGATGCTTAATTTGAGATGCAATTTCTTGGACCGCAATTTGTGTGGATACCTCATCAAAAAATTTGATTCTAACCATTGCCGTTTCAATTTGATTAAAACCGGTTATTTGTATCTCAGTGGCAATGATGTTCTCTCTATATTCCGTTTGCCGGCCGGAGCTTCAAAAGTCCCCTTTAATGGCCATTACAGTGCTTCTTGGATTAAAGTAGGAGGTTTTAAAAAGAAGGGTGGCCTGAGCTTAGACCGTCTCTTCTCATTGCTGGAAGAATTGAAGGGTGGCGATGAATTCAAACGTGTTTTTGTGCTAACTGCATGTGGCGCCATTTTGTCTCCAAATGGTCGGGGGGAATGTTTTTCAGGGCTGTTGGCATCAGTGGAAAATGTGGCGATGATATCCCAATATAATTGGTCTGCATATGTGGCCGATTGCCTAATAAGAGCATTGACACAACCTAACAATGGCGAGATTAAGAAAACATACGGGGGTTGTATGATTTTTCTTCAGGTTAGCGTTTGTATTTAAAATTCAACTTGTTAGCATTGTGTTATCCTTTTTAAACTTAACACGAAGTTTAAAATTAACTTATTGGTGTTTAAAGTGGTGGGCTGATTTAAATTAGTTTATTATGCAGTTGTTCTATATCATGCGCCTGTTTAAAGTTTGGCCTGATTGCCCCAAGGGTGATAGACAGAGAATTGGGTTTTGGAATTCCAATCTAGTCCGCGCCAGACTTGATTTTGAGGCAGCGATGGGAGGGTTCGGTATTGGGAAGGTACCATTTTATAACTTAAGACCCTTTTTTACATAAGGTACCATTTTATAAATAAGATATCTATGTAGAATTATGCAGCAATGCAATTCTGATACAAGTATTTTTCTGCACTAGTTGGTAGACATCCGCCCCGATTTTGAAATCGATGAATCGGAAGTTGATGGTATTCATGTCAAGGTTGACAGTCTTCCCATTTTTGTCCTTTTCATAAATTTCCACGCATTATAGTTGAATAAAGTTAAAGGTTCAATTATGATAATAGGTGAACATGAAGCGGTTGCACAGGGAGATTGGAGCTGTTTTAAAACAAATGATTAAACAACAGGGGTCCATGCTTGTAGTTGAGGACCCAAATGATCATGAAGTAATATAAAAAAGATCCAAGTGTAGCCCTGGACAAAGTCCGTCAAAGTCATGCAAAGCTTTTGGTGAACAAAGTACTGATTATATTGCAGGAGAGAAAGGAAAAACAAAAATTGATGTTGAGAGCGGCAAATCAGAATCGGACTTTGATGACAATGTTCTCTCAACATCTTCTGAACATTGTAGTGAACATGTGTCTGAAGATAGTAGCATTCCCGGTGAGGATGCAGGCGGATCAAAGGGATCTGCTGAACAGGGGGAGGAAGAACAGGGGGAGGAATCTGCTGAACAGGGGGAGACTGATTCTGCAATGCCTGAAATTATTGGTCAAGGGCCATATGTCTCTCTTCTTATGGAGCAATCAAATCCTGACCGATGTAGTAATATCTGCGAAAGTCCAAGCCTCCCAGCATTGCTGGAGACAGCTGATGTTAATGCACTTAATGCTGTAGTAGGGGGAGTGGTTGAGAAGGAGCTTCAAAGCAACAAAACAACCGCTGATTTGCTGTCTCCAGCAACAGAAAAACAAGAGAGGGTAAGGAGAGTGACCAAAAAAGGCAAGTATGCGTACTCACCGTGGATAAAGACTGGCATAAAGAAAGTAAGATTCACAGATGCGGAACTGAAGTTGTTGGAATATGCTGCTAGGAAAATTTCGGCTAGAAGGTAATCATTAAACTGCCTTGTTTCTTTATTTATTTATATATTGAAGACATCATATGATAGTTTATGCTTGTATTTCCAGTGAAACGTTGATTATGGCATATGATGAAGAAGTGGATCGTCTACATCTCTAAACACTGTTTCATCCGAACCAGGTTATAAGTGTGGTGAGTATGGACGAATTTAAACTATATAATTACCTTTTAAGTTACTCTGGAGCTCACCCTTTGTAATGTTATTTCCCAGGTTGTCAACATGGTTGTCACAACACTCAACCATGAAGTCAACCCCAAATCCGATCGATACTTCTTCAGCAGCATGGCCATACAACTGTTGGAGACATCGGACGCTGCTGTTAAGACATCAATGAAAGCAGCTGGAAGGAAGAAGTCCATAAAAGCTGTTTGGAATGATTATGAGAAAAAGGTCCGCTGCCCTTTCCGCAATGGTGCGAAGGGTAAAAATTTGGTATGAGTTATATACGTTTTGAATGGTTAGGTTTTATTTCCCATGTGAATACATTTTCCAAATCAAGACATATTTACTTTGTTCACACTGTTACAGTTTTATTTCCCTGGTTGCATCAGAAGCCATTGGTTTGTCTTGGTCCTGAACCGTCCACGGAAAACAATCGACTACCTTTGCCCAAATGGTTTGCCGCACAGATTTAAGTACATGGGTAGCTTAGTGGTATGGAGACTGTTATTATTAAACTTAGTTCATGTTTTCGGGCATTTCCTATGGCTTATGTAATTTCGGGGAAAAAAATTCTTGCAGAAAGAATTTGTGCAGATTGGCTTCGGTATCAATTTAGGACGTATGACGGACAACTTAAAGGCTGATATTCCAAGTCAACCCGATGAGTATGTACCAAATCTGTTTCGTGTTACCGTTCATTAATTTGTTAGTCTTTTTTTCTTCACGCCAACAAAGTATTGAAGGGCTATTACGTTATTGTTTCAGATTTAGTTGCGGAGTTTTCGCTATAAGATATATGCAGCGTTGGAATGGCAGTGAACTTGACCCAACAATAGAAAATGTTAGTGCACTCTTTTGACGATTAATTTACCCCGTGTCATTACTAATTAATAACCCCATGTTTTGTAGGCTAAGAATGTGAAGTCGTTGAGGTCACAAATAATACTAGAACTCCTTGATTCACCAAGCAACTATCTCCGGGAAACACTGCATTTGGCGGCCCAACACACACCAGTGGATGAAAGCGCGGATGACAGCGGATGATGATCTTCACTGCATTGGTACCTTTTGATGCTTTTCTCTTCTTGGTTCCATTTCATTGGGACCAATTGAATATGATTTATACTTGTTACATACTCTGTAACTCATCGGGTTTCTGTTGTTTACATAGTTTTAAACAATGTTGACACATTCTTGGGACACTAACTTTTGACACATTTGTTGTACACATTTTGGTAGATTTACGTATTGAGAGTAGAAAATTTTTGGTACATTTTCGTATACTCAGGCGCGACAATGGCCCGTAGTGCAGTGTTTGTATGAACAAATTCTTCACAATGCAAGTGCAGTTTTTTTCCATGATACTACAGAATTTTATTCATGGTGAATTACAAATATGGCAGCATGTGAATTAGAAAAACCTCTTAGCATATTCCTACTGATGGGAAAAAAAATTGGATGTGAACATGAAACAACTATTGTATTAGAAAAAGGACTTCGCACTCGTATTCCCTAGTTTGGACAGAATCATTGCAAGCAAGATACACAAAATGACCATGAGCATGGACAGAACAATTGTGGCCCGGACAATCAGATTATACACCTTTTCTATTCCGTGACCGTTAACTTGTATTGGATTAGTAACCATGTTTTGGGTAGGAGTTAAAGTCATGCACTGGGTAGGAGCTGAAACCATGTTCATGTTGTTAGGAGGTGTTTCCCAATCAAAGAAATTGCAAGGATTCTTTGATGCACATGTGTGGAATAATTTGTCTGGATTTTTCTGAGTCCTTGATCGTAAGACAACTGTCCGTTTACCACAATAACAATATCGTGGACAAACAGCCCCGGTCTCACTTCCTCCTTGCATGTTGGATGATGATGCCCCCGACATGATTAGTTGTGAAAATGTTGCTACAAATTTCTATTGAAGAAGGTTTATAGTAAAAATGTTGGATAAAAATATCTGTTGAAGAAGGTGTATATGAAGGAAAAAGTGAAGAAGAAGGAAAAGTATTATGTATAGATTGAAAACTAATTTCTATAGATTGAAATGTCCTTCCATGAGATGAAGGAGGTATATATAAAACATTCAAACGGTCATATTACTTTACTGATACATATCTCTAACGGCTATTAATTTGAAAAGGTCATATTACAGTTTCACCCCTGAAATTATTGAATTTTACATTGCCCCCCACCCCAATGGGTAAATTTAAATTACACTCCCCAAAATTGAAAAATATATTTTAAATTTGTAACAATATATAAATATTTAATATGTTTACAAATTTTTTAATTATATATAATTGAAAAATTTATATACAGTTTGGAAAATATATATTATATATTTGATAATTTTGGAATCAAGGATTTATTTATATTTTTATATATATATTTCAAAATTGATATATATATTTCAAACTTGATATATATATTTCGAACTACATGTAAATATTTCTAAATTGATAATGCTTTTTATATATGTTTTCTAATTTTATGTATTTTTTTTCAAATTTTATATATATATGAAAAAATATATTTTGAACCGAATTTTCTATATTTTTTTCAAAATGTTTTAATTTTGTCTCCAAATTTTATATATATATATATATATTTTTTATATAAATATATTTTTAATTATATATATTTTTTATATAATATGGGATACTTTGACAATACATAATTTGTTGACAATAGATAATCCCCAAATAAACTTGAATAAGATAATACAACACAATACATAATTTAAGTACGCATGAAAGAAGACAATACTTTGACAGTCCCTAAACCCTAAAATACAAGAAGACAGTTTTTCCGACACATATAGCATATGGACTTCGTCATGGCTTACTGATTACCCGCATTTGGGGAGGTCGGTGCTGATGTTGGTCCCGGGAAATAAAGTGGGGGGCTCGGCTGATTCCTCGCCGCAATCCTTTCACAGAGTTCCTCCACCTCCTCCTCCAACTCACTGATGTAAATCTCAAGTAAATCTAACTGTAATTTGTGCCTTCTTTTCAGATTCCCCATATACTGTTGAAGCGAAACAAACGTGGAGTTTGGTGGTGGTCTGATAATGCTTGGTTGGTGTTGGACGCTCCCATTGTGGCCATTAACTGAGTTTGCCATTATTTTTAACACCTCACCCATCCATCTGCATCCTCATATATATTGGAGTAAAACATCCACCAACCCAAGTGGCATTAATTTGGCATTAAAGCTTGCCCCTGGTATTATGTCAAACTTTAAATGATCCTACTACCGGTGGTTACTTGTATCTTCAATAACATTAAATGCTGTTAATAGGCATATTCAACTACCATTGACATCAGGGAGTATAATATAATATGTAATCATAATCGATCATAACATTCATCCATTGTCATTACAGAAAATATTACAGAGGGAAAATATGACGGACTACAACATAGGGGAAGTAACAGTACATTAAGCAAAATACCTCCCTCCTTCCCTTCTTACGCAAAATACCGCCCACTCTCCAAACTTCTTCAACGCACTGAAGTGAATTCATGGCTCCATGAAATCATTAACTTCAGAAGGTAAAACTGGTGTAGATGTTTCTTGTGCTGATGTTTCTAGTGTTGATGGGTAAGAAGTATTTGGTGTATATGGCGGGAAAATATGGTTCATTCGTCGATCCAGATCGTCAACGGTTGCCGCGACCTCCTTCATGCGGATATGCAGTAACTCTATTTCCAACTCCTGGCTCCTTTTTAGTTGGGCGATATCCTGGAGCATCTCAACCATAGTTTCGTGAAGCAAGGTTGGCAATCCGTTATAGTGTCGGCTACCGGTGTACGGGTTACCATTACCGTTTGCGTTACCATTACCATTGGAGGTGGGAGTTGGATGATGTGGGGGCTGCTGTGGTGGTTGGTGCTGGATGTGGTCAGTTGCTTCAATCCTCCTCCCAACCATATCTTATTCCTCTATGTTATTAACCGTAGGCTTTTCTTAATGCGATATCATATCATATATATTTATACCAAAAGAAGAACAGTAATTAATATCAGCTACCATAGTTAACTACTACTACGACCCTACCATTCATTGAATGTTGATAGTTATTACGCCCATTAACTTGGTAGTTGTGTTTTTCATGCAATACAACACCAACTACTATAATCAATGACAACCTAACATCAGACTTTACACTTCATTCAATGAATATGATTTTGTGCCATGATATATTTTACTTTATATTAGGAAATCTTTTCTGTAATACACATCCAACAACCTAACATATCTTACACTTTTAACACTTGATTTGATTGAATCTCTATAATTTCCATGATAACATATGTCAGTGTACCCTACTAATAGGCTTGGCCTAGGATTTCAAATTATCTTCACCTTTCATATCTGGTTTATATTTTTATATTGTAGCTGATAGATTTCTCATATATTCTTGTAGCTGATAGATTTGCTATATATTATTGTATTTTGATTACATTGAATGACCTGATTCTCTGTAAGTTCCAATTGGTAGATTACGTCTCCATCAGGATACTGGAAGATCCTGAAATTTATATCTCATTTCACTTATTAATACTCCCTCACAACCTAAAAAACTTATAACACTAACCAATGGCTAACACCAACGGAAATGGAAACAACCGTCATTACCGCACCTTCCCAGATCCTCCTCCTCAGTCACTTCTCACCCTGTTTAGCCAAATAGCAGAACTCAAAAGTTGGCACAAACTGCAAGTCGAACTACTGGAGATTCGAGTTGCTGAGCTTGAGCTAGCTGTCTGTGAACTTGTTGATCGTGTATCGGAGTTTAGTCCTATGAGTCCGATGGGTAACACAGGAGCAAGTTCCTTCGGACCGGGGGCATTCGAGGGGGGCTCCCCGATTATTTGAACTCTTATGGCTAAAACAGAAAGGGCAAATGTTTTTTTTACTACTACTTGCCCTATCTAACTATGTACTTTCAATTTGAAGATATGTACTACTTGCTGAATTACAAATATGGCTTTAATGGTGCCTATTACGCCTATATTTGAGTTTTACTGATGCATATTACAAAACGAGCTGATAGTTATTACGCAACTAGCTGATAGTTATTACGGATAGGATTCCCCATGTATTACGTGAAGTAACAAAGCTTCTATCCAATGAATTGTGGTAACTGGTATGTATTGGAGTGAAAATTATTAAAATTAAAAGATTTTGCAAGAAACAAAGGTCAAATGGTGCCTATTACGCCTATATTTGAGTTTTACTGATGCATATTACAAAACGAGCTGATAGTTATTACGCAACTAGCTAATAGTTATTACGGATAGGATTCCCCATGTATTACGTGAAGTAACAAAGCTTCTATCCAATGAATTGTGGTAACTGGTATGTATTGGAGTGAAAATTATTAAAATTAAAAGATTTTGCAAGAAACAAAGGTCAAATGGTGCCTATTACGCCTATATTTGAGTTTTACTGATGCATATTACAAAACGAGCTGATAGTTATTACGCAACTAGCTGATAGTTATTACGGATAGGATTCCCCATGTATTACGTGAAGTAACAAAGCTTCTATCCAATGAATTGTGGTAACTGGTATGTATTGGAGTGAAAATTATTAAAATTAAAAGATTTTGCAAGAAACAAAGGTCAAATGGTGCCTATTACGCCCATATTTGAGTTTTACTGATGCATATTACAAAACGAGCTGATAGTTATTACGCAACTAGCTGATAGTTATTACTGATAGGATTCCCCATGTATTACGTGAAGTAACTATAGATAAATACTAATAACCACATTCATCCACAAACTTTTACAATAATTAATATCAGATATGACTTACATATTTGGTGCCTATTACTCATCATTTTTGTAAAATGATCAAGTACACTTAACATTTAATTCCCCACCAACCAAATAAACATCAGTAGTTGTACGTGCCTATTCTCTCATTAGTACATCAACTATATTTTTTTTGGGAGGTTGGGGGAGGAATAACAAAGTCATCATCGCCGGAGTCTTCGTAGTCGGACATTTCTGGATCAGACATGAGACCGGGATCGTTTAGTATTCGCACATATTCTACGGTAGGGTCTTTGGAATTAGTTGCAATGTTTAGTTGTTGTAATTTTTGCCATCTCACATACAGTTGATGCAATTCTCTTTTCAGCTGAAACAGTACTGTTTTCATGTCTTCGTTACCTGAATGTGCCATCTCAACTGCTCGGCCCTTGGGTATAGGAAGACCATTGCGCCTGAATTCAGCCACAATGACACTTCTTGCTTGAATTAGTTCCTTGTAGCGGTCTTTCAGTAATTTCACTGTCACCCTTTGTTTTTTTTCCCTTGTTTGACGATGGTGCAGGACCTTCAACATCTTCACATTGTTCATGCAGGATCCTCCACGATTTCAATTTGGCCTTGCTTGATGAATTGCCAGGACCCGACACAATTTCATGTAAATGAACATCTTCACGTTCATGCAGGATCCTCCAAGATGACAATGCTACGTCTGCTTCCTCACGATAATTGTAGGAGTAGTAGAAACCATTGGGGAAGGAGGAAGTTTGCATAAGAGCATCGCTTTGTTTCGTGAACACCCCAACTTCCCTTCCTCTAAACACAACAAAAAATCCAGCCTCCATCATGTATGATGGATAAAACACATAGACTAGCTTTAAATAACTATCAATACTAAGGGTTCATATAGTTGGATATTAATTCCTTGCCACCAACCCCAACTACCACTTATGATGCATTTATATTTTGCATAGTTGGGATATTACCAACATACACATCACAATTATGGTTCTTGAATTAATATTTGGTATTTCATCACAGGAGAAAATGTGTATACAAAAGATTGATAATGATCAAATACTCATAGTAAGAATAAAATACAATATTACATCAGACTATTACAGTAGCTTACCCATAAGGATAATAAGTTGAATACTTAGTGATCACAAATAGAGATTACCAATAGTACGTCCACAAATTTAATCATTTCAATGAAATAGCCGATTCTTTAACCTGTTTTGCCTGCAACTAGATTCGTCAGCAAGCTTTGTTGCTGTTGTGGGTGAAACATCAAAATTAAATCCAAAATCCTTCAAAATCTGCACAACCCAAAGTAAATAATTACCATTGTGTGTTTCGGTGCTCATGTAATATCACAAATTTAGATAATTTTCTCACATAATAATTTGTTAACTTACATTAAATTCAGATGCGGAAGCCGATCCATTATACGAAGATGGTGTCCGCAAATATCGAAAAGCCGACCCAGTAGGAAGATGGTGTGTTAAAATAATGCGGAAGATACCTGATTAACCGGTAACGGGGGGTTTATAGAAAGAGTCAATGAAATGTCGTGTTCGGCTAACATGCGTGTATGTTGTGTATCTCCATTCACCCCAAAATCAACTTGCTGCGAAGCTTAACATGTGTTCAATAATTAATAAGCATTGAAATATAAATATCATCATAGAAATGTAGGAGTACATCATCGTACTTGTGAGTTTCATACCTTTTTCGCTATCCGAAATTCCTTTTTTTTACGAATAGTTGTTGCTTTCTCCATGTTTCCTATATGTCGTCGCCTTTGCCCTTTTGAAATGTCTTTCTTCGCAAATCCCTTTGCCGTGTTACCTGAACTGTCTAGGTCCTGCCTATCGTCGTCCAAAATAACCGTAGGCCTCCTGTTGCAAGAATTTACTGAATTTATGATATTTGAACTTGTTGCTGGAACACAGCCCTCGGCAACAGATTTCAGCTTCCGCAACTGAATCATTATTTTTTGATATCCTTCTTCGCTACAGCTAGTTATTGAGGAGATCTGATTCATGTAACGACACATAGCCCTATGCCGTCGCCGCATTTCTAAAATCGGGTCTGCCGTTATATCATTGGAATGTGCAGTTTCTGGGAAAGCCTCTGTTGCGTTAATGCTCCACCGTTTCAGAATATATCGTGTTGGAATTTCAGTCGCATGCATTACATCTTTCAGTACCTTCAATATGTGGCTGCACAAGACCCCAACCCTTTCAAATTTTCCGCATGTACAAAACAATCCATCATCACCACTCCTGGTCACTCGACGGGGTACAACATCGCCGTGTAGCCCAACCTCGTATAACCACATACCAGCCACAAACTCGGTAGATCGTATGAGTTTCTCTTCCAATCCAGCACGTAGGAGGTGTTCCTGAAATAAAGCAAGGATCCTTGCAGTGTATAATTTACCAACATGATAAAGAATTGGGCAGGGGTGCTTTAACCAAGGGAGTTTCTCGATAAGACCATAACGGGCTTCATATTCCTTATAGCGGTTGTCGTGAAGCAAGTTCTCATAGTAGCGGAAGAAGTCGGGGAGTTTATATTGCCTCGCTAAATACTTTTTCATTCTCCCATTCAAGCTTTCGCTCAACTGAGTCGTACGGATTCCTCCAGTCCACACATGTTTGATATATGACAATGCCCATTTCCCCCTCAATGAAAACATCTAGCCACTTATTTTTTTGGACCTTGTAAACTTCAATCATAGTATTCCAATCGGCATCAAATACAGTAACCTCTTCAACTTCGTACATTAACCTTGATATGACACTTTTAATTCCAACATCATCATGCACAATGTTCCCCAAATTCTTCTGCGCATTCTGGAGAAGGTGCCAGGTGCAAAGTAGGTGAGTTGTATCGGGCATTACACCCACCAGTGCCTTTGCCATGGCAGCGTCTTGGTCCGTGAATATAGTTTTCGGGGCTTTGTTTTGCATCACCCTCATGAATGTTTTGAATAACCACATAAAGGAATCAACAGTCTCATCGTACATCAAAGTTGCACCGAATATACAGGTCTCTCTATGGTTGTTTAGACCAACGAAAACACCGAAAGGACGGTTCCCATCAACTAGTTTGTATGTCGTATCAAAACTCACGACATCACCGAAATTATGGTAGTCACTTAGCATCTTAGAATCTACCTAGAAAATATTGGTAATCATCTCATCGTTGTCCAATTGAACAAAATGATGAAAATGCGGGTCTTCGCAAGCTTGTTTCTGAAAATACTCAATTAGCCACATGGCCTCACCTCTTTCTAACTAGCGTTGCCGTCTCGTACGTATATGATTTTGGATGTCAACTTTAGTGAATCCAACACAATCTTTGCCTCCGGCCATACGGGCATTTAACTCAAAGGCTTCGCGTACTACTATTCCAGAATCTGCTGCAAGTTCGACATCAACCGCATCAACATTATTAATTTTCCTATGCGAACGAAGCATATAGCTACACTCCCGGGGCATCAGCGGGTGGTTATGAACAATAACTGTTTTCTTCACAAAATACTTTTCTTTGCATTTGTCGTAGTTGATCACCATTCGCGCTCCACAGTCGGTGCGTGTTTTAGCCCGTGATTTCTTGGTCTTGAAGTCGCGTTTGTCCTTCGATCTAGCCCCCTCTTTCGCGCATACAAATAGCCTCGAGGTTGCACGACTACGGTTTCCGTACTCCCGCCGTATGCTGAACCCATGCTTCAATGCATATTTGTTGTACAAATCGTATGCATCTTGCTCTGTTTCAAAAAGCATGCCAACCTCAGGTATCCAACTGTCCACATTAATGTCCCCCTCAATGTGTGAATCATGGTCATCAGAATCACTGTGGAGACTGTCAACAACGGTCACCACTTCAGCCGCCATCTAACACGCAAATTCTACATTACACATACTTTAATCAGATGTCAGACATATTTCGTATACATGCAGTATATCTTAAAGGTGAAATTTTCGGATACGTGGAATATTCAGTTATCTGAATATGCAATATACTTCAATTTACAATTGCAACTCAATATAAAGTGCAATTAATACTCTGCCCTGTTACACACCCCCCCCCCCCCCCCCCCCCCCCCCAAAACTATACAGACCACTTTAATGGATCATGACAATGATGACCACTTTAAACGATATGGTCATCAGCTAACTTGGAGCACCACTACTTGACTGCACTTTAATGCAATACCTGCCTCAACTTTCACTCAACTCTAATGGCCCAATTTAGTATGCTCAATTAAAAGGCAGTCAACATGACACATCATAAACATAATGAAACTATACACCTAACTAAATTTAATGCAACTATTCATCATAAATACTTTACTGCAATTCTGAATCATTTACTTCTACTAATTTTAACTACACTTAAATATAACAATGAAATGGCTAACAAAAACTATACTGATTATAAACTGAAACAATTATAAACCATAAAATGGATAAAAAAAAGAAAATTTCTAAATATGGATCAGTTATAATCAGTATCCTGATCAAAATATCCTCAAACAATTCAGTACAATACTGATCGCGATCGCTTACAACCAACCGAACATTTAAACCCCATCAAAAATTATAAATACATTCAGCAAAATATACAAATACACACATCTCAGTTATCATACTTTTGGTCATGTTCTTTTAAATTTATTCCCACTAATTAAAATTCAGTATACCTAAATAAATTACTGCCACTGCATCATGTACTAATTGTGTTGAATTAGTATAGTAAGCTCCAAAATAACTCAACCTTATCTAATATACTCACATATATTGGGTTTTCTTAAGCTCCACATATATCCTTACAGACTTATCTTTAATGAAATATAGATGTCTCATACGACATTTGCAGTAACCCAACAACAAAATATTTACTAATAAATTACTGTAATGGCCATCTAATATGAATGCAGATATAATATGCAGCAACAATATACATCAGGTGTTGGCCCATGGCTTAGGGTTACAGCAATAATTTCCATCAAATATGCAACAACATTTGTAAACCAACACACTTTAATTGCATCAAATAAATTCATAAAGCAACACACTCTAATTCCATCAAATACATTCGTAAAACTAAATACAATATCAGCCCTAAATTGAAAAAATAAAACATAATTTCATCAACCAAAACACAGTATCAAATAAATTGAATCTTAAGAAGAGCTGAAAAATATAAGATAAAACATTGCACAAACCAAATTCCACTTTAGTGCCTGAAATCCCCAATTCTAGTTTCTCAAATCCCTAATTTCAGCTCTTCTTCGCACCTCAAATCCACAAATTCGGAGACAAATCTCTTCTTCACACTTCAATCGCCCTCTGATATCAATCTCTCAAACAAGATTCAGTAAGCTTTGTAGACTAATCTCTTCTTCCATTACCTTCAATCGCCCTCTATCAATCTCCCAAAAAAAAAAACTGTCGTCTGTTTCGAAATAAAAAATCATAGCTATTTATATTTCAGGATTTGGAGGGCTTGGAGGGATTTTTCAGATTTGGAACATAGATTCGAAAATTCAAATCATTTGAATTTCGCGCAGCCTAATTTCGGCTTTCGGAGGAGACTCAAAATGTATATACCAAGGCCATAAATATAAGTATATGTGTATTTACGTCTTCTTATATAAGTATATAAGTGTAAATGTATATAAGTTTGTATATATGCAAGATAAATATCAATTGTTGTGAAATGACTTTTTTGTCCATGTGGTAACTTTTTCATTTTCACCCAACTGGCACATAAGCGCGTGAGAGGCAAAAAGGAGATGATTATTTTCCCATAATATAAGGGCCTCAAATTTGATTGAGTCGGCCCTGCCCACATGTGACTACTGTTTATTTGGCAACTATATTGGCTGCCCTTCTTTTGTGAACAATAGTAGGCCATTTGTGCTTATTAATAGATGGAGTTTTTGCTCCAAAGAGTGTAAGAGAGAGAAAAAAATATATGAGAATATTAGTGAAGAGAGGAAAAGAGTTAAAAGAAGAAAAAGATAGAGAAGAGAAGAGAAAATATAAAGATGTGTGAGGATTAAAGTTTAGTGCATTTATTTAGTGTTTTTTTTTTAATTAATATGTTTGTTTGTTTGTTTGTTTTTCCATATTTTTCTTTTCTAGCTCGTTGAGTTTTTTCCATATAGATAATAAATGTATAAATATTTTTTACACACTAAAAAACGAGAAAAAAAAAAACACCAATTGACTATTAGTGAAGCGACACCAACACTTGCTAGCTCCTTCGGTTTCTAAACAAGTAGTGAAACCCAGTGTGTGTATATATATGGGTAAATTATACTTTCAACCTCTCAAGATATGATTTATTATAATTTTATTCTTATTCTTTAGATAATTACAGTTTTATCCCTTTTAGCCTAAAAGTTTTAGGTCATCAAAGCCCAATTCTGATGATTGAAAAAATGAAATGACATATATACCCCTGAATATTTCTCAATTATGGTGTGAAAAATTAGATTTTTTTATCTGATTTGTCCGTAATTATTCAATTAGTGTGTTCAAATTAGAGCAAAATGAAACAATAGTATAGTAGAATGGAGCAAAAATGTTCATAACAATAAATATGAAGGTATTTTAGAAATTTCACGTAGTATTTACCGGATTTGATCATGTCGGAATTTCATCACAGGAGGTATTTGTTACAACTTCCAAACTTTAGGGGGTGAGAATGTAGTTATCCAAAGTACAAGGGATAAAACTATAATAAATCATATCTCAAAAGTGAAAGTGTAATTTACCATATATATATATATATATATATATAGACACACACAAACATAACATATATGGCTTGAAATATCAAGTGACACTCACTTATCCACTCAAATATTCACATAGAACAACAAATGGGTACTTCCATTACCTACAGCTGCTTCTTCTCTGCAAACCCTACCAAAACCTTCCATTTTTGTCCCCAAAAAACCCATCCCTCATTTCCCATACCCAATTACACATCCTTTTCTTCCCCAATTCCCCGTTTGGCTTCCACCAATTTGGGCTTCTCCAACACACTCCATCCCCTTCTCTGTCACAGCACTTCCACAATCCCCACAAACACCACCCATTATGAGGTACACTTCATCTCATTTCCCATTAATTGTTATTGTCATCAAATTTAGAAAAAGTAAAGAACTTTTGATTTTTGTCTACCATTGTGTTTGTGTGTGTGTTGTTTGGTACCTGAGAATATCAAAGGAGCTGAATTTTGGATTTGATTTCACTGTTTTTGGAATCATGAATAGGATTATAGGGTTAAACTTCTATAATGTTGTTTTAAAATATGATCATTTGTAATAATTTGTTGCCAAGGGTAGGGAAAGAAATGAATTTTGGATTTATATATTTATTATTGGTTGGAACCTGAGGAATTTAATTATGATGGAATTTTGTGTTTGATTGAACTGTTTTTGGAAAATTATGTAGTTTTAAACTTCATTGCTTTCATCTCTCAAATGGTACTTTGCATCTGATATCTCATAATTTGCTCTTGTCTTGGTATTTATTTATTATTTTTTTTTGGAACATGATAATATTGAATTGCACTATTTTGATTCTTAGAAGTTTAAAACTTCCATAATGTTGTTTTTAATCTCTTAAACGCGTTTCGAGGTACTCTACCTCTGATAATTCATAATCTGTTGTTGCGAAGTGGACGAAAAGAAAAGAAATTGAATTGTGAAAATTTAGATTTTCTTTTTTTTGGAAACTGAGAATAGTATTGTGATGAATTTTGTATAGGGCTGCACTAATTTTGAAACCTTAAAGGATTTAGACTTCTATAATGTTATTTCAATCTATCAGGCATGTTATGACTTGCGAGGCACTTTCCATTTTATATCTCATAATTTGGGGTTGTGAAGTGTAAGAAAAGAAATTGAATTTCAAAATTTGATTTGTTTTATTTTATTTTGGGTTTGAATCTGAGATATTTTAATTAGATCAATTTTGTATTTGATTGCACTATTTTTGAAATCTTACATAGTTGTAACTTCTACAATGTAATTTTATTATCAATTCATTTTCTGGTAATATTGATGAATTTTTGTTCCATCAAAGGAATTGGCTTCTATATAAAGCAAGAATTGAAAATTGTGATACAGTTTTCGGATAATTCTGATGAGTTGGAGTTGAGACTAGAAATCGGGGGCCAAGAATTTCCAACTTCCAGAGATGTAAATGTGGATGCAGATGAGAGTTCTTTGACAATCAGAGTAAAGCACTCTGGGTCTGTTAAGACTCTCATGGAAACTACCTGTCTATATGACAAGATAAAGCCCGGTGAAACAATATGGTTAGTGCAATTGGTCAAATACCCCATTTTCATTAGCACACTTAATTAGATGATTGTTTTGAGCTTGAAATTTTCTTTGTTTTTCTCAGGTTCATAGATGACAATGAACTAGTTGTTAATTTGAAGAAGCAAGACCCCGAGTTAAGATGGCCTGACATTGTGGAGTCTTGGGAATCCCTCACTGTGGGAGTTTTGCAACTCTTGCAAGGAACATCGATCTACTTAGTTGGGGATTCAACTGAAATAAACCAAAGAATTGCTCGAGAATTAGCAGTTGGTCTTGGGTATGAACCTTTCTTCCTTTGGGTTATTAAGGGAAAAAAAAATTGGATGGTAGTGGTGGATCCGTTTTGATGTTAATGAGTTTCTAATCCGTTAGCACTTGCCTTTTTTTGCGCCCCCATCTGGTTTGATGGCATATTTCATGTTTTGAGATTACTCTTTACATATTTTTACCACATTAGGATTGTAAATGTCAATCATGATTCATGCTGCCCTGCTTGCTCGATAACCTACTTGAATGACTTTATATCAACATGGAACTTACGAAAACAAAAGCAGTACACTGTTGATCTTGTATACTCGTTTTTGTGCATCGCTTTACGTTTACTGGACTGATTCTAGATCTAGTTATATCACTGCTCTTACAGTTCTTCTATCTTGTAATTATGGAACCTAATTTCCTATTAATTTATTGGTATTTAAGTGCACCCTACAAGTAACTTTTGTGGTAGTGACACTTCAACTAGATGATGGTAACTCAATTCTGTGGCAGAATGGATAGTCTTTGTAGAACATTTCTACATTGCCTCCGGCTTTCATACCTGCTATGTCCTAATAATTCCATTTGGTTTATGTGGCTGGCAGGTATACACCTCTAAACACAAAAGAGCTGATGGAACAATTCGCAAAGCAAACTATTGATTCATGTGAGTATGATTGTACCGGCTGCTCATCAACACTAATTTTTAGCCTGCTCTACTAGGAACTCATTGTATAATTCATTAGTAGAGCCCCAATAGTCTCCAAGGGGGTCTTGAATTAGGTCCTGGAAGCACCACACACATGCTTCCATGAGGACTCTAATCATGAATATATACACCGGCTTTGATAGAAGAGGTTTCTGTTTTGCTCCATAAACTTTGTCGTTGCTTGGTTAAAAAACTCATACTAGACGTGTGGGTTGCCATTATGAGGCTGAAAGCAGACACTCTATGCAAGAGAATGCTATATGTTAGTTCTGTCTCAAGTCTTCCCCTTCAACATGCGCATAGGCTGGATATATACAGGGTAATGTATTGTACGTTATCATTGTAACAGTTACCACATGCTCTATTTGACAGATGATCTTAATGCTCAAGCAAATTAAGAGCAGCTAACTTGTCATATTTCATTCTCTCGCCACATTATGGAGTGTGATCAACTAGCCATTTTGTCTATACATTTACTTGTGTTTGTCCTATCTTTATCCTTTTATTTTATTTTTAGTTCCTGTTATGTGTTCAGCCTTTCATTAAAGTTGTAACGATAACGATGATGACCAAATGACTTGTCTTACTGAAGCTGTTATTGAAGGAAACATAATGAGGGTGTTACTACTAACCTCGTGCCCTCATAATAGTTGGGTTGAGAGGCTCACAAACTCTTGATCCCCCAACTATGAGACACAAGCTTAGTGAGATCCAATCATGATAGAGTTTCTCGTAAAAGTATAAATTTGAAGTAACCTCTTCTATAATGCTCAAAATGGCTTTATCCCCCATCTATCAGTGCATTAACAAGTCTAATCAATTCCAGGGGTGATTGCAGAGGGGTCTGACTCTGTGGCAGAAGCAGAAAGTGCGATACTAGAAAGCCTTAGCAGGTAGGGTTTTGGCTTGAATTGATTATTTATAATTTTTTTGTTGCTTAATAGTCAACACATCTTACATAGGACTTGGTTGGTATTGTAGCCATGTCCGCACTGTTGTTGCGACATTAGGAGGACAGCATGGTGCTGCTGGAAGGGCTGATAAATGGCGGCATCTTTATGCAGGATTTACTGTCTGGCTCTCGCAAACTGAAACTAAGGGTATGTGTTTGTTGTTTCATTTCTGAGGCATCTTATGTGCTTTAATATAAGTTGAATTGTTCAATCGCTGTCTTATAAATCATGGTTCATCTTGAGTTTTATTTCTCTCTCTCTCTTTTGATGGGTAAATGTACACGACGCACATCTCCTCTTTAGGAGAGGGAGGATGTGCCACTCAAACCAATGCTTTGTTGGTAGCTTGACTTTTGTGATCACATTTCACTACAGCAGTAGAAAATGAAAACAAGTCAAATCATGGTTTCTAAAGAAGTAATTTATATCAAATAGGTGAATTTGGGTTTCCGGATTATATGCAAGAAAGCTCAGTCCATGGTTGTTGCATATAACTACTTGGGACTGTTTATCTAGATTGTGGTTATTACCTTAAGGGTAGTTTCCAGATGAATAATCAACTTGCCTGCTTTACTTCCCATTCCTCTTTGTTAAGGAAAATTGTCATGATCGTGATTCTAGAGAGGAGTGCTATAGTTCCCGATAGCAAATTATTGGATTTCATATAAAAAATTCAAGATTGACAAAATTGCAAACAATGGAGGATTAGTAAAACATTGGTAAATTTTAACCAACTAGAGACCCAGTTCACTTATAAGTATTGTAAGGAAGATAATAGTGGTGTTCAAAACATTTAAACAATAAAATATATATAAAAAGCAAGAACTTATAAATTATATATATATATATATATATATATATTTGAAAGAAAGTATCAGCCGAGGAGCAGAAATTAGTATGCTATTCATAAGAATGTGATCTTAGATCTCACCCCACTAAGATCACATTGCTCTCATTCTGGATCTTTTTGGGATATGAAGTCAATTCTGGTAGAAGAAGAATTAGTAACGTATGGTATAATGCAGCTTTGATGATTAAAAAATGCTGGTCTATCCAAGTAAGACAGCAATGCCGGATACTTTCCCATTCAGTATGCCCACTTTTCTTTTGATTTTCCTAGTGGTTTGAGTCCTATAGGAGTCTAACGGCTCGAGTATGCTCCATGCATGCATTAATTGTGCTTGTTTTGAAAACTTCTTTCTGTACTAAAGAAATTCTTTCTTATTAGTGGTATGCCCACTAAACATGTATGGCTTAATGTTGTGTTAAAATAAATTAATAAATACATTAATCCATATAAAATAGAAAATTAAAATATAAATCAATGAAGAAGTATAGGATGAATTCTTGATAAATACATAAATCAAAATAAAATAGAAAATGAAGATATAAATTAATGAAGAAGAAGTATAATGATTAATTCCAGTCCTTATTTTTTCATAAGGTTAGACAAAAAGGCAAATTCCACATTCTTCAAGTACTCTTACGGCAAGTTTTCTCTACTTGTCTCTGAGAGATGCCATAGTTGACCCGATTTCCGCATTAGACAAAGAGAATACCTTTGGTGCCTCAACCTTAACTGCTTTGTGTGCGTGTGTCTATATATATATATATATATATATATTGATGGCTCCCTACTGCTAGAAAGTGCTAGAGCTCTCCAGATAATCCTAAATAATATATTGCTACAATTAGCAATTCTGAGAATTTGCCTCTTAGATGATGAGGCTGCGCATGGTGTTCCTAATGATCATCTCTTGCTATCAGTAGCAAGGAAATAACATGTTTTATCCTTGATTTGGGGGCCGATTTTTACCATTAGAATGTAAGTGTATGGTTCAAGTTGCAGATAATTATATCCGAAGGTAGAAATATTAACTGGAAGCACATCAAGTTCTTGGATTGTCATTCATGTTGTCATTGATACACAAAATGAAAGAATGGTAAGTTGATAACCATCATCCATTGATTGAAAAGTAACTTGTCAAGCATGCAGCAGACACTAGTCTATGTGAAAGTCGAAACAAGTTAAGAAGGATGACTACTTTAGTATCTTGGTGTGGTGTTTGTCAAATGTTAGGACTCGAACATTTTCCTATTCAAACTATTATGCTGGTTATATGATCAGTCCATGAAGTGATTTTCTATGTTGTCCCTTTATCTGATGTTGGAGAAGATATTGGGTACCCCGGAGATAAATACACGTGGTACCCCAAGCCAATAAGAAGAAGAGGTGTAATATACGCAGTGATTCTATCACTTTGCACGTATAAATCACCACTTGTCCTAATTGGTTTGGGATACCACGTTAGACTTATCTCCGTGGTATCTAATAATTTTCCTTGATGTTGTGAGGTGACTAGTAGTTGTACTTGAATGGACCATCTCGAAAAATTCCTAGCAGGCCAAAGTGTTGTTAGATTCTAGGCTGCAAAATATTTTTGCATGATGTTCAGCTAAGTGCATAGAAACTGTTACTTCTGCTTTGATACTCAAACGGAGGACCACTCCTTCTCGACTGTTATTGCAGATGAAAATTCAGCGAAAGAGGAGGCCAGGAGGCATGTCCAAGGCGGTAGTCAAGGTTACTCTAACTCGGATGTGGTAGTTAAGCTTGGGGGCTGGGATCCTGCCTATTCGAAAACCGTGGCTCAGGCTTCCTTGAGTGCACTTAAACAGTTGATTCTGTCAGATAAGAAACTCCCAGGTACTCCGCCATTCTTATTATCCAATGTTGAACTAGTACCATAATGCAATTTCAAAGTCATCGTTTCATTACGCAAACCTTGTAGCCACAGTTTTTTGTCCACATTGTTTCTCACGACATAAAAATTAACCAGGAAGCAGAACCAAGATTAAGTGAAAATTAAAGAAAAATACTAGTGTACTTAAATTAAGTGAAAATTAAAGAAAAATACTAGTGTACTTAGTGCGACTGGAAAGAGAGAAATTATGATATTCCAAACTGAATTAGGAATTTTCGAGAACAAAAAGCTACCCATGACTCGGTCGACTGATCTATATTCCTAATTGTTGCAATCCCTTAATCAATAGTGATAAGCATTGGCATTTTAAGGATGATTTCCTTGATAGATATACATGATATTATGAGAATCTGCATAGTTTGTTTGGGAGGATGAATTATTTATCCATAATGAAAACCAGAAATATGAAGGAAATGAAACCTTACGTTGGGAAATAAAGTTCAAATTTCAGCATAATTAAGCAGGAGATTATTTATTTATTTTAAGTTGTTTACTAAGAAAAGTAGTTATATAGTAACAATGTGTTGATTAACCACTGATTTAATTTGCAGGTAAAAAGAGTTTGTACATAAGGTTGGGATGTCGGGGCGATTGGCCGAATATCAAACCTCCTGGTTGGGACCCATCAACAGGGACTGAATCCTCTCCTTCCACATTTTAGCACTGATCATATATTACAAAAAGATAATCAACAAAAAATTCAATTTTGCTTCTCCAAATCATGAGTTATCATCATTGTTGTAAATGCATTTAAAAATAAAAAATGCCCTCACAGGTTAGATCAAGTAATTTTCTTTGCGGATTTTCTCAATGATACACTAAATCTCCCATTTTCGTTGTATATGTTGTCATCATCATCCTCGATGCCTTGGTTTCTATTATATATTTTCATTGTTTTCGTTCTCTCTTATTCTATTCAATGTAATCTTGCTGGCATCTATAGATTTTCATTGTATATGTTCTCTCTTATGTTATTATCATCACTAATAATTATCATCTTAATTTGTCACTAATTTTTTTTTGCCAGTGACCGCAAACGATTCCTCCTTGGGTGCAAATAATTCCTTGAATTAGTAGAAACAAAACGTCAAATACCCACTTCCCGGGCAGCTACCACATCTCTTGAAGCCCTTGTGTTCTTGAATTTGAAAGACATTAGTTTCAGTCTGATGCTTTCTTCAATTTTCAGGTGGAGGAGTACTTCTTAGCAAAAATTCTGGCATTTCTCTCTCCCCAGACTGAGGAAGCAAAGCAGAGTCTAAACATTGTTGCCACCATATGAGAGGCCTTCTGAGTCCACCTATCTGAAGCCCATTTAACAATAGAACTAAAGGACTGCTCATCCAGTTGTAACCCACATCTGATCTTGTACCATTGCCAAATCTTAGTAGAGAAAATGCACTGAAAAAACAAGTGCTCATGCCTTTCAAACTCCACACCACAAAGACTGCAGGTTTTTCAAGAGTCCTATGCTATCCTTGTAATGCCATCCAAGTGATAAAGGCATGCCTTGGTATACGGTGTTGAAACCATATAGAGTGCTGCCAAGAACACACAAAGGTGGGATGAGTGAGTGCTAAGAAGGTCTGTTTAAAATTGAAACCACCATTTGAAGAGAGATCCCAAGAAACCCAATCATTAGAGCCAGTGTGTACGAAGGGTAAATTATCAAAACTTCCTTGAGGCACATATCTCAGCATAGAATGAGGAATTTTCCATTCATTTCTTCTGATGAAAGAAGATACTCTGGAGTTAGGTCCCCATCTAGCATGCTCATCATTGGTTCTGCCATTGAAAGGTCTAAGCACACCTTTAGGAAGCCACTTATCAAACCACACATAAATGTCTTTCCCACCTCCAACATGATGGGTGATGAAAGCTTGAGCCAGTCCTCTGAACCTCAATAATCTCCTCCAATTCCAAGAACTTAAAACTAAAGGTTTGATGTTCCAAATGGTCTTGTTCTTCATCAAGTTGGCATGAACCCAGTCATATGACCCTCATCTTTAAACAAGTGCCAAATGTGCTTGAGACAAGCCACTCTGTTCAAGTGGAAAAGGTTAGGCAAACCAGTCCTCCAAGTTCTTTTGGTTTGCAAATCGTTAGCCAGTTCACTTTAGCACCATGCTGCCCCATCCTTTATACCCTAAAGGGGAAGGACTAAGTGGGAGCTCCGGAAAGCATGAATACTTATTAAGATAACCTTAATCAGTTGCAATCTACCTACATAAGAAAGAAACTTAGCAGTCCATGAGGTGATTCTGTTAGTTATTCTTTCCACCATAGTTCTGCAATCACATGCCTTAAGTGTGAAAAATTGGGTAATTTTATTCATGTATAAACAATACAATTCTAGGCTAATATATACACGTGGAGAATAACAAGAAAGGGAAACTAGACTAAATCAAATTCCTACAAATTAGGGATTGACAACTATCAAGATCTCTTATCTAAGGCATAAAATATTTACAATAAAATACAGCTATACATGGTTTCCTATTTTAAGAGAAACCTATGTTTTCCCACACTCCCCCTCAAGCTGGTGAATGAATATTGTTCATACCCAGCTTGCATGTTAAATTCTGAAACATCGTGTATGTCAAACCCTTGGTTAACACATCTGCTAGCTAATCTCCAGTAGATACAAATGGAGTGAAAATTAGACCGTTGTCCAGCTTTTCCTTTATGAAGTGCTTGTCAACATCAATGTGCTTAGTACAGTCATGTTGTACCGGATTGTCTATTATGTTAATAGCTGATTTGTTGTCACAGTAAAGCCTCATAGGTTCTTTCCACTTAATCTTCAAGTCTTCTAGGATGATCTTCAGCCATAGTAACTCATAAATCCCTAATGCCATTGCTCTAAACTCAGCCTCTGCACTTGATCTGACAACTACATTTTGCTTCTTACTTCTCCAACTTACAAGGTTACCACTAAGAAAGGTATAATAACCTGATGTTGACCTCCTGTCAACAATAAACCCTGCATAGTCCGAATCAATATAGGCTTCAAGTGTCAACCCTTCTCCTTTCTTGAACAAAATTCCCTTCCCTGGTGTGACCTTCAGATATTGCAAGATCCTGTACATAGCTTGAGGATGAACTCCTTTGGGATTATACATAAATTGACTCACAACACTAATTGCATAAGCTATGTCAGGTCTAGTATGTGAAAGATAAATCAATTTTCCTACAAGTCTCTGATATGTCCCTTTGTCCACTGTGACATCTTCATGAGTTTCACCAAGTCCATGGTTTGATTCTATAGGGGTTTAAACTGGCTTACACCCTATTTTACCTGTTTCTTTCAACAAATCCACTATGTATTTCTGTTGTGATATGAAGATTCCATGCTTTGAGTGGGCAACTTCAATACCAAGAAAATACTTCAATCTACCAAGCTCCTTTATCTCAAATTCCTTGATTAAACATCTCCTTAAAGCTTCCCTTCCTTCCAAATCGTTCCCTGTCACCACAATGTCATATACATACACCAATAAGGTTGTTACTCCCTCTGAAACTGAATGTTTGACAAACAAAGTATTGTCAGCTTGGCTATGTTTCTATCCCATGGTTGTCATGACTTTTGCAAATCATCCAAACCAAGCTCTAGGAGATTATTTTAGACCATACAGAGCCTTTTTAAGTTTGCACACTTTCTTTCCTTCTAGATTCAAACCAAAGCTAGGAGGTATTTCCATGTAGATCTCCTCATCAAGATCACCATGTAAGAAGGCATTATTGACATCAAATTGCTGCAGACTCCACCCAAGATTAACAGCTAAAGATAATAATACTCTCACAGTGTTCATTTTGGCAACGAGAGCGAAGGTCTCTAGGTAATCAATCCCATAAGTTTGAGTATATCCTTTGGCTACTAACCTAGCCTTATACCTTTCAAGGGATCCATTTGCCTTGAATTTAACAGTAAAAACCTATTTGCAACCCGCTTGACTCTTCTCTTTTGGTAGCTCTACTAATTCCCATGTCTTATTTTTCTCAAGAGCCTCAATTTCTATTCTCATAGCATTTCTCCATTCCACATGACTTAATGCCTCAGATACGGTCTTAGGAATGGTTATGGCGTTTAGATGTGTGAGGAAGATTTTGAGGGGGTGTGACAACTTCTTATAAGACATAAAGTGAGATAATGGATATAAAATATATTGGGTGCATTTTCTAATGGCAATGGGAAGATTGTAGTCATTATGAGAATCAGAAACAATTTCTTGAGAAGATTCAATGTGAGTAATTACCTCATTGCCAGGGATTGGTTCCAATTCTTGGACTTGCATAGGTTGAACAATGACTGCTTTTCTCCTTGAATAAATCAGTAGTGGCCGAGTAGAACTTTGAACCTGTTTATCCTTTGCCAAAGACTTAGAGTTGGGAGTGCAAGGGGGTTCAAGTTCCATAGAAATAGGACTAGGGTTTGGAGGAGTTTGAGGATAAATAAGAGTAAGAGCAGGTGGATTTTCCGTGTTTGAAGATGAGGGAGAAGAATGAGAATCAAGTTCCAACAAAAACAAGTCCTTGTCCTTATCTTCCATGAATGATGTCTCCCCCTGAAGATAAGGACGAGTGAAATAGTTTTCTTTTTCAACAAATGTAACATCAGCAGACACATAGAATTTTCTTGTCAGAGGATGATAACATTTATACCTCTTTTGAGTTGAAGAATAACAAACAAATATAAACTTAAGTGCTCGTGGATCCAATTTCCCCTGTTATGAGAGTGAATGTGAACAAAAGATACACAACCAAAAATTTTGGGAACAAGATGATTAGTGGTGCTGAAGTCAGGAAAATATTTTGAAAAGACTTGCATAGGACTTTTAAACCCAAGAACCCGATAAGGCAACCTATTTATGAGGTGTGCAGCAGTTAGAACCCCCTCTCCTAAATAGGTTTTAAGAACATTTCTTTGAAACAAAAAGGCTCGGGTGATGGCTAAAAGGTGACCATTTTTTCTTTCTGCAACCCCATTTTGTTGGGGTATGTTGACACATAATGACTCATGAATTATACCCTCTTTTTGGAAGTATGGTGACAAAATTTGGTTGAAATATTCCTTAGCATTATTTTATGTAAATTTTTTTTAGCCCAACATCGAATTGATTTTTTACCATGTTATGAAAAATGGGGAAAATATAACTCACATAAAACTTATTTTTTAGAAGAAATATTCACGACACACGAGTGCAGTCATCAATAAATGAAACAAACCAACGTGTTCCTGAGACATTAAAAACACTAGAATGTCCCCAAATATCACTATGAATGAGTGCAAAAGGAATAGACATTCTTTTATTACTAATAGGAAAAGAAACATGTTTATGCTTTGAAAGTTCACAGATGTCACAATGAAAGTTTTCTACCGTAATTCCTGTAAACAAGAATGAAAACATTACTTTAAGAATGCTAAATGAAAGATGCCTAAGACGAAAGTGATGAAACTAGATTTTGTCTTTATTGGAAATAGAAGACTCGAAAAGAAATGACAAAGGTAAATGATTCCCAGTTTTAGTTTGCCCACTATATTCTTCAAGGTAGTAAAGTCCATCTTTCTCCCTAGCACGTCCAATCATCTTCCCCATACTTTGGTCCTGAAATATGCAATATGAAGAATAAAAAGTCACATTACAATTCAAATCTTTGGTAAGGTAATGAAATGAATGGACAAGAGGTTGGTGGACAATTTTGGAACATGGAAGACGTTTTTAAATGTGAGGGGTCTACTTATCAGGACATTCCCTTTACCAACAACTATTGATAGGGTACCATCGGTTGTGGCTATCTTTCTATTGCTAGGACAAGGGTCATAGGATATGAATTTGTGTGAGGAATGGGTCATATGATCTGTGGCACTTGAGTCGATGACCCAAGAGCCTGAAAGGATATATTTGATACATTTAGTGCATGAGGAGAATGATACTTACCTGAGAGTGCCAAAGTACAAATACCTGTCCCTGTGGTTTTCTCGAGTGTTCCCAAAAAACTCCCAAGCTTCTCAATTTCTATTCTATTGAACTCACCAGATTCATGTGAATTGTCGTCATTACCAGACTGTTTAGAGGTCATATGAGCCTATCCTTGTCCCTTCTATTGTCCATTCTTCCTAGTCCAATTTCTATTGGACATTGATGGCTTTCCATGAAGCTTCCAGCATCGTTTTCTGATGTGTCGAGTCTTGTGGCAATAATAACATCATAGAGAATCTTTATTTGTCACTTTGGACAAATCAGTTTGCTAAGGTTTTCTAACAGGTTGCAGATTAGGACCAGAGTCATTTACTGCATTATTTCTTGAGACCATGCCCGAGCTCTCTACTACTTGGGGTTCAACCATAACTCATCTTCTACTTTCTTCAGCTCGAATTATAGCAATGGTCTCATTCAATGATGACAAATCTTATTTCCCCAATACTTGTACTCTAACAGGGTCAAACTCCACATTTAATCCAGCAAGGAAGTCATAAATCCTATCTCTTTCAACAAACCTTTTCATCATGGCATCATCATCAATGCACTTCATTTACGTGCATTGATAACGATCCATCTCTTGCCACAAATTCATCAACAAATTAGCATTTTCAGTGATAGAACAACCTCCTTGTTTAGTGGTAGAAATCTTAGTTTTTATCTCATAAATTTGAGCAGCATCACGTACCTTGGAATAGGTTTGTCGGACAACCTCCCATATTTCCTTGGTTGTTTAGAAATATATACGTATCACTGATCTCTGGCAACATCGAATTCCACAGCCAGGACATAACCATAGAGTCTTCTTCATCCCATGCCTCAAATCTGGGATCCCCTGATATAGGTCCAGTACCAAGCTGGTGACTCAATTTGCCCTTTCCTTTTAGAAAGGTTCGAACAAATTGAGACCACTTTAAATAATTTTTTTCGTTCAATCTATAGGCTGCCTGAAAATTCTGCAAATCTCCTGTTGATGGAGTATTCATGTTGTTGATATTTCCACTATTGGTCACTTGAGTTTGGGCAGTGTTGGTTTCGTCAACAATTTGGAATTCAAAAAAATAAAACAACCAGAAGGAAAAAACTAGGGAAAAAACTGGATGTGAACAATAATGAAGGTCATGAATGGCAAGAACAACCTGCACAAAAATATTATATTTTGGGTCTAAAAAATAGAGGAAACAAGTACTGCAATAACCCAACAACAAAAGAACCCTAGAGATGGTATTCAAAGATGAAGGTTGAAAAA
Organism: Cornus suecica; assembly: GCA_963922005.1. Lineage (NCBI taxonomy): Eukaryota > Viridiplantae > Streptophyta > Magnoliopsida > Cornales > Cornaceae > Cornus > Cornus suecica. The sequence goes on from OY998245.1 coordinate 16,547,349, forward strand.
TAAATTCCCAAGGAGCCTAATTTGGCTCTGATACCATGTGAAAAATTGGGTAATTTCATTCATATATAAACAATAAAATTCTAGGCTAATATATACACGTAGAGAATAACAAAAAAGGGAAACTAGCCTAAATCAAATTCCTACAAATTAGGGATTGACAACTATCAAGATCTTTTATCTAAGGCATAAAATATTTACAATAAAATACAGCTATACACGGTTTCCTATTTTAAGAGAAAACCATGTTTTCCCACATTAAGTTTGACAGATGAGAGGGGAAGTCCCAAGTATCTAAAGGGAAATGATCCTTGTTCAAAGCCCACCTCTTATAGCATAACATTGATATCCTATGGGGGAACACTAGAGAAGAAAATTTGGCTTTTAGTAGTATTAGGACTAAGGCCAAAGAGGGAGTAGAAACTCTGAAGACCTCTATTGATCACTCTTAGAGAGTGAGGATCTCCATGTCAGAGTCCCATGAGATCATCAGCAAAATATAGTTGAGTCAATCTGGTTTTATGGCACCTCCAATGGAACAAAAAAGTTGGGTCATCCTCAATAGCTTTTTGAATGGAGGAGGCAAGGACATCCATGATAATTACAAACAGAAAGGGGGAGAGGGGTCCCCTTACCTAAGTCCTTTAGCTCCTTTGAAAAATCCTTCTAGCTCTCCATTGACATAAATGGAGAAGGCAATGGTGCAAACACGTGCTTTGATCCAAGCAATGAAAGTGTTAGGAAAATTAAGCACTTTCAGAGTGTCAATGAGGAAATCCCAGTTGATAGTGTCATATGATTTATGTAGGTCAATCTTCTTAGTGCATTTGGAGGTGTTTAAGTTAAGGTGGTAACCATACATCAGCTCTTGAGCACTAAGAAGCCATCACCAAGTCTTCTTCCTTTAATGAAAGCAGTTTGAGATTTGTCAATGAAAGAGGCAGAAAATGTTGCAATTTTAAAGCAAGTAATTTGGCTATGACTTTGTAAATTATATTGCAACATGCAATAGGTCTAAACTCATTCATAGATGAGGGATTTGGTGTCTTAGGGACCAAGGTTAGAGATGTGGAATTAATCATTTTAAGCATTTGCTCATTCTGAAAAAGTTCCTAAACAACTCTAGATACATCACTTCTAATCACAACCCAAGGCTTTTTGAAAAAGAGGGCATTATACCCATTAAGACCAGAGGCTTTTAAAAAGTTGAGATTGGAAAAACACTTTTGGATGTCCTCAAGATAGGAGATTTCCATGGGATTGATTTCTTATACACTGCCTTGAGAACTTAAATGCTAGGATAGGAACTTGAGGAAGAACCTAGAAGATCATAGCAATGGGCCACTGCCTCTCTCTTGATAGCAGACATTGAATCAGTAGTTGTTCCATCATTGAGTTTGAGGGAGAAAATATTCTTTCTATTGCATCTAGAGTTGAAAGTTTTCATAAAAAACTTGGTGTTCTTGTCACCTTCATTAAGCCAATTGATTATGGCTTTTTGCTTGAACAATGTCTCTTCAGCTTTAGCAAATCTGGTGTATTGGGAGAGAAGGTTCTTCTCCTCATCTCTGATGGTGTCATCAGTAGGGTTCAAGTCCAACCTTGTTTGGCATATGTTGAGAGCATGTTTGGCCTCAAAGACCTTGCAACTGATATCACTAAACTCTGTCTTGTTGAGTAATTTCAACTTGCCTTTAAGAAGTTTTAGCTTCTGTGTGACTTGGTACATTGTTGTACTTGAAATATTCTGCTTCCAAACACTGTCAATAATGGTAAGAAACTCAGAGTGCTCAACAAAAAAAATAAAAAACTTAGAAAGCTCTTCTTTTGAACAATGGTACCAGTTCCTATGATCATTAGGGCATGATTAGAGACTCCATAGGGTAGAAAGGTGCAATCAGAAAGAGGTAAACCAGAATTCCAGTTATCATCGACTACCACTCTGTCTAGCTTCCTTGATATATTAGAAAGTCCTCCTCTTTTGTTAGTCCAAGTAGATACCATTGAATCTAAGGTCAACAAGATCAACATCATTTAAGCAGTTTCTGAAGTCAATCATCCCCACATTCCAAGCACCAGATCCTCCAAAATTCTCAGAAGGGTGAATGATGGAGTTGAAGTCACCAAGAATGATCTAGGGAAGGGCAAACATGGGTTGAGCAAGGTTGTGATCTCATTTGAAAGGAGTCTTATTTGAGCAGCTATGTTGAGGGCATACACATATAAAACATTAAACTGCCTTTGAGAATTGGTCTCAGTTACATTAAGGTGGATTGCTTGGGCAGAATCCTTATTGACCACCACTTTCAGCGCAAGGGTATTGAACAAGATCCAAATTCTGCATAAATAAGAGTGGTTGTAATTGTGTAAAATGCTCCATATAGGAGCTATATTGTGGTGAATAGAATCTACCATATCAATTTGTACCTTGGTTTCAAGAACAACAAACATTTGGCACTGTTGCTCTTTAATGAGTTTTTTAACTTCATACTGTTTGTTAGAGGAATTCAGCCCTCTGATGTTCCAAGCTTCTAAAATCATTAGGAGAGGAATGTGAGATAACAAACCAGTGAAGCCCAAAATAGGGCTTTTAGGAGCTATATCTCATTTCATTTCTTTTTTTTTTCTTTTTTCCATTGGTTCGATTGCTTGTGGCATTGGCACTTTGGTTCTGGATAAGATGATTAGGGAACTAAAAGAGTAGGCGGAGTACTCAGAAGAGTCATTTGGTTTGGAGCTAGAGCCTTCATGGGAAATCTGGTTTGAAATGTTTGGGGTGGTATCAATACCAGCATCAACAGTGCCCTGATCACTAACTGGAGGTAAAAGTAAAGTGGCATAAGCAAGGCCACCTACACTACTTACTTCATTGCTACTTGGGGAAGGGAGCAAAAGTTCATTTTTCATTGGATAAATAGTGCAATTCAACATGATCAGGTTCAACAGCTAAAAGAAAGGCATGGCTGCCTTTGCTTTTCCTTTTATTTGAAACTTACTACAAGAAATCTGGCTTTTAGCGACAGTCCAAACTGTCGCTAAAAGTTCAAAAACCGTCCCTAATGCTCATCAAAGACCGTCACTAAAAATTGCGTCGCAAAAGGTTTTTAGCGACGGTTATTTTATACCGTCGCTAAAAGTGAGGTTATTAGCGACGGTCTAGACTGTCACTAATACTACTACTATTGGTGACGGTCTAGACCGACCGTCGCTAATAATAAGGACTATTAGCGACGGTCGCGAATAGTAATAGAATTAGCGACAGTCTAGACCGTCACTAATAGTACTTATTATTAGCGACGGTCTAGACCATCACCAATAGTAGTAGTATTAGCAACGGTCTAGACCGTCGCGAATATTAATAGTATTAGCGACAGTCTAGACCGTCACTAATAGTCCTTATTATTAGCGACGGTCGGTCTAGACCGTCACCAATAATAGTAGTATTAGCGACGGTCTCACCGTCCCTAAAAATATTGTTTTTAGCGACGGTCTCAAACTGTCGCCAAAAATCATGTTTTAGGAACTGTTTTACTGTCCCTAAAACCCATTTTTCTTCTTTTTATTTTGTCCTTTTTTTTCTGGCATTTGACTATTGTGTTAGTGATGTACTTCTCTATTATTTTTTATTTTCAATAATTGGACATTTTGATTTCTTAATTGCTAATTTACATTATTTTTCACATTCACATACAGAAATAAAAGAACTGCTCAAAAATTGAAGGTAAATACAAAAAAACATTCAAAAACTTTGAATATATGTTAACTTTATTCAACAATAAAATGCTTGTACCAACATCTAAATTATAACAAAAAAAATTACAAAAGAAAAAATAGAACAAAAAAAAAATCTTCAACATTTTAGAAATTGCAAAGAATCAACTCTATCACAACGGATTTTTTACAATTGGGTATCGATCCTTGGAATCCTTGGAATAGAGAGGAACATGCAAAGGCTTCATCATTCTCCCTGAAATACAAATTAAAACTTATTACGGGCATCAAAGTTTCAAGAAATATATTTGAATCTAGTGAATTAAATACCAAAAATAATATTTTTTGTAAGTGCTAAGAATTGTACTAATTTCTAGTCCACCCAACACATGCCCAACATGAATATTTTTATCAGCTCTCAATTCCCTCCTTCAGGACTCTGGCTGGTTTTGAAAAAAATAAATAATAATAATCTGGTTCATTGAAGGAAAAATGTTCTCGCAATGGGGTTAGAACAACAGCATCCAAATCACTTAGTAATGATGCTACCCAGAAACTTGAAATGTTTATCGAGGTTTGTGAAAGATGAGAATTACCTTTATTGAATGCAGTTGCGCCAAATGTTCTCACAACTCCAACTCTGCAAATGGTGGTTTAGAGGGAAAAAAAAACCCGGAAAATTGAATAGTTTTTCAGAACTCTTTGTTTAAGAAGGTTGAAACTTGAACGGATTAAAAAACCCTTCAAGCCCTCATCAAATTTAACTTGAATTTATAGAAACAGAATGGAAATAGAAAAAAATAAAATTTCGCCGCTTCAATTAAATAGACTCCTGTCCTATTGTTTTCTCTCCATAGAAAGCAGATTCCACCAGTGAAACAAATGTTTAGAAGTTTAAATCATTTGTACAAGAGGCATGAAATTGCAATAGACCTCATGGTGTCCAACTCAGATATTCCTACACAAAATTTACAGCCAAGCACAATTATATTGGAGATATCTCAGGTTTTCCTAGGTTGTGATGCAAGACAGATAAGTCAAGCTCAGAAAGGCATTGTCTCTGGACTCCAAGTACGAGACCAATGGGGACTAAGCTTGACGTATTTGGAGACACGATACATACAAAGCACACATTATACATCTATACTGCATTGGCAAGCAAAGGTGTAGTTATAGTTTACTCGAATGAATTTCCAAACTACAACAACTGATAAAGAAGAATACCTGCTCCCCACCTAGGGTCAATGCAGTTTATGGAAGTCCATCTGGCAATTTCTTTGAGATTGCAGAAGCAGACAACGCTTCCGACAGTTGTTCTATAGCATATGTTCCACTCTTAACAAGGACATCTTTCTTGCTATCCCAAGCCTCCTTCACCTTTCTGACATGGAAAGTGATTAAGTGAATGGGAAAGAAAAGTAGAAAGAAAAAGGGTGAATAAATTCAACATGAAAGTGGAATATAGAAAAGGCATTAAAATTAGAAAATCCAACTGAATAATCATTTATATGGAACTAAAAGATTCCACCACAAAAATTTAGACTTACGGACCAAAATGTCCTTACCTAAGTACAGTTTTAAACCCAGGTCTTCCAAAATTATCATCTGGGGGAAAGTAAGTTCCACCCATCAAAGGCTTCAAATCAGGTGACAGAAAGACGCTCAAAGGCCAACCACCACCACCATATAAGAATTTCTAGTTCACATGCTTACTGAAGTGAGAATATTTGTTATCTATCAAGAAAAGAAGGATTGCCTTAAATCATACTGGCAACAATTTCATTGTGGGGAATCTTCATTCAAATTTTATTGAAGTACTCCATGGAATTTTTGTGGTAATTTTCTATTCCTTCTTTTTTTGGCTGAGATTTGTTCGTTCATCTTTGTACATTTATTGTTTCTGACTATCACATTGTCATGAAAACTGTGAATTTTTTCTTTTATTTTTGGAGTTTGTTTCTTATATATTAGTCTTAAACACTACGCTAATAGCGAGGACTATAATATATTTGTGTGTGAATATTGATACAAATACCAGTTACTAAGAAATAGGCTGGTGACATGGCAAAGTACTCATGCAGCTTCAGAACCAAACTACCACTAAACCATTACTATAACAAGTTATATTAATTAACACACTAAGGACTGTTTTCAGAACATGAATATATATATATATATATATATATATATATAACTACTGTAAAACATATCTAGAAAATTAATCAATAAGATGAGATGTAAGAAAAAGAGTCTCACCAGCCAAATGAATTAAACACAATCACCAAATCTGAAAACCTTATGCAAGATTAGGAAAAAAAAAATTATTATTATTCTTCACAAATAAATCAATCGATGGATTATGTAATGGATTCGACTTTGTAATGACGATTTGGGGGTGAGAGAGTTTTTGGGGCTTAAAGATGTGGTGGATTGTGTAATGTGCATCGCCAGTTTAATTAGAGTAAATATTTTAGGAAAATGTAATTCTTTGATAAAAAGATACCAGATGATATGTAGCATGACTCGGTATTAATGATTCTAATGAGAAAACATTATGCCACTGGCCAAAATATATAGATTGTTAGCATCACAGTACTAATTGTCCGAGCCATTCAATTTGTTAAGGAATAGGCCTAATGTTATATATTAAGCTCTCAAGTCTATAACATATGACCAATGCTCTTTCACATACGGAGTGGCAAACAGTAGAAACAGACAGTAAACAGAAACAAATGTAGATGGAGAACAAATGCAAAGCTCGATCTATAAAAAAAGAATCCATCTTTACAAATCAAAGAGATAATAAAAAGAAATATATATATATATATATATATATATATATATACATATACATTTATTTCAAAGAGAGTACAATTAATAACAATCCAAAGAAAAAGAAAAAGGGAAATTACCCAAAAAGAGGACAGAATTGATAGATCCAGACCTTGGTTATTCATCTAGGGGTGAAAGCCTGGTATTCATATAAAAGATAAAAGTGTTGAGGTGGGGAAGAAAGCTCCATCTATGAAAAAGAACACATCTTTACAAATCAAGATGTAATAGAAATTATATATACATATAAGATTGTATAATTAATAACAATTCGAAAAGAAGACAAAGGAAAAGGGAAAATTATATATATATATATATATATATGTATAATTCAAAGACAAAGAAAGAGGGAACTTGCCCTAATTTGGTAGATGAGATCCAGAGAGAGTACACTGTTACCATGACACAAGCTGGAGGTGGTGAATTGATGGCTTTTCCATGTGTTTTTGTGCTCCAATTAAAATTCATTATACAAGCACTTCTTACAATTACGGCTTTGGGTTTCCATCAGTTAAGGCCTCCTCCCTCACTACCACTCTCTGGATTTTAATTCTAGTTTATACTCTCCATGCTTATTTACAATTACGATTTGTGATGATGATTTAGGGCTTACAGATGAAAATATGATGTGTGTAGAAAGAAAAACAAGAAGAATAAGAACAAAGAGAGAGAATACTGACCAAAGTTGTCACGATTTATGAAGGACAAAACTTTGCCGGAGCTGCAGGCGACGTGATCAGGCCGTCAACGGTGATGGTGTGTTGGAAGTGTGCAGTAAAGCTAGGGTTTGTAGATATTGACGAGGAGAGATACAAGTTGTAACTTTGAATCTGATAGTGTTCTTTAGTCTTCAAAAGAATGACGTGGAGCTCTCTCCTCCGTATAATATATGTTTGGTTTTTTTTTTTTTTTTTTTATATTTTCTTTTCCTTTTGGCGGTAATGCTTGGCATTTCTTTTGCCTTTTTTTTTTTAATTTTCCTTTTTCGCGGTACTGGTTGGCGCTAAAACAAGCCCCTAATTTTGACATTTCTAATTTTTGGGGCTTTTGTCACGGTTTGATGGAAGTGTGACTAAAAATAGGGTCTTTTAAGGACAGTCTTAGGAGTGTTACCAAAGGACTGTTGCTAAAAATTTGATTTTTTGACTAATTAGTTTTATCTGATTTTGTTTTTATTATTTTAATGAAAAAATCAAAATTTAAAAAATAAGATAATAATTATAATATTATAAAAACAAATTTTAAAATTTAAAATGCATAATAAATAATAATATATTGAAATAATTCAATAGTCCTATAATGAAGAGTTGATTAATTAATCAAAAAAATTATGTTTTAATAATATATAGAAATAATTCAATACTCCTATAGTTTACAAATTTTTGAATTAGATATATATTTCAAAATTTATATATTTTCTCAAATTTTATATATTTTTTTCGAATATATATACATTTTTTCTTATTATATATATATATATATTAAATTTTATATATTTGTTCAAATTTTAAATAATTGTTTCAAATTATATATATATATATATATTTATAGAGGGAGGAAAGTGTAAGTATCCAAACAAGAGGGACGAAGGTATAATATATCCAATAAAAGGGGTGAAACTATAATTTATCAGAATAAAATTTAAGTCATTTTGACATGAAAATTGGCTGGAAGGGGTATTTGATTAAAATCTGAAATATCATTCAATTTCATGATATTAACTTCAATTGAGTGAAATTAACTTCAATTTAAAGAATTTGAGTTCAATTTAATAATTTCACACTTCAATTTCATGAAATTGACTTCATTTGAGTAAATCTCCAATTCAAGTTTATAAAATTAAATCCAATTGATGAGTTGAGTTCAATTTAGTAATTCCACACTTCAATTTCATGAAATTGATTTCATTTGAGTAAATCCCCAATTCAAGTTTATAAAATTAAATTCAATTGAGTGAAATTAACTTCAATTCAATGAATTTGAGTTCAATTTAGTAAATTCATACTACAATTTTATGAAATTGACTTCAATAGTAAAACCTCAACTAAATTTCATGAACTTTAGTTCATTTATGTAAATCTTCAATTCAATTGAGTGAAATCGACTTCAATTTAATAATTTCACAATTCAGTTTAATAAAATCTAAATCAATTAATTCAATTGAGTGAAATTAACTTCAATTCAATGAATTTGAGTTCAATTTAGTAAATTCATACTACAATTTTATGAAATTGACTTCAATTTATAAGTAAAACCTCAACTAAATTTCATGAACTTTAGTTTATTTATGTAAATCTTCAATTCAATTGAGTGAAATCGACTTCAATTTAGTAATTTCACAATTCAGTTTAATAAAATCTAAATCAATTGATTCAATTGAGTGAAATTAACTTCAATTCAATGAATTTGAGTTCAATTTAGTAAATTCATACTACAATTTTATGAAATTGACTTCAATTAAGTAAAACCTCAAATTTCATGAACTTTAGTTCATTTATGTAAATCTTCAATTCAATTGAGTGAAATCGACTTCAATTTAGTAATTTCACAATTCAGTTTAATAAAATCTAAATCAATTGATTCAATTGAGTGAAATTGACTTCAATTTAGTAAATGTCTAATACAATATAATGAAATTGAGTTTAATTGAGTAAATCCACACTACAATTTCATGAAATTGACTTCAATTGAGTAAAACCTCAATTAAATTTCATGAACTTGAGTTCATTTGTGCAAATTCATAATTCAATTTCATGAAAGCATATAATTAGTACTTTATACACAACATATACAACATTTTTAGTCACACACATACTGATCATATAATTTTATTTATATGCCTAGGTTCTTGTTTCGTATATGGAGCAACTACTTCTAAAATATTTGTATAAATTGTTGATTCAAATTTTATTTTTTGTTGTTCTAGTACTTTCCATTTCTCATAATCAATCAAAAAAATAAAACTATCTGTGACGGTTTAAAAGGACATACTGATTTTTTCTTTTATTTTTTTAGGCGTAGCTAGTTGGCGGTAAAGACTCCCGCATTTTTTTTTACCATTTAGGACGGTTCCAATTTTTCGTGGCTAAAAATATGGATTTTACCGACGATTCTGTGCCTTTAGTGACGGTTTAAAAATCCGTGACTAAAAAGTATTAGTATTAGTGACAGTTCGACATTTCCGTGACTAACAAATATGACTTTTAGCGACGGTTTTGTACCTTTACCGACGGTTTTAAAGTCCGTGACAAAAAATATGAGTATTAGCGACAGTTTGACATTTCCGTCGCTAAAAAATATGACCTTTAGTGACGGTTTGAAAGTCCGTGACTAAAAATATGGGTATTAGCGACAGTTTAAAATTTCCGTGACTAAAAAAAATGACCTTTAGTGACGGTTTTGCATCTTTAGCGACGGTTTGGAAAACCGTGACTAAAAGTATGCGTATTAGTGACAGTTTAAAATTTCCGTGACTAAAAATATGACATTTAGCGACGGTTTTGTACCTTTAGCGACGGTTTTAAAGTCCGTGGCTAAAAATATGCGTATTAGCGACAGTTTAAAATTTCCGTCACTAAAAATTGACTTTTAGCGACAGTTCTTGAGAGTGTCACTAAAGGACCGTCGCTAAAAGTCTGATTTCTTGTAGTCCGATTTCTTGTAGCGACAGCTATAATATTATAGCTTTTCTTTAGGTGTGACAGTGTGTAGATGTGTGTTTACCATTCAAATTTATTGCATATAAGTAAATAGATTCATTTTACCTATATTGGTTGAACGAATTATGAGTGGTTTTAGTGGCATTACATACAGTGCACGTAATATGAGCTTAATTTCACCAGTTGTCTTTGTATACGAAGCACATGACGCACTATTATTTATTCAAATTTGATAAAGTTTGATATAATTTCAAGTAATTCTTGCAAATTATATGAGCGTAAATAGTAAAACAAAAATTACTCGTATTTTAGTTCAGATTTTATAACAGATGATTTTCTCTCTCTGAAAAAATCGTCGAGCTTAAAAATTATAGTAGCTATTGAGGTTTTTTTTTTATTTCTTAATTGAGTAAATATAGGATATTTTTTTATACATATAAATAGACCAAAATTTAAATAATATATATATTTTTTATCTATTTAATCATCATTTGAATATTTTCAACTTCGGCCCCCTATCCTTAAATCCTGGCTCCGCCCCTAGATCCACTGTTTGCATTTTATCATTGCAAACAGGATAGAGGAAATGGGGTTACCAAAATTAATCGTGTCCATAGTAGTGGTCATTACAAGTTTTAATGGAACAATGGGATTCTCAATGTTATATTAGATGACTCATTTCCTTGTAGGGAAAGTTAACCTTAGTCACCAAGCAATCACAATTATGGTAGGAGATCAATCAGTAGACTCCTAATTGGTTTGATTGACATGTCCTTCACTCCAGCCTCTCCTATAAATACAGGGGTCAACCCTATTGTATTGTGTGCACAAATAGAGAGAGAAAGAAGATATATAAATTAGTATTCTTCTTGGTGAGAGTTAGGAATAATATAAGCTTATATTATTCCGGTGATACAGGTGTGAGTATACACTGTGTGTATGCGTGTGCGTTTGTATGATCTGCGGATCATCCCCTTGTAATCCTCTCATTGATTATAGTGAAACGGTGTTCTCCGTGACGTAGGATAATTTGGCCGAACCACGTATAAATCTTTATGTCGATTGTTTGGTGTGTGTTTGTGTGCGATTTTTGAATTGCAGATACACACGGCTTCAAACAGAAGGTGTGGAAACCCTAACAAGTGGTATCTGAGCCCCGGGTTGGAGCAAATCTCGAAGTCGTACAAATTGGTCAAAATTCAAAGTTCCAAAGTGCTTGAAATCGAAAACCAACCATACTAGGAGGACCAACTTGAAGAGACGAAGCCGACGGTACAAAGCGGAGGCTGATCTGAGCTGGCACGTTCTGCCACAAAAATCTACCCAGATCTCACGCGCCCCCACATATAGACGCGCGTTTATGCGCCATCTCCGGTGAACCAATCCGGTACCGGTCATCTTCTCCGATTAGAGCTACGTTGCCGATCACCATATCCGATGTGCTTTTTCGTTGCCGACCACCGACAGCCACGGTTCAAATTGGTTTAATATTTCCCAATCATCCTGGCCGGAAGATCTCCAGTTCCGGCCAACTTCCAGCGACCATCTCCGACGTCGGTCATCTTCTCCGGTCGAACAGTCACCGCGGGCAAACCAATCTGGTCACCGGAATTTTGGAGAAGACAACTAACGTCAGCAGTCAATGCCACATTAGCAAGTCAAACTGTCACGTCATCAGGTTTTTTGTCCTTTTTGTGGTGAAACTTCTTTTGGCTTGTTTGGAGTCATTTTTGACGCGTTTAAAGGCGTTCTTAAGGTTTTGGACCGCTCTAGATGCAACCGTGCGATCGGTTTTGCGTGATTCGACTTCGAACACCTCAAAAATGCTCAGTGGGAGCTGTGGGAGAAGAAAAGACTGCAATGATCGACAAGTTTGACGATACAAACTTTGCCTATTGGAATATGCAAATCAAGGATGAGTTATTCCAGAATAATTTGTACTTACCATTAGAGAAGAAGCCAAAATCGATGAAAGAAGATGATTGGATAATCCTGGATCGAAAGGCTCTTGGTACGATTAGACTGACGTTGTCAAAGTCCGTTGCATTCAACATAAGGAATGAGAAGACAACAATGTCTCTCATGGATGCTCTTTTGAACATGTACGAACAACCGTCTGCAGCAAACATGGTACATCTCATCAAAAGATTGGTCAATTTGAAGATGTCTAAGAATGGAAAGGTCAGTGAACATCTTAATGTTCTTAATGACATTGTTGGGTAGTTGGAATCAATTGATATGTCAATCAGTGGCAAAATGAAAGTGACTTTAGTTTTAAGCCAATTGCCAGATAGTTGGAGTGTCACAATGGCTACAATCAGTAACTCTTCAGGGACAGAACCGTTACAGTATGATTCGGTAGAAAGTATGGTACTCACAAAAGATATCAGAAGACAAACATTAGACTCTTCTAACAGTGGCTCAACATTGAATGTCGACAGCATAGGCAGAGGTTCGAACAAGAAGAAAGGTGGAAATCAAAGGCATGGATGTTCCAAGTCGAGACAAGGAAGATCACAGTCTTAAGGTCACAGAAATTCCAAAGAGATCGAGTGTTGGAATTGTGGAAAAACTGGTCACTTCAAGAGCCAGTGCAGATCCCCGCAGAAGGTAGCGTATAATAAGACTGAGGCAAACATTGTCTTAAAAGAAGCAGATGATGCATTGATATGCTCTTTGGAGAGAAATGTAGAGTTTTGGGTCTTGGACTCTGGAGCATCATTCCATGCCACCTCAAGTCGAAAGCTCTGTGAGAGTTATGCACCTGGAAACCTCAGCAAGGTTTATTTAGGTGACGATCAACCCTGTAGTGTTGTTGGCAAGGGTGAAGTACATATCAGACTCAACGGATTGATATGGAAGCTGAGGGATGTGAGACACATTCTAGACTTGAGAAAGAACCTGATATCAGTAGGCCAGTTGGCGAGTGAAGGTCATGTAACCACTTTTAAAGATGATGAGTGGAAAGTTTTCAGAGGGGCTATGACTATAACACGAGAAAATAAATTGGTACGCTCTACACTACCACCAAGGCTAACACGTTGATAACAATTACAGAAAGCAAGGAGGATCACAACATGTGGCACCAGAGGCTAGGTCACATGAGTGAAAAGGGACTCAAGGTTATGCTCTCGAAAGGAAAATTACCAGACTTGAAATTGGTTGACATCAACTTCTATGAGGATTGCGTATTCGGTAAGCAAAAAAGGGTTAGTTTCCAGAGCAACAGAAGAATTCTCATAAAGGAGAAACTTGAGCTAGTTCACACTGATGTCTAGGGGCTAGCAAATGTCTCATCTCATGGCGGAAAGTCCTATTTTGTCACCTTCATTGACGACCATTCCAAGAAGGTATGGGTTTACTTCTTGAAACATAAATCTGAGGTGTACGATGTGTTCAAGAAATGGAAGGCTATGGTAGAGAATGAGACGTGTTTGAAGATAAAGAGATTAAGATCCGATAATGGTGGAGAATATCAGGACACCGGATTCAAAAACTTTTACTATGAGAATAGTATCAAATTAGAGAAGACTGTTCCACGTGCACCATAGCATAATGAAGTAGCAGAACGTATGAACCGGACATTGACTGAGAGAGTCAGAAACATGCGCATTCAAGTTGGGTTGCCGAAACAGTTCTAGGAAGAAGCAGTCATTCCAATAGTGTACTTAATCAATCGAGGTCCATCAATACCATTAGAGCACAAAACACTAGAAGATGTATGGAGCGGTAAAGAGGTAACATTTTCACATTTAAAAGTTTTTGGTTATGTTGTATATGTACATGTTAGTGATAATGTCAGGGGTAAGCTTGATCCCAAATCACAGAAGTGTACTTTCATTGGATACGGCGGTGATGAGTATGGTTACCACATGTGGGATGATCAGAACCAAAAGGTGATTCGAAGCAGAGATGTAGTGTTCAATGAAAAGGTGATGTACAAAGATAGGCACGCAACAACCTCAAATCCTACAGCACAGAGTGATCCTGTGTGTGTTGAGTTAGATGATGTTCAAGATAATAAGAGTACTCAGTCAGAAGAATAGATTCAGAAACAATTCTCAACATGATGATACACAGCAGTTTCCGACTCCTATTCCTGTACCTAGGAGGACTTCATGGCCGCATGTGTTGAATAGGAGATATATGAATTACTTATTGCTCACAGATGGAAGTGAACCAGAATACGATGATGAAGCATGCAGTGTAGCAGATGCGAGCCAGTGGGAGCTTACGATGGAAGATGAGATGAAGTCTCTTATCTTCAACAAGACATAGAAGCTAATCAAGCTGTCGGTAGGGCAGAAAGCTCTCCATAACAAATGGGTGTACAGGATCAAAGAGGAACATGATGGTTCCAAAAGATACAAGGCTAAACTTGTAGTAAAAGGCTTTCAGCTGAAAGCGGGAATTGACTACACCGACATATTTTCTTCGGTTGTGAAATTGAATACCATTCGTTCAGTTTTTAGCATTGTTGAAGAAGATGGTTTACACCTAGAGCAGTTAGATGTCAAAACTGTTTTCCTCCATGGTGACCTAAAGGAGGAGATTTATATGTAGCAACCGGAAAGTTTCTCAGTCAGAGGGAAAGAAAAACTTGTGTGTATGTTAGAAAATAACTTGTATGGTTTAAAACAAGCTCCGAGACAGTGGTACACGAAATTCGATGGATTTATGCAAAGACATGGTTACAACAAGTGCAACGTTGACCATTGTTGCTACTTCAAGATGTTTGACTCGAGTTACATCATCCTCATACTTTATGTTGATGACATGTTAGTAGCTGGGTCTGATTTTGTGAAAATCAGTAAGTTGAAAAAGCAGTTGGCAAATGAGTTCGAGATGAAGGACTTAGGCGCATTGAAACAGAGTCTTGGTATGAGAATCAACAGAGACAAGCATAAGGGTATTTTGCAGTTGTCTCAGGCTGACAACATTGAACAGGTTCTGAAGCGGCTCAACATGAGTGATGCTAAGCCGATTAGCACACCTTTGGCTAGTCACTTCCGATTATCCAAAGAGCAGTCTCCCAAGTCAGAAGCAGAAAAGAACAACATGGCCAGTGTTCCATACACTTCAGCTATTGGTAGATTGATGTATGCAATAATTTGTACTAGACCAGATATTGCATATGTAGTGGAAACAGTCAGTAGGTTCATGTCCAATCCAGGGAAGATTTATTCGGAAGCAGTGAAGTGGATATTGCGATATCTACGAGGTACCACAAACAAATGCCTTTGTTTTTGAAAAGGTGAAGTGAATTTACATAGCTATGTAGATTCAGATTTTGTTGGTGAGATAGACCATAGAAGAAGCACTACTGGTTATGTCTTTATAGTAGGTACTATTACAGTAAGTTGGGTTTCGCAGATATAGAGGATTGTAGCGTTATCTACTACAGAGGCTGAGGATGTAGCTATGACAGAGGCTAACAAAGAGATGATTTGGTTACAGGGATTGTTGACAGAGTTGGGATTTGAGCAAGGGAAGAGTGTTTTGCACAGTGATAGTCAGAGTGCTATACATTTGGCAAAGAATTCAGCATTTCATTCGAGGACCAAACATATAGATCTTCATTATCACTTTATCATATCTCTATTGGATGATGAAGTGTTGACACTTGAGAAGATTCAAGGAAGTGAGAATCCGGCCGACATGTTGACCAAAGTAGTGCAACAGAGAAACTGAAATTGTGCGCAACTTCAGAAGGTCTTCAAGCTTGAAGACAGAAATGAGGGCATCGTAATGCACTGATCATTGATAGAGTTGATTGTTGGATGGAAAGTCGTCAAGTGAGAGATTGTTATATTAAGTGACTCATTTCCTTGGAGAGAAAGTTAAACTTAGCCACCAAACAATCACAGTTATGGTAGGAGATCAATTAGTAGACTCCTAATTGGTTTGATTGACTTGTCCTCCACTTCAGTCCCTTCTATAAATACAGGGGTCAGCCCTATTGTATTATGTGCACAAATAGAAAGAAAAAAGAGATACATATTAGTATTCTTTTTGGTAAGAGTTAGAAATAATATAAGATTATATTATTTCGGTGATACAGGTGTGAGTATACACTGTGTGTGCGTGTGTATGATTTGCAGATCATCCCCTTATAATCCTCTCATTGATTATAGTGAAACGGTGCTCTCCGTGGACGTAGGTTGATTTAGCTGAACCACGTATAAATCTTTATGTCAATTATTTAGTGTGTGTTTGTCTGCGATTTCTGATTTGCAGGTACACACGGTTTCAAACAGATGGTGTGGAAACCCTGACACTCAAGAATAAAAGTAGGGCTTATAACATTACTAGTTGAATGAGGATTCAAAGATGGGCATTTGGTAGCCAAGTGACCAAAGCTTGAGCAAGCATCACAAACATGTGGTTTCCACTAATACTCCACCCTTATGCCAATGAGTCTCCATTTCCAATGCTAATCTGGAACCTTTCAATGTAAGTCTTAGATGCATCCACCTCAATGCAAAGTCTGGCATAGTTGATCCTCCTCTTGGTCCCAGTGAGAGCATTTGCAAATAGAGGTTTTCCCAAACAACTAGCTACGAAGCTAAGGCCCTTTTCAGTCCAAAACTTAAGGGGAAGGTTGAAGATTACATGCTCCTTTTTTTGTGAAATCGAAACCTCTTTGCCATTTCTTTAGAATCACGGGCCTTCCTGCGAGCATACATGGTCCACTAGTAAGGACTGTAGAGCAAACATCTTCATTTGTAAATTTGAAAATGTAGAAACCTCTGTCATCACTCTAAGCCTTTGGTGCTCCACATTCTCATAGTAAGAGGTTAAACCATTGAATATGGTAATTTCTTCTGAATAAAATATCCTACAAGGCTGTTCTCCCATTGTAATGCTTCTTCATCTGCAATTTATTGGGGAGGTTCAAGCACAATCAAAACCTCTTCCACTTGATGGGCTAATCTGAGGGATACCAGTCAGTAGAAGATTGCTAGGTTTGAAACCTGGTTTCTGGTATTGCTCCAGTGTGTTCTCAATTTCATTTTGTTTTGTGAGTTTATCCCTAGCCAATGTCAGAGCCAAAGCCTTGGCATTGTCAGAGGCTAGGAGAAAACGGGGGTCATGTGAGGGTTGTGACTGAGATGGAGCAGGAAACTCCATGTAGCAGAAGGGAAAATAAGTCTAAAAGGAGGGAGAAAGGTTGTAGGATGGGCAAAGTTTAGATATGGAAATGGAAAAGGAGGGAGAAAGGTTGTAGGATGGGCAAAGTTTAGATATGGAAATGGGGGGGGGGGGGGGGGGGGTTGTGACTGAGATGGAGCAGGAAACTCCATGTAGCAGAAGGGAAAATAGGTCTAAAAGGAGGGAGAAAGGTTGTAGGATGGGCAAAGTTTAGATATGGAAGGGGGGGGGGGGGGGGGGGGGGAATATGATGGGTTATAAAACTTGTTGAATGCTATCATGTTTGGTATGAATGAATGGAATATAATGAAATGAAATGCTTATTTTATCCATTTCATTATTTGGCATGTCTTGTTTAATGAGAATGGTCATTCCGAATGAATTAAAATTCATTTCATTAGTAAATCTATGAAATGGTCATTTCATTAGTAAATCTATGGAATTGTCATTTGCCTTAAGAAATGCTTTTAAAATATAAAATTATTAAAATAATTATTTCAAATTTCAAGTAAACAAACCACTCGCACCACCATGTCACCAACTTGTACCACCGACACCGCTATCACCTTCCGCCGCTGCCTCCACCACAACCTTCATTGTTCGCCACTACTATTGCCGTTACCTTTCACCATTTTTTTGTAAAATGTTTACAAAATAATCTTATTTGATTAAAATTATATATTTATATTTTTGAAAAATGTTCTTTTTAAGTTCATTTTATTAGAATGAGAACTTCAGTATTCCAATCTTCATTAAATCCATAAATTTGTCCTCATTTATAAAAAGAATGTCTCATTTATTTGGTATAGAATTGTAAACAATTGTGGGTAACAACACTAAACGTGAAAAAAAATCCTAATAATAAAAATCAAAATCGAAAATAAAAAGAAGAAACAGGCTCATTATTCTTGACCTCATTGTTATGTACCATTTTGAGCTCCTCGAGGCCGGGAATTCAAGAATTCCCTGAAATAAGAATAGAAGCCAGAAATTCGTGTCCCAAAAACATAATTGTGATCTCCTCGAGGTCAGGACTTCCGAGTACCAAGGGAATTTTATGAATGCCCCGTCAACACCACTGTCGTTAAAAAAGAAAAGAAAAGAAAAGAAAAAAAAACCCAGAAGACTACATTGCAAAAATTATTAAACATATCGGGGTGTTGGGATCCAATCAAGGATTCATTAGTTCTGTATTTGACCCAAAAAAGGAGATCCTAGTACTGATCAATTGCATCTCTCTCTCAATTGGAAATCGCATACCATACCGTCTAAAGTCAATAATACTCATAAGGTTATATCACCCAGAAATTATTTGACCCAAAACTTGAAAAACAACACGGAGCTCATTACGCCTAATCACACGCATCATTGAAAAGAAAAGGAATTGGCTTTGTCGTTGTATCCAAGTCAGCAAACATATCGAAGCATAATATGAAGGCGTTGTATCATTCAGAAACATAAAAAACTCCACTGAGCAGTATTTGCGTCAGTTGCAAACTCAAAAGTACTCCAACATAATGCCATGCATCAATCTAAAAAGTATAAACATCCATCAACAGAAAGGAGAGAAGTTTGGACACTTCCAAACACCAAAACCTGAAGGCGATTCAATCGCGTCCACAAAAATATTCACAGCTTTAAAAGTCTCCATCATGGAAGCATCAAACAACCTTGTCTTTTGCAAGCTACCATACCCATACTTCAGAAAGCGGTGATTCTGATCATTCAGGGACCACCGGGAATCTCTAGCTCCTTTTCAGGCGCATCTGATCCATGCTTATATTTTGATGGTATCTGCAAACAGCCAGGGATACTGATATTAGTTAGCAAACCTAAGTCTCAGAAGTTCCAATAAGTTTGACAGTCAGACAGTAACAACACGAATTCCTAGATAATTCGAAAAAGTTAAGACTTTAGGAAGCAATATTCTCAACTTTAACAGTGATCATCAGAAAGCTTATAAACATTCTCAGCACCTTTATTACCAGGGAGGGACCATACTGACTAATGACTGACTTTGTATACAGCTAATTAAAAATAGAAGATTTTCAAACAAAGACCAACAAAGAGTAGGAATAAATAAAATGCCACAAATAACAGATCACCCTACTGTTCCTACCGGTGGCAGACATATATGTATATATATATAACTTGAAACCCAAGCACTTAAATTTCTCCATTAATATTATTGCAGCATACCGACTGCTTCAAGATCCAAATAAAGCCCAAGTCAAACATAAGACAGAACTATTTTCATACCGCTTTATAATTTCTATTCAAAGTAAAATTCAAATCCAACTAAAGAGATCCAATCATAACCAAATCATAGCTGAAAATGAATTAAGTTCAATTCAATTAAGATATGAATCCGAAAAGAAAATACCTTCCTTTACAAGTTCTGGCAAATTGCCTGAATTAGTGATAAAGCAAAAGATAGCAAGATACCCTCCGTCTTACAAACTAATAGGCGGCCAAAACTTGCAAAACCAATGAAGGCCTTTTGCACTTGGCGCTTAGTATCAGTCTCAAATTTGCATCAAGTGCAAATCCATGAATATTTCAACAGGCATTGCAGAGCAGAAACAAGGGTAACAGCCTCAATTAAAATCATCAGTCAAGTATGGCTCGTACTGAGAGCAACCATCATATCTTTTTGTACCTACGACACCAACACAACTATGATGCACAGGTAATGCTACAGTTAAGTCTCACCCAAGTTACTTTTTCACTCCATCTCCAGAGAAAAAGCTTTTTGTGCTCCATCCTTCACTCCAAGACTTGTATCATGGTTGTTATTAGGTTCACCAAGCAGGGCCAAAGAGAGTTTAGTCAAATACAGTTCTAGTGAAAACCTCGATTCCTTTTTCTATGTAGCACTTTTTTTTTTTTATATAAGTTCGAATCGTATAGAAGGCACTCAAAAGGGGAGTGTGTCCCTCAATACAAAAGATCCCCACCTAAGGGCCAAGCAATCCGAAAAACTCAATCTTTTCCTGTATGGATTTATTCTATTATATAGTATTATATTCCTTTTTGTGTTTTTCCTTCACTCCAAGACGTGTATCATCCTTTGCTTGGAGTACTATTAGGCTCACCCAGGGGGTGCCAAACAAAGTATAGTCAGGCAGTCAAGTAGTTTTAGTTAAATCCCCAATTCTCGTTATATACAATCATTTGGTTTTGATGGCATATTTCAGGAAGAGAATATTTCTTTTCCTCATCCTATGAGACTGTCCCCTACAGAGTTGAGCAAGATTTCTTTCCTGTCCGCAGGAAAATTATGCAATTAAATAATCACTCTCCTTGGATCCAAATCTTGCATGCAATTAATGTGTCTTCCCTCACCTAAAGAAATTAATTGTGCAAAAGATCTAGTAATAAATACAGATTGGGCCCCATAGACTTGATTTGCTGTCTCAATAAATAGGCCAAAATTGCTTTAGCTAGCTCACAAAGGCCATCATCATGATATAAACATCAATGCTATCTCGTAAAGAATTTCAGTGAAGCAAGACCTTTACACTTCTCCTTTAAGAAAAATTTAGAAGTTCATCTGCATTTTATATAAAACTGATAGCTCCAGTGCCATATTTTGACCAAACAAAAGGAATGGCAGGCCCTTGGAATAACATGCACTTAGACTGGGAGGTGTTTTGTTAGAATTAAAAATAATATACAAGCAAGCCATTCATGTGAGAAGTTTCTCAGACAAGAATAAGCAGTCCAAACAGTTTGAATCCATAGGGCCCTTGATAAACAATAAGAAGCTCACCATCAGTAAATGCAATTAAACCTACAAAGAAGTGTGGCTATAGTTTTTTTCATCCTAGGTTCCATGTAACTCAGTACTTGTGGATGGCTGGATGCAGTCATGCATGCAACCATCCACCTCACCCCACTCCCCCCACCAACCCTCCCCTTTCAAACAAAAATAATAATAATAAATAATCAAGGATTAAAAGATCTATGCATCCATTAAAACTGCAGTTGGAAAGAATGACAGACCAAACATACATATAAATGGGACAGAAAAAAGGAAACTTCAATGAGAATTGACACCCATGAGTTCCACAAACATCTAAGCATATATTTGTTTATGAAAAAACTCGGTATTCAGGGGAGCCGCACATTGTATGCATTCAGTAATCCAATAGTAACCCCTTAACTATGTAGATGGCAAATTGGGTTAAATGCCAAATCTCGTCCATAGTAGCCCAAACATCTCATACGTACCAAATGTTACGCTCAAGGACTTCAAATTTTTAATTGAAGAAAATATCAGAACCAATAGATAACCCTATTACAACCTACAGAATGTAAATAAATAAATCAAATGGATTATTTAACAAGAAAGTACCTTGCACTGAAGATTTGTTATTGTAGACCTCAACAAAGTGTCTCCAACTATCAACCTCAACTTTCTAACAAAGTCACCCCGACTCATCTTCTTTCCCTGACACGATCAACCAAATATATAAGGAAAATAAAAAAATAAAAAAATCCAAACATGAGATGGACAAATTATTTCACTTAACATACCCTGAACAACTCATAATTATTACTAATTAGTTCCATAGTTTCAGGAGAAACTTTAGTGGACATGGCTGCAAACAACATAGGGAATGGCATCCAAGGGGATTTAGGAGCCCTTGTACCAAGATTCGCATCTTGTTTTGTAGTCCTCTCCACTGGAACCTGTTGGAAAGAAAGAGGAACAGAACGCCAGTTGTTAAGCCAGAAGGAAACTTTTGCAGCAACAACATCAAATCCGGATGGATCCAAACTAAAACAATCAGTAAGTATGGAGACTTCATTGTGATAGTTAGAATTTCAGAAGACTTCAAATAAGGACTACAAAGCAAAGACGGCCGAGCTTAACCACATTCAGCCTGAAGAAAATACCAGACTACATCTTGGTACATCCTCAACCAATCTAAAAATCAACTTCCAGCAGGCCAAAGCTCACCTGTAAAGCAGTTAGTCTTCTGAATTAAGGAACTGTGGTTCAAGCCCGTGTCTTTTCGAGCCAAGAAAATAAATTACTTTGATCAATTAACACGAGTTGATACCCTAAGCCTTTGGATATAGTATCCAAATAAAGTGTGCAGATGCAATGCATCAGATCCTAATCATAGCTCATTCGGATGTATCCTCTGCGAGCGAACAAGAGAGAGAGGGTGGACATATGAATACGTGGGTGTTGCCATTTAAAGAATATGGATTAGTTTAAACATTAAACCACTAAATTAATGCTTAACTATGTCAATCTTAAGATATAACCTTAAGACATTATATTTTAAAGGAAATATCAGTCCGGGATTCTGGGAACTACAAGTGGTAAATGTGGCAAATTCTACCAACCAACCCACCTAAACCCGTCCGCTAATTAATGACTTTTGGGCGAGTGATTTGATTAAGTGGTTCATAAACAGGTCAGTTGTCAAAGAATGGTTTAATTAGTGGGTTGTAGCGGTTTGTAAGAGGTCGGACAAACATAATTGCAATAGAAACCTGCCGCCACCCAAATAACCAAAAACACTTTCTTATTTTCTCTCAAAACTCACTAATAGCCACCCAAATACAACCTTGTGTTTTGAAATTAGAGAGTTTACGATAGATTTGATGAGAAGATGCCTAAGCCTGTGGATAGATGGAGAGAGAGAGAGAGAGAGAGAGAGAGAGAGATATACAACTTTGGTTCAGTAATACTACACTCCAAAGTGTATACAAAAAATCAGAGACAGGTGGATGAGAGAGATAGAGAGGGGAGGAAGGTTCTAGGAAGAGTGTACTGATGGTGGGCTGAATTCGTCTAGACCCTTGCCTTATACAGACTCTCTCTATGCACTTCTGCAGTACCCCCTAGACACCTGATCTATGATTGGATAGTTCTCTTCGAAGGAAAGCTATGGGCCCAGTGTCGGCGCTCAATTCTGAGTCCGTGGCCAAAAATGGGAGTGTGGCAATTAAGACATGGCCCACTAAGGTCTGGCATTGATAGGCAGCGGTGTCGCAATCACTTCATTCGAGGTCTGCTTGACAGGGCTGCTTAGGTATTTGAGCTTGCTTGATGCAAGGTTTCATTTGTTCCCAGGGTAAATACAAATACAAATTCCTAGTATAAAATATCAGTGTTCTGTCTGTTACTAATCTATGTTCAAATAATCCAGTAATGTCTGAATGTTCATTTTAAAGTAAAATATTATTAGAGATATTGGCACATTAAAATTCTTTATATATATATGCCTTTTCTTTTATTTGGTACAGTATTTAAAGTGTAATGATAAACAGCCAAAAAAATTCGTTTTCTAAATCAGGTCAAAGTTCTCTAATTGGAATTAGGTTGACCCGAATTCTGATTATTAAGTTGGGACCCGACTATTCAACACCCAACTAGGCAAAATTCTTTGAAAGATATACTTGGGCTGGTGGGTCACCTGCTGGTTGGACCGTCCATTGAATGACCAACCTGGTTATGACAGTTGATTGAATGGATTAATGTCCCCATCAAAAACCTGCCCACTTGCTACACCTACTGGTGACCACTACTCAAAGGTTCAACGGTACCTTGCTTTCTAGTTATACATAGAAAAATTACTGTAAATAGTGAAAATTATAGGCTCAGGTCCATTTTATTAGGCCCAAAATATGTTAAGCCCATGTACAAGTGAGTAAGTAATTAGCCCACAATCAAATGTCCAAGTAGTGTAATGGGCCCATCATTCCTTAGAAAATGGGTAATAACAACCCACTATCAAGAAGTAGTGGGGAGTTATTTATCAAGTGGATCATGACTCCATGTACTAAGGAGCATGATCCAATAAAATAGGAAAAACTTGTATGAGATTAAGGGTATAAATACGGCCATTGGAGCCTAAATAAAATATTTTTTTGATGTGAGTGAAATTTGACACTTACATTTGGCGCCGTCTGTGGGAAACGATAATATTTTTCCACTTGCAACAAGTTTTATTTAAAATGGTGTCCACACGGTCAACAAACAATGAGATCAGGTTCGAAGAAGTCATGAGGAGGTTGGAGGCTGTCGAGCAAAGAAATGCGGCCCTCGAGCGGCAGAATGCTGAATTGCTCCATCAAGTTACTCAGGGCCCTTTTCCTCTCCAGAGTCCTAATCCAGAAGAGTGCGCAGAAGAGCCAGAGCCTTTCAACTCTCATCACGGGCAAGACGCATCCGCCGCCCGAGGAGATAAAATCCCGAGGGAAGAGGAAGAGTCCTCTCACCCCATAACAGGGGGAATGCCAAGGATGCAGGTCCCGACTCAGAATAACCTGCACGAAATGGCTGCCAAAATCCAGAGAGAAGTGATGAAAGATTTGAAATTGCAGACCCCTGATGATCTGGTCATCCATGCAACAACGGATATGACTCAGTCTCCATTCACCGAAGAAATTGAAGCAGCAGAATTCCCGAAGAAGTTTGTGCTGCCAACTTTTACACTATATGATGGTACAAAAGATCCACTCGATCACATCTACCAAGTGCAGACCAAGATGACTGTTTATGGAAGGAACCAAGCACTCTTGTGCAAAGTCTTTTCAACCAGTTTGACGGAGGCACCACTTCTGTGGTTCAGGAAGCAGACTCCTGGATCCATCAGCAGTTGGAATGATCTCTGCAGACGCTTTATTGGTCAATACTTCAGCAATCGGAGGCAGAGGAAGACGATATCAAGCCTCTTCACCATGACCCAGGAAAAAGGGGAGAGCCTCAAGAGCTTTTTATCCAGATTCAACGTCGAAATGTCTTTTATCGATGACTGCGATCAACTGTCAGCGGTAGAGGCATTCCGTATGGCGGTCATCCCTGGCACAAAATTCCACTCTTCACTAGTAAAACGACCCCCTATCAACATCGGTGAGCTCAACTCCAGAGCACAAGGGTATCTCAGAATAGAAGAGGAGGAAGCAGTCAGACACAGAAGAGCCTCTCTGGTAACGGTAGAGGCAAAATCCAAAGAAAGGATGAAGGATCAGAGGCCTCAATGACAAGATCCATCTCGGCAAACCTCATCATCCAGAAATTCAGACAAGCGTCAACGAACGGAAGAAAGATCCACTCCGCTCAAAACCAGCCTTGGGAAGCTCTTCCAAGAAAATAAAAATAAAGGGATTTTCAGACCACCTCCACCGATCAGACAACCGATGGAGTTGAGGGACATGACCAAGCACTGTGCCTTTCACAACGAGTACGGTCATCATACAAATGACTGCAGAAATCTCCGAAGGCAGGTAGAGGCAATGATCGCCAAAGGAGAACTTGCAGATTACGTAATGAAGGATCAGCCGAGACCAGACAAACCACACAGGACACAGCCGAACAGCACTACATCAGGGCAACCAGTGAGGGTTATCCACATGATCCAAGGGGGTGAAGAGGCGTTGGAGGCCGAAGGAAGCAAAAGGTCAAAGCTAAGAAAAGCACACAAACTCAGGCGAGTCGGTGAAGTCTGCCAGACAACCCTCCTACAGGGAGAATCAATGATCATGTTCTCCAAGGCTGACATACAGAATATTCAGATGCCTCACGAAGATCCTCTGGTAATCACTCTTCTGGTAGCTAATTGTCTGATCAAACGCGTAATGATTGACCCAGGAAGCAGCACCAATATCATGACAAAATGGGCCTTCGACAAAATCGGAATTGATGTATCACAGCTTCAACCGGCTCGGATTCCTCTGGCCAGCTTTGACGGACGACGCGTAGAGCCAATAGGCGTAGTCCATTTGTCAGTATCAGCAGCACGCCGAACCCTGAGAGAAACTTTCGTAGTGGTGGACGTCAAACCATCGTACAATCTACTGATGGGACGCGGGTGGATCCATCGGATGCAAGGTGTTCCTTCGACACTCCATCAGGTCATGCGTTGTCTTGACCCGAATGGAGTGGACGTGACAGATATTCCTGGAGACCAGGTAGCAGCGAAGGAATGCTACTCAGTATGCATGAAGGACCTGAACCAGAGAAGTAAACAAGTGTTGGAAGCACCAGGAGAGTCCCTGTACAACGAGAAATAGCAATTACAGTCAGACCCTACCTCAGAAGGTCAGGGGACTCAGTCAACAACGGAATCCCTAGAAGAGGTGAAAGTTTGTCAGACGGATCACAAAAGAGTCACGTTCATCGGATCGTGTCTCCAGAAAGAAGAAAAGGACAGGCTGATTCATTTCCTCCAATCAAATTCAGACGTGTTCGCCTGGTCTCATCTCGACATGCCGGGCATTGATCCTTTGATCGCTCAGCATAACCTGAATGTTGATCCAAATGTCAGACCTGTAAGGCAGAAGCAGAGGAGGTTCGGGATAGAAAGAAACCAGATCATATCCGAGGAAGTGGGAAAACTGCTAGAAGCTGGATTCATAAGGGAAGTTAAGTACCCATCATGGTTATCAAACGTGGTAGTAGTCAGAAAGAAGAACGGAAAATGGAGAGTCTGCGTGGACTTCACCAACTTAAACAAGGCTTGCCCGAAGGATTGCTTCCCTCTGCCGAAAATTGATCAGATGGTAGATGCCACCTCGGGATATGAAAGACTCTCTTTTCTTGATGCATACTCCGGCTATAACCAGATCCCGATGAGCCAGGCTGATGAGGAGAAAACAGCCTTTATTACCGAAGAAGGTACGTACTGCTACAAAGTAATGCCTTTCGGACTTAAAAATGCAGGTGCCACCTATCAAAGACTTGTCAGAAGGATATTCAAAGGTCAGATGGGCAAAACGGTTGAAGCTTACATAGATGATACGGTGGTAAAGAGCAGGAGGAAAGGCGACCATCTCAAGCATCTGGAAGAAGTGTTCGATGCACTCCGAAGCTACAAAATGAAGCTCAATCCAGCCAAGTGTTCTTTCGGAGTCTCCTCCGGACAGTTCCTCGGACATATAGTCAATCGAAGAGGAATCGAAGCCAGCCCATCGCAAGTCAAGACTCTAATAAGCTGCGAAGAGCCAAAAACACAAAAGGAGGTCCAAATTCTGACAGGAAGGGTAGCCGCACTGAGCAGGTTCGTATCCCGACTGACAGACCGATGCAGACCATTTTTCCAGGCAATTAAAGGCAGAAAGGGCAGCGTATGGGGGCCAGAACAGGCAGAGGCCCTCCAGAAGTTGAAGCAGTATCTCCAAAGTCCACCGATCCTTGCCTCACCAAATCCAGGAGAACCATTGCATCTGTATCTTGCCATGTCAACAACCTCAACTAGCGCAGCACTGGTAAAAGATGACAAAAAGTGCCAGAAACCAGTCTTCTTCAGCAGCAAATCCCTATCTGATGCGGAAACCAGATACACCATGGCGGAGCGAGCTGTTCTTTCTCTAATCAACGCAAAGAGACGACTGAGGCATTATTTTGAAACTCATCCAATCGTTGTGCCAACCACCCTGCCGATGAGGTCCATCATGTCCAAACCCGATCTGACAGGAAGAATAACCAGATGGGCGTTGGAACTTGGGACATTTGACATCACGTATGTGCCACGAACAGCTATCAAAGGTCAAGCCTTAGCTGATTTTCTCCTAGAAGCAGAGCTAGAGTCAATCCTCCAAGATCCAGACGAACCCGAATGGACGCTCTTTGTAGACGGATCAGTTGGTTCAGCTGGCTCGGGAATTGGGCTCGAAATTATAACACCAGATGGGACCCGAATCCAGCAGTCAGTGCGCCTGGAGTTTCCCGCCACCAATAACAAAGCTGAGTACGAGGCACTCCTAGCTGGGCTGCGACTAGCTCAGAGCCTCTGTATTAAGAGGCTCCGTATTTTCAGTGACTCACAACTGGTGGTAAAACAAGTTCAAGATGAGTACGACGCTGGAGAAAAACTGCAGCCCTATAAGAAGTTGGCTCAGATGGAGCTAGACAGACTGGAGCAGTATTCCCTCAGTCAGATCCCAAGGGAGGAAAATGAAAATGCGGATCGATTGGCCAACATGGCTTCAGTCAATAATCAAGACCTGACCAGAATCGCCCCGATCGACTATCTTGATGTCCCAAGCATCCATCAGACAGATGTGGTGTGCGCAATACCTTGGGAGCCGAGCTGGATGGACCCCATAGCAGAATACCTCAGAAATGGTGCACTTCCTGCTGACAAAGCAGAGGCTCGGAAAATTCGCATGAAGTCGGCCCGATATGCCTTGCTACATGGCCAGTTATATAGGAGATCTTTTGGTGGACCCTACCTTCGATGCCTCACACCTTCGGAGGCATCGGCTGTAATGAGGGAAATCCATGAAGGCTCATGCGGCAATCACTCCGGGGGACGAGCTTTGGCCCATAAGGTACTAAGCCAAGGATATTTTTGGCCGTATCTTTCCCATGATACTGAA
Organism: Cornus suecica; assembly: GCA_963922005.1. Classification (NCBI taxonomy): domain Eukaryota; kingdom Viridiplantae; phylum Streptophyta; class Magnoliopsida; order Cornales; family Cornaceae; genus Cornus; species Cornus suecica. Next base: position 16,576,043 of record OY998245.1, read on the forward strand.
GCCTTTGTCAGAAGATGCAAAAAGTGTCAGTTCCATGGAGACTTCATCCATCCGCCACCAGAACTGCTTAACCCCATATTCAGCCCGCACCCATTTGCGCAATGGGGGATTGATGCAGTTGGACCACTTCCCATGGCTCTCAGATCGGTAAATCAAGCACTGATAGCAACTGACTATTTCACAAAATGGGTCGAGGCAGAATCTTACTCCACCATCACTCACAGACACGTAATCAAATTCATATGGAACAATATCATCTGTAGGTTCGGAGTGCCAAGGGTGATAGTGATCGACAATGGATTAAATCTGGATAATCAGTGGACCAGACAATTCTGTAATGAACATGGGATCCAGTTGAGAACCTCATCGGTCGCATACCCTCAAGGAAACGGCCAGGCTGAAAGATCCAACAGAACCATACTGAATACCCTGAAGAAGAAGCTAGAAGAACACAAGGGAGTGTGGCCAGACAAGCTTCCAGAGGTATTATGGTCTTACAGAACAACATCAAGAGTCCCTACAGGAGAAACACCATTCTCAATGGCGTATGGGACAGAAGCAGTCATTCCAACAGAACAGATAGTGCCAACAGCCAGAACAGAGCTGTATCAGGAAGAACTGAACGACCAACAGCTGGTTGATGGACTCGATCTGCTCGAAGAAAAAAGAGAACAAGCTGCCATCAGACTAGCAGCCTACCACCAGAGGGTCAGGAACACCTTCAACAAAAAAGTCAAAAGACGAGAATTCCAGGTGGGCGATATGGTATTGCGAAAGAAAATCGGGCTTATCGGAAAGCTCAGGGAAAATTGGGAAGGACCATACACAGTCACAGAGGTCATTGGACGTGGGGCTTACCGCCTCATGAATAATGACGGCAATATGGTACCCAATTCACAGAATGCCTCACGACTGAAGAGGTACTATCCTTGATATTTATTTCATTTTTAGAATAATTAAACAGAGGCGTCTGAGCCTAGCTTTATAGATAGCTTTAAAAATTCCATGTTTGTTATCCTGATTCAGTCAGATGTTCTAATCTTTGTAATTTCACGGTTATAATAAAAGATGGTCATCCTTCTTGCAAACAAATAGCCTAAAATTAAAATATTTCCTAAGTGGTGAAATGACAGAGGCTTATAAGCCTGATTCACTCCCAGAGGAATAAAATTAAAATATTTCCTAAGTGGTGAAATGACAGAGGCTTACAAGCCTGATTCACTCCCAGAGGAATAACATTAAAATATTTCCTAAGTGGTGAAATGACAGAGGCTTACAAGCCTGATTCACTCCCAGAGGAATAACATCAAAATATTTCCTAAGTGGTGAAATGACAGAGGCTTACAAGCCTGATTCACTCCCAGAGGAATAACATTAAAATATTTCCTAAGTGGTGAAATGACAGAGGCTTATAAGCCTGACTCACTCCCAGAGGAATAAAATTAAAATATTTCCTAAGTGGTGAAATGACAGAGGCTTACAAGCCTGATTCACTCCCAGAGGAATAACATCAAAATATTTCCTAAGTGGTGAAATGACAGAGGCTTACAAGCCTGATTCACTCCCAGAGGAATAACATCAAAATATTTCCTAAGTGGTGAAATGACAGAGGCTTATAAGCCTGACTCACTCCCAGAGGAATAAAATTAAAATATTTCCTAAGTGGTGAAATGACAGAGGCTTATAAGCCTGACTCACTCCCAGAGGAATAAAATTAAAATATTTCCTAAGTGGTGAAATGACAGAGGCTTATAAGCCTGATTCACTCCCAGAGGAATAAAATTAAAATAATTTCAAGTAATGAGATGACAGAGGCTCATAAGCCTGATTCACGATAAAAAATTGCCTGACTCGTACCATAGGAAAGTGCAGTTTCCATTAAATAAAGCAAAAAATTGCCGTTTTGTATTACAAAATTGCCTGAAAGGCATGTTACAAAATATAGCATTACAAAAGGAATACGGAGTGACCTAAGCTTGGCCTGAACCACTAAAATCTTTTCCTAAGGTATCCACATGTGTGGTCGGAGGGAAGAATTCTATGGAGGGGTTGAGAGGGTCAGCAGGGAGATATCCCTGAAGGAATTCTGTAAAAAGATTCTGAGCATGACTAGGCTCGGGGCTGGAATATGGCCTCTGCACCCCTAACACCTTATCCATGGCATCAGGATCTTTGATCTTCTTCCTTGCTGGATCCTTCTCTCCAACAACAAAGCCCTTCCTCCAGAATTCACCAGCTACAATCCTGTTCATCTGGGAATAGTGCTGGTGCATGTCAAGCCCTCCTTTCTTACACATCTCCAGGGCTGACTGAGAGATGCCGAATCGGTGTTGAAGAGCCTCATGGTCAGATGCCAGCTTCTCCTTCTCACTGGACAGCTTGGCATTTTGCTCTTTTGCTTGAGCTAGCTCTTCTTCCAATTGAGCAACCCTGGATGGGAGGTCTCCTAGCTGAGCTTTTAGTTCCTTCTCCTGATCGTCCTTCTCAGTTAGATCAGCTCTCAGGCGTTCAATCTCCTTCAGACCCTCCTCATGGGCGAGGCATAACGCATTAACACTGAAGAGAGCCTAAGAAGAAAAATGGAAGGCAAAATGGGTCAGGCATGTATACTTTTTGTAGGAATAAGACATGGAATCAAGCAAATACATACCCCCAATAACAACCCCGGAGTTTTGCGCACAAGGCGGTCAGGATCAGCATGCCTCTGTGCCTCGAGCTCCTCCGACGTCCAGAGTGCCTGCGCCCGTGTTATCATGGCAGACATAGAAGTAAGGCTGGAGGTTGATTGGTCAGAAGAAGCAGAACTCTTCTCCTTACCCTTATGCTTCCTCTTCTTACTAGGCCTTTCTTCCCCCACCGGTCTGGTTCGGGCGGAAGAAGGTTGAAGCAGTGCAGGGATGGTGGTCTGCACAAGTGCAGACCCAGAAACATCGCCCGCCGAGTTGACATTCGCAGCCTGAGCATTAGATTCCAGAGGCATTTGCCCTTGATCAGCCGAAGGAGCAGCCATCTCCTCGATGTCATCATCATCATCCTCAATCACTGGTCTGATCGGATCCATAATGATCTTGTACTTGGCTCCTAACCTGGATATACCCTGCAAATTGGCAGGAGTAAGCAGGTCAGCGCATGACATACGGTCCGACCAGACCTTAGACTTTAATAAAGAAATACGGGCTTCTACATCCTGAGCCACTATATCTGTATCCCTATAACCTAAAGACTTATAAACAAAATCCGCCCTGAGCTGGTCGCATCCGGAACAGAGGCAGGATTCCTTATGGATAAATGAAAAAGGAGGAAGGGCTAGATGCTTGAAAACACAGGGGATCGGCCATCTCCTAGAATAGGGGTAAAACCAAGCCCCCTTTACCAAAACCATCTTCTCCTTCCAGTATTTCTCTGTTTTCTCAGTCCCCTGACAGATCGCCCGACCCTTGAATGGGTAGAAGTTGTACCTCCCCTCACAATCTTTCAGACCTACAATCTTGTAGCTAAGCAGAAGATCTGCCAGACCCAAGGAAAGTTTTTTCTTTCTGTTGATCAGGATTAACATGGAAATTATCCTGAAGAAGTTTGGATTGACTTGCAGAGGGGCTATTCCTAGAGTGAAGAAAATAAAATGAAAAAGAGGATGAAGAGGAAATCGGAGCATCTTTATCTGAAGGGCCGACAACAGCACCTTGTCCGGACCCACTCCGTCGCCCAATCTGAAGTCAAAAGAAGGATCGTACTCCATCAAGATCACCTCTTTTGGGATCCTACAATCCCTCCTCAGACTTTTAAGGTTCACAGATTTTCTTTTGTGAGCTTCAAGTGGGTCTGCCAAGAAAGGGGCTGGTTCAGTGGAGTATCCAACGGGAGCATCTCCAGGAGCATCGGTCCCAACCAGGTCGGATATTACAGGAGTCCCAATCAGAACAGTATCAGCAATATCTGCCTGGTTGTTTATCTCCGGAACAGTTGCTCCCAAGCCAGATAGGTCCGGACGACTTGGTATGGGCAAAGAAGGAAGAGGGGATGAAGAAGATGGATTTGCAGAAGGGGGGCTGGGAACCTCAGATCCCTCATTTTCTTGATGGGTCATCTCCTCGGTAGATCTTGTGGCGCTACTATCAGACATGATGAGAATGACAACTTACACAGATAACCGGCGAGAAGAAAGAAGAGCCTCCGGTAACCAAAGTACAATCGGCGGTCAAAGCTTGAACACTGCTAAAGATTGCTTACAAGATTTAAAAGTGATAAAGAATGAAAATGAGACCACACAAGGGTTTATATACACACGGCATGCCAACAGACACCATTAAGGCTGAAGAGGTGCGTCGATTCCCTATGCCTCGAATACAACGAACCGGCGGCTGCCATTATGAACTTTGAAACCGCACGTCTCTCCATAATAATGACACTGACGTCATCAAAAACGGCTGGCATCAATCACTTCAATTAAATTCGGGCCGAGCCCACGAACCGTATGCCTGACCCGAATGGGGCTAGTGTAAATAGTGAAAATTATAGGCTCGGGTCCATTTTATTAGGCCCAAAATATGTTAAGCCCATGTACAAGTGAGTAAGTAATTAGCCCACAATCAAATGTCCAAGTAATGTAATGGGCCCATCATTCCTTAGAAAATGGGTAATAACAACCCACTATCAAGAAGTAGTGGGGAGTTATTTATCAAGTGGATCATGACTCCATGTAATAAGGAGCATGATCCAATAAAATAGGAAAAACTTGTATGAGATTAAGGGTATAAATACGGCCATTGGAGCCTAAATAAAATATCTTTTTGATGTGAGTGAAATTTGACACTTACAATTACAAACAATAAGAACCAAAGTAAATACAAATAATGATTTCACAACATGAAAAAAGAAACGCGCTAAAGTACCCCAGTTAAGTCTGTACTATAAGGATTCAGAATTGGATTAGCTTCAGGTCGAGCTAAGCAATAAGTTTGTAAATCACTTATCAGGCATTCAAAATTGATCATGCTTAGTAAGCACCCCATTATTAAATCTATTATCCAAAAAAAACACAAAATTGAAAGGCACCTAACTATTTTAGTCAACCACCATGAACAGTCCATTTAATGGTGATTTTAGGAAGAGGGCAGAGATGAGTAATATGAAGGAAAACGGGGGTGGTGATATATATCCTATCCTCTGTAACAAAGGAAGGGTAAAGGAATCAAAAGGAGATGTGGGAACACTTAGTCTGGGCCCACGAATCCCTCCAAAAAGAAGGTGAAAGTTGAGGAAATAATTACCCCTTTCCCCTCATGTGTTTGCCCTCCGAGAAAAGGGTTCTCCTTTCTTTAACATTTCTTGTATATGAGAGTCAATGGAAAATCTAGTGATATCCCCTGCCTTCCTCCTTTTGCTCCAGCACAACCATGCAAAAGGAGGTTAAGAGAGCATAGTTCCCAAATTATGCCGCCTCTCCCCCTTCCCTCCGTAATATTGCTCCTTCTACCGCGCAAAACAATACGAGAAATAAATAAATAAAATAACTAAAAAAAATAGAGGGCACGACAAAATGTGTGTGTGTGTGTGTGTAACAATACATCTACAAAGATGTATTGTCGTGCCCTTGCAACAATACAAAGATGTGCCCTTGCAACAATACAATAGAGGGCACGACAATATGTGTGTGTGTGTGTGTGTGTGTAAGATGTATAAAAAGAGGGCACCTAAACAGGCATACAACCCAAGGCCTAGGGGCCTAGAGAATACAATAATTTTAAAAAAAATTCCTCTATAGATGTACAAGATCTACCCCAAATCTAACAAAGGAGAGAAGAAATAAAAGAAAATTTTAACGGAACCAACGGGAAATTCAATCTCATCGAAACGCAGTTGATTCCGCTCCTTCCAGAGGCACCGCCGAAGGCAAAGAGGCGCCATCCTCCAATAATTAACAGGCATGGGCACCCACGTAACAACCTCGTCAGGCATCCATCACACCACTATCACCTCTATCATAAGAATGAATGACCCACTGAATACCGAACACGTCAAGAAGCAGGCAACAAGAATCAAAAGCAAAAGGACAATGAAGAAGAAGGTGCCCGACTGACTCACCATCCCTCTTACTCATATAACAGCAATTCACCAAAATCAAAATATGTCTCATTAGAATATCCAACATAAGAACCTGGTCCTAAATCACAGTCCAACAAAAAATTGCCACCTTAAGATGTATACTTTTATAAGATGAATAGGTATAAAGATTACTTATCCATGTTGTTAACTACCAACTACTCTAAAAGTTTAAGTTGTTAGAGAGGTTGTAACTTACATATTTAATCCTTCAACACGCCCCCCTCACGTGTGGCCTTTTTTTTAGTCCAACACGTGAAACAACAATTTTTTCAAATATAGGCGGCGGTATGGTTCGAACACAAGACTTCCTACTCTGATACCATGTTAACTACCAACTACTCTAAAAGCTTAAGTTGTTAGAGAGGGTATAACTTAAATATTTAATCATTCAACACATGTTATATATATACATGTACAACGTTACTAAATGTTCTTATAAAACATTGTGAATAGGAAACAAAATAAGAGTTAAATTTATATTGCATATTTTGCATGGATAAATGATATACAAGATCATAATATACACACATACATATCAACACTTCCTTTCTAATTAACTATAGAAATTTGCATTTACATTTTAATGTTCAAAACTTCTAAAAATGTGTTGACGTATCTGAGAAGTAGCATCAGATACGTGATTGGAGTATCTCTTCATATCGGATGCAGTTAGAATAAAAAAACATATACTACAAAAATATTCATCTGTTAAGGAACTATCATACACATATCCACGAGTATCCGGGTTACAGTATCCGATACGGACAGGATATGCATACATCATTCTTATAAATTATTGATGCTTCCCAGATGACACGGCACCCCACGAGATGTGTCCGTGCTTCCTATGTGCACAAATATGCCATTGTCAAATCCATCTCCATATTCTCTCTCCCCACATCCACGTGTACACCGAATACACTAGCCCTAAATCACTTTATTTCAGAACTGGAACGCTTTCCCACTTATCCTAATGCTTTGTGAGTGTGTGCATGCGTGCTTATATACTTCGCAATCACTAAGGCTTTGAACTTTATGTCACATGTAATTTCTCCTAATCCAGCTTTGGGTTGTAAACTTCATTGCACCAACCCAAAGATAAATAAATAACTAAACAGATAAACCTTGCTTCTCAATAACCTCCTGCCTCAGATCATCCAGCTTGCTGGTTCGTACAGTACCATAATCCTTATATTTGAAGGTGGTGCCTCCCATATGGCTTTAAATTTTCTAGCAGATAATAGCATCAGGTTCTTGAAATTGGATACCTGCCTTACTTTCCACATCGAAATCGTAAACACAGTACAATTTCATCCACGGATTAAAAAGATCCAAATTACTCTTTCCACTCCCAACTTCTCACGAAGATCACTTATTGTCCCCATCTTCATATAGGACACCTACTTAATACCTCAAAGAATGGGAGGATAGATAACACGGATCCAGGAAGTGACAAGTTATTATGGCAAGGATGAAAGTGCATAACTAATCTTATCGGTGAATAACTAGCTTTTAAGTTTTAACAACCTATATCCGATTTTTTAGGCTCTCTTGGGCCTTAGATTCTTTTGGTTCTATTTGGGATGTGCTCCCCGTTTGAGCAACTTTTTTTATATCTCTTACCAGGAAAAAAAATACCAACTGATTTCATTAAATGGGAACAGGAACCAGGTTAACACGCCTATTTATTAATAACACAGGACTGTCCGAGCCCTTGACCTCCTCATATGCATGTTTTACCAGCAAGAAAAAATTCCTTCAAAATGAAAAAGAAGGGAAAACAGTTCCTGATTAACAAGATCTTGCATTTCAGTGCGAGGACTTGCTCATAAAGACTAGACATAAGCCACAATTAAACTCAGCCCATAGATGCTGGGCTAATCACAGTTAATCATCCATAGGAACCCTCAAAAATAAAAATCTATTTGACTTATTATAAAGCCAACACCACTCATAATTATTGAACATCCCCATTCATAGTTCACATTACAAGTCCAAAAACAAAACAAGATAAGAACAAACTACAAAAGAACATGAAAGCACAATGATTTTTCCAGATAAATCAGGGTACTTACTGAATCACCAGGAGATGAACCTACGCATAGCTGAACCAGAGGCGACTTACAACTAGAGACCCCTGAAAAACCAAGCTCCCTCTCATTGCCAACCAGAAACCCTGCAGATCCAATAGAAGTACTAGCTCAAGTGCTAAAAACGAAATCAAACAAACATTATTCTATACTAGGTGCAAGACCAAAGAGAAACAAGAATACGGATACAATCTTCTACAAAAGACATAGGCCACTATCTCATTGATCGGGGAGATCCATTGAAGCTGCATTCCTCAAAATGAAAAAATCTATAAACCCCGCAGAAGTGATGGACGAAAACCCTGATTACAATTCCTGGGAACTGAATTTTCACCATCAAAGTTTATTAGACTTGAGTAAATTAATTGATCTTGGACAATCCAATTCTGTTTGCATGTTGCAGTCAAATACAGCTTGACTGACTAGCACATATAATATATCAACGTAAATAGCAGACTTAGCAAGGGAAAATAAATGCAGTGACATCAAACAAATAAGATTCTTTTACAGTAATATTATCACCTTCAGAATCGGAAGAGACTTTGAAACTAACAACATACTCCGGGTAAATATGGGTGCTCATATTCATATTCCATACTATATAATGTTTTGGATCTTGAAGATCATCGACTCCACTATCAAAGTCCTCGCTACTGGGATGGAATTGTTTCGATCCAGGATGAACAAGCTCCATGTTTCCCATTATTACGCGACAGAATACCATGTACCGTACACCATTTTCGTCAACATCACAAAATTTTGCACTGTAGAAAAAGAAAAAAATCTGAAATAGAACCTTTTACAACAGCTAAATATTATCACACCAGAGAGAGAGAGAGAGAGAGAGAGAGAGGCAACCAAAAGTACAGTTAAGACAATGATATTATGAGGAAAAAAGAAATAAAAAAACAATAAACTTCATTATCCTATTACCAGTATCAGTAAGGACTTAAACATTTGAGTGCTACCACAGAAAAAGTGGAAAAAGCATCTGGCAGTGTCGGTAGAAACAGCTCCGTTCTAGTCCTAATCAGCATAAAGATCCAACTAATACATGTCCAAGGCAGGCTTATCAAAAAAAAAAAAAAAAATACATGTCCAAGGGTCCAAATCCAAGATCAACAAGTCATCCTGTTATACCAACTTTAAGCTATATATTATTCCGCTAAAAAAAACCAGGACTACTACTTTACCCACAACCTTGCTACTCCCAACTCTCTTATATTTTATAATTACGAGCAGGAAATCCCATACGCCACTATATATCTAATAAGTCACTCTATAAAGACCAAATATGCATCTTCCTCTTCAAGGCCTTGCAAAGGCACTTTTGCAACACTAATAGGCATTAAATGAAATTAAACACAAAAAATTTGCACCACAAATAGGCATTAAATGGCATGTACAAGTAACTACAAACTCTATCTCACTTTTTTTTTATTGCACTAGAGGGGCATCCTCACCCTTTGTGTGGGACAAATCCTTTGAAGTCGCAGCAGGCCGTAATGCCATGTACAACTTTTTATTTACTACCTCTGTTAGATTCTAGACTAGTAGGCATCAAAAGAAACTAAAAGGATAAAACTTCTGAAATACAAATAGGCCCCAATGATGTACGAATCTTACTACATGTCAAATTCCCTTGACACTATAATAAAGGGAGGGGAATAAAACTCAAGACTTCCAGATTATGTAGGTCTAAGCCATTCAACGCCCTTGGGATTACGATTGAAAATCACTGAGCTATTTGCAAACAGCTCAGTCTAGGCTTCAATGTAGGCTCCTCTTGTTATAAAGGAACCAAGCTTGGACAAAATTATTAAGCTGGTCTACTGAACGAGCCAAGAGAAGCATAAGGATTTGTAAACTCTACTCATTGATGAACAGGCTCATTTTAGACTCATGGAAGTATACATTTTATATATATAAACAATTATATAAAGATGTGAGAAATGTTTAGGCATATTAAATATTCAATCATCTTACGCTCTTTAGTTGAGCCCAACCAAATAGCTTTGTTCCTCTTACAAACACAACAGTTCAAGCCCATGACTACTCTTAAAGGCACATATATATAAACAAACTAGACACACGCCAAACAGATGATGTGGGAAAGCTTCCCTTCATTGGAAAGTTCAAGACCACTCATGTAAGGCATTCATGGCAGACCTATGAGTACCTTCCAATCGAACAAAATTGTGGAAATCAACAATGAAGATCGGAAATTGGATACAACTCAAAGAGAGATAATGGTCATATGGCATATACATAATATATATGCACTGATAAAACAAATTCACACTCAAATGAGCTCACTTCAGTCGAACTACTACTCTGTTCAAAGGCCAAGCTCAAACAGGCCACTACTTGGCTCAGCCCCACTCGTTCACAATCCTAATTGGCAGGGGCGGAGCCAGTAAAAAGACTTGTGTGTGTGTTTGAGGGGCCATATGCAGTTTTTATAAGCTTGTTTATGAATATATAATTTTTTAGAGAACTAAAAAAAATTGGGAGGGGCCATGGCCCCCACTGGGGTATACATGGCTCCGTCCCTGCTACTTGGGGTTACCTATCTTTTACTTTGGGATATGGAATTGTGCAAATGGGTTTATAACAATCTGAGATGCACAATCAAGCCTAAAAGGTGGAAGTGTCAGACACATGGCGGAAACAGCTTGACACATGGGGGACACAAAAAAAAACGTTTGAATATGCTTCATTTAAATACACAGCAGAGTCGGGGACACGCCTTAAAACGTGATGAACATGCCAGCACAAAGCAGAAACAACATGGACACACATAGTGGAGGTCATTTTTAAACAGAAGTGAATTCTTTACAAACAAAACAAAACAAAACAAAACAAAACTAATAAAAGATCAAAAGAGGTTCGAAATGCAAAGTATGTACAATTCTTTCACAAGGTTTTCTTTTTTTTTTTAAAGTAAATTTATAAAAAGCACTCAAACGGAGAGTACATCCCATGTAACAAAAGAGGGGCCCTAAAGACCAAGAGAGCCCAAAAACTCTATCTTTCCATCAAAGTATATTGTTTGTATAATATGGAGGTAATTTTAAATGTAATTTATCAAGCATGATTATATTACTTTATTAATAAGTATAAAAGCATGATTTTTTATAGTTCTTACTTGTTTGAAATTGTAAAAGATCACAAAGTAGCAATAAGAAGCAGTCCCTCTTCCATAACCAAGAATGAAAAAACAAAAAACATTGTACCCCAACCATGCTTCTCAAATCGCAATTATAATATTGGTATTTTCTTTGGAAAAAATAACTGTCGTCAACCCTGATAACTTCAATTTCATATCTCATAATTGTTGAAGCAAAAAAATCATGGAACTGTACCCCAACTGAGCATGCTAGTTCCACAATGGAATCCAGCTGAGCCTAAAGCGCAAATTATATATAGCACTCACAAATTCTATAGCCCTCAGGCTAAGTAGTATTTTTTATTTTCTGGTGCTTGTAGCATGTTCTCTGAAGAAGAGAGTTAATCTCCTCTCGCACACATGCTATAAGCACTGCAAATATTTGCACAACTCCTACAGTTAAAGTAAATTTGCAGAGGAGGAGAAGTCTGACCTAGTGTGAGTGCAATTTGCAGGTGCGAGATGAGCACCAACACCATAAGCAGACTTAAAGTCGGATGGTCCAGGATGGCCAAGCCCATATGTCATAATAGTGGACATTGCTTCTCTAGAAGAAGGAAGCCAAGCATACTGAACATTTGCATCCCCGCGATACTTTTTGGTGATCTCAACCTGCTTTTGGAACATCTCCGACCGAGCTTGCAACATAGTACTTGAACCACGAAATATTTCAACTATGCTTACACTACTAAATGAGCTCATGCCCATGAAAAACAATTCCCGCACAGTCTTGGAGTCCACGACTGCATGTGTAGAATCAATCCTCTGGACCAAGTTTTTCTGCATCTGTTGATTTTGCCCAACTGCCTCATGGAATTCTGATACGGTTGCTTTGGGAAAAGCACCAACTTCAACATCACAATGAATGCGAACCGGTTGTTTATCAACTTCAATTTGCTTAATTGAAACATTTGACTCGCCGCTGGATTCCTTCAACTTAGAGCACTCTGATCCATCTATTTCGATTTCCAGTTGCAGCTTGATATCATTGAACCCATGTGGTTCTGAAAACTGGTTCTTGCGATCATTCTCACATCCATGGTGGCCGCACTCACAGAGTTCATCATCTTGAGAAAATATCTCTGGAAAAAAGCAGTTACCTACATCATCAATCCACGCAATAGGCTGCTGGAGGCCTGTCTTCAGATCCAGCCGCATCATATGCAAAAAGTCTAGCAGAAACATATGACCATTAAACTCCACCTCAGTGGCTTCCTTTTTTGCCTTAAGATCTTTCTTGATCAAACAAACAAAATCCTGAGGGAAATCGGTCCAATTTCCGTTCTGATAAAACATCAGTCTGTGGGGGAGTCCACTTTTTTTAAAGTTCAAATAATTTTGAAGTAAAGATCTTCTAAAATGAGCACAGCCAACACACTTGATTTTGTAACCATCCAATTTCCTCTGCTTGCCAAGATTATCAATGGATGAATTCAAGGTGGACTGCGGGGGCAACACGATGTGAGATGCTCCAGCAAGATATGCTTCACATCGTGCTGCCCGTTTTCTCTTCGAGTCTAGCATAACTCGACGGCCATTATCCAATACCTTTGCGAACTTCGTTTCCATTTTTACCCACCGGATCAATCCCTATCCACAGAATTAAAGCCAAAAATTTGAAGATAATGGATATAGAAAACTTTGTTTCGGATCTGTCTCAGAGAAACAACGCCATCTATGATGACTGGCAAACCTGGCCAATAACCACTCTGTTATAAAATACAAGATCAAATATATGAAAACATAGTTCTATAAACAAATTCTTGAGATGGTATATATATATAAGTATTAATATAGCATAAATAAAACTTAATCTGGGCAAGGTGTAAGAGAACCCATGGCATATTCCATAATTGGCAAGCCTCGGCAACAATAACATGACCAATTAATATTAATGATGAATTTTACTCTCATCACATAATCACATATAGATTTTTTAAAGCCCACTAAAATTATATAAGTGAACCTTAGAAAAAATTTGCAGCAGACTACTTACCACTCCCTTAAGAAAGAGAAAAAGCATTCCATCCATGACATCATGAAAGTGATTAAAAATAGCAAGTGGAAACTGAGCAATGTGAGGGTAATTGGCGCCAATGGAAAATGTCAACTACGAAGATACCTCAAAGTGTCTGTATGAAGAGTTCGACCAAATAGCCAAAACCGAACCCTCGCTAGTAGGCAGATGACAAAAAGAATCTTGAAAAGTTCCGAGACCTCCTCAAGCTCCCAATCCTAAAAACAATTAACGAACTGAACGTCCCAAACTGGAGGCAGATACATAGTTGTGAAAGGTGCCTCTAGGCGTCGGGCGACACGAGGCACCAGCTCAGTGCTTTGCCTTGAGCTGGGCGCTTATGGCTTCAAAAAGCGCCGAGTAGGCGCTCGCCTCACATGGGGCATTGGCGCACCTGATTACTTTTCTTATTTTTCCAATTTTTTTATACGGGACTAGTTTGAGGTTTGACCTATTATATATATATGGTATATATTATTTTGGGATTGTGTTTGGATATATATACTTATATTGTTTTCTCTCTCCTCCCTCCTCCACGTCTCTCTTCTCTCGTCTCTGTTTTTTCAGTCTATTAAAAACTAAGACAAAAATTATATATATTTTCACTGTCCTCTCTTTTTTTTTTTTTCTCTCTTTTGGAGTCTCCTCTCGTTTTTTTCCTATCTATTAAACGGTTAACCAATATATATATACATATATATATATATATATGTATATTTTTTCCCATCCTCTTTTTCTCTCTCTCTTATACTCTATGTTGGAGTCTATCTTCTATCTCCTCGTTTTTTTTTCTCTGTCTATTAAACAATAAACCAAAAAGTATATATATTGTATATACGTATATTTTTTCCCAATCTATCTTTTTTTTTCTTTATCTTATGCTCTATTTTGGAGTCACTACCTTAGTAAACCAAAATGTATTCTTTTTTTTTTAGAAGTCAAAATATATTATATTTATTTATTCTTCCATCTTTTTCTATTTAATTTTTTCCCTGATTTTCCTTCATTTAGTAATTTTTTTTTGATAAATAAGAATTTTATAAACAATGCACCCAAGCGGGAAGTGCGTCCCAAAAACAAAAGCCCCCAAGGTCCAAGAGAATCCAAAAACTCTATCTTCTCATCTATAGATTTACAATTATGACCCTCCACCCAACAAAACAAACTAGATATAAAAGAATCTTTGATTACCCTCGAGGGGGACTCCATGCCCTCGAAACAACGCCTATTGTGTTCCATCCAAATACTCCAACAAAAGCAAAGAGGGGCCGCCCTCCAAAAAGGCCGAGCGTGAAAGTCAATCGGCACACTCCTCCACGAAGCCAGAACATCACGAACCGAGACCGACATCACCCACTAAATGCCAAAGAGACCAAAAAGAAGGCACCAACAGTCATAGAAAATTGGACCATGCAAAAGGAGGTGATCAATAGATTCCCCATCCTTTTTGCATAAAAAACACAGATTGACCAAAAACATGCTCCGCCGTCTCAAGATATCCAAGGTGAGGATGCGACCCCAAGCCGCCGACCAAGTAAAGAAAGCAACCTTGAGAGAGGGCTTTGATTGTCAGACCGCCTTCCAAAGGAAAAACACTTCCACTCTAGACGAAAGACAACGAAGAAAAAAGAAACCGAAAAGCACCGAGAAGTCGTCGGCCTCCAAATCAAAGAATCAAATCCACCACTGATAGGCAGAGTATACAAGAGCTCCAGCAGATCAGTAACCTCCTCCAACTCCCAGTCCTGAAAGTGTCACACAAAACGGACATCCCACATAAACTTCCCGGTTTCAAGATGATAACAGTCGACTACAAAAGCATAACAATCCAGAGCGATCCTAAATAGCTGAGGGAAAGAGGAAGCGAGAGAGCCCTCCCCACACCACCAATCCGTCCAAAATCCAACACAAAGGCCATCACCCACCCTAAAACTAGTAAAAGGAGCGAAAGAATCCCATCCCTGCTGGATATCCTTCCAAACCCCACACCACGACGTCCCCAAACCTCATCAGAAGTGATTTTATTGATTTAATTGTGGAAGTAATTTATTATTGAGTGCCTCGCTTCACTCGGACGAGCACCTAGCACCTAGGCTCTAGAAGACCTCTAGCTCCTCGGGACGCCTCAGCCTTTAATAACTATGAGCAGATATCAAGCCGATAACAATCCGCCACATGGATGATTCCCCGCACCAACAATCCAACCAAAAATTCACAGACCTCCCATCCCGCTCCCCAAACTGGAGATGCCTGAAAAAAAATCCCACCCTCTAACGTTATCCCTCTACACCCCTACCTCTATCCTAGTCCTAGCCTCACTCAAGAAACCACCCTCACATCACCTCCACAGAGCGACCCACAACCACTCTCCTCCACAAACTTTGTCTCCCCCCATACCTCCACAACCACTTCCCTAACAAAGCCCTATTGAAAAGCCTCATCCCCCCCCCCCTTTTCTCACAAGTCTACACACCTTCTCCTAAGCAACCAAATGTTCATTCAACCTCCGCACCCCCCCAACACACAAAAACAAAAAACAAAATAAAATAAAATAAAATTACTTTGAATCTATTCAAACCTAGAAGACGGAAAGGAATTGAATCAGATAAAGATAGAGCAAAACGGTCGGAAGTTTGGATAGGATAATTCACTAAGGTCGATTCCCGCCCTTGGAGAGATACTCTCTTCCAACCTGTCAGCCTCCGCTCCACCCACTCCACCATCGAGTCCCAGCATCTCCTCCTCTGAGATGGAGCACCCAAAGGCATGCCCAAATATATAATTGGAAACTGACATATGCCACAACCGAGAACCCCAGTAAGCGAAGTGGGATCCTCCACCTTCCCAACTAGAACCAAAGAGATTTTACCCACTTTAACTTTCAAGCCTGAGACCGCTTGAAAGCCAATGAGGACACATAAAATCAAAGCCCTATTGAAGGGCAAATGCAAGTAGAGCCCCATGTTATTTTGGACAGAAGGATAAAACCACGGCAGTGTTATCAAGGCGTTAAGCGCACCAAGGCGCTAAAGATCCTTTGGAGTCTAGGCTCAAGGCGTTAGGTGCGCAATAAAAAATTTAATACAAATGTGTCACATTCAAATAAATATACAACTTATAATAAAAATATGATATAAATAACATATAAACTAATAAAATAAAATAAAAGCAAAACCATAACTTAATTAAGCATATAATCACATTTGGTGTATTTGACAAAAGCTACCAAGTTAAAAACAAAAAATAGAAATTCATAACTAGTAGTAGCCACGAAAACAAAAAATTAGAAGAAAAAAATAATAATAAAAACAAAAAAGAATACCCTACTATTATTATGAAAAAAAAAAAAAAAAAGAGAGAGCTAAGAATAGAAAAGGAAAGTTATACACAAGAATAAAATAAAAATCAGAATAGATGGGGAAAAAGAAGAAAGAACAAGAATATGTGTTGTTTTTATTCAAAAAACTAAAATAAAGAGAGAGAAAGAGATAAGAATAAAGAAGAAGAAAAGAGGGAGAGGGACAAGGAGAAGGAGAGTTCGGTCTTCCTTTGTGTCACCTCTTTTTAATTTGTCACGTATTTTTTTTTATTTGACTTTTGAACTTCCAAAATCAGACTATATAATAATAATATGTAATAGTATTTTATTCTATATTGCATCTAATACATTATAAATAGAGTAGAATCTTTTTGGGCCCACAAACCTCTATTATACATTGTTATACAACTGTAGATTTTGATGGGGCCCACAAATTAAATCCTATTCTTTTAAAAACTCAACAAAAACCCTTTGTATTCTCTAGAGCATGCTAGGGTTGACCGTAAGCTGCAGGGAGACCACAAATTGCGCCAGAAGATGCAAACTGAGAGGATTGGTCGTTTCTCGCAACTAATTTTCCCAACTTTCATCATTAAGGACAAGGATGTCAAATGAAGGGGGTATTGTCTTTTCTTCACATATAAATAAGATGTATATAAAAGAGCGCTCATAAGGGGAGCGCGCCCCGATACAAAAGAACACCCCTAAGAGCCAAGGGAATAAAAAAAATGATTTTTTCATCCGTCTTTTTACAAAATTTATCCTTCACCCAACAAAAAATAAATAAATAAATAACATCATATTTAATGGAAGTAACAAGAGACTAGCCCGTTGAAGCAATGCATATTGATTTCCTTCCAAATACGCCACCAAAGAGAAACAGGCACCATCCTCCAAAAATAAAGATAGTTCGGACCCACTAAGCATCCTCTCCTAGAATCGAGCACACCTCATATTGACCATAGCATGACCTAGTAAACACCAAATAAACCGAGGAGCAGGCACCATCAAACAAAAGCTATTGAAAAAGGAAGAAGAAGATAATCCACGAACTCACCATCCTTCTTGCACATGAAGCACGAATTAACTATAATCAAATTTATTCGCTTAAGATTGTTCGAAGTGAGGATCCGACCTAGCCAAACTCATTAGATCTTATCCTGAAATAGCACCAAAAGGGATACTATATCAAGCCTCGGTCTTCCAACTACAAGCCTCCTCAAAAAGCCTTTGGATAATAAGCTTCGATGCTCGCCCTAACCTCATTCTCCTGCGACACAAGAAACCCGCCATGGCACTACTCCCAACAAACAAAAGCTATTGAAAAAGAAAGAATAAGATGATCCACGAACTCACCATCCTTCTTGCACATGAAGCACAAATTAACCATAATAAAATTATTCGCCTAAGATTGTCCAAAGTGAGGATCTGACCCAGCCAAATTCATTCGGTCCTATCCTGAAATATCACCAAAAGGGAGACCATCAAGCCTTAGCCTCCAACTACAAGTCTCCTCAAAATGCCTTTTTATAATGAGCTTCAATGCTCGCCTAACCTCATTTTCTTGCGACACAAGAAACCCTCCATGGTACTACTCCCAACAATCCTAAACCTCGTCAAGCTCCTCCCATATTTTAGACCTCTCGCCACCTCCACCGAGCCATAAACACCGGAGAAAACCCACCGAAAGTCATCCTCCTCCAACACAAATGAACATGAGGCCCATCCAAACATTAGTCATAGACAAATATCTAATGTCCCATATTACAAGAATGCCTCCCGTGCCCGTATGGATCCCAAGCACTACCATTCAACGACTCCCCCAAAGGCTTTAGACAGTCCAATCTGAAATTGATTCCATTTTCCTTTCTTCTAAGCTCACCAAATGAGCATTCCACTCACTAAGTGCTAGCTTCACCATCATCCTCTTATGTGAGCAATTTAGGCCCCGGACATTCTAATAAATAATTTGCATCCTCATTCGGACAAAGTCACCACTCTCTCCTTCTTCCCCGCTCCCTTCTCATTGAACCCACACTCTTTTCTTAATAATTCACATAGGAAAATAGATTCCTCACCTCCCCCTCCCATTTTATGGGGAGGCCAACTTAGCTTTCTTCTTCCCCACCTCAACACCAAGCCCAGCGTCATCCATAACTTTCCCATCCATTAAATATTGCGAAAAAATCATCCCCGTGTCATAGTTATCACGAAAGGACACCCAACATATCTGACACCTTCTCAATGTTATTTTTAACCAATTCCTTTGAAGAGGACTATCCAAATGGCACTAACGCATTATCCGCAGGCCCAAGCAACCCATCAACTCCAATAAGCAGAACATTCTCAAGTATCTCCATGGAACCAAACGACCCCTCCAGCAATCCACCTTCACATACCCACTCAAAGCAGACCCATCCCAACACACCCCCTAACCACATTCCTCGACCCACTGCTAGTCACCAAACCCTCAACACTATTCTTTCGCCCAGAAGCCCCTCCCAACACAACTCAATTAACATCAACAAGAGCCACCCCACAAGGAGAAAGAAATCTAGAATCCTCTAACGTCCCTGAATCAGTTTCAATCTCGTAACAACGGGCAAACTGGAGCCCCTTCCCAAAAGCAGTATCACCCTTCCCCAAGGTAAGGGCAAACGACCCCACCCCACATCAACCATCACCCCAGCAGTCAAAGACGAAGGAGTAGCCTATCGTATGGTTGGAAGCTTCGAGGGGCCAAGCATTAAAAGAACAAGTCTTTTGTCCATCGAAACACACTTGCCTTTCTCCTGGCGAAATCTCCCTTTCATTCCTTGATAACTCATGCCTTCCTCGCCATCCATCGAGTTCCTCGATTCTGGACAAACTTATCCCAAAGTTTTAGAACTGATAAAGTGAATACTTGAAAAGTCGAGACAGCTCCTTAATCACACTAATTGGCAAGGCCAACAATAGATGGATTCACAATTTGATTAAAACATCATCTCTGAAGCAGCATCACAATCCACCGTTAAAACATTGGATTCTAGAATTAGGCCCAACCTAGCTACAATAGTCCTTACTTAAAACCGGCCCAAACCATTTCCCGTTAGATAGCCCACTAATAAAAATCCTATTGCATGTCGCTTGTCAAAAATAGGCCAACCATACCTACCCCGAGCAGAGTGGTGGCCCAAGCCTACCCCAGCACTATAATTATAGCGACAGCCGAAACCCATAGCAAATCTTTCATCATTTTGAGAAAGAGGCCTGAGTACAGGCCCAACCAACCATCTTAATCCACCACAACTCAAGCAACTCCAAGACCTAGGCACAACACGAACCCAAGGAGGAAGCCTTCGCACGTCATGTGACACCACCTCTATGTTTAAAATTCAAAGCCAACCGTTTACCTAATTTATAGGCATGGACACATGGTTGGCTCCACCTCTATGATACTACATAAACCATTGCTTTTTAGGCAACCGAAGCAACCCACCCTGAAATCCCAAGCCGGACTCAAAGAGTGGTTGTCCCCCACTTCCTCCTTCCTTCCTTCAGCACTCTCAACACATCAACCTAGGAAGGAAACTTGAAAAAAAGACTCCCGACAAAGAAGACATTGAGACACCAACAGGCATATGCCACACCCTAGACCGAGTAGCCCCCTCTGCAAAATAAACCACCAAGAAAGAACCCAAAAACTCCCTTCTCTTTGCCACCGAAGCATAGACAAGATACAAATATGGCCCTCTGACCGATGAGGCGACTTTAACAGTTCCACACTTCTACAGCAGCCATAACTTGGCCACCTCAACAAACTTTCTCATGCCAAACAAAACACTAAATACGAATCAGGCAAATAGATCATAAAACTGAAAATCACTCAAGAAGATGACTCCACCCCGAGCTACAACACAGAAGCCAAAAATGAACAGGAAGAAAAGAACATAAAATATGTAAGGGGTCACCTGAGTAGAAGACTCTTGTGGCCGGCTAAAGTAGATGACCTAGGCTGGGAAACCATCACTCAACAAACTGAGAATTGGGTATTGTCATAACCAAATTCCGTAAAATTGGAGAGAATAAACAGTTAAAATGAGGAGCGAACTTTCCATCTTGAGTGACCATGCATTGGGAGACCCGTAAATCAAGGAAGAATATAAGAATCAGTAGGAGCTGCGCTTATAGTTGCACATTTCATTTCAACTTGGTAGGCTGAAAGTATATGAATCGTTTCGCCCTAATTTTCTCATCTACGAAAAGAGAGTGAAAGTTCAAAAAATTTAGACCTTCGTGGCTTCCAATTTTAATTTTAATTCTAATTATAATTCAATCTATTTCTTTGTGTTCCGATTCTGGTGTATTCTACTACTATCGACGGTTGTGTTTCAATTCTGGTTCATTATATCTTACCACGTGAATGTGCTGAACCATAGCCTTATCAAAGCAATGCTACCGAATCCAGAGTACACGAGTCCCTAGCAAATGTTTCTCGACAGTTTGCCAATCCAGAGTACATAAGGCCCTAGCAAGTGTTTCTCTAATGATTGCCAATCCAGAGTACATAAGGCCCTAGCAAGTGTTTCCCGGATGTTCTCCAAATCAACACTGACCATCTAACTCTGAGCCCCAGTAAGACCATGTTTGTCAAGTTTTACCCAAAGTTACACCATAGCATAAGCTACTGCAAAAGCTGGAGTGGGAACACGGAAGCAATCTAATCTAAGTCAGAACATAATCCATTTGAAAGAATTGACCGAGCCAAGTTCTACCACCATACTTTTTGTCGGTATGTAAGAGATCATTAAAATTTCTCACCAGAACCATTTGTCACCCAAATTGGTTTAAAAATTTAAATTCATCAATTTAACCCAAAATATATATATATATATATATATATATATATATATATATCATTCATTAGCATCAAACAATGCAGGAAAAAAAAAAATTAACATGCCTAAACTACAATCATCACTTAGTTCCCTAAAATCCACCATACTCCATCAAGAATTTTCTTTATACAATTACAATTAGTTATATATAACTACAGAATTTTCGACGAATTGCAAGAGATCAAAGTAGACCATCAAAATCAACGAAAGCAAAAAAAAATACGTATAAAACGAAAGCTATAGAGCATACATAATCTTCAATATATAGAGAGAGAGAGAGCAGTGGATCAAACCTGGATCTTAGAGAGAGAGGTCGACGAATGCTTTTCTTTTTGTTCCTCTGCTCAATTTCAAACCCTAGCATCAACAAAACTTGTGACCGCCTCTGTTTTTCTCTTTACTTTTATTCCTTGAAGAGGAAGACAAAAATATCTGCACGGTTTTACGATTATACCCCTCTAACCGGTTTGCAGACTCGAATGGAATAGGGTCTTAACGGGAAAATAAGAGGGTAGTTTCGTAAAATCAATTACATAAGAAGGTTAAACCGCTAATTTGTGGGCGCATGTCAGACCGAGCAGGATGTAGTTTTATAAAACACAACGAAACTTGCGAAACCCATCTAGATCCCTAACATATATAAACCTATATCTAATTATGTATACACACATCGCAAGGATAAAAGCTTACCTTCACACGTCAGAAAGTGGGCCCACATTTTACTCCTCGATAACTTTTTAATTAATGTATATGAAAATAGGGTTAAATGCAAAAAACCCCACTATACTATTTTCTCTTTCTAAAATAACCCCCTGCACTAAAGGATTGCCCCCTAAACTATGTAAATGTTGCAATTTACCCAATTCCGTTATAACACCGTTAGTGGACATTTGTTTGGACAGTTTTACCCTTCATTAAATAAGGCTTTGTTTGGCCAAACCAACTTAAGCTTTCAACTTTAGTGACGTGGCAATGCAAATCTCCCACAATCAATGCACCTGTGACAACACACACTTTATATATTAAAAAATAATATTGGGAAGAAATATTTATTTCATAAAAAAATTATATATTCTAGAAAAGATCAATCTACCCCCTTGTTATAAGAAATATTTTTTTTGAAAAAAATAAAATTTTCTGAAAAATAAATATAAAAAATATGTAAAAACAATTCAAAAAAATATTTTGGAAGAAATATAAATATTTGGAAAATATATATTTCAAAAAAAAAATCTGGAAAATAATATTTTGGGAATTAATCCGGGAAAAAAAATTCTGGAAAAAGTCCGGGAAAAAGTTTTTTGGAAAATTTCT
This sequence comes from Cornus suecica, assembly GCA_963922005.1. Lineage (NCBI taxonomy): Eukaryota > Viridiplantae > Streptophyta > Magnoliopsida > Cornales > Cornaceae > Cornus > Cornus suecica. Next base: position 16,598,937 of record OY998245.1, read on the forward strand.
GGAAAAAAATCGAAAAAACAATTCCTGGAATATATAATAAAAAAAATTTGGAAAATTTTTTCCAAATTAATATATAGGAATCAAAATCTGAGAAAAAAAAAATCGGGAAAAATTTTTTTTTCGAAAAAATCCGGGAAATAAATTAATCTGGAAAAAAATCGAAAAAAAAATTCTTGAAAAAATTTCTAAAACTGTTTTTTGGAAAAAAAATTAAATATTTAGAAAAATATTTTGGGAAACATTTATATTTTTCCCGGACTTGTTCTAGTAATATATTTTTGGAAAAAATATATAAATAATATTTGGAAAAGGCAATTTCTAAAAAAATACATGTAAAAAAAGTCAGTTAGTTTTTCAAGGAAGCAGTATTGTTGTTGTGGCAATTTCTCCACTTAACAAATTATCTTATGCTAATTGATGATGATTAATTACTACTTCATCAGGCAAGCATAATAGTCAGTGTGGTCTCTATTAACCCAAAGATTGGCTCCAGAAATCTGAACGAAAGCTAATTTTTTTTTACACGTATTTTTTAAAATATTTATATTTTTTTAGAAATTGCTTTTTCCAAATATTATTTATATATTTTTTCCAAAAATATATTACTAGAAAAAGTCCGGAAAAAATATAAATGTTTCCCAAAATATTTTTCTAAATATTTAATTTTTTTTCCAAAAAACATTTTTAGAAATTTTTTCAAGAATTTTTTTTTCGATTTTTTTCCAGATTAATTTATTTCCCGGATTTTTTCGAAAAAAAAAAATTTTCCCGATTTTTTTTTTTCTCAGATTTTTTTGACTTTTTTTACATGTATTTTTTAAGATATTTATATTTTTCAGAAATTGCTTTTTCCAAATATTATTTATATATTTTTTATATTTGTATGAGTTGTTTGGCCAAACAAAGCCTTATTTAATGAAGGGTAAAACTGTCCAATAAATGTCCACTAACGGTGTTATAACTGTGCACATAGATGAGGGGGGTTAAGTGCTAAAAAGGGGATAGTATGGGGGTTTTTTTGCCAAAAGCATAGATTGGGGGGTTATTTGAAGAAAGAGAAAATAGTATAGGGGGGTTTATTGCATTTAACCCATGAAAATATTGTCAAAATTTTAGGTAGACATTTAATATTTAAATATATAAAATTCGATGTAGAAAATATATACTCTGGTTCCGGGTATACACGGTTCGGTTTGGTTCCGATCGAAATCAGAACCAAACCAATACTTTTGGTTTTTTAAAAATGAGAACTGGAACTGAATCTAACCAAATTATTATTATTTTTTGTTTCAATTCTTACCATTTTAAAAATTAAAAAAATGTCAAAATATAATATAATTATAAATTAAATTATATAAAGTATTTCAAGATAATATGATTTTTTTAGTGATTATAATCATTTATCATTTATTTTATAGTTGGATATTGTTAGAGCATGTTGCTGTCCATTTTTAGATAACATTTATTTTGTGTGTTTGACATTATACAAAAGTAGAATACTTTGAGAAGTTGATGCTTGTATATAATTGTGTGACATGCAAATTTACTATTTTATATGTGTTTACATAGCTTTATATGATTTGTCTTTGACATATTTCCTGAATAGGTACAATATGTATCGACATGTCTATATATATTTTGTCTTACACCTTTCCTGAATACAAAAACTTATTGAAATAGAAATTTTGTTTCATTAACTATTTGAGATATAAAGAAGAAAAAAAATATTTCCACTGAATGCAAACTCAATTATTTATAACTTTTTTATTATATATATTACTTATATAAGTTATAGTTTTTAAACTATATTTATATATAAGTATAAGTATTATACAATTTAAATATATATATAACTAAAAATAAAAAATTGGTTCGGTTCGATTCGGTTTTAGGTGATTAAGAACCAAAAAAACCGGTCCTTGAATTTTGAGAACTTAAACCGAACCGAACCGCCGATTTTGGTTCGGTCCGGCTCGGTTCCTCATTTTTTTCGGTTTTGTGTGCAACTCTTACCTTGGTTGAGGTTTCATAAACAAATAATTTTATGAGATTTCCAAAAAATTGATAAATAGAGTCTACAATTATTAATTTTTACTTTAAGTTTTTTTAAAAAAAGAAATTATAATTTTGTTTTCTTATTTAAAATTCAATGTTGAAAATATATAGTCTGATTGAGGTTTCATCAACAATTAATTTTATGAGATTCAAAAAATTGATAGATAGTCTACAACCATTAATTTTTACTTTAACTTATTTTTAAAGTAAAATTATAATTTTGTTTTCTTATTTAAAATTCAATGTAGAAACTATATACTCTGGTTGAGATTTCATGAACAATTAATTTTAGTCTATATTTATTAATTACAAATTATTTTTCAAAATTAAAGTCAAGATGCGTAAAGGTAATAAAATTTGTGTTTCGCTGAGAAATTAAACTAAAAGTTTTTAAATTACAAATATAGTTTCTTTTTTAAAATATTGAATACATATTTATTTAAAAATTAGTTTTCAAAAATATATTTATGCTTCTAAAATATAATTTTAGAACATATATTCTTTAAAAATCTATAGGTGTTTAAAAGATCAAGTTCAATTATTAATTTTTTTCTGATCAAATTGTGTTACATTGAAAGAAAGTATACAATGTCAAAAGTAGAGAAAGTATTTTTTTCATACTTTTTTTCTTCTATTCAGTAAATGTGAAAATATTTTCAAAAAGAGAAAAAGTAAAAATATTTTACTACCAAAAATAGTATTTTACTAAACATATTTTTACTTTTATTTTTGCTTTTTTGACATGTGACGGCATAAAGAAAAAAATATTCTATATTACCAAAAAGGCCATATCCTCTAAGCATGAATAGCCACTTTTGTTCTTGATAAATTAGTTAATTAATTGACATATATCTTGTATTTGAAAGAATTATATTGTCATTCTTGATGCATTTAATTTTGTGGTTTTATCTACTGATAAGAATCAAAGTCCTTTTTTATAATTAGAGACATTTTGTAGGGAAATTCTTATTTGTAAATTACTTCCAAAAGTATTTTTTAGTTAGACTATATAATTAACAATGTCAAGTCTTCACGCTTAAGATGTCTACTCAAGTTCTGTAGCACTCAACCAGTTGGAGTAACTTCTATTATAATCATGCTTCCCTATTATGTAACTTGTAAAAAAATTTCCTCTTAGGCATGTCTGGTAACTGGTTTTAGCAGGTCTGGTCTGGTTTTGTGTTTTATGATACCAGACCATGTTTAGTAATATTGGTCCCAAGTTTTTTGTTAGACTAAGTAAGACCAAATCAGACCAAAATGACCTCATTTCAGACAAAAAAAAAAGTGATTCCTGGTGGTCCGGTCTGGTCTTATTAATAAAATATATTTATTAATAATTAAAAATGAATAAATAATAATAATAATAATAATAATAAATTAAATAAAACATATTTTTAAAATAGATAATAAATAATAAACAAAATGAAATAAATAATACCTAATAATAATAAAAAATGAATATAATAATAAATAATAAAATATATTTATAAACAATTAAAAATGAAAAATGAATAATATAAATAATAAATTAAATAAAACATAATAATAATAATATAAAATGAATAAAATAATAATAAAAAATGGACTAAATAATAAGTTACATAAAACATATTTAAAAATATAATAAAAATAATAAATAATAAATAATAATAATAAATAAATATAATAAAAAATAATAAATAGATATAATAATAAATAAATATAATAATAAATAATAAGTAAATATAATAATGAATAAATACTTCATAATAATAATAAAAAATGAGTATAATAATAATAAATTAATATTAAATTAATCAAATATATTTTTAAATAATTAAAAATGAATAAATAATTTATAAATTAAATGAATTAAATAATGAAATAATAATAATAAATAGAATATATTTATAAATTAATAAATAATAATATAAATAATAATGTAATAATATAAATAATAAAATATATTATAAAGTGAAGAAATAATAAATAAAGAAAGAAATAATACATAAATAAATATTATAATAAATAAATAGTAAGACCAGACCGCTTACCAAACAGACTTTTCCAGATCAGATTAGACCAGACCAGACCGTACCGGACCGGACCAGACCAGAAAGACCGCCTACCATACATGGCCTTATTTTGTTGTCAAATAAGGATGCACTTCTCATGCTTGTGTAATATTTATAATGTGGAAAAAAATTACTACGCTTAAAAAAAAAAAAAAAACTATTACATTAATTAGAACTTATATTTTTATTATGCAATTTTTTATTTTTGAAAATTTTGATCATTATATATAATTAGTCATATCTTACCTTTAATCAAGCGGTGACAAGTGTTTGTTAATGGGTCATCAATTATTATATGTTGAAGATAATCTTTCAGAATAAGTGTATATATTGCATGTAAGTGAAAAATAAAAAGGCATTATAGTCTTCTTAAAGATGAAATATTTTTCTTCTATATTGTCTAATTTATTCAAGAGTAAAAATGATAATTCATATACTTAAAAGCCGCTAAGGGACTATTTGTCAACCTTTTAGACTCTCAAGGGGCTAATTGTACATAAAGTACAAAGTTTGTAATTGACTGTCATTTGAGCAAACTTCTAAGAGTGTTGCTATAATTAATCGAAGAAAAAATTAAATTATTAACAAGTATTGTCCACTATATATTAATTTCAAAATATTTTGTTCACTTGCATATGTAGACGTTCCTCATACGGTTTTACAATTAAACCCCCCTTAAATAATTAATTTATCAAGTATTCTAGGGAATAATAATAAATGAATTATGTGTGAATTCCATAGAATTACAAAATATATAATTAATAGTAGACATGAGGACTCATTTTTTATTGGTTAAGAATCATGATATATTAAGGGGTCATGTTTGGATTGATTTTTCGAACACTGTTTTCAACTTCCTGAAGGGAAAAGCTGTTTTGAACGGTATTTGGTAAAAAATTTAAAAGAACTTCGTATCTTGGAATAGGGTTTTAAAGAAGCTGGTGATACTAGTTTTTTCGAATAGTTCCAGAAACAGAAACTATGTCAAACAAGGCTTAAATGTATCTCATTAATATGTGTGTAAATAGTGAAATTATAGGCCCAGGTCCATTTATAAGGCCCAAGACTTGTTAAGCCCATGTAAAATGTAAATAGTGAATGACACATATATTGAACCCACCAAGTATAAGTGGGACCATCAGCATTAGGCCACTCCCGTGAAAAAAGGGAGTAACAACCCACTACCTAAAGGGAGTGGGTAGTTATTGAGAGAGTGGGTCATGACCCCATGTACTTAGGCCATGATCCAAGAGCATAAAAGGTGTATAAATATGGCCATTAATAGATGAGAAGGCATCTTTTTTTTATGTGAGTATATTTTTGCTACTTACATTTTATGATCCAAGAGCATAAAAGATGTATAAATGTGGGAACGAGTAAAAAAAAATTTGTTTTCCACTTGCAACAATTCCATTTTTTCTTTTGATAAAACATGGTGTCCACACGGTCAACGAACAATGATGTCAGATTCGAAGAAGTCATGAGGCGGTTGGAAGCTGTGGAGTAAAGAAATGCAGCCCTCGAGCAGCAGAATGTTGATCTACTCCATCGAGTAGCTCAAGGTCCTTTCCCTCTTCAAAATTCCAACCCGACAGATGGTACCAGGAATGATGAGCTAGATCCCTCCATCTCCCATCAAGAACGAAATGTGTCAATCAGTCAAAAAAACAAAGTGTTGAGGGAGGAGGAAGAATCCTCTCATCCCATAACAAGGGAAGTACCAGCAATACATGCCCCGACCCAGAACGACCTACATGAAATGGCTGCCAAAATCCAAAGAGATGTGATGAAGGATTTATATGCACACGGCATACCAACAACCATCATTAAAAGGCTGAGGAGGTGCGCCGATTTCCAATGCCTCAAATACAGTGAACCGGCAGCCGCCATTATAAAGTTTGAAACCACACGTCTCTTTACAATAATGACGCTGACGTCATCAAAAAAACGGCTGTCATCAATTATTTGGGTTAAATTCGGGCCAGGCCCATGAACCCGTATGCCAAACCCGAATAGGGTTAGTGTAAATAGTGAAAATTATAGGCCCATGACCATTTATAAGGCCCAAGACTTGTTAAGCCCGTGTAAAATGTAAATAGTGAATGACCCATATATTGAACCCACCAAGTATAAGTGGGACCATCAGCATTAGGCCACTCCCGTGAAAAAAAGGAGTAACAACCCACTACCTAAAGGGAGTGGGTAGTTATTGAGAGAGTGGGTCACGACCCCATGTACTTAGGCCATGATCCAAGAGCATAAAAGGTGTATAAATATGGCCATTAATAGAGGAGAAGGCATCTTTTTTTGATGTGAGTATATGTTTGCTACTTACAATGTGTATTAGCTAATGAGATAGAAATTAAAAAATCATGGTGAATTATAAAGTATTTTAGGAGGCTCGGCGTTATCATTGAAGGAAAAAAAAAACTCACTTTTCAGATAAATCTGCTAGATAATTTCAATTTTTTATAGCTTTCATTAGATAGGAATAAGAGACGAGGTCACTACCTAAGAAATCTAAAAGTGAGATATACCTAACAAAAAACATCCAACATATAATTTACGTTCATTCATATAATCATAAATGATCCATTTATTGTTAGAGTTAGATGAGTCCTTTTTTTTCTCTAAAACTTTATAATATAGTTTTTTATTACATTTAAATCTTATTCTTCTTGGTAACCTCTAAAACATGTTACTTTACTCCAAAATCATTTTCCAACCTTATTCAACTAGAAATTTTTTTATCCAATCCAGGTGAATAGGGCTTTTCTTTCTTCTTTTTTTTTTTTAACAGACAATCCTACCCTTATGAGGATCAAGTTCGTTATTTCCGATGATGTGGTTCAATATAAGTTGAACACGTGGTCAAAATCTTTTTCAAAAGAAATTGAGCTTGATTTATGTATTTATGGATTTTATGTCCAACTTTCTTTTGAAAAAAATTTTAGTCACGTGTCCAAATTATACTAGACCACATCATCCGAGAGAACGAACTTGGTCCCTATGGGATATGACCTAAATATTATCCTTTTTTAACCCAGCACTTGCCTAAAAAATGGCTTGTAATTTTCATCAACACTTCCTAAAGGGTTAACTTTATTTACACTCCCTGAGGTTTATTTTTACTTCAATCACACCCCCCAAGTTTGACAATCTTCAATCACACCCCTTATTTTTTAAAACTAACATCACTTACACCCCCTAATTCATGACATCACCCTAAAAATTTAATTTAATACCTAAATTACCCTTTATCAATTAAACCCCTCAAAACACCCACAATCTTTATACCCAAACACCCAACCCATCTCCCTCAACCCCCCTCCTTCTAACCTTAACCTTAACCCTAACCCTAGTTTTTACCCACCCACCGCCGCCACCTGTAGCACCACCACTTGGCCCGCCTCTACTTCCACCACCACCTGTATTCTAAATGGTATGATTGTTTATGTGATCAAATCAATTTCTTAAACAATTGGCCCGCATCTAACAATTATGATACTCATAATAAGATGGCCTAATAGTTGTGCAGATGCAGATAAGGGTTATATATATGTGTATATATATATATATATATGTGTGTGTGTGTGTGTGTGTGTATACATGTATGTGTGTGTGTGCAGATGTGGGTGTGGGGGTGGGGCGGTGACTGGGGGTTGGGTGGGATTTTGGGGAGGGGGGCGGATGAGAGGGTTGGTTTGAGGAAATGGGATTGAAGAGGGCAGGTCTAAGGGTATGGGAAATGACGAATCTGGTAGGGTTAGGTTTTCGGTGATGAATAAGGTAGGTTGAGAGAGTGTTCACTCTCTTGGTGGTGATGGTGATGGTGGAGAAAGGGCACGATGGAGCTTAATATGTTGGCTGGAGAGCCGTCGTCCTCGTCAATCGTAAGTGGGCGGGTGGCTTGCGGCAACGGCTGGTGGTGGGGTGGGGTGTTTGGATATATGTTTTAGGGTTCATATATGTTTGGATATTGGGTTATTTATATTATAGGACTAAATTGATTTAGGGTATTTTAGACATTTCATACTATAAGAGGGTGTGATTGAAGATTTCCAAACCTGATGGGGTGTAATTGAAGTTAAAGCAAACCTCAGGGGGTGTAAATGAAGTTAACCCCTTCCTAAAAATAAGCCTTATGCCTTTTCACATATGTATTATGCTAGAACAAAACAGAGCATTATATAATAAAGGATAGAAATATGTAGGATGATGATATTAAAATAATTTTCATTTTTTCAAGTCATATTCTTCATTAAACTGCTAATAACCTCAACAAAAAGAACAAATTGAGCCTTATGCACTTACTTTATCGCATCCAATACTAATTTTGTCTGTTCCCGAAACAAATCGAGACGTTTCAAGTTCAATTAAATTTCCTCAATCTTTAACTTGCTCCACTTTCCTCCAGCTTCTCAGCCTTAACATTTCTAAGCACACTCATTTTTTCCTTGAAGAAGTCTCTCACAGCCTCCGACAATGAAGAATACTACAGTGACACATTCAATCTCAGATACAATGACCACCAATCAAACATTTCACTAGTCTTTGCTATGCCAATAGTACCCCATATCTCCTTTGGGAGCTTGAATAACGTTTTCTGGTGGTTATTACTAGATACCCTATGGACATTCGAAACATCGACATCAAAAGGATTCTCGAGGATCCATAGAAGGCTTTCATGTCGCTATAGGGATCCCCTTTACTCTATTTGTACTGGATCATTCATTTCAAGATTGTTATTTCATCATCATCACTCCAAAACCTAGTAAAAGTTGGTATCTACTCTTTAACCATTCAATTATTATCTCTACGTGGCCATTGACAACCTTTTTCTTCTTCCATGGCAATTTCGTCCAAGTCTAGTGAATGTATTGTGTTTCTAGCACGCGTTTCAACTCATTTGGTCTGAGATCTTTGACATGCGATGATAATGGATTTTTCTTCTTATCTCTGTCATCCTCTCCATTGTCACTGTTATTGTAAAATTTTTATTGTTGTAATTTGTGGTCAATTTCCAATTTAGATTCTGCTCCATTTTCTTCATGTTGTTCTTATGGTTCGTTGTTAGTTTTGGAGTCAGATTCTGTTATAATTATTTTTATTCTTCTTCCCTTTTATGTTGTCATCTGGTATATTATCTTCTTCTTGATCTCCACTTTCGTCGTCACTTGCATATTCAGATTTATAAAATTCTTTCACTTGGTGGTTTGATTTGTCTTCTCTTTCGTTGTCACTCGTTTCTTCATACTCATATTGATATTCTTCTTGTTTTTCTTTTTGGACATTTTTTTTTCCAGAGAATTTTGGAACTTCTTGTCGCTCTATTGCTTCATTGTCATTCACCGATTTCGATCTAAACTCTTCTTCTATATCAAAACCATGACAAATAATATTTGTGACGAAATATTTAAATCATCACAAATAACCTATTATTTGTGACGGAATGTCTAAACCATCATAACCAACCTATTATTTGTGACGGAATGTCTAAACCGTCACAAATAACCTATTATTTGTGACGAAATGTTGAAAACTATTACAAATAACATGTCATTTGTGACAAATAAAAAATTATTATAAATTATTTAACAATTGTTATGTGTTTTATAAACCGTCACATAAAAACATTTTTTGTGACAAATATTTTTCTCATCACAAAATTTTGTCACAGATAATCCATTTTGTTATAGTGTATTCACCCTTCGTTTCCTCTGTATTTTTTAGATTCCTTATCTTCTTTTTAAAAATGAACTAATTAACTGGTTTTTCATCTTCGTTGTCATATATGTATTCTGCCATAACAAAACATAACATTATAATTCTAAATGTAAAAATATAAAGCATAATGACACCAAAATAATTTCCTTTTTCAAGTCATATTCTTTATTAAACTGCTAATAATCTCAACAAAAATAATAACTAAGCCTTATGCACATACTTCACCGCAATCAATGCTAGTTTTATTTGTTCCCGAATCAAGTCGAGACGTTTCAAATTCAATTAAATTTCCTCAAACTCTAACTTGTTCTACTTCTCTTCTAGCTTCAACCTTGTCATTTCCAATCACACTCATTCTTTCCTTCAAGAAGTCTCTCCCAACCTCTGACAATGAGAAATATTATAATGACCCATTTAATCTCGAATACATGGACCAACAATCACACATTCCACTAGTCTTTGTTACACCAATAGTATCCCAATCTCCCATGAGAGCTTAAAAAACTTTTTATGGTGCTCATTACCAGATAACTTATCCTTGCCTTTCTCGGCATTGTTGAGGTACTTGTTCTTCAGTCATTTGATCTTATCGTTTAGTTGGAAATTCGAAACATCAACATTAAGAAGATTTTCGATGGTCTATGGAAGGCTCTCAAATCTTTGTAAAGATCTTTCTTACTCAATTTGTACTTGACAATTCACTTTCAAGATTTCTATTTAATCATCATCGCTCCAAAATTAGTAAAAACCGATAGCTACTCTTTAACCATTCTATTATTCTTTACGTGATCATTGACAACCTTTTTCTCCTTCCATGGTTCCGTCCAAGTCTCATGAGTCTGTTGTGTCTCTACCAGACGCTTTAACTTATTTGGTTTGGGATCTTTGACATGTGATGATACTAGGCTCTTCTCCTTATCTCCGACATCCTTTTCATTATCAATATTATTTCAATCTTCTTGATGTTGTTGTGGTTTGTGGTCAATTTCGAATTTAAATTCTGGTATATTTTCTTCCTCTTCTTGTTATTCCCTTTTTATGTTGTCGTTCGATCCATCTTCTTCTTCTTGCTCTCCACTTTCGTCATCACTTGCATATTCAAATTAAGAAACTTATTTTTATTGGTGGTTTAATTGACTCATCTTCTCATTTTTTGTCACTCGTTTCTTCATACTCAAATTGATCTTCTTCTTCATTGATATTTGTTTTTTTGAGTTTTTAGGAACTTCTTGTTGCTCTTGTTTCGTTGTTATTCATTGATTCCAATCTAAACTCTTCTTCTTCACCATTTGTTTCATCTTAGTTTTTAAGATTCCTCATCATTGTTATTCAAAAACTAACTAATCAGCAGACCTTCGGCCTCCATCCATTGCACATTATTTGACCTTTCTTCTTCTCTTCTTGAAAATAAAAAAAGTCTATAAAGAATGCGGACATTATTTATTACATGCACAAATGTGTATTCAAAATCATATTTATTTATTTATTTAGATTTTACAATCAATTATTTTCACAATTAAAATTATATATATATATATATATATATATTTGTATTTACCCAACTAATTGAGTCTAATTAGAGCAACTTTATTTTACTTGTTTTCAAAATTTATTTCCAAAGTGTCATATTTAAACAATGTTTACAAGTTTTTTTATCCGATCCAGGACATTTGTAGTTATGCTGAACGCATTTGAAGCAAGCCAAAAAAAAGGGTGACTGATGAGTAAGGCTTTTCTTTCTTCTTGTTTTTGTCAATGTAACCTATCATTGCGTTTATCGGTACTGTTGAGGTATTTGTTCTTCAATCTTCTGATCTTATCTCTTAGTTGGACATTGGAAACATCCACCTTAAGGCTTCGTTTGCTATGAGAGATTTGAAATGATTTGGGGAGAAAAGAAAAGAAATGATAGTTTGGGTTGACATTTTGAATAGAAAATAAAATATTTGGAGGAATTTTGAGTGATAAGCTTATAACTACAAAACCCTTTGGTGTTATCCCTCAAAAAATGAGAAGATTTGGATAGAAAATAAATGATATCAACTTTAAGTATTAAAATGACAAAACTATCCTCTATAATTACAAGAACAACTTTATTAACTAAAGGATATACTAGTAATTTAAATATTATCCTTTCTTTTCTTTTATCTCATTTGGTTTATCCAAACAAGAATGATATCATTTTTTTTTTTCGTTCATAACCTATCCAAACATAAATTTAAAATATTGTTATCATTTCATTTCATTTCTTTTTCTTCATAACTAATGTTATCCTTTCTTTTCTTTTCTCTCATGTCCATCCAAACGAACCCTAAGAGAATTCTCAATGATCCATGGAAGGCTCTCATATCGCTATAGGGATCCCCTTTACTTAATTCCACGACTATTTCCTTCAAGATTGCAATTTGATCCTCCTTGTTTCAAAACCTAGTAAAAATTGGTACCTTTTCTTTAACCACTCCATTATTCTATACGTGGCCATTGACAACCTTTTTCTTTTCTTGGTGGTTTCGTCTGAGTCTGTTGTGTCTCTAGCAGACGTTTCACCTCATTTGGTTTGGGATCTTTGATAGGCGATGATATTGGACTATTTTTCTCATCTCAGTCATCCTTTTCATTGTCACTTTTATCTCTATATACTTGTTTTTGTTGTAGTTTGTGGTCAATTTTGAATTCATATTCTTCTCCATTTTTTTCTTCTTGTTCTTGTAATCATTTTTAGAGTCAGATTTTGCTATAGTTTTTCTCTTCTTGTTAATCCCTTTTTTAAGTTATCGTTTGATCCATCTTTTTTTTTTCTTGCTCTTCACACTTGTATATTCAGATTTAGTAACTTTTTTTCTCTTGGTGGTTTGACTTGTCTTCTCCTTCGTTGTCACTCATTTTTTCATATTTGATGTCTGTCGAACGGGGTTAAAAATGATGGTTAAAAACAAACCCTTATGACAGCTTAGGTTTTTTCTATTACAAGCGCACGAATTGTATTGTAGTACAATCGGCTTGAGAAAGGGAATATCGAACCCATAGAGACTTAGACTGTTCACTCTAGTAATCTAAAAGTATTGAACTATGTTTTGAAAAAGGTTTTGAATTGGTTTGAGATTTATAATTAAATTAACTAAAAACAGTATTTAAATTGTGATTGTGATTCAAGATAGAGAAAAACTTGAGTTTTTATCGCTCCACCACTAACCGCATAATATAGTTCTCTACTTGCTCAATTGCAAGAGGGCGATCCATCACCGTGAATCAGATCGTACCGCAAATAGTCGAATACGTCCCAAAAAGAATACTATTAATCGAATTCGCTACAACCCATCTCTGGATGGAGTGTGACTAGTACATGCCATCTACTTTACTCTAATATACTCCTACAGCATAAAATTAAACTAAAACATGTCTATATCACCTCATCGATGCATGGCCTGTGTAAATCTAGGGTTTCAAGTGTTCAACACCATTGTGTAGAAAATCACGCTATGTTTATGATAACATGATTGTGTGATAAGATAAATTCATTCAATCTAAGACAAGAATTAGAATAAATATAAAATCTCGTGTCAAGAATAAGTATGATCACTGTTCTACACAATCATCACGGTGTGGTCACAGTTTCCCCTCGTTACAATTGAAAATAAAAAAAAAGAACTACATTACTTGGCTAGGGTTTTGTTAGAAACCCCTAGATACCGAATTAGTTTCTCATGGTAGACGGTGACTGCATCATTGATGTAGAAATGACCTCCATGATCTTCTTCTCTGGATCTCTAGGTCTTGAATTGCTATCTCCTTTGAATGATATGAATCTCCACAGAAAGTGCTCTGGAAATTATGTGAAATAAGCTCTCCAGATCTGTATAAAACCTTGGCATTTATAGACAAAGCTGAGGGAAATCCCCATTCCATTGGACTTATCCCGCTTGGAGTAGGATTCTCCTTTTATGTATATTTTCTTAAAAATTGAGCTAACCCTTTCAATCTAATGTATAATATGTCTAAAACGCGTGCATAGAAGTGTTGGAGTCAAAGTTAAGTCAACGAAGTTCAAGTTGGACCGAGATTACACTTACCAGCATTACCTATGCTTAGCCCCCTACGTTTAAGCGTAGGTCCTAGCTACGCTTAAGCGTAGCTTGTTCTAGGCCAATAATGTCAAGCGTAGTTTTAGCACTTTCTAGCCACTTTTAGCTACTATAAGTGTAGCTTAGTCGTAGCAAAATTCTTGGAAACCACTTTCTTGATAATTGCATCGTTAAAACCCCCTCAACTCCTTTAGTATGTTTCCCGAAGTTACGGCTCCGAAAAATGATATTTTTATCCTCTGGGGGACACTTTTTGCTTGAAAACACCTATTTTGCTCTCCTCTTGGATAGACACAAGCATTTCCTTAGTTAATTCACCAAAGTTAGCTCGTTTTCTTCATTAAACTCCTGAAACACGCTTAGACACACAAACCGCATAAAAATACCAAATAACGGAATGTAAAGACGTAACAATAGCAAGATAGGGGCCTAAAAAGGACAACATTCGGCACCTATCAATACTCAATTTGATCTTCTTCTTGATCGATGTTTCTGAGATTTTAGAAACTTTTTGTTGCTCTACTGATTCATTGTCATTCATTGATTCCGATCTAAACACTTCTTCTTCACCATTTGATTCCTCTTTGTTTTTGAGATTTCTCATCTTTTCTTTCAGATTTTGACTAATTAGCAAACCTTCGGCATCCCTCCATTGTGTACTGTCTTCCCTTTCTTCTTCTTTTTCCGAGAAGAAAAATACTCATAAAGGATGCAGACATTATTTATTATAAGCACAAGTGTGTATTCAAAATTATATGTATCTATATATATTTACGAGCAATTATTTTCATGATTAAAATTATATATATATATATATATATATATATATATATTCACCTAACTAGTAAAGCCTAATAAGATTATTTAGGGAACTTTTCCTTATTTGTTTGCAAGAGTTTCATTCCCAAATAGTCATATGTAAACAATGTTAACAAGATTTTTTATCCAATCCAGGGCACATGTAGTTATGCTCAACACATTCTGAATCAAGTGAATCAACAAAAAAAAAAAAACTAACTCATGCGTAGGTATTTTATTTTATTTTATTTTTCTTTTTATGCAAAAAATGCTTAAAAACAGGGATTGTAATTTTCATCAACACATTTTAAAAAATAAGGCTTATGCATTTTAAAATAACTCTATTAAAACAAAACAAAGCATTTTAACCCTAAACGGTAGAAATAAAAATCATGATGAAACCAAAATAATTTTCATTTTTAATACATATTGCTCATGAAAACAATCTCAACAAAAATGACAAATTGAGCCTTATACACTTATTTTATCGTAGCCATTACTAGTTTTGTTTATTCCTGAAACAAGTTAAGACAAGTTCATTTAAATTTCCTCAATCTGTAACTTGTTCCACTTCTCTTTCAGCTTCTCAGCCTTTGCACTTCCAATCACACACATTTTTTGCTTCAAGAAGTTCCTCCAAGCCTCTAATAATGAGCAATACCGCAATGACTCATTCAATCTCAGATAAGTGGACGAACAATCACAAATTTCAATATTATTTGTTACGCCAATAATACCTGTACATGTGAGAACTTTCAAGCCCATCAACCATCTAAACCCTCAAGCCCATTAGCCCAGCAAGGGCAGTCAAAGCCTGAAAAAGAGGGCCCATGCCAAGCCCATCTACTAAAATGCTCTAGAATCAACGTAAAGATCAAGCAAAGGACATGGGAAAAAAAGGAAAATATGGGAAAATGTGAAATGTAACCCTAATGGGCCAAAAAACACATAAGGGGAATATATATTAGGGGGAAAAAAGCTTCAATAAAATTTATTCTTGTGTTGTACTATTTTTGACATCTACACATTGGTGCCATCTTTGGAAAGTCTATCTTCACACTATACCAGTTATTATCTACCCATCTCTCAAGTTGAGCTTACCTTTTTCTTTCTTTTATCCAATAATGGCAGTAACACGCTCCCATATGGAGGTGACGGTTACTGCTGACAGTCATGTAGGAGCTTCTCAAACCACTGAGCAGATCTTGTAATGACTGGCAGCTACCGAAGAACAAAGTCAAGCCACTGAAGAACAAAACCAAGCCCTGGAGAAACAAAACGCAGAGCTCTTGGCAAGGATGGTTCATCTACCTGCCCCCCTAACAGCATCCGATCATCCTCAAGCTCAATAAGAGGGTGGTGGATCAGAAGAGCACGCTGAGTCCTCACACTATGTGAACAGGGCTCTCTAGGGCTGTAAACGAACCAAGCACTCGACAAGCTACTTGGGCTCAGCTCGATAATAGCTCAGCTCACGTTCGTTTATTTAGTAAATAAACCAAGCTCAAACAAGTTTTTTAGGCTCAATTCATAAATGAGCCAAGCTCAAACAGGTATGGGCTCGGCTCGATAATGTTCGCGAACAAAGCTCGTGAACATGTTCGCGAACAAAGCTTGTGAACATGTTCGCGAACAAAGCTCCATTATATATATTTATATATATGTCATATATATATGTATGCATTAAAGAGAGAGAAAGGATTTTTGTCTATAATGCATCATCTTCCACTTCAAGAACATTATCGGGCATGTCATGTCCACTTTAATTTTAAAATAAAAATGTTTATGTATATAATACTTTAAAGTTTATGTAACAAAATATAATATGAAAAATTTTGTATGACAACCCACCATTCCATATATGTACACATGTGGCTCCCTCTCTCTAGAAACCCATTCACTATCTATTCCACATATCACATGCAGACACAAACAGACAAGGGCTTCGACCGCCGTTCCTCACCGCGCCCCACCGTCGTGCCATCTGGTACTCTCTCTCGATCTCTCCCTCTATAAAAGCACACATACACACACATATATATATATATGATCCAATCCCTTCAGATCTGTTCGCCTCTCTCTCTGTGCAAGCGCGCACACACACTTAAATATATATATATGTATGCATATATCACCATTACACTATTTGAAGTCTCTCTTCCTCAACATAATTTTGGATGAAGCTTCCTAGTTTCCTTTTAGAAAGATGTTGATAGAGACTTGTTAGTTCCAATCCCCTTAGACTTTCTAGTTCCTAGTTTCAGATCTAGTCGCCTCTTTCATTTTCATAAACAAGCTTGATATCAAGCTTAAGCTTGATAATTAGCTCGAGATTGAGCTCATCTTGTTAAGTTAATTGAGCTCGAGTATCCTAATTTTTAATTAAGTCGAGCTCAAACAACTATATAAAAAATCTTGTCGAGCTCGAATACACTTGATACATAGTTGAGCCGAGCTCGAATAAGCTACTACTCGACTCGGCTCAGCTCGACTCATTTACAGCCCTAAGGCTCTCATCTCGGAAGGGGTCTTGATCGTTCAAAAGCTAGAAGAGATGATGGCTAAGTTCTAGAGGAAGGTCACGAGGGATATGAAAGCTTCATCCACCGATGACTTAGCCGGTTAGGCCTCTTCCGAATTTATCCAGTCATCGTTCACTCTAGAGATAACTCGGGTGCCTTTCCCGAAGAAGTTCATCATGCCCAGATTCACCCATATGATGGCACGAAGGACTCTGAAGAGCACATATACAAAATCCACCAAAAGATGACCGTGTATGCTGAGAACTTGGCCTTGCTCTATAAGGTGTTTTCTATGAGCTTGGTCGATGCTGTTCTGCTATGGTTTAGGAAATAGCCGTTGGGGTCCATCGGGAGTTGGCAACAGCTGACCAAGCTCTTTGTTGCCCAATACTACGGAAATAAGAGGTAGAAGAAGACCATATCCAACCTCTTCATGATTATCTAAGAGAATGGTGAATCCCTGAGAGCTTTCTATCCAGGTTCAATGTTGAATCCTCCTCCATTGACAACTATGACCAACATTCTGCTGTAGAGGCTTTCAGAATGGCCCTAATACCCAGGACGAAGTTCCATTAGTTGTTAGTGAAATGACCCCCATCCGGAATTGGGGAGTTGAACTCCAGAGCACAAGGCCATCTGCGGATAGAGAAAAAAGAGACCATCCTGCAGAAGAGGGTGGCCTTGGTCAATGTAGAGCTCTGAATGAAGGAATAGATAGTCGACCATAAGCTACCAAGCACCTCTGATCCTCCCGCTCCAACCCTAGATAAAGATCCCAAGTATGAGGAAAAGATGACCCCCCCTGAGGGTCAGCCTGGCTAAACTCTATCAGGAGAATAAGGCCAAAGGGATTTTCCAGATGCCACCACATATCAGGAAACCCTTGGACCAGAGGGATAAGTCAAAACACCGTGCCTTCCACAGTGACTTCGGTCATATAACCAACAAATGCCAAAGTCTCAGACGTCAGGTGGAATCCATGATATCCCGGGGGGAGCTCCTAGATTATGTCCAACGGGAGAGGCCCAGGACTGAGTAGCAAGCACCTGTTACCCCGCGAAACTCTACGGCTACACAGGCCATAAGGATCATCAATATGATTTATGGTGGATCCGCTTCCAAAGAAATGAAGGGAACCAGCAGGTCCCAATTATGCAAGGTCCATAAGATGAGGCGAGTTGGTGAGGTAAACGAGGTCCATATTCGGGCAATGGTCACTCGGATCATTTTCTCTGCGTCCGACCTTCACAACATTCAAAATCCCCATGATGATCCATTAGTTATCACCCTGATGGTGGTGAACTTCCTCATCAAGCGAGTCATGATCGATCCAGGGAGCAGCGCTAACATCATCACCAAATGGGTTTTCGACAAACTTGAAATTGATCCTAGGGAAATAGTGCCTTCCCGGAGCCCGATAGTGGGATTCGATGGGAAATAAGTTAAACCTATCGCGGAGGTTCAGTTACCGGTATCTACTACTCGAAGAACACTCACAGAGACTTTTGTTGTGGTTGATGTGAAGTTGTCCTATAACCTGCTCATGGGAAAAGGTTGGATCCACCGCATACACGGAGTGTTGTCAACCTTGCACCAGATAATAAGGGGTGCGGACCTTAATGGGATCGACATCGGGGGAGACCAGGTAGCAACCAATGAATATTATGCTGTCACCCTAAAGGCAATGAAAAAAGATAAGGTTTCTGGGAAGGTTCAAGTCAAGGATCTGTTCCCGGCTATCAAATAACAATTATAGGAAGGGGGCTCGAGTCCCCCAATTGTGGTAGAACCATCACAACAGATAGCAATCATACCCGATTAACCCGAGAAAGTAACTTATATAGGTATAAATCTTACAACCCATGAATTAAGGGAACTGACAACATTTTTCCATGGCAACTCTGATGTCTTCGCATGGGAGCATACTGACATGTCTGGCATCGACCTAACTATCGCCCAACATTCCCTCCACGTTGACCCAAATGTCAAGCAGATCAGGCAAAAACAGCGACGCATGGGGGCACACAGATATTAAATCATAGCTGAAGAAGTGTCCCGCCTATTTCAAGTGGAGTTTATGAAAGAGGTAAGATATCCCGAATAGCTTGCTAACGTTGTCGTAGTCCAGAAGAAGAATGGAAAATGGAGGGTCTGTGTCGACTTCACCAACCTCAATAAAACATGTCCCAAAGAAAACTTCCCATTACCAAAAATTGATCACATAGTGGATGTTACCGCTGGATACAAACGGTTGACCTTCCTCGATGCCTACTCGGGCTACAACCAGATATGGATGAAGCCAATTGATGAGGAAAAAACATCATTTATCACTGAGATAGGTACTTATTATTTTAGAGTTCTGCCTTTCGGACTAAAACATATAGGTGCCACTTTTCAGAGATTGGCGGACATGATTTTCAAAGGAATGATGGGCACCATGATCAAGACATACATCGATGATATTGTGGTGAAGAGCAAGAAAAAGGAAAACCATCTGGGGCACTTGCAGCAGGTGTTTGACACCCTTCAAAAGCATGGAATGAAGCTCAACCCTGCCAAGTGTTCTTTTAGTGTATCGTTTGGTCAGTTTTTGGGGCACGTAGTGGATCGGACAGGGATATAAGCAAGTTCAACATAGGTAAAAGCCCTGCTGGAGATGAATGAACCCCGAACACATAAGGATATCCAGGTACTGACAAGGAGGGTAGCTGCTCTTAGTCGGTTTATTGCAAGAATCACCGACCGATGTAGGCCTTTCTTTTAAGCCATTAAAGCAAATAAGGGCGAGGTCTAGGACCCCTAACAAACTGAAGCGCTCCTCAAGTTAAAAGATTACATGACAAAACCACCGATCCTTGTTACCCAGAGCCCGATGAAGTTCTATACCTATATCTGGTAACATCCGCAGCCTCAACCAGTGTTGCCCTTATCAGGGAGGAAGGGAATCAATAGAGACCCATCTTCTATAGCAGCAAAGCCTTGGCCAAAGCTGAGACCCGTTACAGCAGACAATAGAGATTAGTACTGCCTTTGGTGAATGCAAAATGATGCCTTCGGCACTATTTTGAGGCATATCTAATCGTCGTTCCAACATCGACCCCCATCTGTGTCATCATGTCAAAGCTGGACATTTTAGGGATAATCTCAAAATGGGCCATCGAATTGGGCATCTACGATATAACCTATGTACCCCGGACGTCCATTAAAGGGTAATCAGTGATTGATTTCTTGTTAAAAGAAGAAACCAAGAATGAAGAGCAGTCAGCCGAATTTAACCTGTGCAAAACTATTTGTTGATGGATCTGTTAGCTCAAACGGATCGGGTGTAGGTTTGGAAATCCAAACGCCCGACGGTACCTGCCTCTAGATGTCGATGCGACTAAGTTCCCAACAACTAACAATGAGACCAAGTACGAAGCAATCATATCCGGAATTTGATTAGCTAGAAACCTCCAGATCCAGAGTCTCGGAGTATATAATGACTCGCAGCTAGTCATCAGGCAGATCATCGATGAGTATGAGACCAAGGATCTAAAGATGGAATCTTATCGGTTACTCGTTTTAAAAGAGACAAGGAGTTTTCATAAACTAACTTTCAATCATATTCCAATGAGTGAGAACACAACAGCCGACCGCTTAGCCAATCAGGCATCTTCAGCCAATGAAGGCATGGCCCGAGTTGTACTGATCAATTTCATGGCAGGGCTCAGCATTCGGGAACTAGAGCAAGTAATGTTTATTCCATGGGAGCCCAGTTGGATGGACCCCTTGGAGGATTACCTAAGGAAAGAGACCCTTCTAGAGAATAAGCCCAAAGCTCGTAAGATCCGCATGAAGTTATCTAGATACTCTATCATCAGGAGGAAGCTCTATCTAAAGTCATTCTCTGGTCCATACCTAAAGTGCATAACACCATCTGAGTCACGAGCGGTAATGGAAGAGATACACAGCGGGTCATGTGGAAATCATTCTAGGGGTAGGTCTCTCGCCCACAAAATCCTTTCCCATGAATACTTCTGGCCATATTTATCGTGGGTTACCGAAGCCCACATCCGAAGATGTCCAAAATATCAGATGCATAGAGACGTTATCCATCCGCCGCCTGAACTCTTGCAACCGACCATTATCCCTCATCCTTTCGCTCATTGGGGATGGATATTGTCGGCCCACTACCAATGGCGATACGATCCACTACCCATGTGCAACTAGCCACGGATTACTTCACCAAGTGGGTAGAGGCCAAAATGTATCCCACGATCAAGAGCAGCCATGTCATTAAATTCATTTGGAGCCACATAATATGCAGGTTTGGTCTTCCTAGGACAATCATGATGGACAATGGGAGGAATTTGGACAACAAGAAAGTGAGAGTTTTCCTTGCCGAGCATAGCATCAATCAGAATACTTCATCAGTTGGGTATCTGCAAAGGAACGATCAGGCTGAGAGAACTAATCGAACAATCTTTGATACACTCGGAAAAAAGCTTGAGAAAGCTAAGGGGGCCTGGCTGGACAAGCTACTCGAAGTGTTATGGTCATACAGGACAATGTCGAGGCAGCCCACTGGGGAAACCCCCTTCACCATGGCATACGGCGCTGAGGCCGTGATCCCCACTGAAGTTTGAGTACCCACCCTAAGGAGCCAAGTGTTACCCGGTGAAGTCTTGAAGTAGGTTGTGGCATACTAGTGTGACATAGGAGGATGACATAGTGGCAATTTTGGTAAATAAGTCCAACTTTGGAAGTCAGGCTTAGGAATGTTGGAAAATTATAGAGATTTAATTGGAGATGCTCTATATCATAAAAAGATGACTTGTCAAAGAAAATCCGGATTTGGAATTCGGGAACTTCGAAAAAGGCCATTATGACTCCTCAAGCAGGGTTAATATTTGTTCTGGTCAGAGTTGGCATGTTTAGACATGGTTCGGTGGCACGATTGGTGAGATGGCTCGGTGAAAACACGGTGGCCTAAGCTGGAGCACACATGGCTTGACAAGTTATGTGTGCATGCCCACGAATGTGCCAACTTGCTTTTGATAAGGTGATGCCTTAGCTTGGTATGCATTGGTGTGTATGCAATACACTTGGCTTGGTAAGCCATGTGCACACCAAGCTTTAGCTAGGCCAACTTGCCCTTGGGGCAAGGCTGTGACACTAAGAAAAATAATGGTTGGTGCAAGTTGGATTAAGACATAGGCATGGCATGGCATATGTTCCAAAACATTAACTGAACCAAGACATGGGCGTGGCTAGGTGCATGCTCGATAGTGAAGGCATTGGTTTAGACTTGGCAATGCTCTCAAGTACGCATAGGCTTGAGAGGAGCTGAGACATTGACATTGGCTCAGTAAATGCAAGCATTGTGCACTGATGGCACATATTTGACATAGAGTTGGCTCGTAATGGTGTTGTATGGCTCAGACTTGGGCAAGGCAAGGCAAGGCTGGTCAAGGTCAAGGTGACTCAGATAAACAGTTGGGCAATTTGGTGACACTCAACTGACTCAAACCATCAAGAGACAATGTGGCATTACAGAAGCATGCCACAACATCCTGACAGTTGAGAGTACAACTGTGTGACAAGTGTTGGCAACCTCTAAATGGTGTTAGCACTTAGCCTAGATGGATGGGGCTATCATCCACACAGATAGGCAGTTTTGTGTATTTACCTATATAGGCACATATATATAGCATTTGTATAGGCAGCGAGTTTCAGAGAGAAATAGTGCTTGTGTGAATGTTGTAGTGTAGCCTGAGAGAGAATCCTTTATACAATTTGAGTTTTAGTAAAAAGGTTGGAAAACCATTGTTGTGGTTTTCTGTAAATTGTGGGTGTTTCTATATTTACTATGTATATATACATTGTGTGTGTGTCGAGTATTTATCTTGGTGTATTCTCAAGGGTATCAAGTGTGAGTGGCTGACTTGGTGTGCAACAAAGGCCATCATAGGGCAAGGTTTTTGGTGTTAAAAATTGACCCCTGTTACACTAAACATGGGAGGAAGGCCCAAGCAATAAGCACCTAGCTCATGAGCTAGACCTGCTGGATGAAAGGAGAGAAGCCACAGGAGTCAGACTGGCGGCTTATCAGCAACGCGTCTGGAATTACTTCAACTAGAAAGTTAGAAGAATGGAGTTCTAGGTCGGGAACATGGTCCTCAGGTGAAAGGTTGGGCTAATCGCCAAACTTAGGGAAGCGTGGGAAGGTCCCTATACTGTCATCGAAGTGATCGAGCATGGGGCATACCGCATCTGTAAAAATGAAGATGGTCGGATGAAGCCCAACTCCCAAAACACCTTTCGCCTAAAGAGGTACTACCCGTAGTCGGGTAATGAAGTTTCTATTTCATTTTATTTTATTCATTTATCTTTGTAAAAAAGAAGGCACCAAAGCCCGAGGGGTCATGCTTGTTTCGGAAATCCTTCATCAGTAAAGTGGCTTTATTTTCTCAGAAAGAGAATTCGTAGGCTATGATGACAACAAAAGTGTTGTGACATCTTTCTCAAGGCCACACATGCCCGAAAGACACAAACACCGATCCATGTATGATCAAGACATCAAAATTTCACAAAAATAGACTAAGTGTCGTGACATCTTTCTCAAGACCACAAGAGCCTGAAAGACATAAACACCGATCCATGTATAATCAAGACATCAAAATTTCACAAAAATAAACTAAGTGTCGTGACATATTTCTCAAGGCCACAAGAGCCCGAAATACACAAACACTGATCCATGTATGATCAAGACATCAAAATTTCACAAAAATAAACTAAGTATTGTGACATATTTCTCAAGGCCACAAGAGCCCAAAAGACATAAACAATGATCCATGTATGATCAAGACATCAAAATTTCATAAAAATAAACTAAGTGTTGTACATCTTTCTCAAGGCCACAAGAGCCTAAAAGACACTAACACTAGTCAATTAGATGCTCTAAGCATCAAGTTTCAATATTAAACTAAGTGTCAAGTTTCGAAAATAAAATAAGTATTTCCTATCTTTCACAAGGTCACACGAGCCTAAAAGACACCAAGTATTTACTATTATACACATGAAAGTTCCCATCTGAATCATAAAATTGCATTAAAGGACCCTAGTGGCCAAGGCTTACAAAAAAGGAAAAGAAAGAAAAACTAGACTAAGTCCTATGAACCTGCCTATCAAACTCAGGTTCAAATCTATCTATAATCCTTTCACCAGCCTTAGCGGAGTCAGCCCCAGCAGGATCAGCATCAGGAAGAGGAGCAAAATTAGGCAAGGGCTTCGATAGGAACTCCCCGAAGAGAAGGTTGTTCGGACCAGGGGCCGGATCATTATAGGGAGGGGCTATCTTGAGGAAGGCGTCCAGCTCCTCTATGGACTTGAACTGTTGTTCCTCAAGAGGGAGCCGGGACTCTTCCAGACACATCATCCACCCGTAGCCGATCCGGTACGAAGATGTGCTGATGAACCTATGGTACATCTCGTTCCCTCCCTGATGGCACATTTCAATAGTGGATCTTTCCACTGCTAAAAGGTTCTCCAACTCAACCTTCTCTTCTAAAATCCTGAGTTAGGATGCCTTCAGTCCCTCGTTCGGGGCCACCATATCCTTATTCTGATCCTCCAAGACCTGTTGGCCCTTCAGGGTCTCTTGAAGCGATTTTTAAGCAGTCTCAGCCCGAAAAGTCTACTCTGCCAAATCCTTCTTTAGAAGCACCACCTGCTTGTACAACTTCTGCTTGATTTCCTCTTTTTTCTGAAGGGCTCTGAAGAGTTTTGCTATCGCTCTCAAGCTTAACATTGTAAGCTTGAGCATAATACAACATCTACAAAAATTTATAAGTGTCAACTGGTCAGTAAACAAATTTACGCTAGAAAGATTCAACAAACTTGTAAGACTTATTAACAAAGTCACTAACCTTCATGGCAATCTCCGGACCGGTCATGGCTAGATGGTCCTGATCCATCTTAATGATCGTCTTCCGATCACCTGGGGTCAAGATCTCCAAACCCATCGTCCGAAGGGCATCACCATTTTTTATGGTCTGCTGCCCAATTTTTGGGTAGGACCAAGGTTGGGTGCCAAGCAATCAGCAACGGCGTTGGCATCGCCAAAAATGTTGGGGGATATAGCTGTCTTCAGTCGCACCCGACGCCCGGACTACCCGTCACCCAAAGGCCTGGGATGTGAATCTGAAGATATCTGGGAAGCCTCATTAGTTAAAAGGATGACAGGATTCTTTTCGGGTGGTGGAGGAGGAATGACAGGAACATCCTCAGATGGGGGAGGAGGAATGATCGGGGCATCCTCAGATAGGGGGGAGGGACTTCTTCAGTAGTTGGGGCCACAACGTTGACGGGACTAGCCGAAGTTGAAGGGTTGTCAAACTGGGGAGTTTTGAACTTGGATCTACATGACCTCAGATCAATAAAAGGAATCCTCAAATATATGACTCTTGCTCCGGATACAGATATTTCCTACAAGGCATTATCAGTTAGATACTCAGGGCACATCCTCAAAGGCTTGCCCCAAATTTCAAAACAAAAGAGATCAAAGTGAGAAATAATATAAGAGGGGGATATGTCCCTATCAGGTATCCCTAAACATTTATGGACATACTTCCTTCTACGGTCATCACACACCTACAGAAGTAAGCCCCTTTGTGGTAGGCTTGAAGGGAAAAAATAAGTGCTTGTTGAAACATTTGGGGATCAGGAGATTGAAGGAATGAGGGTATCTCCATTTTCCACTCACCAGGATCATCCTCTCTTTCCAATCCTTGTTTCATCTCTCCAAACCATCACACATCTTTCTCCCTAGAACAGGAAAATGGTTAAAACGGACTTTGTAGACCCTAAAGTCTTGGAGCCTATATGAAAAGAGGACTTCAGCCAGACCTAGATCCAGACCAAAATCCCTATTCAGTATCAGGGTCATGGCCAGAATCCTAATGAAATTTGGCCCAACCTGAAGTAGGGCCAGGCCACGGATAAATAATGCGTAGAGAAAGAGATAATGTATGGGAAAGCGTAAAACCCTCAGATGGTAAGAAAAAAGCAGGATCTGGTCATCCCTTATCCCTCCTAAAATCTAAGTTTTGGGGGTAATGGGTGACTATCACGTCATCGAGTATGTTACACTTATCCAACTCAGTTTTTAGCTTAAAGTTGGCTGGAAGGGGATCAACATAAAATTGTACAGTAGAACTTTCACCAGCTTAGTCCCTGACCGAAACGGGGTCAGCAAGGGTCATACCGGTGTTGATATTTTTGGTAACCTCAGAAGGACTAGCCCTTGTGACCGACCACCTCAATGAACGGAGGATTGAGGGAGGCATCAGGATGAACAGAATATGGAATACAGTCATTACCCGATCGGGTATCATCACTGTCGGACATGGTGATAGAAAGGTAGAAGAGTTAGAAGAAGGAACTTACACTAAGATAAACTCCGATGAGAGTTTTTAAGTTTTCCGGTAAACAGATGCAGACTCCGACAGAAAATTGGATAAGGAAAAATGATTTGCAGAGAGAATTTTCGCAAGCAAGGAAAACTGTAGAGTAAGAAGGTTTTTCAAGAATGAGGAAATGGGGTATTTATAGAGGACACTAAGGGAGCAAAGATCCTTTGCACAGAGAGCGGGGCATTGAGCCATCTTTTCAACCCCCGTTGCACAAATCAAGGCCATATGGGCCATGCATTTGAATTTTAAAATGATTATATACAACTGCCATATTAAATGCACTGCCACATCACCCGACAAGGGAGGTGAATGTATCTCTCACACGTTCTATTCCCGAGTATGGGCTTTAACAAGGCCTATAATAAGAAAGGGGGCATGTGTACATGTGAGAACTTTCAATCCCATCAACCACCTAAACCTTCAAGACCATTGGCCCAGCAAGGGCAGTCAAAGCCCAAAAAAGAGGGCCCATGCCAAGCCCATCTACTGAAATGTTCTAGAATCAATGTGAGGTCAAGCAAAGGACATGGGCAAAAAAGGAAAGTATGGTAAAACGTGAAATATAACCCTAATGGCCAAAAATCCCGTAAGGGGAATGTCTATTAGGTAAAGAAATGCTTCAATAAAATTCATTCTCGTGTTGTGTTATTTTTTACATCTATAGTACCCTATATCTCCTTTGAGAGCTTGAACAACGTTTTCTAATGGTTATTATTAGATACCCTATCTTTGTCTTTCTTAGCATTGTTGAGGTACTTATTTTTCACTCTTTTGATCTTATCTCTTAATTGGACATTCGAAACATCGCCACCAAGAAGATTCTTGATGATCCATGGAAGGCTTTCCTATCGCTATAGAGTTCCCTTCTACTTAATTGTTACTCGACATTTCCCTTCAAAATTGTTATTTCATCCTACTCACTTCAAAATCTAGTAAAAGCTGGTAGTTTTTCTTTAACCATTCTATTATTATTTACGTGCCCTTTGACAACATTCTTCTTCTTCCTTGACGGTTACGTCCGAATCTAATGAGATTGTTGTGTCTCTAGCAGGCGGCTTCACCTCATTTCAGTTGGGATCTTTATCAAGCGATGATATTGAACTATTCTCCTCATCTTCATATCCACTTTATTGTCATTATCATCTTCTTAATGTTGTTGTGATTTGTGGTCAATTTTGGATTCAGATTATGTTTAGTTCGTGATCAGTTTCAGAGTCAGATTCCGCTATATTTTCTTCTTATTCTTCCCTTTTTATGTTCTCGTTTGATCATTTTTCTTCTTATTCTTCTTCTTCTTCTTCTTCAATTTGGCCGTCACTTGCATATTCAGATTCAGAATCTTCTTTCTCTTGGTGGTTTGTACTCGACCATTCCCTTCAAGATTTATACTTCATCATCCTCATTCTAAATCTAGTGAGTGTATTGTCTTTAGCAGGCGTTTCACCTCATTGGGTTGGGAATCTTTCATAAGCGATGATATTTTTTTTGAAAGGTCATAGGGGATGATATTGCACTATTCTCCGTCTTCCTCTTCATTGTTATTGTTACTTGAAAATTCTTTTTGTTTTTATGGTTTGTGGTCAATTTTAAATTCAGATTCTACTCCATAAAGTTCTTGTTGTGCTTGTGGTTTGTGGTCAATTTCAGAGTTAGATTTTGCTATATTCTTTTCTTCTTCTTTTTCCCTTTTTAGGTTGTCATCCGATCTTTCTTCTTCTTCTTGCTCTCCACTTTCGCGGTCACTTACATATTCATATAATCATCTCGCCTTCTCTTTTGTTGTTACTCATTTCTTCATATTTATTGCAAGCACAAGTGTGTATTCAAAATCATATATATATATATATATATATATATATATATATATATATACATATTCATATAATCATCTCGCCTTCTCTTTTGTTGTTACTCATTTCTTCATATTTATTGCAAGCACAAGTGTGTATTCAAAATCATATATATATATATATATATATATATATATTTATATATATATGTATCAATGTAGAGATTATTTATTGCAAGCACAGGTGTGTATTCAAAATCATAAATATATATATATATATTTACAAGCAATTGTTTTTACGTTCAAAATAATATATATATATATATATATATGTATGTATGTATGTATGTATACACCTAAATAGTATAGCTTAATTAAACTGTTCAGACAACTTTTCTTTATTGGTTTTCAATAGCTCATCATCCCAACAATGTTTACAAGATTTTTTATTTTAATTCTATTCATTTTTTTTTCAAATGTCTGAAAGAAATATTGATAGCTAACTATATGAATACATTAACAACATCCCTATTTTGAATACCAGCAGCTAGCACTTCATCCAAAAATAAAAATCATCACCCAACCTTACAACCATTCTACCTATTTGATGATGAGCTAAATCATTATCATCTCTTGAAACAAATTTCACTAAGGATCCGTTCAGCTGCACCGTTTTGGGCCTTGGATTTGGAATTGCATTCTAATTCCAAAGATTTTATTGTTCGTTTGCTCAAAAATTATTTGGACTTGGAATTGCATTCATACACATATATACACATGAATATATATATATATATATTCATAATTTTATACCTATATTTACATACTTAAATCTATATATTGTCTAATTTAATTCAAGATTTATGATATTTTACATTCGAATTGAGTTTAGGATTAAAATTCACATTCAAATTGGGTTTGGGATTTGATGAAGCGTAGAAAGATCGGGTAGAAAATGATGTCGTTCCTGTCAAAAAGAACAAACAGTGACCGGAAGAGGTACCGGTGGGGTACCGGCCAAATAGGCTCCGACGGTCAAGTTAGACTTTGGATCGTTCAGAGAAATATAGCAGGAGTAATGGTGGGTGATTATTGCGTACCTTTTAGGTTGACCCCAAGCCTATATTTATAGGGTCTTTAATACGGTGGTCCTGATAGAGTTATAGCGTGTCGTATATATCTTGACAGCTATTCATATGTATCCTGATAGGATTTTGATAACTACCCGTAGGTATTCTGTTGAGATGTGTAGAGTCCTAGTAGCAGGTAGTCGGTTGACAAACCCTTATATGCACTTGCCGTACAAATTATACCTATCAGTTGCCCCCTGTTCCCGAATTCGCTTGCCGAGTTTAGGGAACATTACTTCTTTTTTTTATACATATATAAATTTGAGAATATACATATTTATATTCTAAAATATTTGTTTGGAATATACCCACCTTGTAATTTATTTAGTACACCTATATATATATATATGCAGAAAGTGGGTGAGAAAGTGATATAATATAAATTACTTGGATAATTACGAAAAGTTTTTGGGCTTTTAGGTAATAATTTTAGAAAAGTGAAACGAATTCCCACCAGTTACACAGGTGGATGTTATGTCTTGAATTTTTCCATATTATATATATATATATATACCACTATATGCAATATATTATCATGACATAGTGGGTTTCTACGAGTGTGCACTTCACACCTTCCTTTTTTTTAGCGTGTACTTCACGCCCTCCCTTTCACAGGAGTTACTTCACCCCCTGAACCAAACAGGTACAACTTGTTGTAAAGAAAACAACTTAAATTTTTGAAATCACTTCACGCAACGAGTTTAATTTGGGCAACCGTCACAAAAACCTAGTATATTAATTCTTTCCAGTTGTTTACCTATTGAGCTGCAACGGATATATTTTGTTGAGTCTATAAATTTCTCTTCGGCTCCTCTTTTACCATTCAATCACCAGCTCTATTCCTGGCCAACATCCGATAAGTCACCAGCTCCATTCTATTTTTCAGTAGCTTGTCTTATCCCCTTTCTTGGTCTACATTTTTATTTTATTTGCCAGAATATTTCTACAAAAATATTTATGGCACCAAAAAATGTAGGGGACATAATTTCCACTGTCCACCCCGACCATGCTTGATAAATTGAAGACGGAATTTGTATTTCCATACGAAGTTGAGCTAAACTGTCCGGGTCTAAATCAAAGGGCGCATCACTCCCTTCCACATGGGATGTTTCTTTACACCTCATATTTTGATGTTGGGTTGCGCCTTCCGCTTCCCCGACTGTCGAGAGAGATCTTGGACCATTTTGGTCTCATCCCTTCCCAGCTCTATCCGAACGCCTGGAAGGCTATTCTAGGGGCTCCTCTTCTATGGTGCATGTGCGGGAATGGATCCATGTCTCTTCAAGAGTTTCTATCTTGCTATTATATTCAGCGCAATGGTGCTTGGGCCAATTTTTTAACTGCAGTAAAGGGCTTCCCACATGAGACTGGTGACAATCCAAAGTTTTGGTGGAGTCATTTCTTTCACGCCAAAGGCAACGGATTGGAGTTCCTGGACGCGGTCGAAGGCGAGGACAATGGTCCGTCCGTTCTAAAGAAAGCGAGTGATCTTACGGAAGCGGGTAAATTTTTTTCTTTTTTTCGGGTAAATGTTTTTTAACACATCTTCTCTTCTCTTCTGTAGCGAAAAAGAAGCTACCCATTATTTCACCGGAAGAGAAAAAACATATGAAGGAGTGACTGAAGAGAGCAAAAGTTTTCTTGGCCCGTCATAAGGAAGAGTCTTTTTTTGACTTAAGTGTTTCATCAGGTTATTGTCTTGGCCTTCGTGGAAACCATAATATCCCACCCGTACCTCATTTCCCTGACTCTCCGAGTGGGAGTTCATCAGCTTCGCCATCAAATCCGGAGCTCCATTCTCCGGTATCTGGAGGATGTCGGGTAACTGTTGACTCTGGTCAGACCTCCCCCACGACCGACGATCGGGCACTCTCCAGTCCTCCCCCAATTTCTGGTGGGAGTCAGGAACTTTCTACTCCTGGAGATCCTAGTTCATCCCTGATAGTTGGCAGGAGTCGAGCGTCTTCCATACCTGGATATCTTGGTGTACCCCCGACAGTTGGCGTGAGTCGACTGATGAAGCGTAGAAAGATCGGGTAGAAAACGATGTCATTCCTGTCAAAAAGAACAAACAGTGACCGGAAGAAGTACCGGTGGGGTACCTGCCAAATAGGCTCCGACGGTCAAGTTAGACTTTGGATCGTTCAAAGAAATATAGCAGGAGTAATGGTGGGTGATTATTGCGTACCTTTTAGGTTGACCCCAACCCTATATTTATAGGGTCTTTAATGCGGTGGTCCTGATAGAGTTGTAGCGTGTCATATATATCTTGATAGCTATTCATATGTATCCTGATAGGATTCTGATAACTACCCGTAGGTATTCTGTTGAGATGTGTAGAGTTCTGGTAGCACGTAGTCGGTTGACAAACCCTTATCTGCACTTGCCGTACAAATTATACCTATTAGGATTGAAATTCAATTACATCATAATTCAAATTTATGATGTATGAAACTATGCATATATATACATGTGTATGTATATGTGAATATGTAAATATGTGTGAGTTCAGATGTATTCATATTGTTCTATGTATGTGTGTGAGTACATACATATATATAGGTGTATATCTATATAATATGTATTTTTGTGATAGTGAAAAGTTAGATGTTACAGGGAGAGTTGTATGATTTTTGTTGTAAAAAGTTAATTGTTAGAGAGAGTATTTAATGGGTTGAAGATTTAAAAAATATTTGGTACTAGAAATCACACCATTTTCTATAGGATTCATTTTGTTGATTTGGAATTTGTGGAATTGGAATGCAATTCTAAATCCAAATCATTTTTTAGCAAACAAACAATGGAATCTTTGGAATTATAATGCAATCCCAAATCCAAAACCCAAAACAGTACAGCCGAATGGACCCTGAGAATAATTGTTGCTGAAGAATAAGTAATATAATATCCTCAACAACTGTGCACATATGTATAAGACATGTTCTTGTCTTTTGCATCACTTTCCAAATCAACTCTATCGTAATCTCATTCCAATAGTTGCATCAAGACTCGTCCTAATGCCAATGCTTCAGTAAGAGACGGGTCTGAGACATGTATAAACACAAAACCAACACCTTTCACAATTGAACCCAAATGATTCCTTACCACAATTCCAACTCCAACATATTCACACTCTCTTCTAACAACGGTGTTCCAATTAGCTTTCAAGTATGGAGGATATTGCCATAAACACCGTTGAACTAAAGTAGCTGACTCTGAAATTTGAGAAGGATCTGCAATAATTTGATCATCCCCAAACACTTGAAGATACTAAAAACATTGATTTACATTGATTTTCTGTTTTATTATAAATGTCTTCAACATTCAACCATTGCTTTTTGAATGCCCAAGCATTCATGCTTTCCAAATCTGTCAACAAACACATCATTAAGCTTTGCAACATTACTCATAGATCCTTCCCTACGATTTTCTCCTTCCATCATACATTCCATTTTTCATTAGGCACCATAACCCTAATAAAATGTAGTCGAGAATCCTTCTAAACTTGAATAGATTGAGGGCAACGACAAAAAAAAATGGTTTACTGTCTCAAGTTCACTTTCAAAAATCATATAAATTATATTATCACCCATACCCCATTTGAGAACAACTTCAAGAACTGAACTTTTAAGAAGACAACATTTTCACAAGAAAGTCTTGATTTTAGGCATTCGCCTTCAATTTTTAGGGTAAATCTCACTTACACCCCCTCTAATTTATCCTAATTCCAATTACACCCCCTCTACAATGAAATATTTCAATTACACTCCCTTAGATTTTATTCCATATATCAAAATTCCCCCTCCATTAGTCAACCATCAATTGTCAACCGTTAAATGATGATTTTCATTTAACATCAGAGCAGTTAGCAAAGCTTTACATCGCGGAGATAATGAAGCTTCATGGGATTCCTTTATCTATTGTGTCGGATAGAGATCCGAACTTTGTATCTGGGTTTTGGGCGAGTTTTCAGCAGGCCATGGGAACAGAGTTACATCTGAGTACAACTTACCACCCGCAGACAGATGGTTAGACTGAGAGGGTTAACCATATTTTGGAAGATATGTTTCGAACTTGTGTCCTTGATTTCAAGGGCAACTGAGAGTTCTACTTGCCCCTATCAGAGTTTTCCTACAACAATAGTTACCATAAGACCATCGGTATGGCACCTTTTGAGGCCTTGTATGGTCGACCGTGTAGATCTCCAGTATGTTGGATAGGAGTTGGAGAAAGCAAATTCCTGGGTTCTGAGTTCATCAAGGATACTTCAGAGAAGATTACTTTTATTCGAGACCATATGAAGACTGCTCAGAGTAGACAGAAGAGTTATGTTGATCGTCGGACCCGAGCCTTAGAGTTTAGAGTGGGAGATCAGGTTCTACTAAAGGTGTCCCCCGTGAAGGGAGTGATGAGATTTGGGAAGAAAGGGAAACTATCACCTCGCTTTGTAGGTCCTTTCATGATTACCGACAGGATTGGACCAGTGGCTTATCGCTTAGCTTTACCTGATCATATGCACAGGGTGCATAACGTTTTTCATGTTTCTATGTTGCTGGGATTTCTCCGTGATGATGATGTCTATCAGCATATAGATGTGGGAGAAATTGAGTTGCAACCGGATGCAACATATGTGGAGCAGCCTTATCGCATTCTGGATTGTAGGGATCAGGTACTCCGCTCGAAGGTCATTCCCCTTGTACGTATTCAGTGGAGTCATCACAACGAGGCAGAGTCCAGTTGGGAAAGGGAGGATGAGGTTCGTGCTAAGTATCCGGAGTTATTCATTTCAGGTATGTGCTGAATTCTGGGGATGAAATTCCATTATTAGGGGGGAAGAATGTAATACCCCGTATTTAAATAATTATGTTATTTATTTATTTATTTTGGATGGCATGGTGGGTATTTTAAATTATTGAGTAAGGGTACTCTAGTCATTTTATTACTACTAGGTAAGTTGGTTATTATGGGATCTGATAAGGGCATATTAGTCTTTAAGACGAGTGGCAGGATGGTTATTGTGGCAGATCTAGGGGCATTATGGTCATTCGCCATAACCTAGTTTCCTCTATATAACCATAAGGATATTCAGCCTATTATCTCAAGACTAAGAAGAATTCAGACTTCTCTCTTCTTAGTCACTCACCTATATACATATACATATATATATAGATAGAGAGAGAGAGATCTAGAGAAAGAGCAAGTACTTGGTTCATATCTGGATCCGTGGTGTAGTAAGCTCTCCAAATCAGGCAAGACATATGTTCTACTCTTTCTCTTTGTACTAGAATTCGTAACCTTTGTTTGGTACTCCTATAATCTGTTATACATTAATTTCGTATATGTATACTTATGAGTATTATCATGTTTAAATATGTATTGATATGTAGTTATATGAACATGTATGTGTAGATCCGTAACTATATATGTATATATGTAGTTATATGAACATGTATGTGTAGATCCGTAGCTATATGTGTAGATATGTAGTTATATGAACATGTATGCGTAGATCTGTAACTATATATGTATATATGTAGTTATATGAACATGTATGTGTAGATCCGTAGCTATATGTGTAGATATGTAGTTATATGAACATGTATGTGTAGATCCGTAGTTATATGTGTAGATATGTAGTTATATGAAAATGTATGTATAGATCCGTAGCTATATGGTTATATGTATAGATCAGTAGCCATATGAGCATATATGTATAAATCCGTAATTATGTTAAAAACATATGTATAGATCTGTTATAATATATTGGTATTTACGTATATATATGATGATATATATTATGTTATACATATATGTATAGATCCGAAAGTATATGTATAAATCATGTGTATATGGATAGAATTGTGATATTTATAACCACTCATGTATAGATCGGTTATTGTGGGTTTTGATTCATGATTACATATGATAGTATATATTATGTTTATATGTATATACATTTATTTGTAGTCATATGTACAGATCTGTTTTACCATGTTCATGTCCATGAATATATACGCAATTTATTATATTCTGTGTAGACTTGTATGAATTTATATGTTATTATGATTCACCACGAATTATACTAAAATATGTATATTTGACCGTATAAATGAATAGTTTTGACCGTATAAAATACTGTATTTCCTTATAAATTATTATACGTTCCTGATTAAAGAATACAAGTGAATTAATAAAATTGTAAAATCAAAAGATTTAATTAAAAGGAATATGATCGGGAGATTTAAAAAGGAACCACAAGTGGGCTGACTAATAAACGCAGTCTCACTAGTACCGCGGGACTTGGATGAGTTGTCACGGCATGGCTGAGTTGTCGGGTACATGGTTATGGTTGGAAATGGAGATGATGGAAATTTGACTTATGGAAGAAATTTATGGTATTTGTTTTATATCTTCACGGTGGTATCCTAGTAAATGTAAATAGAAGTTATGAAATTAATTATATTTTCATGGTGGTATTCTAGGGAATATAAAGTATAGTAAGGTATATTAATATTTATTAATATTTTTGGGATAGGTGTCACTGGGAAAGGGGATGGTTTTTAGTACTATGTTTGGGATCATGTAGAGATGTACTTGCTCATGGGTTTGACCCACCTTTGTTGATATTTCAGGTCCTCGGCAATTGCATCCGCAGGGTTGAGGATTTGTCTCTCCTGTATTCTCTGTCCAGCAGTTTCCTTCCACTACAGGGTAGGAATTCAGTCTTGTTGTGGGTAATATAAGTTTGTGTGGTTTAGGGGTCCATGTTATGGGCTTCCCAAGTTGTATAAATTTGAGAACTTAAGTTATTTCAAAGATGTATTGGGTGTGGGATCTTTCTTGTATAAGTGGTATCATCAACTCTTATTATTTTATCTCTATTTTATGTCTTTTCATCTGTGCTTATTTTTGTCAATTGAAGATACTCCTAGCTTTTGTGTATGGGTCTGGCCAACTTATGCATGGAAATTGTGGGTGTTACAGTATATCTACAAAAAGAGGGAGAGGAAAACGAGAGAGAAATTGCCGGCGGTTGATGAAAAACGAGATTGGGAGTTGTACGTTCCCAGTCTTAAATGTATATAGGTATTAAATGTAATACCTATATATTTATATAGGTAGGGATGGCAATGGGGCGGGTATCATATTCCACATCCCCGAACTCGGTTTAATTTCCCCACCCTGTCCCCGATTTTTTTTTTATTTTCCGCCCCGCCCCGCCCCATGACCCGGTTATCCCTGCCCCGCGTCCCGCCCCGCCCTGCGACCCGGTTATATATAAAAAAAAATTCCCTTTTGTATATAATTTTTTTTCCAACTCCAACAACCTAAACAAATATACCCATTAATGAGAAAATTAGCCCATAAGAGATAAAATAAAAGAAAGAAAGAAAGAAAAAAATATCACACCAGAGCATCATGAGAAAGTAAATAAATATACAAACAGAGAGGTATACAGATATTGCAACTTTCAAAAATTAAATTAGAGACCTTCATAAAACCATTGTCGTCGTCATCATTGATTCATTGTTCCAAAATCACTAAAAAAAAGAATACAAAATATAAATTCAACGTCATCTCATTAAAACCCATTGATCCACCATTAATATAGGGCTCAAGGATGGTTGAAAAATCAAAAACTATATTCTAATTTATAAAAAAAAAAAAAAAATTAGCGCATTCCCCTGCTACGATATGCAAAAACCCAAACCCTAATCCTAACCCTAAAAGTCATAATTCCTATTAAATCACTAGTTCTTCTACAACAGGGGTTTCAAAACTTGGCAAGAACCGGTCGAATCGAAACCTACATCAGACAACACCTTCAAGAACTCATCGAGCCCTAACCCGCCAAATTTCTGCTCATCTCTCTCCAACAGCTTCAACATTTCCCTGGAAAACCAACCCAAGATCAGCAACAACCTAAACCAACCCCAAATTTAACTATCAGAAAACAAAATTTTACCCAAGATCAGCAAGGAATTTGAACAAAAAGCAAATTCCCAAATCGCAGCTGAGGTCGTCTTCCACAATAGCTACACCTCCTCGAATCACCATGTATTAGACCCTGCTCAGACTTCAGGTCAAACACATAGAAAAACGAACTGATAAATCACCCCCGCGAACAAAAAATAAATCACTACACAACAAATTACATAACATATCCGGATATAAAAAAAATCGTGATAAACGAAACAAAAATTGAGAAAAAATCAATTATACAACATATCTGAATAACAAAATTGAAGCCAACAACATTAAATTTGAAAGAAGAAAACAAAAATTGGATGAAAAAAATACCTTGATGCGAGAGAGAACGGAGAAGAGATCGCTTTGCTTTCGAAGGAAGAGAGAGAGAGAGAGGGTTCCCCTTCATTTAGGGGAAGATCTGTTGTGACTTGTGAGAGAGAGAAAAGACATAGGGTTTGGGAGTGATGAGAGGCGCGACGTGTATGAGAGAAGACATAGGGTATGCAACATAAGATATATATATATATATATATATATATATATATATATATGGGTTATGTTTGTAATATGTCAAATATATAAGATTAGTTTAGTAAATAATCAATTAAGCGGGGCGGGGCAGGGCGGGGTGGGGGTGACCCATACCCGTCCAGTTTATAATCAGGTAATTTTTTTTTTGCCTCATATCCGCCCCAATTAGTTTAACGGGGCGGGGCGGGGTGGGTTTTTTTGTCATCCCTATAATATAGGTATTACATTTAATAGATTAAATGTAATAAAATAACTATGGACAAAATAGTAAAATAATACATTTCCATCAAATGACTTAACGGTTGTTACTGACAAGGGGTGTAACTGGAATATTCTATAATAAAGGGGGTGTAACTGGGATTAGGGCAAATCATAGGGGTTTTTTATATAGTCTTCCAGTGATTAGTTATATAAATAGTGCTACTGCTTTCATCTCTATTCTGAGCAATGTTATTCCGAGTAGCTAGATGGGAACCAGGCTTCAATGGAAAAAAAATTCATTAGAAGAAAATAGCAAAAAAATAGAATCTGAAGCTGAAAATCATTTGCCAATCTCTTCGCTCTAAGGTCTGTTTAACAAGTATTGTTAGAAAGAAAAAATTACAAATTTATCTAACGATGTAATTAATATTAAATTGTTCAATCGTTACAATTATCACATTCAAAATGATAATAAGAGGTGATAAATTAGTTAACAGTTACAACTATAACATTTAAAATTATAATAAAAGATAATAATAACTGATAATGTTTATATACCGAAACTAGTGTATAATGCTCTATAAATAGTGAGACTCTAAAATAAAATATTATGTATAGATTTTTCTCTTCTTCTAAATCCCTGGATTCTGCATAACTATATTGATAAAATGAGTAGTCATC
Source organism: Cornus suecica (assembly GCA_963922005.1). Classification (NCBI taxonomy): domain Eukaryota; kingdom Viridiplantae; phylum Streptophyta; class Magnoliopsida; order Cornales; family Cornaceae; genus Cornus; species Cornus suecica. Next base: position 16,637,930 of record OY998245.1, read on the forward strand.
TACCATATCTTATATACTTCGTATTTTATATAATTTGGCAAAGTGAAACAAAATTTGGGTATGGTTTATGTGTGATTGTGCGCATAAAGACATCTAAGCTGTATTTTGGAACCTTTCACATTCATTCCAAACCTTAGTAGTTGGGACAATTAGATCAACCATTCTATAAATGATGAAATACGCATACCCTGAAAATAGCCCCCGTTTGTCTATAATCCACCAATTCTCCTGTTGGGGCATTGGAAGCGCCGAATCACCGAGATCCAATGAAAGCCAACAAAACAATCACACACAAACACAAGATTTACATTGTTCAAACCAAATCGGGCTACGTCCATGGATGAGAAAGAGATTTCATTATGATTCGTAGAGAATAATATAGTACCAATACAACCACTACGAGTCTAATTCCTCGCTATCAGTGACCTCCGATATTGTTCCTATTCTATCAACCAATAATTATATCTCTACACATCATCTCCTTCATGAGGCTACATCTCTATCAAACTCAAAAGTCTCAACCCAAAACCTAGATCTCTATTTATAGAGTTAAAACTCAATTCCTTGTTGGACAATGATTACTAAACCCATCACACCTTTTGTAGGAGGAATTATAAAGGTGAAAAGAGAACAAGACAACACCTGCAAATATCGCTCATGTCTAAACATGTAAACCCCACTTCATTGTTGGATAAGGATTAGAACTTCTTAGAGAACACGACATCTCTCAAATAAGAAATTACCTTACATGATACAACTCTACCATAGAATTCTAATAATAATAGGAATTCAAGGCATAATTTCAAACAATCTCCACATTGACTTTAATTCCTTCAGGCCAATCATCATTTTCTATGACATTCATCAAGACAATCCGTTGCAGCTCTAATCTTCATGATTTCTGTAATATTACTTGACATTGCTCGATCCGTCTTCCAAGGGCTACCTTGATTACTCGAGCTCCATGCCATGTAACCATCACGATTTTCGGATAATTGTGACCAACAAAGCTGAAACACTCCACCTGCAACTGAAACTGTTACAACACCGGTTGAGGCTTCTTATATTTTCTGGATCTTTTTCACCTTCGACTCTAATACTAATTTGTTGGGGTAGCGGAAGTGCCGAATCACCGAGATCTAATCAAAGCCAACAAAATAATCAAACACAAATACAAAATTTACATGGTTCACCCCAAATCGAGCTATGTCCATGGATGAGAAAGAGATTTCACTAGACCTGTAAACGGATCGGATCTGTCCTGATCCGAATCCGATAAGCATAATCCGACTAATTTTTGTTTCCTTAATCCATATCCGATTTTTTTGATATTCGATTATAAAATAAAATTAAAAATAAAATCAATAAATAATATTTATTTTTTGTTATTATTTTATGAACATTAAAAATAAAATTATTTATTTTATACTTATAATGCATGTCCGTGGCAAATATAAAAGTCAAATAACAAACAAAAATTTAGAACATAATTAGAGATACCATTTATCATATACAAATAATAACATAATTATATGTGTATATATATATATATACTCCCTCTGTCTCACAATAGTTGTCCAATTTGAAATTTTTAACATTTTATTGATTTGAGTTGACTAGTGAGCAATTTCCAATTTTGCTCTTAATGATATAGTATTATGGTGGAGTCCGGTATTTGTTTAAAATTAGTGAAAGAAGGATAGTTGGGGAAAGTGGAAGGTTAAATTACATTGGAATTCGAATATTTTGGAACAAGTAAAGTTGCAATAGTGGATAACTAATATGGGACAGAGATAGTATATATTAAGTATACTATATTTATTACTCAACATTTATATATTAATTAATAGTATAAAATTTAAAGTATAAATAATGAAACACTCAAATTATTAATACTTTTAATAGTAGTACAGTTGATTAATCGTTATTAAATAATTAACAATTAACAATCATATATATGTATAGTACTAAATATATACACATAAAAATATCACATATTAATACTAAAAATATACATATATTAATATATATTATATAATTCGGAGCGGATTATTATCGGATTGGATTAGCATAAATTCAAATCCAATTTATTAAGAAATCAGATTATCGGATTCAGATCGTAATTGGGTTATTGAATTTTATTTTAAATCCATATCCAACTAATAGGATCGGATTTGGATCAAAATCTAATACATTGACAGGTCTAGATTTCATTATGATTCGTAAAGAAATTACAATAGAGTACCAATACAGCCACTACGAGCCTAATTCCTCGCTATCAATGACCTCCGGTATTTTCCTACTCTATCAACCGGTAATTCTATCTCTATACATCACTCCCTCATGAGGCTACATCTCTTTCAAACTCATAAATCTCAAATCAAAACCTAGGCCTCTATTTATAGAGTTAAAACTCAATTCCTTGTTGGACAAGGATTACATGTAAACCCCACTTCCTTGTTGGACAAGGATTACAACTTCTTGGAGAACAATACATCTCTCTAACAAGAAATTACCTTACATAATACAACTCTAAAATAAAATCCTAATAATAATAGGAATTCAAAGCATAATTTCCAACACCTCCCATACCTTCACTTCGATCCCATCTAACCTCTCTAACATAGGTCTTCTTTTACTAAATTTTGTGCTTCGAGTATACTCGGCCATGCCCAAGAAGCATTAGCACATTTAATGGCTTTCAAAAACTAACAATGAGGGAAACAACGACCTTTAATAGCAGATACAATAAAGACCTTCTTTTTCACTTGCAGACTCCATCCTTGTTTAGCTAACAAAGCAAGATTAAAAATATGTTTGTCACGAAAATTGAAATCACCATCTGTCTTTTTGCCAACTAACCAATGCACCTTTTCTTTGCCCATTTGAGTCGGCCCACCAAAATTTAGAAATTAGACTTTGAATCAAATTACATATGTTAAGCAGTAATCTAAAGCAAGCCACAATGCAGGCAGGCATGGCTTGTAAAATACTCTTGGTAAACATCTTTTTACCCCCCTTGATAACAAATTTCCTTTCCACCATAGAATCTTTTCAGAGATTCTGCCTTCAATATATCGAAACACCTCTTTTTTAGAACGCCCCACAGCATAAGTAAGACCCAAAAAATTTCTTGCATACATTCATTTGCAATCCCCAAGTGACTCCTTTGCTCAGATCTCTGCAATTCTTCAATGTTTTTACTGATAAATGTGGCTGACTAATCAAGGTTTATCGCCTGTCCATATGCCCTCTCATCATTTTTCAAAATATTTATGAGTCCTTTCACCTCGTTCTTCTTAGCTTTGCAAAATAGTAAATTATCATAAGCAAATAATAGATAAGATACCTTTGGAGCGCGCTTGCAAATCTGAATTACCATATATTCCAATGAATTACCTCTACCACGAGCAATCCGCTTCCATTTTTTATCCACATACCTTCTTTGATTGTTGTGATATTTTTTTCCCATTAAGACATCAATTACATCCCCATGAATTCCATCCTGAGCTTCTATGTTCCTCTTTTTCAATACTTCCATCTTTGTCGTGTTGAGCATCTCCCATAGCTTTCACCTCTTATGTCCCACAATCATCCCCAATATCTTTCATCGCCGTTGTTTTCCAGCCAATTTCATTATCAAGGTCAACATGCGCACCACACTAGTCTCACCAAAGAACATGAGAACTCCTCTGTCGAGAAGCCAAGGAGACTTTTATCCCCACAAAGATTTAATTTTGTGCAATTTGGTGTTTTCAAGGTATGCTTATAATAAGTAAATTATAACTCAATTGTATCGAAATTGGTGCATTGATGTTCCTATTATTATTTTGGTTACAAGATATCGAATTTATGTAACATTAAAATGTATTAGATGGTCTGTAATTATAATCTCAAATTATAAATTATATACAATAATGTAGACATGTAGACATAATGCAAGTCTTTTTATTACTAATAAAAGAATATCTAAAAAATACTATATAAATTTGTCAAAACAGCCATACATTGATTCCAAGAATCATGAAGCCAGAACTTGAGGAAAGTTACTACAATGAAAATTTAGGGGTCTGCTTGATTTTTATCTCTGAAAACTATTCTTAAATTTTTTTAGAACAATAAAAACGAGTTCTCTGAAAACAACCATTTTTGTAACTGAATTTTCATAAAACTATTTTCAAATAACTGAAAGTCTGCTTTATTTGTATTTCCGAAAACAGTTTTCTGAAAACTGAAAAACCAGAAAATTGTAAATAAAATCTGTTTAGTTCAGTTTTCTGAAAATTCAATTATAAAAAAGGTTATTTTCAAAGAACTCATTTTTATTATTTTTGTTATCTGTTATCAGGATTCTCCTGTTTTCAGAGAGACAAATTAAGCAGGCCCGAACCAAACAGATTTTTTTACAATTTTCTGATTTTGTAGTTTTCAGAAAACAAGAAACTATTCTCAGAAATACAAACCAAGCAGGCACTAGGTTCTCATTACTTTGAATCTGCACTGTATCATACCAACAGTTTTTCAGGTCCTCATACTTGCACGTATATGCTCTCCTTACACTTCATGAATAAACCAACTTTGCACCCTTTTATCAAATTGCCTAAAGCTATCAATGTACCAACTATCACTGAAATTCGTGTCTCTGGGCATTGTTAACAGCAAAAAGCAGAGGAAGCTGGAGCTGGGGAAGGTGAAGGAAAAGGTATTGCATAACAGAAAAAAGTTGCAATCACACTTTCGTTCTCTCTCTACTCTCTATATATGCGTGTGTGTTTGTAAATAGATATATATTTATATACGAATAAAAAAAGAAGATAATGGGTCCACTATAATCTTTTTTTCAATGGCAGATTTCTGTAGCAAATATGAAGCCTAATAGGGCGCATTACCATATCAATTGTTCTTACCCGTGTTCACCATGGTTACATACAGTTCGACATATCATAACCTATTTCGCCCAACTATTTACGGAACAAGCTTCATACTAGTTGGCTAAAAAGAAAATGATAAGTAAGCTGCAAACAAAAGTTGGGAACTTCATTGCTACATCTAACAAAAGCCAACAACATATTTAATCCCAGATAAAAGAGAATTACATATACCTAACTGCACTGTTTACCGCCTTCCAGCAGAGGGCTTCAATGCATTCCAGAGCAAACACAGGCACAAGAAGTTTAATCCCAGGAACAAAGGAACTCAAAAACAAGAAAATTACGAAAGATAGCCAGTATGCATGAATCACACTGCCTCAAGATTGTTGCTCCTCCTTTGGCACTTTCAGCGGGCATGAAGTATTGGACGGTCCCTGTGAATAGAATCAGGAAGAAACCATGACTTCAAGTTGCACATATTCTTCATGCAAATGCATGTTTATGCCAAATCCTAAACCTGAGCTTCATAAATACATATGCAGACTTCACTTGGCAACTCATACTATTAATACTGAAGTTCTTCTTTTTCATCTCTCCAATACCACTTAAATTTATCATGTTGCCGTGTCAAAGACGATACCCCTTCCCATCCAACATCCATTTTATAACTTATACCACTCCAAAGCAAAAATGACAGTCTTGTCAAGGACAGATAAGACTGACACTGAATTGTGGCATATAGTAAAGCACATCATAAGAGAAGATTAAATATTTTGACCAATACCAAAGAAAAACTTGTTATATTGACTACAAAGTTGCAAAAAAATAAGAAATTAACACATTTAAGGGTAAGTCGGTCAAATCACTTGGTTAGATATTAGAAAAATAATAAGATAGAATTTCCCTCCAACTCACCCAATTCTCCACCAACAAAAAAAGGATATTTGTCATCTAAAGCTGAAACCCTCTCCAACAGCTTGAAAATCATTTGGCAGCTTCAAGAACCTCATCTAAAACAAGATGCTAAGGCACTCTCCTGCCCCTCTGTTAACATTTGTGATTAGCGGAACGGATTGGGGCATCTTGAATTTCAACTGAAAACAATAACTGCCCTACCAGTGGCCTAGATTCAAGCTATTGCACCTTTTGGTGACTCGTCACATTCCCAATACTGTTTTGTCTCCATCTTTTTCATGCAGGAATCTTCATCAAACAAGCATTTCTTTGCAAATCTAGCCAAGCTCTCACATTTCAATCGCTATTAATTTCTGATCTTATACTTTTAAATGTGGTCTGAGCAAAATTAATGGAAGACAGGAGCAGAACATTTTGGGAAAGGGAACAGCTAATAGTCTTTCCTTCAAGCAGGTTCTCACCCAAGAGCCACCCGCTTACCTAACCGATACCAAGTTCTCACTCGAAGCATATTTAATCATGAAACAACAGTGGGCCCAACATCTCTTTCCATATTGAAAGCGGGTAATAGGAAGCTTAAAACTGTAGAGTCTGCAGAAGCTTCGCTCCCTCTAGGCCTCAGATGATGACATTGTAGAACACCCAGCCGACCCTTTTTATTGGCTTCTGGAATCATCTAATAACTCACTGGAAAACGCTGTGTCTACTGAATGAAAATTTTGTAGCATGCTTGAAACTCCCAGAGACATACTTGCTCATGTAGGTAGCTGAAATTAAGTCACCCAGATCAACATTTTGAGACATGATGAGTGGAAGAGTGAGCTTTTCGAGCGGTCAACACCTATTTGAGGTGATGAACTCTATGAACAACAACCTGGATTTGTTGGGGAACTCCTATTTGCCTCCCTCAAGCTTTCGTTTAACACGAGGGCAGGGGAACAAATTGCTACAATATACACAGTTTTTATTATTATTCTGAAAAGAAAAGAAGGGTATTACCGAATAGTTTGAAATGGTCCCTATGACCATCTTATATTTAGTGTGGTTAACTATCCATTTTCTTATGACTGGTCACTAAAAAGCAAATAATATTTTGGTTTGGTCAATAATAGTCATTTTTTCCAACAAATAATAAATAAATAATTCATCCAAATCCAAACACCATTGCATCCAAAACAATGTGGCGAATTATAGGGAGAGAAAAAAGTCATACCATTACAAACTAAGAACCAAGGTTGTTAGGATCGTTGGAGAGTTCGTAGGATTGAGATCGTAAAATCGTAAGTAGGATCGTAAGATTCTACCACATTATTATAAAAATAGTTCAAATTAACTCCTTAAATCATGATCTCTCTATAATAGAACAAAAATACTCAGAACATCAAATATAAACAAAAACATAACCCTAAAGTCGATTTTGGAAATATTACAAAGACTATATACATATGGTCTTAATTACATTCTCTTATTAATCTTAAAAGAATTAATTAATGTATAAAAATAATCAAGATAATATGAATAATTACATTTGTCCCATATTAGTTGTCCACTATTGCAACTTTATTTGTCTCCTAAAATACTTGTCCAGTTTGAATTCCAATGCAATTTAACCTTCCACTTTCCCCAACTACCCTTCTTCCACTAATTTTAAACAAATATCGAACCCACCATAATACTATATCATTAAGGGCAAAATTGAAAATTACACACTAGTCAACCCAAATCAATAAAATGTTAAAAAGTCTAAATTGGACAATTATTGTGGGACGGATGGAGTACAATTTTTAAAGTAAATTTTGTGAAGCATTACACAAATAATATATAAGTTTAATTTTCTATTGCATTATTATTATAAAATAGAATGTGTATTATTACATAATTAATATAAAGGCCTAGATTTTTAAATTTTTCGGATTAATGAGTTATTGATAGACTTTAATTATTATTATTTTTAATCATTCTAAACATAATAACTAATTGCATAAGAATAATTAAGTCCCACTTTTTCCTTTTTAGTAATTACATAAGTTTGGCATATCATATAGTATTACTTTATATTTCTTTAGTCTATGTCTTTTGAAATACCAATTAGAGTTACACTTCAATTAATGCATATTAATTTTATTTTTTCAAAAAAAAAATTGAAAATATTCCTAACCCTCACTTTTAGAATAGTACTAGTAAAAAAAGTCATCATAATTAAAAAGAGAAAATAAAAAAATATGATATTATATACATAATTTTGTAAGAAAATGAAAAAAGGTCACGTCCATAATGCACATGAGGGAAGAATCATAATTAAATATATATATATATATATAAATATTCTAAAATACTACAAAAGTGCAACAATAAAATAATTTACAAATTTCTTATTCATGAGCGGGTATATAGATGTATATATTAACATGTACCCGTTTAGGTAAAGTCAACTCTTTTTGAAAAATTTCTGAACCTCTAGGCTTTTATTAGGTAATATAAAGTAAAGATATTATCAAAAAAAATATAAAGTAAAGAACAAAAAAAAAATATTTACTACCAATACTTTTAATAATAAAAAAAAAAACTCAATTTTTGTATTTTAAAACACATGAAAAAAATAGAAATAATTAAAATATGTTACACTTTTATAACTAAGTATAGATATAGATTAGAGATAATAAATAAATACAAAAAGTATAGATAAGTATAAACCAAAAATAAGTTTAGACCGGTTATTAGTTTTTATTAGATAATAAGTATAGAAAAGTACTAATTATGGATCGATATATATATTTAATGGGAATATCAAAAGAGTTTTACAATGATTAATATAAGAGTAAATGTTCAATAATAAATTATTCAATATTTTTTGTTCTAAAATAATTTATAAAAAGATTCTAAGCGTTTTGTACTTTATAATAGTATAGATATAGATAGATATAGAAATAGATTGGGTTGGATTTGGGCCTTAAAAGTATTTTTTTGTTTCTCTTTAAAAAAAATTCCCATTTATATGGATAGCATAACCCCAAAATTATTTGTTTTCACCTAAAAAGTCCAAAATTGTATACAAATAGTAGAATCATAATAGGATCGTATGATAGTACGATCCTACCGATCCTATAGCAATCCTATCACATGATCGATTTTTATGGGATCCGGATCGTTTTGCGTGGTAGGATCGTAGGATCGTAACCCATAGGATCGCGATCCTAACAACCATGCTAAGAACATAAATTTGCCCTATTTAAGGGAGTGAGGCTCAAAGTAGCAGACATTCGGGGTGCAATTGGTGTTGATTTTGTAATGAAAGAAACACTTTCAACCTTAGAGCAGCCTAAAATTGCTACTAGCACAATATCTATTACGTATTTGGTGATATGTTAAAGTAAGTACTATTCATAATTAAAACACTTCTTCATTTGTGAGGTAATAATATTGTTTAAAACACTTTTACACTACTTTTAGTAATGCCTCAAATGAGTGCTTTTATTTTAATAATACTACGACTTTGTACAAGAAGTAACAATACTTATAACTAAACAAGGATAAGAATCGTCCAAATAAAAATAGAAAATATATTGGAATTTGAAAACCTTTGCTTCTTCAAAAGCTCTAGTGACTTAAATCACTACTATTTGAAAGTGCATTTCTTCAGTTTATAAACACATTTAAAAACCAAATTTTCAAAATAGAAGAGTTTCAAGTGTTCCAACAGCAATTCCAAACGGGCTTTCTCGCAAACAACGCACAAGCATGTCTACCAAATGTATACCCCCACTATCGACATTCGCAGAGTACCTAACTTCAATGAACTCAAGGAGAGAAATGTTATTGACATTATAGCCCCAGTGGAATTGCATGGACGACATATTGCGGAGTTTGACATTTTAAGTATCAATTCGCGGGGTTCAACTAACAATGGTCTTCCTTCTCTTCATTTAAGGAAGACCAGCAAACATTAAAGAATAATTCAAGCACGCACAGACACACACACACACACCCAAAAAAAAAAGAGAGAGAAAAAGGAACAGGTTGAATCATACCTTGTCCCGCAGACTGGTTATTGTGGACCTCAACAGTTTATCACCAACTATCAACCTCAACTTCTTAAGAAAATCATCCCGACTGATTTTCTTGCTCTAATATAATACCCAATAGAAACATGGAAAATTTCAACAGAAATCAGAAAAAATATCAACCAACCTTCAAAAGAACACGAGATAAAGTAGCTACTTAACATACCCTGAACAATTCATAATGAACATGCACCATTTTCATATCTTTAGGAGCCACATGATTTGAGATAGCTTCAAACAACAGTGGGAAAGGCATCCAAGGTGATTTAGGAGTCCTCGAGGTGCTTGAACCAGTGCCGGTCTTTCCCGCACAATTGTTCTCGAGCTCTTGACATGGATGGCAATTCTTCTCCTAAAGTTAAATGCACATTAACAAAGAATGAAAACCCTTCATAACAGTTTTAAGAAGAAAAAAATTCCAACCATAGTGTAACCGTATAACTTAGCAATAAGTCAAGTCTTTTACATGACAAATTCCTAGTGTCATGATGAGAAATCTATAGCAAAGCATTCAATAGCATTAGCAGTTCAGAAGTATGAAAAGAACACAGTCAATCATTAATTTAGAAGGAAAAAAAAAAGGCAAACCTAGTGCACGAAGCTCCCACCACAAAAGGATCTGGAAGGGTTAAATGTACACGTTTTCCTTACCTCTGCGGGTGGAGAGGATGTTTCCGTGTGCCAACCTGTCATCTCCAGGTCACAACGGATCAACCTCACGTGTGCCAAGGCGCTATCCCCTCTTTCTTTGTAAAAACCTTTATACCACTGATCGAGTAATTCTAGTGTTTCAAAATAGAAAAATAAAGAACAAAGGCTTTTTTCTAAAATGAGAAGGATCTATCATTAACCACAAAGGTGTAGGTAAAATGATTTTGGACAAGTCCAAGTCCACTTACTCAATCAAGAAGCTACAAAACCCAACAGGACAAAACTTGGATTCTTTCGACAGATCTCGTGGTACCATAACAATTTGGACAGCTGCCTCATGATGATAACAAATGTCTGACTAAAGCATTTGGACGCCTAAGCTCCACTACAAATGGTTGGCTGACAAACAATTTCAAATCCCTGACCAAAAACTTTGGACACAGGAAAGCACTTCTTCATCAGGGTTTGACTAGTGAAACTGTAAGTCATGTATAAATGCACGAATTGCCCCATTAACATTTTCCACCTCTTAAAAACAGAGAAAAACATATTACAAATTTAAGACACGAGATAATACAAGTTAGACAGAATCTGGACTTTAGTATAGCCTGGCACACCTCATCAGAGTACAATTTGCAAGTCCAGACCTGCTTGAACGGGTAAAATCTCAAGCTTAAGCTCAGCTCCAGGACAAGAAGTCAGAAAAGAATGAGGGTTATAGTGGCTTTGATGCCACCACCTTATGCCTAAACATGCACTCTCAGTTGCTCCTTATATTAATTTATTTAGGCAGAAAGGACCCAGATTTGTTACAGCCCTCGTCAAATATATGATGCACGCTGAAAAAAAATTAGCAAAGAAGACCTACGATAAGAAATGTCTTATAGTATTAAACCTTACCAATTCAACCAAGGATGAATCTTGTGCCAACTGGCCCTGAGATTCCTGACAAGTTGTAACTCCTGATATATCAAACCGGCTTTCTTTCCCAACCAGAGTCCCTGTACCAAAAAATAGAAATGCTAGCATTAAACAACTTGAAGATGTTGCAATATATAATTCATATCTACTACAACCAAAAGTCAAAAAAAGAAAGGGATTGTGCTACTTGCAAACAAATAAAGTTAAAATAAAACTTGACCATCTTCCATAACATGACTAATTAGATTATATTATTCAATACAGAAGGGGGACACAACTTACAGGGTGCGAGGGATTGTGCTACTTGCAAAACAAATAAATTAAAATAAAACAGAAAATTTCAACAAAGTAACAGAAAAAATTCTTATACGGTATAGAATAGCACCTTCGGGGCTAGGATACATCTTGAAACTAACAACATATTCCGGATAGATATGTGTGTTCATATTCATATTCCAAATAATGTAATGATTTGGAATTTGCAGATCATCAACTCCACTGTCAAAATTTTCACTACTGGGGTGAAATTGTCCAGAACCCGGATGAACAAGTTCCACATTTCCCAATATAACACGACAAAACACTACGTGACGCACTCCATTTTCGTCAACATCACAATAACTTGCACTGTAGAGAAAATAAAAACTTAATCATTACATAAATCCATAATAACAACGTGGATTTGCCAAAAAGAAAGAGAAACCAATAAAAAAACGAGAAGAATAGAACTTTTCAAAAGGAAATTATAATAATATACTCGAATATATACCAAGGCAAGAGTTTGTCAAATAAATCGTGATGCCCCTTATATTTAGAAAATGGAGAGAGAGAGAGTAAATAGAACCTCAATATATATGTGTGTGTGCATATACAAACCTGGTGTGGACACACTTAAGAGCAGTGAGATGAACTCCATTGCCGTATGTGGTCTTAATTACAGGTCCACCATGCCCAAGCCCATAGGTCATGATGCTAGATACTGCACCTTTAGAAGCAGCAAGCCAGGCGTACCGAACATTTGGATTTCCACGATACTTCTTAGTAATTTCAATCTGCTTCTGAAAAAGTTCCAAGCGGGCATGCATCAAATTACTAGTGCATTTGTTGATTTCAATTACATTTGCATTTAAGAATGGCTTCATGCCAGTCACAAATATTTTTTGCAGGAGTTCTGAATCCCCAAGTTTAAGCTTATGTGATAAATTTTTACCAATCTGTTGAATTTCCCCAACAGCCACTTCAATTTTTGAATCAGAATTCTGATCGGCATTGTCATTAACACCAATGTTGTAATAATTTCGAGTGGGGATTTCGTCAATTCTAATCCTCTTTACACTAGCATTTGACTCTTCCACACATTCCTCCAACTTGGAGCTATTTACTCCATCTACTTCAATTTCAAGATGCAACTTGATTTCACAGGTCCCATTTGACCCCGGATACAATAATCCTTCATCCACAGTTTCAGCTTGGCAGTATTCATATTTTTCACAATTGTTAGAGAACAATTCAGGGAAAAAGCAGCAACCCACTTCATCAATCCAAGCTATAGATCTCTGCAAGCCTGTTTTCAAATCTACTTCAATCATGTACAGAAAATCTAGCATTAAATGGCATCCATTGAACTGCACTTCAATTGCTGCCTTCTTAACCTGAAAACCTTTTCTGACCAGCTCAATAATATCCCTAGGAAAATCACTCCATTCACTATTCTGATAAAAGAGCACACGTTGTGGCAGTCCGCTTTGAATAAAACTTGAATAGTTCTTAGGTAAAGATTCTTTCAAGTGTGACCAGCACTTAGTTTTGCATCCAGCCGACCTCTTCCGCTTGCCAAGTCTGCTAAGGATTGAGTGACGGCTGGAAGGCAGAGACAACACCTTCTGACTTGCCCCATTTACACGTGCAGAATCCTTGGCTGCTTGTTTTCTCACCTTCTGACTTGCCCCATTTACACGTGCAGCATCCTTGGCTGCTTGTTTTCTCTTGGGATCAGTAATATTGTCCATTGCTTCAACCCACTTAGAGTCAATATATCTACAAGTATTCTTATTTACAGTCTAAAACCCTATATGTTAGCTAAGAGTAAGGTACAGGTCTTAGCTCAAAAATACCCAAGGAATCGTTTCAAGGAGGAGAAATCACACATCCTGGAGAGAAGTTTAATCAGTTAATAACTGTACATTTTAAATCATGTGTATTAAAAAACATTTCAAACCTAAATGTCATAAGCAAATGAAATAAAGAAACAAAAAAATGTCACTTGCATCTATTAAATAACATTAGTACCAAACTAGAAATAAACGAAACATGGGATCGTCTATTTAACTTCATAGAAATTTTTGGAAATACATTACTAAGCACAATGAGGTTTATTTCAGAAAATAATAATAATGTACCGACTGCTAGAATTCAAATAACATGAAAAGCACACTCTCTGCAATACAATGAATATGGAAAAATCCAGACACCACTGATGGATGAAAGTACTGAAATCCAGATTGGTAAATTTAAAAGAAATGCATATAGACCCCAATTTTTGTTGGTTAAAGGTAGCTAGGGGAGACCTTTGAATTTTCAGAGTGCTAAAAACACTACTTATTATTTTCTTTGATGAGTACTGGAGCATTAGTCTAGTTTTCTTGCTAAGAAGAAAAAAAGACTTGAGAAACAAGCACAAAAATTCTAAGGTAAGGAAAAGTTGAAAACAGAAGTAAAAACTACACTTTACACTTATAATAAGACAGTAAAATGAAACAATGGATTTACTTTAAGATTACTCACACACTGTGTGTGTGTGTATTAAGATGAATAGCTTATTAAATTCAAGGACCAAACTGACAACAACTCTGTCATGTCTTGATATGTATTCTACAGCAATTAATACTTCTACACAGATGATGGGGATTATTATTTTGGGACAACTCCACATCCAATAAATTGATCAGCTCCATTTTGCTATGAATTTTCGAAATAAAATAACTTCACATGCAGGAACAGAAGAAAAAAAAACAAATCACACTGCTGCAAGATAATCTTGCTCAACAAATGCTCCAAAATCCATTTTTAATTAATCAAGGCAAAATAACTTGTTAATCATCTTATCCTATCCAAAGATAATATGCAGAAGATCAACAGCCATCTTCAACTCCAGCATAGCACAGATCACAAAAGTATCTAATAATGTAACTATAAACCATTAACCAAATTATGCTGCATGTTTACAACTATAAATTGAACATATTATGTGACATTTAGGCCATCACTACAAGCGTAAAAGAACATACCAGATTCCACAATCAAAGGCCATTTCTGTACAGGTCTCTCTTTGTTCTGCCATTTGTTCAAAGTCGACGAATATTTTCCGATAGAAACTACCAGCAGCTTCAACACTTAGAGGCCACTAAGATGTAAAACTGTAATTAGTAAACTTACACACAAACATGTATATGAGATGAGGAAGCGCTACTCTTCCGGAAATGTATGCTCCACAAATCTTACAATGCCGCTTCATTTTAATGCTTCACAATCATGCATTGAAGCTGCTTCATTTTTATGCTTCACAATCACCCCGAAAGATTTTATTTATTTATTATTTATTTATTAATTTTCTTATTTAATTTTACCATGCAAAGAATCTCACACAACAACTTTGCGTTCGACCCTCCACTTCTGAAGGTGGGAAAATACCGCTAGGCTACCATCCTCAGTGTAAAGAAACTAAAGACATCATTTCCTCAACTGCCACTGCCAAATCAGGTATTTTCTTTTTCTTTTTCCTTTCTCGCCTGTCACTTCTCAACCACACAGAACCGCTCACGAGCATTACAACCTCTGTTACCATAGCAACAATACCTCTAGCAAGAAGCCGAACTATGGTACTGGGATCCAAACGGATATATCAATTAAAACACATCTAACAACCAAAATGTTAAGTTTGAAACTATAAGGGCAAGGCTGACTCATATCTGGGTTTAGCTTGGATCAGGCTTAGTGTCGGGATGAGCTCAAAATGTTTACCTAGAGCTTAGCTCATAAACTTCTTAAACATGTTAATTTTTCCTGATTGTCCTTTTTTCTCAACAAATATACACAAAATTGTCCAAATTTAGGGGACAGGGTGAATGACACTGTAAGAACTGTGCTCGCGGCACAGCCTATAAGCTGCATGTTCACAACCCTGCTTAGCTCGGTTAGCAATAAACTAGCAACTAAAACGACACTAGTTATGGGTTGTTTGCTGCATGAACAGCCCTTCAAATTGCATCCTACCACGAAAGTCAATCCAACTCACACCAACACTTTTTCATACATCTATTTTTTTCTACGACACCAAAAAAAACAAGTAGCTCTAGAAAAAATTAAAAAAAAATACACGGTGTTAGATCTGTGTGGATTATATATTTTCGTAAAATGAAAAACCTTCATTTTCAAGAGATAATTACTTTTAAAAAAAAAAACATATACGTATGTGTATAAATCCCAAAATCACAATACTTATTCGGATAAAAATAATAATAATGATAAACAATGATAAAAACGATAACTTTTTTAATTTATTCATCATGAATTTAAACAGCTGAAATAACTAACGATTCCTCAGGAAACAACCAACAGCCTCTCGCATCAATAAATTGAAACAGACAAACATTATAAAGCAAAAACATATATAGAGAGAGAAAAATTATTAAAAATAAATAAAACTATATATCAATCAAAACTAACACCGATCTGTCAAAATCTCAAAAAAACCCCAAAGTTGAACACCAAAAGGGAACAACAGTACCAAAAATGAAGCCGATCCGAAACCCTAGAAACGAATCAAATTTTAAAAAAAATAAAAGAGAGAGAGAGAGAGAAAGAGGAGTTTCACCTCAATAAGCGTGAAACCCTAATTCTCATCATGACCGTGCAACCATTCATGATGGACCGATTCGTCGTCGTCGTCGTCGTCGTCGTCGTCGTCTTCGTCACGTGAAGTGATAGGGTTCGAGCTCCGATCGTCGTGGAGAAGACGAGACGACGACGTTTAAGGGGCGAGGATCAACGGCGGTGGTGGTGACTCCATTGATGATAGTTATCGTGTGGAGTAGGTGGCGTTTGCGTGGACGAAAAGCAAAAGAAAGTTTCTAGAGAGAGAAAATTCTAGAGAGAGAGAGAGAGTTCTAGACAGAGAAAGTGAGCGGTGGGCTGACTCCGGAGGCGAGATCTAGGGTGTTTTGTCAAGTGGTGCGCACGAAATGGTAAACGGGGTCGTTTTGATTGTCATGCTGGAGATACGGTGTCGTTTGGGTTGTTTGGAGGGACTTGGGTCAAGTCCGCAAAATTTGTGCACACAAGTATGAAAGTCATAATTGTGCGACGCTTACTTTATAAACAAAAACTTTTTAAAGTTTAAAGCAAATAAATAATAATAATAAGGGTAAAGGCAAGTAAACCCCTCAAACGATACTCTCCCAACTAACCCCTAATCTTTTAAGAGTCGCACAAAATTCCCCAATCTATCCCTAGAGTGCACAATTTAAAAAAGCAATTTTATTAATTATACTTCTACCTTCTCTTATTTTATTAATTATATTTTCTTCCTTTATTACAAAATATATATTTATTACGAAAATTATAATTTGATTTTTTTTATAAAATTTTAAATAAACATATAAAATTTGAATATATATATTATTCGTAAAAATATATATAAAATTTGAAACAATATATAAAATTCGAAAAAAACATATAAAATTCGAAAAAATATATATAAAATTTGTAAACAATATATAAAATTTGAAAAAATATATAAAATTCTAAAAATATTTATAAAATTCAAATATATATATATATAAAGTGTAACTGAAGTTTAAGTGGACAAGCCTCATAGTCATTAGTCACGGTAACGGATTATTTCCATCTCACTTTCTCTCTCTACCACTTTCCTCTCTACAAATAAATATAAAATAAAAATAAAAATTATATAAATAATATTTTAATCAAAATTATATAAAATCAAAATCAAAATAAAAAAATTAATCGATTAACTATATCGATTAAAGGGTCCTTTGGTACCCAAATATAGGGGTGCACACACTCTGGTTCGCTTCCGATTCCGACTGAAACCGGAATTGAACAGATATTTCGGTTCCTTAAAAATGAGAACCGAAATCGAACCGTTAATTTTGATTCAAATATTAATATATTCACAGTGTTGTTCGCTTTCGATTCTAACCGAAATTGAAATCTAACCGATACTTTCGGTTCTTTAAAAATGAGAACCGGAACCGAACCGTTAATTTTGATTCAAATATTAATATATTTAATTCTGATTAAAATATTTTAATAAAGTATTGTTCGATTCCGATTTCGGTCACCATCGTGGGGCATGTGTCGCCATCGTGACCCTTGAAATATTTTATATATTTTTTAGAATTTTATATATTTTTCGAATTTTATATATTGTTTACGAATTTTATATATTTGTTTCAAATTTTATATATATTTTTTTAATTTTATATGTTTCTTTCGAATTTTATATATTTTTTCAAATTTTATATATTTTTTAAAAAATTATATATTTTTTACGAATTATATATATATTTTCGAATTTATATGTTTGTTTTGAATTTTATATGTTTATTTCGAATTTTATAAAAAAAAAATTAAATTGTAATTTTCGTAATATATATATTTTGTAATAAATGGTGGAAATGTAATTAGTAAAATAGGAGGGGATGAAAGTGTATTTTCATATTATAACTAAGGGGTAAAGTGCATATTTTAAATAGTTTGGGGGTTGTATTTAGATTAGGGGTTTCTTGCAAAAGTTCAATAATTTGGGGTTTCTTACCTTTACCCTAATAATAATATAATTTTATTTATAGATATAAAATAAAAATTAGAATAAATTACGGTTACACTCTCTCAAAATATAATATATTACACCCACACCTCATATTATTTGAATAATTCATCTACACTCTCTTAAGTTTATAATTTGTAACAAATAACTTTTTTAGTTGAACTTTTTGCGTTGTCACGCTTAGATCATTACTTTTTTAGAAATGAAATATCTAGAATACCTTGAACTAAAAACAAAAACATGAAAAATAGTCACGTTTAGATAAGTTATTTCACAACTTCGATAATCTGAATTCAACATGATAAATTAAAAGGAATGAAACTTTAATAATTCAAATAATAAAAAGTGGAAGTGTAGGAATCAAAGAATAATTTACCCTAAAAATTGAAGTAAGAAGCTTATGGTGTGTCTGGGTGGGGACCACATTTGAAGATAATAGTTGCATAATTTCCAAAGTTCAATCAACATCTACGTGACTCACTTTTGTTTTCTGAATAGTGGTGACATGGGTCCTTTGAAAAGCTATCACCAAGCTATGGTGGGGTTCACCATAAATGGTGGGGTCCATGGATGATTTGTGAGGCCATTAAGGATCTCTTCTAGGCTAAGAATTTTATAGGTATCTATTGGGATTTTTATGTATTTAAGCAAACAATTTGATGTGAAAGAATTTTTCTCGTTCATCTAAGACTATTATTCGAGAAACATTTATGTAATTGAATATTAATCATTTTATTAGTCTAATTAAAATTAGGCTGATCCTAGATTTTATTAATTTGAAAGACAATTCGCTTAGTTTGGGTCTTTGTGTAATTTGGGTCAGTCATTGGACATAAATTTTTTATGAAGGTTTGAAAATTTCATTCGGATTAATTAGTGATAAGAAATATTTAATTTTTTATGAATTTTTGAAATTTTTATTTGAATTCCTTAGCAATAAGGAATATTTAAATTTTTATTTGGACCTGAAAATCTTAAACTGGAGGTCCTAACCAATTGCCTGAACCCCCTAAGCCCAAGGTTGATCATGATTAGTAAAAAAAACATGTTTGGTTCATTTATCTGAACCTGGATGTCGAGAAGTTTGAAGAAAAAAAGAAGATATATTTCAAATGATTTATAAAATATTAGCAAATATGTAACTTTTTTTATTTAATTTTTTGACATTATGATCATAAGGTTAAGTAATAATTTTTTTCATCCAAAATAAAATTTTAAAAAAATTATTTCGATGAAAAGGTAGAGACTTCAAGTCACCGTGATGAGAGTTTTTAAATTTTATTTTCAGCAAAAATTGCACCAATTTTTGCTCTTTTACTGGTTGTTACTTACTCCCGATCCGAAAAGCATCCCATTTCTATTCATTCTCTTTTATGATTAATCGTGGTCTTTGAAATTATACCAATAATATGGATGAATGGCTTGCCATACTTAAAAGCCGAGTACTCTAGCTTTGAGTTAACAATTCGAAAATAGTTATGTAGGCAGAAAAAATCATAATCAAAACGGTATGTAACTCTACGATTTTTCATTTTCAATTTCAACCATAAAGTTGAACCAAACACCTTTAAATAATAAGTAAAGAAATTTATATGTTGGATACTACTCTCTTTTCTTTTACTTTCACTTTCGATTACTTTTACTTTTATTTGTCATTTTTTGTTCTATCTAACCAAACAAATGCTTGGATTTTCTTTTCTATTTTTCTTTAAATTCTTTTAAATGGTTAAATTGTTTTGCCTTTTTTTTTTCCATCTAAAGTGGTTTGCCTTTTTGAGTGAACTTCTTTTGGTTTTTACCTTGTGAAGGTTGTATAATTTTGTCAGTTATTTTTTTCTCACAAAGTATAAATAACAGAAATTTTAAGGTACATAGGAAAAAAGAGCAAAAGCCTCTTGGTTGACAGAGTGGACAAGCCAAGAAGGCCAAAAAGACCACTGAATGTCGCTTAACTTTGAGATGATAACCCATTTACTAATGGTGTGAGCCACCTTGTTGTAGTTTCTCGGAGTCCAGAGAATACAAACAGTCTTTTTGAGAGATAGTAGAGATTTTAACGTCCTCAATCAGCACAACAAACAAAGATGATTGAGGTCGAAGATTGATGACATTGAGGCCGTCCCCTTCAATGTCAACTTCATCATAGCCCCATTGAGAAAGGAAATAAAGACTTTCTCTAAGGGCGAAGGCTTTGGCGACCTTCGGATGTGATTTTTAAACCAAAATGCAACTCGGTTTGCTCTTCCTTTGAAATCACGAAGAATAAGACCTCCAGCAACATATGAAGATAATTTGAAGAACAAATCATCAAAGTTGAGTTTGAAACGACCTTTATGAAGAGGAGTCGAGTGAGCTGGAGGCTTTCCCGTGATATTTGGTTATTGTAGTCTTTGAAATACCACGGATGCCCCATATGATTTAAAGATTTTTTTGGTCCACCAGATAAATAAATCCTGAAATATTTGTCTTTAGGTCAATAAATTAAATTTTGAGTTTTATTTTTTTATTTATCTATTATTCTTGTTAACTAGAAGTATAGTTGGTTACTTGTATAAAATTATTTAAATTAATATATAAGTTCTTAATTTAAATTACTAATATTCTCTTATGTAAATGATAATAAAGCTAACTTAATTCTAATTATAAAATTTTAATACAAAAAAACTATATAAAAAGGTTATCAAACAAAATAAATTATTATTTATTTTACGTAAGAGTCCGTATAAATGTTTGAATTAAAAATTTTAAATCAATTTAACATCCTTTATCTAATTTAATAAGAGAATAAATAAAATATTTTAGTGATATTACAACATGGATGGTTAAAAAGAAAATCAAAAGTAGGACTTTCTAGTCCTTTAAAAAAAGATAGTAGGATTTATTTGTCTTTTTAGTATCAAAGTAGGACTAAGAAAAAATTTATTTTCTAACAAATTCTTAGCTATTGGAAAACTGTATTAGTATTATTATTATTATTGTTATTATTATTATCAAATGTGTACCTCTATCTTCTACAAGATAGTTCTGAATAAACCTTAATATAAATTCTCACTAAGAGTTTTTGTTCGTGTTTGTTGTTGTGGAATTTAGAAAAACACAAATACGTGCTTGTGGAGTGATGGAGTCTAAAACATAAATATGTTTGGTATTAATGTTTTTGTTGTAAATATATATATGTATATATATATATATATATATATATATAGTTGTGTGGTGTTTTGAAGTAAAGGGAAGTGGTGATGGTAATCGGAGGTGGCGGTGGTATTTTAGGGCAAAGGAAAGTGGGGTTGTGGTCGGAGGCTGCTGTGGTGGTAACGATGGTCGTTATGTAAATATATACATATATATTTTGAGTGAATAGTAAAAAGAAAAAAAAAATTGCCAAAAAGGAAAACAAATACACAAATATTTTTTCCTATTCAAAATAAAATATGAAAACAAAACATGTTTTTTTTATAAAAAAAAACAGCTACAATAACAAACAAAAAAATCAAATAAAAACAAAAATCAAACATGCCTAAACTTATTGTTCACGTCCTTATTGCAGTTTTAGATATAAACAATTGATGGGCAGGTCCAATATTTGATTTGACAAAAGCAGTTCCTTTTGGATTAGGACGCAATATAAACAATAATTGAGTCTTTATTGTGAGATAAATATGATTATCATCTTGAAATGACCTGCCTAACACAACTAGGTTAGAAATAGTATTGTTAAAAACGAGAAGTACTTTTTAATTTGTAGGGTAATTTGCAATGACACCCCCTGATGTTAGGGTCAATAGCACTTAGATTTCGGTCAACCTTTTTTTGGCATTCACACCCCCTGATGTTCCTCTTTCGTTGCAATGACACCCCCTGGGCGGGTGAAATGACTATAATGCCCCTTTAATTATTTCACTTATTACATTAGGGTAATATATAAAGTATGAAATTACTCATATGCCCAAACACTTCAACCCTCTAAAATTACTAATTACACTTCCACCCCTTATTACAAAATATATATTACGAAAATTACAATTTAATTTTTTTTCTTTATAATATAATTTGTATATATAATTACGAAAATTAAAATTACGAAAATATATATATAATTTGTAAAAAATATATAAAATTTGAAAAAACATATAAAATTCGAAAAAATATATAAAATTTGAAACAATATATAAAATTAAAAAATATATATATCAAATTCGAAACAAATATATAAAATTCGTAAACAATATATAAAATGCTAAAAACATATAAAATTTGAAACAAATACATAAAATTCGAAAACAATATATAAAATTCTAAAAACATATAAAATTCTAAAAAATATATAAAATTCAAATATATATATATATATATAAAGTATGACTGAAGTTTAAGTGGACAAGTCTCAGAATCATTAGCCAAGGTAACGGATCATCTCCAACTCTCTGCAGAGCTATTTCAATGGCCACGATGACGGCACATGTCCCACGATGGTGACCGAAATCGGAATCGAACCGATACTTTATTAAAATATTTTAATCAAAATTAAATATATTAATATTTGGATCAAAATTAACGGTTCGGTTCCGGTTCTCATTTTTAAAGAACCGAAAGTAAATTTTTATTTGGATCAAAATTAACGGTTCAGTTCCGATACTTTTGGTTCTTTAAAAATGAGAACCGGAAACGAACCGTTAATTTTAATCCAAATATTAATATATTTAATTTTGATTAAAATATTTTAATAAAGTATCGGTTCGATTCCGATTTCGGTCACCATCGTAGGGTATGTGTTGCCATCGTGGCCATTGAAATAGCTTTGCACACTTTATATATATATATATATATATGAATTTTATATATTTGTTTCAAATTTTATATGTTTTTAGCATTTTATATATTGTTTACGAATTTTATATATTTGTTTCGAATTTGATATATATATTTTTTAATTTTATATATTGTTTCAAATTTTATATATTTTTTCGAATTTTATATGTTTTTTCAAATTTTATATATTTTTTACAAATTATATATATATTTTCGTAATTTTAATTTTCGTAATTATATATACAAATTATATTATAAAGAAAAAAAATTAAATTGTAATTTTCGTAATATATATTTTGTAATAAGGGGTGGAAGTGTAATTAGTAATTTTAGAGGGGTGAAGTGTTTGGGCATATGAGTAATTTCATACTTTATATATTACCCTAATGTAATAAGTGAAATAATTAAAGGGACATTATAGTCATTTCACCCGCCCCAGGGGGTGTCATTGCAACGAAGGAGGAACCTCAGGGGGTGTGAGTGCCAAAAAAAGGTTGATCGAAATCTGATTGCTATTGACCCTAACCTCAGGGGATGTCAATACAAATTACCCTAATTTGTAATTATAATTTTGGCAATTTTACAAATTGTTACTAGAGTTGGGGCTGTTTGTTTGTTAGTCTTTAGGGGTTTTGTTTTGTTTTAGAAATTAATTTATGTTTGGGTAAGTTAGTTTTAGATTTTTAAGACAAAACATTTCAAAACCTATTAAAATCAAACTCTTATTTTTGTAAGTGATGAAAGACCAAAAAACAAGTTGGTCTTTCTTGGTTTAGCCCATCTTTTTTGACTTTTCTTTCTTTTTTTTTCTCTCTCTCCTATACATATATATATATATATATATAAATATATATAAAATTAAAAAATAATATATAGAATAATATATATTAATAATTTTATTTTATAATAATATTATTAAATATATATAAAAATAATATATATATAAAATTAAAAAATAATATATATTAATATATATAGAATAATATATAAATTTTATTTTATAATAATAATATAAAATAATATTATTAAATATATATAAAAATAATATATATATATAAATATTCCTAAAATAATATATAAAATTAAAAAATAATATATATTAATATATATAGAATAATATATAAATTTTATTTTATAATAATAATATAAAATAATATTATTAAATATATATATTAAATATATATAAAAATAATATATATATTAAATAATATATAAAATTAAAAAATAATATATATTAATATATATAGAATAATATATAAATTTTATTTTATAATAATAATATAAAATAATATTATTAGATATATATATAAAATTTATCTAAAATTATATATATATATAAAATAATATATAAAATTGAAAAATAATATATATTAATATATATAGAATAATATATAAATTTTATTTTATAATAATAATATAAATTAATATTATTAAATATATATAAAAATAATATATATATATATATATAAATATATAAAAAATAATATATATTAATATATATAGAATAATATATAATTTTTATTTTATAATAATATTAATAAAATAATATTATTAAATATATATAAAAATAATATATATATATATATAAATATATATAAAATTAAAAAATAATATATAGAATAATATATATTATTATTTTATAATAATATATATAAAATAATTTTATTAATAATATATTATATAATATATTTAAATATATTATATATATTTAATAATATATTATAAATATATATATTTAATAATATATAAAGTTATATACATAAACTAATATATATATATATATAAAGTTTTTATTTTCTCAAACCAGACTAGAAAGGCTAGACCGCTTACCAAACAGAGTTTTAGATTGAAGACAAGACCAGACAAAACCAAACGAGACAAAATCATACAAGACAAGACCAGACAAACCCCTTTCCAAACGGGCCCTTGGTGTTGACCTTTTTTTAGCAAATCTTGTTTTTGTGAAAATTGAAACTAAGAGAAATAAAGAAAATGGTGTTAAAGCACATGTCCTCATAATTTTTTTATATTCTTCTGATATAGTGATTATATATTTTTTTATACTAGTATATTAAAAACCATAAATTAATGAATCTCTTAAATATTCAGTTTTATTTGAATTTATCTATTTAAAAATATCCAAATAAATCTACATTTGTTTTTCAGAAAATAATTGTTAAATTTAAATATATTACAATATATATACTTATATTAATTAATAATTCTTAAGAAAATGTTTGTCTCATGTGTTAATTATAACGGTGCGAGTGATTCGTAGTTTAAATCAAAAGCTTAGTCCACCAATTTATATACCTAATAATTTTTTCATTTATTAGATTTGATATAGGACAAGACCAAACCCTCTAACACCATGCACCATCAAAAGTTTAATCCACCAATTTATATACCTAATAACCTTTTCATTTAGAGCTGATATAGGATAAGACCAGACCATCTACCACCAAGCACCTAGTGGCACCTAGTTATGTATTACGTAATAACTATTAGGCTATGTTTGGCTAAGGAGTGGAGCCATGGTTTTGGGTTTGGTTTCAAAAAATTGGCACCAAACCCATGTTTGGCAAATGGAGTCAAAATTTGGAGCCGACACTGTAGCTGAACCATGGTGCAACTTTTGTGAAGGAATGAGCCAAAATTTGGAACCAAATTTTTGAAGGTTCATGGTTTTGGTTTTGGTACCAACACTGTAGCAAATTTATTTTTGATATTAATAAATTTCGAAAAATTAAATATTCTGAAAAATTAAATATTTATGAAAAATAAATATTTCGAAAAATTAAATATATTAATATATTATAATATTAATATATTAAAAAATATTAATATTAATATATTTTAATATTATAATATTAATATATTTTAATATATTAATATTAATATTTATGAAAAATTAAATATTTCGAAAAATTAAATATATTAATATATTAAAAAACATTAATATTAATATTAATATATTTTAATATTATAATATTAATATTTTTTAATATATTAATATATTTAATTTTTTGAAATATTTAATTTTTCATAAATATTAATATTAATATATTATAATATATTTTAATATATTAATATTAATATTTATGAAAAATTAAATATTTCAAAAAATTAAATATTTTAATATATTAATATATTATAATATTAATATATTAAAAAATATTAATATTAATATATTTTAATATTAATATATTAATATATTTTAATATATTAATATTAATATTTATGAAAAAATAAATATATTAATATTAATATTTATTAATAAATAAAATGTGAAACCCATATATTAATATATATTAATATTTATTTAATAAATATTAATATTTATTAATATTTATTAATAAATAAAATGTGAAACTCATATATTAATATATTTTAATATATTAATATTAATATTTATTAATATATTAATATTCAGAATTTCAACCCATACCAACTCTACCAAACATGGTTTGGTTTTTCAGCATCACTTTTTCTCACACCAAAACCATATGCACCAAACATGGTTTGGAACCAAAATAAAACCACACCAACTCCAACCACTCCAACTCCAACCCAACTCCAACCAAACCAAAACCAAAAACCAACTCCACACCCTCTACCAAACATGCACTTAATTTGCATATAACGCATGTATGTTGCAGTACACAATGATATGTATATTAATATAATCAACTTATAAAAAAGTATTACGTATGGATTAAGTAGAAAGTATAAAAAAGAAATAATAATATTAGTTATGAAAAAAATAAATAAATAATAACTTAAATTTATATTTGGATAAATTATGAAGGAAAATAAAATAAATGATAACATTTTTATTTGAATAACATAAAGAGAAAAGAAAAAAAACCGTTTTAACCAATCTACTATTATTTCTAAATATTTAATTAAAACCCAAATGTCTTTTAAGTTTTTTTTTTAAAGTTATTGGCATTTTTCTCCGAATCATTTATTTTATTTCCTAATTAACGAAACTTTAGGGACTAAAAAGAGTCTTCTATCTATTTTCCTCACTGAAAATGGATAATAGAAAAAGTTGGGGTGATAAATAACTTCTTGTTTAGTTGAAATGAACGAATATATATATATATATATATCTTTTATATTATTTTTTACTAACATAACTTCACTAATATAAGAAATGTTTCATAATCTAGTTTTTGTCCATCAAATATTGCTGAATTTTTGACATCTTCTAAAATTAATAACATAAAAGCAATCTGATCAAGCGGGAATGGTTAATTTACGTGATCAAAATTTATTTAATTCTCGAGTTTTAATAATAGGTTTAACTTATTTTATCGGTTTACTTTTAATTATGTAATGAGTATTGTTTGAGTGGTTAATTATGTAATGAGTATATGTTATTTAATTTGTAAATTTTTGGAACAACACCAAGGTGGTTTTCATTTAATGATTTTTTTTTTCTTTTCAAAACGCTATAGTTCATTCATTTACTTAAAATTATCATTTATTTTCTATTTTTCTTTATAAAAAGTACTATTTTCTTTGTTCTAAATTATAAATTCATTTTGAAAATTTTAATTTTTTAAAATGATGATTTTTATTTGTGTGATAGTAAATAAAAAATTAATTTTATTCTTGATTCCACATTATATTTGTAATTTAAATATTTTATGAGTTGAATAGTTAAAAGATAAATTAATAAATTGATTAAGAAAATTGCATTTCACTTTTTAATTGTAACACTTATTTGGAATGATCGAATGTTCAATGTGTACCCTTAAAATTGACGGAGGGAGTATACAGATACTTGAAACTTATTTGTGAAGGAGTGCAGAAAAGAAAGAAGAATGGGAAAGGAAGGCGACCTGTGGGATGATTCAGCTCTCATTCACGCCTTCGACGACGCCTTCTCCAAGTACAAGGTCTCTCTCCCTCTCCCTCTACTTTCTCTCTCTAAAATTATCGTTTATAGTGTATTATGTATCATCTTCATACCCAACTAGGGTTTTATATATATATATATATATATATATATATATACTTTGCACTTTCCTAAAATCCAACTGTTTTTCAAACCAACGAAGCACAAATTTATGAATCTTGAAATGCATACATAAAGTATATAAATGAACATGTTTGTATGTATTATGTATATGTATACTAATGCGCATATATATGTGTGTGTATATATAGAGTGGATAGGCTTGATATATATTATATATGTTAATTGACCATTCGCTGGTAGAATGACTGGAACTGAGCTGTGCTTAGTGTGTGTTTGAGTGGATTGAGGTTGTTTAGTCAGACAGAAAATGGCTACAATTGGAAGTGGGATGCATTTTGCGGAAATTAGAGGTAGTGTGTGACGTCCCACATTGGGCGGAGAAGTTGTTGAGACTTGTGTGTGTGGACGGTCCCTAATCATGTTGATGATTTGAGGAAAATTGTGAGGGCCCGTTGGAGAGTGTGAAAATTGGGCAATCTACACTGCGGGTTGTGACATAGTGACAATTGGAGAATGGAGGAAAGGGGAGTGAAATCGTGATGCGTCAAAGATGGTTCAGTAGTTTGTCATGAAATAGAGCAAAATTCTCTTTGGTCAACTTGAAAGCATTGCACGGACAACAGAAAGGGTGAGGGTGGGTAAACGGAAATATAGTGAAGATTGTTTTAACATGACTTTTGACATGAAATAGAGCAAACTCCTCTTTTCTTTCTTTCTTTTCTTTTCTTTTTTCACTTTATACAATAAACTGAATAGTTTCTTTGCGAAGGTTTTAGAATCCTAGATAAAGTAAAACAAAAAGTGGCACGGGGATGGCAATCGGATTGGGAGAAGTTTGTTCATCTTCGTACCGAGGTATATTTAATTTTACCCAGTTCTGATTGGGACATCAAACTGGAGTATACGATGTGGTTCTGAACGCAGACACGAAAGTACAAGTTGGTTTTTAAGGGGCATCACCAAGTGTGGTTCCTATCAAACCAGGGTGCTGAGAGAGGTAAACTCTATAGAAACGTAACTTGCCGCATTACAATTTGGGCATGCATTCTCACGCATGGTAGGTTGATATTTTACAAGTGCTCCAAGCAATGGCCCCTTGTATTTGTGTCTCACAATATAATGTAGAAGTACAAGTATAGCATAGTTGCATTTCCATCGCGAAGGATTCCATCTGGCCACAGTTCCCCCTACGGCTACCTTGTTACGACTTCATCCCAGTCGAAGACACCACCGTGGTATGCGCCATAGCCTGATTAATGGTCTATGGATCCTTTTTAGGGGATATCGATATGCTTAAGACATGCTTGTAGCCTATGTTACATGGACTCTTCTAAAATAGGTGAAGTACCCGTGTCTGACACATATTAGTCGGACATGAATATGGAACATTGTTCGACATTTTTGGTATGACATTTACCTAAATTTAGATCCAAATGCTTCCATATTGCTATTTTATTACTTCAATCGATTCCAATGTCCAGTTCGAACACTATATTTGATAAAACCATTGTTGTACACTAAAGAATAAATAAAAATATTAAATAAAATAAATATTTAGCCGTGTCCATGTGTCCTTCAATTAGATTTTTGACACGTCCGACACCCGGATACATACCCGTGTCCGACACTCATAGCGGACTCTATGTAACATAGCTTGTAACACCCTCTTCATCAATTACAGCCTTGTTTTCTTATCGAGTAAGACTAAAAATATCTCGCATTTATCTCTCGATCAGAGCTAGGAGCTAGACAGTCCCATGCTTATTAGTGAGTCTCAAAGTGCATTTATGCCTAACAAACTTATTCATGTATTGCTCATGATCTCATGCATGTCATTAAGTCAAGAAAAAATGGGAACTCTCCAGGTCTATTTGGTTAATTACCAACTTTGAGTTACCTCAAACTTACCGTTAGTTCCATTCCACCTTAGCCAAGCAAGAAAATAAGCAGAAACAGCTTTTCCCCAATTACAGCTCCCGTACTACCCCCCATAAATTGAAATCCCATAACCCCAATTGTTATGGGAATACCGTTCAACACAGTCATTCTCTATTGCATTAACACTCTTACTTCTCTGTGCTTAGCTGGGCTAAAGCGTCTTTCTTGCTCGGTGATCATATTATACAGTTTCCAGAGCTTGCTTCTGGCGGCAATACTCTTCTTTTTTTGGCTTTCAATACGCGAATTATCGTTTATATGCAATTGAACTTATTAATAGTAGACAATCTGTATACATTTTCTTGACATCCTCCATTCTTTTCTACAGAAAATGCATGGCAAATCATATCATGATAGTTCAACTGAAGGGGAAATAGTGAAAAGCAGCACAGAAGAAAATTCATCAACTCTTGCTGATGAAAGTTATGAGATTATAAGGTCAGAATAGTAATCAACTCAGTAGAAGAGAAAAGACAAAAGGAATAGTAGTCAACTGGATACTTTGCTGTTATATTGTGACTAGAAATTTTATTCTCTGGCTAAAGAACAAGTATCAACTGCTAAGTGTTGTTATGCATCTTTCCATGTCCTTGATGCTGTGATGAATATTTTTTTTTTCCATTTAGTAGTCAAATTGAATAGAGTTTCGATTGAAAGAAAATTATGACATGCATGTTTATTACTTTGAAGTTGGCAATTTATTACCTACCTATACGTTCAGTTATTTTATTGTTATTATTATTTTTCACTAAAAATAGTTCCTTTTACTACTCTGATTCAGTTATTTAATGAATCAATGGTACTGTAGCGGGAAAAAAACAGAAAGTCCTGCTGCAGTGGTTTGAAGCACAACTTTAGTCATAAAAAGGTCTGCTGCAATTTGTTTTCTTTGGGACTCGAGATGGCTGCTATATCAACATTGAGAACAAGGGTACAGGGGAGTAGTTTTAATTTCCATAGCAGGTGTTACAACTGTTCAATACCACATAAGTTCTCTACAGCTTGATTTTTCACATCTAAGACGAGCACCTTTTCCCTCTCCAGAATCATATTTGTGATAGTTTGATGTTGTCGCTAGTGGAATTAAGTTTTTATGTTCATGATAAGGAAACAGTATGGTCTCCTAATTTTCAAATAAAATTGGCTTAATAGCCCCAAGGACAGGAGATAATGCCATAAACGGGCATATTTTCCCAAGGTTGGATGTCAACCAATGACCGAGTCCTGCCAGTGCGGAATTCTTAGAAATTATTCAATTGACTTTTGTTGAGCGCTTTGTGGTCATTTTCTATTTGTTGCAACATATCTGTTGTCCATACTGTTTTAGCTTAAACGATGGAACTTAATTTGGTTTGTTATTCAGTAATTATATTTGTAGTGATAAATGCACAAAGCAATATAAATTAAATAATAATAGGGAGAGAAATGCTAACACTTGAACACGCGATTTTAGCGAGGTTTGGAATCGTGACTCCTACTCCTCGGCTCAAGATCCCTCTTGAACTTTCCTAATCTACTATGGCTTCTC
The DNA here is from genome assembly GCA_963922005.1 of Cornus suecica. Taxonomy (NCBI): domain Eukaryota; kingdom Viridiplantae; phylum Streptophyta; class Magnoliopsida; order Cornales; family Cornaceae; genus Cornus; species Cornus suecica. The sequence continues at coordinate 16,669,464 of OY998245.1, forward strand.
CTTATGGGTGAAGAGCAAACCTTCACAAGAAGCACACCACTCCACTTCTCATACCGTTCCTCTTTACGGGTGAAGAACAAACCTTTACAAGAAGCACACCACTTACCCTTGCTAAGAGAACACCCTTCTCTTAGGCTTCATTTGGGTCACACCAACCCTTTATTACAATGAATAGAAAATGTTGTATAATGAAGATATCTCTCAAAGATTGATTTGTACAATGTATAGATTTCTTGCTCATAAGACTAGAGTAAAAAAATTGAATCACAATAGAAGCTCTAGGCTTGGAAAAATATGGATTAGTATGCACAATAGTGTATGAAGATGTATTTTGTAAGAGCGCAAGATGTGATTTTTGAAGTAAGAATGCTAGTTCTTTTATAGCAAGCTTAATCAAATGTTTGAAGCTTTAGAAGGCACAAAAGTCACATATAGTCGTTAGGAATGTAGCAAAAAAGTCAAGAGACTTTGCAAAAGAAATTTTAGTTGTTTTGAGACAAGTCAGGCAAGCTGATTTAATAAGTTGAATAAGTTGACTTAAATAACATAGCAAAGATTTTTCTCTCGTGTGAGATAAGTCTGCATATTACAGAACATGATATAGGCAAGATCGAATTTGCAACCGGACATGACGCACCATGTGACTATGTGAGGAAAGCCTCTATACATGACCCGTTGGACTTGCCTCAAGACTTAGGTATGATATTGCGTGCGATAAAATTGTATGCATGTCGAGCCTCGAGGGTATGCTCAGATTGTTTGATGAGGTAAATGTGGTTAATAGCCAGGTCATGATAAATCAAGTGAACAACTTGGAGAGGGTCGAATCGATCATAACTATACCAAAGGTGTATGGCATAGTGTTGAATACGTCCGTTGGGAAGATTAAGGTATTGGCGGAGTTTGAAATAAGTAAGATAAATTTTTGTCCCTAGTATAGAGGACTCAAGTCTCTCTCGGACCTCGGTCCCTTGGACATTTTGAAAGATGAGTATAGAAGAGCCGAGTTGCTCAAGGACACGTCCAAGGAAATGAAATGTCCTAAAACAATAGTGTCAAATAGGTTATAGGTATTGTGGTGTAGCCTCACAGTCTGCCATAATGATCACTCAATTTTTCAAGATTGGACGATTGGCGAATTTTCGTTCAAATTTGAATTTTGATTGATACGTCGGATGAACTTTGAAAGTCGGTGTTGGTACTTTGAAAGCCGGGTTTTGAGAGGAGTCTTGTGGGTTAGGTCGAGCGCGCTTGGTGCGACTATCTGTGGCTCGCGTTCTGGGGGGCATTTTCAAAGCTATTTGATAGAGAATACAAAAAGCTTCTTAGCTAAAAATTGACAAAATTGGTTTCCCAAAACTTGAATTTAAAATCCCAATAATGGAAATACCCCAAAATTTGCTGAAAAAATTGGAATATTAAACCTTAACTTCGGAAAATTATAAAATTTTAGTTCAAAACTCCACAATTTTCATTTTGAAAATTCCAAGTGTAACATCCCAAAATATTTTGCCCAACTTCCAAAAGAAATCCTCAATCAAAGCAAGACGAGATAAAAAATCCAACTTTTTTGAGGATAGGTAAAATTACACAGAGATAGATAGGAGATGAGGTATACTTGCCCGAAAAGGTCGCTACAGATAGAAGAGAGATTAAGAGGAGATTGGCTTTGCCAGAGACAGAAGGAAGCTGGGGTCATTTAATGATGATGAGCGGCTGGGAATTGTGGCGCAGAGGTGCAGATCAGGGGTGGTGCTGCTGGTCAGCGGTGTGGTGGTTGTTGAGTGGTGGTTCTTGCGAGGTTGTGATACGAGACGGTGGAGGGTGGTTGAGCGACATCTCGGTAGTTTGGTGGTGGTTGGAACATATATAGGGGTTGGGCGGCGTGCTGGTAGGACGGTGGTGCGAGGCAGTCGCTTGAGGCAAAGAAAGAGAGTGATGATTAGTGGTGGTGTTGCAGTTGCCAGAGCCTAAAGGCAGTTGCTTGGAACATTTTTTTTTTTTTGCTTGAGACAAAAAAATTGTTGGCCTAAAGGTTTGAATCTAAGGGCAATTCCGTAATTTTGATGATAACAAACCATTAATGATATAATTGTACTAATGCTTACATTGAGTATTTGTCCGATCATACAAGGATCATAAGGATAAAAGATCATGGCGTTACGAATCAAAGAGGATGAACAAGAGATCAAATATAAAGATGTTGAAACTAAAAGATAATCTAAACAAGCAGGATCAACCGCTAGTCGAAGATTGGGCGGCGTGCTGGTAGGACGGTAGTGCGAGGTGGTCGCTTGAGGCAAAGAGAGAGAGTGACGATCAGTGGTGGTGTTGCGGTTGCCAGAGGAGAGAAGGAGAATGATATAGAGAGGTAGAGCGACAGAGAGAGAAGAGATGGGGGTTCTCTGTGTTTGTTGGCTGAGAGAGAGAGAGAGGAGAGAGACAAAAACAAAAAAAATTGTTGGCCTAAAGGTTTGAATCTAAGGGTAATTCTGTAATTTTGATGATAACAAACAATTAATGATATAATTGTACTAATGCTTACATTGAGTATTTGTCCAATCATACAAGGATCATAAGGATAAAAGATCATGGCGTACGAATCAAAGAGGATGAACAAGAGATCAAATACAAAGTGTTGAAACTAAAAGATAATCTAAACAAGCAAGATCAACTGCTAGTAGAAGATTGGGGTAGATATGTTGGTGAGTGTTTACGTTTTAATTTTCGAAGTAATCTTTTGAATCATCTTTGAAGCTCTAGCAATTTGGAATGATTATGCATTCACCTCCCAAAACTATTTTGAAAGGCTAAATTAAAATGATTTTGGAGAGTCAGCTTGCTTGACTGACTTCCCTTGCCGAATAAAACAGAGACTTATATTTTGTTTTAGAGAAGTCAACTTGCTTGTATCTAAGAGTCAACTTACCTGACTAAAAATAGTCAGCTTGCCTAACTTATTAAATCCGCTTGCCTGACTTACCTCAAAAAAGCTAAAATTTCTTTTGCAACGTCTCTAGAATTTTTTGCCACATTCCTAATGGATACATGTGACTTTTGTGTCTTCTAAAGCTTCAAACATCATATTAAGCTTGCTATAAAATGACGTACATTCTCACTTCAAAAATCACCTCTTGCACTCTTACAAAATACATTTCATACACTATTGTGCATTCTAATTCATATTTTTCCAAGTCTATAGCTTCTATTGTGATTCAAATTTTTACTCTAATCTTGTGAGAGAGAGTTATACATTGTACAAATTAATCTTTGAGAGATATTTTCATTGTACAACATTTTTGATTCATTGTAATAAAGGTTTGGTGTGACCCACCTCCTTGCTAAGAGAAGGGTGTTCTCTTAGTAAGGAGAAGTGGTGTGTTTCTTGTAGAGGTTTGCTCTTCACTAGTAAGGAAGCGGCAGCGCGGCAGGAGAAGTAGTGTGCTTCTTGTGAATGTTTGCTCTCCATCCGTAAGGAGAAGCCACAGTAGATTCGAGAAGTCTCAAGAGGGATCTTGAGCCGAGGAGTTGGAGTCATGATTCCGAATCTCGCTAAAATCGCATGTTCAAGTGTTAACATTTCTCTCCCTACTCATATTTGATTTATATTGCTTTGTGCATTTATCACTATCAAGCATTGCAATTATAATTATCAAATAATAAACCGAATTAAATTCATTGTTCACGGTAAGACTCTATTCACCCGCCCTCTAGAGTCATTTACTGGGCAACAATATCATTGCTTTATTCATTGGTCATCGTTTTCCTTGAAAATGTGGTGCTCCTTGATATGCCTGTTGGTGCTGAATGTGAGTTAACATACAGGGGTTGATGAGTTAAGTGCTGGGTATTTGTTGGTGCTGTCTTGTGGCCTTCTGGGGAAGGAACAAAAAAGGAAAAAAAAAGAAGAAAAGACTTTGGGAGGCAAGAGTTGGAAGTAATATAGGAAAAATTGCCTTCCTGTTGCTTCGTAGGGTACACGCAGTGGTCAATTAAAACTTTAAGGGGTTCAAACTACGGAGTTTGTTAGGGATCTGAACTTTTTGTACCTTCATTAGTGACCTGTGCTGCATTTTTTAATTGACCAATACATCTTAGCAGATGTTTCAACTAATTTCTGTATGACTTCAAAATGGGTAATAGCTTAATGATGAATAATTGCTCGGCTGAATAGGGAATCCTTGTTTCAGTTTCTTTCTTTTAGTTGATGTATGAAGTGTGTTGCAATCCTGGGGAGATGTTCCATCTTCAAACAGAACAACCAAATTTTCGTGTCCTTTTGTCTTGTGCTGAAATTTATTCTTATGCACAAATAATGCCGAAGACTAACATAGCCAAAGGCGAAATCTGGAGCCAGTCTGCCTCTCTTAGCACACTTGAGTAACATGCTTGGTAGTGGCCTTCTAGTGTGCCTCAGGGAATTGTCCTTGAGCGTTGATCCTCATGGTATAAGAGTCACTTGCCTTAGCATTAGAACGATGGTTCTTGTGCATGTCAACATAATTTCTAGTTTCTTCTCTCTTCTTATTGTCACATCCATCTACTAATGAGTAAATGTTCTTTTGATCTCCCAGCAGTGATGTATTTACCTTTTTTGTGCTTATAAGAATCTTTTAATTTTGTATTTTCTTTTACCTTGACTTCTACTTGTTTTTCCTGATTGGAGTTTGTCTTTGAGCTTTTTGTGATCTATGTTTGATTGTTTACCAAAAGAGAAAGGATAAAAAGGAAACAGATGATAACAGTAAAAAAGGAAACAGTCAAATTTTCTAGGTTAATACTTAGTGAGCTACTAAATTTACGTTCCATGGTCAAATTTTCTTCTCTCTCTCTCTCTCTCTCTCTTTTCAAGAAGCAACAACTTATTTTGTGGTCTTCAATGGATTCTATTCTAACTTTTGAAATCTTATTCTCCTCTTTATGAAGACATGTAGTAACAGATGATAACAGCAATGGTGCATTAATTACCACAACGGGAATGGCAGAAACTAATGATCTTCAACCAGTTAAAGAAAATCATGGTGTGACTTCATGTACTACAGAACTCTATGTAGATTCATCAAATGGTCAAGAAGTGCAGGATGGTGTTCCCAGCTATTCAAATACACAAGTTGCAGAGGATTATACCAACTTACTGAACCAATATTATGAGCTCGAGGAGCAGAGGCAAAAGATTCTGCAGCAACTTTATGAGTTTGGCAGTTGGAATTACCAAGGTCCTGATTCTAATGTACAAGCGGGTACCTGCTCTGCTTCTCAGGAGCACCAAGGCCCTACAACCGAAGCTTCTTACCCAGCCGCCAACGGTTCTTCTTGCCCATACGGTTGTCACTGCTTCATGGCTCCATGTTCTCTGGGTGGGACTTGTGGTGGTAAAACTTGTGATGCTGCTTCAGCATTGAGTCATGATCAGAAACCATCTTCTTTTGAAGATGGTGATATTGTCAAAACAGCGATGGGAGCTGCTGAAACAGCACTTTCTTCCTTGATGGCAAAAACTTCTGGTACTAATGTAAATAAAGGTGAGCATGGTTAACCCAAGAATCTCTCTCCCTCTCTCTCTCTCTAACATATATTTCCATGGAATACAGGCGAAAAGGAAGACACAAATGGAGGACAACTGGAACAAAGTGCCAGCTCTGGGACAGACCTTAGTGTTGTTCTGAATGCTTGGTATTCTGCAGGTTTTTACACTGGCAAGTAAGTTCCGTCTTTTGCCCTTGCCCATTTTCTTCACTGTGATGAAACTTAAAACACATTTTACTCGAACAAGATAAAACAGCAAATATCCACTTCAGTGCCATATCTGTACCAGACAGGTTTACTTGGCACAGGAAATGGTCAAAACACTAATAATTCTGTATCAGTATTAAAGTACTCCAAGTAATTTATATTTTTAGTTTCTGTGATCAGTTTCATTATAAAGTATATCCTCACCAGAGGCTAGTGAAGATTAGATTCAGATAATTAAGCCTGACCAGCAATACTAAATTTGGAGTAAAGGCATGCAAATTTCTTAGTCGGATTCTATATAAATATTAGTTTCTGATCCCAACCCAGCTAGTATTTCCTAATTGTCTCTACACCGGCCTCCAAATGATTAAATTGACAATCTTGGATATACACACAGACACATACATCTATATATATGAACTTTCTACATGTTCTATCCACAGAGTACACAAATATGAGGTTCAAATTTACCAGATGAGGTAGGTTGGATTGAATGCTGGTGCGCTCTAGTTGCATCCAAGCCTGAATAGAATCCGATCTTGGAAACACTAGTGGTAACTGGTAATCTTAAACCGGTCAAATTTACAATCTATCAACAAGTGGACAACAATCCTTTTGACTCTTTTTTTTCCTTATCTTTTACACATGATATATAAATCTAACATGAGTGGTTCTTGTTGATTCTTATATTTTGGCAAATCATCATGTTGTACGCTCTAACGAATGACACCTTGCATATAGGTATCTTGTGGAGCAGTCTGTTGCCACGAAACGGGATGGCTAGTTCCTACAATTTCCGACAGATGCTAAATGGTTGCGGTGAAGAGAATTTCCGCTCTATATCAAACACTTGATTCTGTATGTGTAAAATGGAGAGAGTCTGGTATTCTATAGCTTCCATTACAGTTTCGTGAAAATGTAGTCATGTTAAAATACTGGTGCATGTATACTCGACTGTTGACACAATTTTGGTGCATGGATTAGTTTTGAACAGATCTAGTGCGGTGGCGCAACACACTTCACCAACATTAGAAGCCATGCTGCTATGGATTACGTTATATATTTCATTTGTTTAGTAGTGTCTAATGTGCAAGAAGATGATGAATGGAGAACATCAATCTGAAAATCCTAGGCACACTTATAGAACGTGATATTAATACTACCTATGAGAGACTAGTTGTTAGAGAGGTCCATTTGTCCTGCATCCTGTTCGGATGAGAAAGTGATTGGGCATATAAATGAGTGGATGTTGACCTTACTCATTAGTTTAAACTTTTGGATTGAAAAGTCAAAGTTAATGGTCTAGGTTCCCAAATTCACGGGCCAGCCTGGCCCAACCATGATTTGTGGTAGTCCATAAAGCTTTTGAAAAGTCAGTCACATTGAAGCCTGGCCCAATCATGATTCGTCGTATTGTCCATAAAGCTTTTGAAAAGTCAGTCACACTTCTAATGTCACTCTTCCTAACACATATTTCATCACTAAACTCGCTTGATATATCAATCATATCATTGCAGTTGAGGCGAAATATAGAAGAAGGATGTGGGCCGATACCATTACACACCATAGGTACTCGTTCGATACTCATTTTTCATATCAATGTTGTCCGAGTCCGTGACATCATTATTGCAACCACGAACCATGAGCCCAACCCTATTATGCACCCACGAACCATGAGCCCAACCCAATTATGCACCCCGTGGGTTCTTATGGTCCGTGCTTGTTTTTCAGTGATTTCATTGTGTTCAACATTTAAGAGGGAAAAAAAATTAACTTTCCTTATGTCAAACATTTAAGAGAAAATAGTTTTTTCAAAAAAAATATTTATAACCTTTTATGAAGTTAAAAAATAGAGGCCACACCCATGAAGTCTTGTGAACCATACTCATACAACAACACAATGGCTTTGATATATTTTTAGCATTATTTGCATGATTGTTAAAATGTGATCTTACTAGTAAAATATTACAATTCTATGATTCTATACGATTTTGTACGATTTTTAAAATTGTACTTATTTTTAATTTCCATGTTCATATATGATAGTATCAAAGTAAAAAAGTGACAAACATTTTTAGATAGTTATACTCCAATACTGACATGATATATTCTTGCTCTCTTGGGAAGGTAAGAAATATATTTTTTTTTTGTCTAACCCTCAATGAGAATCTCACTCAAAAAAATCGTCCCTTGAAAATATTACATAAATCGACTCTACGATTCAAGGAGGATCTCGCTCAAAAAGATCGTGCCTTGATGATAATACACGAACCGACTTGGTAGATAAGGATGGTGAGTAAATGAGAAAGTTCCTTTGTTAAGTCACTTAACACAGGTTGATATGGATTGCTATTTTAGTGTAATTTGTTTATCTATCCACAAAATTACAACTAGATGGTTATTAACTTATAACCGAAATGAATCAAATTTTGAGCTGGCACCATGATTGCCAAATCCCTTGAAAAGACAAATTATCTGTTGCAGTGAAAGGAAAAGTTCTTTCTTAGTTTGCCCAAAAAAATAAAAATAAAATAGTAAGTTTCTTTCTAGAAAAGGAAAGTTATTATTTGACGTTGCCCTGTGGTTTGAGTAATGACTTGCAGAGCCCCCAAACTTTATCTGTAAGAGCATTAGGTCTGCAGATGGCTATAATGGATGTTCTGGCCAGCCACATCAGCTGAAACTAGCTAAAATTTATGGCCAGTGAAATGCGGTGGTATGGTGTTGATGGAACATAATTAATTTATGATTTTGTTAAAATTATAAATAATATAATGGGCCCCACTTATTTGTATAACATTATAAATTTTTGTATCTATCTATACCTGACCCACTTTTATATTTATCTATGTAATATACTTTGTGCTGATGATTTTTATATGGTCCTATACCATTTAATTTAATCAATTAATTTTTACTGTGTCTATTTTGCCCTCTATATTATTCAATTTCATTAATATGCCTCCTCAACTCTCAAAATGCCTAAACTACCCTCAATAGTATAAGGGAGTTTAGTGAAATAGATATATTTCTGAATTTAAAATTTCCAGATTTTCCAAAATTTCCGAAAATATTAAAAAGATATTATAATTTCCGAAAATTCATAAATATCAAAATATGAATTATTTCCGAAAATATAATATATATTCAATTTTTTTTTGAGAAATATGAATTATTTTCGAAAATAATTCATATTTTGATATTTATGAATTTTCGGAAATTATAATATATTTTTCATATTTTCGGAATTTTTGGAAAATATGGAATTTATAATATGAAAATATATTTTCGGAAATTATAAATTCAGAAATATATATATATATATTTCGCCAAAAAAATATTTTTCGGAGGGAGCATATTATTTTCCAAAATATGAATTATTTCGGAAAAAATAATATATACTTTTTGGAATAAAATTATTTTTCGGAAAAAGATCATATTTTGGAACATAATAGTATATATTTTTTGCAAAAACAATATTTTTCGGAAAAGAACATATTTTGAAACATAATAGTATATATGTTTTGCAAAAAAATTATTTTTCGGGAAAAAATTCATATTTTGGAACATAATATATATTTTTTCAGCAAAAATTCATATTTTTGAACATAATATATACTTTTTACCAAAAAAATTATATATTACACAAAATATTTTTTTTACGAAAATGTATATATTATGTTCCAAAATATGACTTTTTTCCGAAAAATAATTATTTTGCGAAAAGTATATATTATGTTCCAAAATATGATTTTTTTTGCGAAAAATATATATTATGTTCCAAAATATGATCTTTTTTGAAAAATAATTTTTTTGCGAAAAATATACACTATTATGTTTCAAAATATGATCTTTTCCGAAAAATAATTTTTTTTTGCGAAAAATATATACTATTATGTTCCAAAATATGATTTTATTTTTGAAAAATATTGTTTTTGAAAAAAGTATATATTATAAAAAACATTCGTAAAAAAAATCATCTTTTGAAACATAAAATATATTTTTCGAAAAAAAAATCATATTTTGGAACATAATATATATTTTTCGCAAAATAATTATTTTTCGGAAAAAATTCATATTTTGGAACATAATATTTACATTTTCGCAAAAAAAATATTTTGTGTAATATATAATTTTTTTCGTAAAAAGTATATATTATGTTCCAAAATATAAATTTTTTCTGAAAAAGTATATATTATGTTCCAAAATATGAATTTTTTTCTAAAATATATTATTTTTTGTAAAAAATATATACTATTATGTTTTAAAATATGTTCTTTTCCGAAAAATATTTTTTTTGCAAAAAATATTTACTATTATGTTCCAAAATATGATCTTTTTCCGAAAAATATTTTTTTTGCAAAAATATATATTATTTTTTCCGAAATAATTCATATTTTGGAAAATAATATGCTCCCTCCGAAAAATATTTTTTTGGCGAAATATATATATATATTTCTGAATTTATAATTTCCGAAAATATATTTTCATATTATAATTTCCATATTTTCCGAAAATTCCGAAAATATGAAAAATATATTATAATTTCCGAAAATTCATAAATATCAAAAGATGAATTATTTCCGAAAATATAATATATATTCAAATTTATTTTTGAGAAATATGAATTATTTTCGAAAATAATTCATATTTTGATATTTATGAATTTTCGGAAATTATAATATATTTTTCATATTTTCAGAATTTTCGGAAAATCTGGAAATTATAAATTCAGAAATATATCTATTTCACTAAACCCCTTATACTATTGAGAGTAATTAAGGCATTTTGAGAGGTGATGGGGCATATTAATGAAATTGAATAGTATAGGGGGCAAAGTGGACACAGTAGGAATTAGTTGATTAAATTGAATAATATAAGGGGGTTTACTGAAATTAACCCTTATTATATTGACAACGGATGCTCTAAGTAATTAATGTTTTTGTGGCTAACTGTTTTTTTTTTAAAAAATTCATATCTCAATATAAATTGTTTAAACTACTTTCTAACACAGGCTTTTTCAACTGTCCAAAAGCCACTCGTGTTATTTTTGTTTTTCAAAAGTCTTATGAATGACTGAAAAACAAGTAAACAAATTCAATAATACAAAGAGAGAGTTTTCTGTGTGTGTATTTCTGTCTGCAATATTGTACACAATGAAATAACTCTACACTGTGATTTAGTGTGTAGGTATTTAAAGCCTAAAGGGCCTTAATTTTCTTTACATTAACACCTTAGTATTTTACTAAAAATTTGAAAATGCCACCCTCAAAAATGTTACTTTACATTCATGCCCCCATATTTATTCTTGGATCCAAAAAGAGTAATCCCAAACGATTATTTCTTACTCAAACATGAAAAAAATTATTCTATATTCTATCCTCTATAACACCCACATTTGTATATAATAGCAGACAATGTTAAAAAGGTCATGAAATTGAATTTCAGTGTGTCAAATATTAGAAATGCCCCTACCACAAATGCTTGAACACAATCATCAATATGTGTGATGCAGGGGGATCCGAGTCAGACGATGCCGAACTGTCAGATTGCTCATTGATGGTGCTGGATTACCTGGAGCGGGAGGATCAACGCAAGGATGGCAAGAAATCGTGATCTAGTCTAATTGGGGCAGTTTTCGTGCACATGTCAGTTTTTTGGCCATAACTGAAGTTACAAGTGTCCGATTCGCGCCCGTGACCCCAATTCGGAAAGCTAATCTCGGCGCGCACGCCATGGCCACCAAGAGACGCTCAGTGCACATCGTTTCGAGCCCCAAATCCGCTGTTTTCCTTTCCAAATATTTATTTTTAGTTAATTTTTGCTATTTATGGTAATCTTTTATTTGTCGATTAGAAGGTGATTCTGAACCCGATTTGGGCCAGATTTTTGGCAATCTTTTGATTTCTTTCCGTATTTCATTTTGGTAAGACTTTTAGGGTTTTGTTATTTTTGGTAAAAATCCCATTAGGGGTCGATTTTCAGCTATTTAAACCCGGCTTGTGGGTTGTTTTTTATTCATTCTTGATTATAAACAATTTTATTAAATTCCAGAGTATTCTCTGAATTTTGGGTCGAATTCTCCTGTTTTCTCCTTGCAAATTACCTATTGCGCTAACTTGCAGAATAATCTCTATTATGTCCGGCGTCAATTGGTATCAGAGCCCAACATCTTCCTGAGGTGGTATTTCCATAAGTTTTCGATGGCTAATTATCGTGGTCGTGGTCGTGGGCAGGTTCCGATTGAGGAAGTCCCGCACCGTGATCGTAACGTTCAGGATGTTATGATTGAGGATTTGCAGAGGCAAGTGGCAGAGTTAACCCAGCGCCTGACGGCGCAGGAAATCGGTAATCATGATGTGGAAGATTCTGATACCAACAATTCCACCTTCGAAAATCCGTATCACAATCAGTACCGTAATGGAAATCTCGGCTTCAAAGTAGACCTGCCCGAGTTTTCTGGTACGTTACAAGCCGATTGCTTTATTGATTGGTTGAATGAAGTAGAACGAATTTTCGATTATAAAGAGGTCACGAATCGTGTCAAAGTGAAATTGGTGGCCATCAAACTCAAGGGTAGAGCATCTGCGTGGTGGGAGCAGTTGAAACGTTCAAGAAACAGGCAGGGCAAGGCCAAGATCACTGATTGGGAGAAGATGAAGAAGAAGATAAAGAGCCACTTCCTTCCCTTTGGCTATACTCAAACCCTGTTTCAACGACTTCATTCATTGAGGCAAGGGATGAGATCGGTGGAAGATTATACGGAGGAGTTCTATCAGTTGATCGCTCGGAATGATCTGACTGAGACAGAAGAACAGATGGTGGCGCAATATTTGGGGGGTTTACGACAACCTCTGCAGGACGCCCTCAGCCTTCACTCGCTGTGGACAGTTTCTGAAGCCTACCAGCGTGCCCTTGCTGTAGAGAAACAGCAGAATAGAAGACCCGTCATCAGAAACGACTAAAGCAATAGGCCATCTCGCCCTCAAGAATCCCGTCCTCCCCAGCAGCCACCAAAGGGTAATCCTAACCCTACTATTAAGTGTTTTCGATGTGGTGAACAGGGGCATATAGCAACCCATTGCAGGAAGCCTGCCAGTCAAACGGGCAAAAATCTACTGCTTGAGGAAGGCGTGGAAGACGAGACTGAGGAGGTTGGAGAGCCAGTGTATGACGAAGAAGGATATGAGGATGTGTTGTATGGAGACGGCCATGAAACTCTAGTCATTTGTAAGAGCCTCCTGACTCCTAGAGGCGATTCCGAAGATGATTGGTTGAGAACCAATATTTTCCACACAACCTGCACCGTGGCTGACAAAGTCTGCAAGATGATTATTGACAGTGGCAGTTGCGAGAACGTAGTCTCTGAAGACGCTGTCCAGAAATTGCAGTTGAAGACATATCGTCACCCCAAGCCATACAAACTGTCATGGCTGAATAAAGGCAGTGAGGTAACAGTAGATAGACGATGCTTAGTGTCTTTTTCTGTTGGCAAGAAATATTTCGATAATGCTTGGTGTGATGTAGTGTCCATGGATGCATGTCATATACTGTTAGGCAGACCTTGGCAATATGATCGAAGTGTGGTACATGACGGACGGAAGAATACATATTCCCTTAGCATCAAAGGGAAAAAGATTGTGTTGGCACCTCGTCGGGAAGGACCCAATCCCACCCCGGTTGTCAATAGTAACAATCTGCTTTCTATGTCCAGGTTTTTGGTTGAAGTTGAGCGTGAACATGTAGTTTATGCTTTACTGCCTTGTGGAAATAGTGCAACAGGTGAGGTTCCAGAATTACCCACGGAGGTCCAACAGCTGCTTTCGGAATTCTCTGATTTGATGCCAGAAGACCTTCCTCCTGGACTGCCGCCTATGAGAGATATTCAGCATCAGATCGACCAAATCCCAGGCTCGAGTTTGCCCAATAGACCAGCATACCGCCTCAGCCCAAAGGAAGCTGAAGAGTTGCAGCGACAGGTAGTAGAGTTGCTGGAGATGGGCTACATCCGTGAGAGTATGAGCCCATGTGCCGTTCCTGTCTTGCTGGTGCCAAAGAAAGATGGTTCCTGGCGCATGTGTGTAGACAACAGAGCCATCAACAGAATTACGGTGAAGTATAGATTTCCCATTCCCCGCCTGGATGACATGCTAGATCAATTGTCCGGTTCTAAGGTCTTCTCCAAAATTGACCTTAAGAGCGGATACCACCAAATCCGAATAAGGCCTGGAGACGAGTGGAAGACGGCGTTTAAGACGCAACATGGGTTGTATGAGTGGATGGTCATGCCATTTGGACTGTCCAATGCGCCCAGCACGTTCATGAGATTTATGCATCAGGTTTTACGGCCTTTCATGGGGAAATTCGTGGTAGTCTACTTCGACGATATCCTTATTTATAGCCCTACATGGGCCTCACACTTTGATCACCTCCATGCAGTTTTTGATATGCTCAGGAAGGAGCGCCTGTTTGTTAATGAGAAGAAGTGTTATTTCTTCACTACTTCTGTAACTTTTCTGGGTTTTGTTGTGTCTACTGATGGTGTTCATGCAGATCAGTCGAAGATAGATGCAGTCTTGGAGTGGCCCCAGCCAAAAACCTTGCATGATATTAGGAGTTTCCATGGGTTGAAATCTTTCTACCGCCGCTTCATCAGGAATTTCAGCACCCTGATTGCTCCTATCACAGAGTGCCTCAAGGGATGTGATTTCCACTGGTCTAAGGAGGCAGAAGCCAGCTTTCAACTGGTCAAGCAGAAGATGACAAAGGCACCGGTGTTGGCACTTCCTGATTTTGATAAAATGTTTGAGCTGAATTGTGATGCATCTGGAGTTGACATTGGTGGTGTTCTAAGTCAGGAAGGGCGACCCATAGCTTTTTTCAGTGAGAAACCGTCGGGATCCAAGAAGAATTATTCCACCTACGACCTGGAGTTTTACGCCATCGTTCAGTCCTTGAGTCATTGGCGTCACTACCTTGTGCATAAGGAATTCATCATTCTTACTGATCATGAGGCCCTGAAGTACATCAATGGTCAACACAAGCTGAGCAGACGACATGCCAAATGGGTGGCGTACTTACAAGAGTTCACTTTTTCACTGAGGCACCTATCAGGGAACCTGAACTGTGTTGCAGATGCCCTTAGTCGTTGCACTTTACTCACCACGATGAGTACTCGAGTCACAGGATTTGAAACTTTCACTGATTTGTATGCCACAGATCCTTCCTTTGGAAAGATCATTCAGGAGGTAACATCTGGTCATCGTCATGATTTCCTTTTGCATAATGGTTATTTGTTTCGTGGGCTACAATTGTACATTCCAAATTGTTCGCTAAGGCAACAGATTAGTGAACTTCATAATGAGGGTCATTTCGGGCAAGACAAGACATTGGCCTTTATTGCTTTTGATTATTATTGGCCCAAATTGACCAGTAACGTGGCTCACTTTGTGGAGCGTTGTTATGTATGCCAAAGGTCCAAGGATGTCCTCACCAATGCAGGCCTTTACACTCCCTTACCGGTTCTCGAAGCTCCTTGGTTCGATGTTAGCATGGACTTCGTGTTGGGCTTACCCCGTACCCAACGGGCCTGTGATTCTATTTTAGTTGTGGTTGACAGGTTTTCCAAGATGGCCCATTTTGTAGCTTGCAGGAAAACCATGGATGCTGCCCGGATAACCCATATTTACTTCAGGGAGATTGTGCATCTCCATGGTGTTCCTCGATCCATCACTTCAAATCGAGACACCAAGTTCATCAGTAATTTCTGGAGGAGCTTATGGGGAAAGCTGGGCACAAATCTGAATTTCAGCAGCGCTTATCACCCCCAGACGGATGGTCAGACCGAAGTGGTGAATCGGAGTCTAGGCAATCTGTTGAGGTGTTTGGCAGGCACTAAACCCAAGTAGTGGGATTTGGCATTACCTCAAGCAGAATTTGCCTACAACAGGTCAACGAGCAGGACCACAGGAATGAGCCCTTTTGAGATCGTCTATGGTCAGAATCCATCTGGAGTACTGGATTTAGCGCCCATTCCACGTGTGGGCCGTTTGCATCCTAGGGCAGATGAGTTGGCCTAACATCTTCGAGGCATCCATGAGTAGGTGAAACTGGCCATTCACGAGAGCAATGCCAAGTACAAGGCTCGAGCGGACAGTCATCGTCGTCAGGTACTTTTTGATGTTGGTGATTTTGTTTGGGATGTATTAACTCGTGATCGTTTCCCTGTTGGCGAGTATAATAAGCTTAAGGAGCGGAAGATTGGACCCTGTGAGATATTGCAGAAGTTTAATGACAACGCATACAGGTTGCGTCTCCCTAGTCACTTGAAGACTTCTGATGTCTTTAATGTGAAACACCTGAGTCCTTGTTTTGCGGATTCTGCTGATGCTGCCGTGAACTCGAGGATGAGTTCTTTCCAATCCGGGGTGACTGATACAGGGGGATCCGAGTCAGACGATGCCAAGCTGTCAGATTGCTCATTGATGGCGTTGGATTACCTGGAGCGGGAGGATCAGCGCAAGGATGACAAGAAATTGTGATCTAGCCTAATTGGGGCAGTTTCCGTGCACGTGTCGGTTTTTGGCCGTAACTGAAGCTACAAGTGTCCGATTCGCGCCCGTGACCCCAATTCGGAAAGCTAATCTCGGCGCGCACGCCGTGGCCACCAAGAGACGCTCGGTGCACATCGTTTCGAGCCCCAAATCCGCTGTTTTCCTTTTCAAATATTTATTTTTAGTTAATTTTTGCTATTTATGGTAATCTTTTATTTGTCGATTAGGAGATGATTCAGAACCCAATTTGGGCCAGATTTTTGGCAATCTTTTGATTTCTTTCCGTATTTCGTTTTGGTAAGACTTTTAGGATTTTGCTATTTTTGGTAAAAATCCCATTAGGGGTCGATTTTCAGCTATTTAAACCCGGCTTGTGGGTTGTTTTTTATTCATTCTTGATTATAAACAATTTTATTAAATTCCAGAGTGTTCTCTGAATTTTGGGTCAAATTCTCCTGTTTTCTCCTTGCAAATTACCTATTGCGCTAGCCTGCAGAATAATCTCTATTCTGTCCGGCGTCAATGTGTCAAACAAGTCACACTAAATAATCAAAGAAACTATATATTCACTTTTTTAATCTCCTCCCATTCCCAAGCAGCAACACCAAATGATATATATCTACCAGATCAAAATTTAGAGCTATAATTCGAATTAATAGGACCTTAATTATGTCTTACTACTCATAAGTGCACATGTTCCTAATTCACTACTTCTCATTTAATTTGTATAATATTTAAATTCATAAAAGAGTTATAACCAAGACAACATATATATGTTCCTAATCCAAAGAGAGTAGCTACATTTTAGGTTCCAAAGTAGCACAAAAAAGAACCAATAAATCACCTAAATCTCAAGTATTCAACAAGGCACTATCATATATATATATATATAGGCAAACTAACTATTTAGCAAACCCAAAGCTCTTGAATGTTTCTTTGGAGATCAACATCCTGATGACACCGGCTTTCACTTCAGTTTTGACATGAGTGATCTTGCAGCAATCACAGCTGAGACGGAAACGCCCGAAATACCTCCTCTTTTCGTTATGCTCTGATACCACGCTGTCACCGCCATAACACACAGCTCTTTCGCTAAACTTGTGGCAGAGTCCATCCTTTTCTACACCGGGCATGTCAACCCGCAAGTAGAGTTTGCTACTGTTTACTATGCCACTGTTTACTATCCTTGCCTCATAGGCTCCATTGACTCCGCCCACTTGGAATGGATAATAGCTTATGTATTTGGCTGTATATATAGAAAACAAATTAGTACAACATGTATGGAGATTATATATATACACAAATATATATATAATTCAAGTAAACAAAGAAAAGAGCATACTAAAAATCGAACCTGGAGGATTAAATGGGAAAAATTGATTGTGCTTGATAAGATAGTCCCTGCTGATGCGCGTCCAACCAGAAGGGAATTCAAAGTTTTTGTTCGAAAATTGAGCGGTGGTTCTGGCGGAGAAGTTTGGACAGAAGCCACAAGCATCCAAGACCTGCACGCATAGTGTGTGTGTATATATATATATACATAGATGTTGTGAACTTCAATTGAACTGATTTGGTTAATGAGAAAGGGAAAATACAATGTGGAGAAAAATGTGGGAAAATTCAATGCATCTAAATCAAAATGCAATGGATATATATGATCTCTGTCACAACTGAAAATTGCTTTGGAGTAGGAATTTGAGTATATATATTCTGAGAGTGATATATATATATCCTCATTTGTTCTAACTTAATGAAAGTACACAAAGGCTAGCATTAGCATACATCCAGAGTTTCAGTTGCAAACACAAATCTCCAATTTTCAAATGAAACATGAAAACACTAGCAACACCGCAATACAAAATTTAAATTTAAATTTAATGCGCACCCTGAACGAGTAAAGATATTGATAATCGAATTGAAATGGCCACAAGCTCAATTTGCATTTGCTCCAAGTAAGCAACAATTAGTATCAAATAAATCATTTCCTTCAACCTTAAATTAAATCCTACATTAATTTATAATCATGATGCGACAATAACTACTCGGGCACTCTTGATGAAGTGAGATCCGAAATCTTTAAATAAAAGCCCTAAAACTTAAAGTTGACATGAGAGTTTAGAGAACTGAATAATCAAAGAAAGGAGAGTAATTCAACAACACATGAAGCAAAATTTCTATAAATGATACATGTATTTATCATCAAATCTCACAAAGGGCTCAAACCCGAGACCTCTCCTAATTTGGGGAGGAATGAAAATACCATTAGACCACATGGCTATTGGTAAATCTCACGAGCCTTTTGACCGTACTTACAATACCCATATGAGAAAATGAGTTAACAGGTGATAAAAAATCAAATATTTATCTCCCCAAAAAAAAAATCAAATATTTACAGATTTCAGAGGACAGAGAAGCTACAAACTTAACACTAAGCATCAAATTCACTTGCGTATAAAACTAGCAAGCAACATTCCTGCTCATTGACCTGATATATATATATATATATATATATATAGATATATATCCTTCATAAGGCCAACTACAAGCAGTAACATATATACTTATAATCAATCCTGTTTTTAATACTTGGGAGTTGTCATATTGCCCTGCAATTAATTTCCTACCTCAACCACTATCTTAGATTAACCCCAGACATGTAATATTTCATGCATACACAATCAAATATGCACATCAATAAGACAATAAGTGAAAAAATACAGAAACGGAGACTCATGCACACATATACATATACATATATATATATATGGAAAAATTCATCCATCTAAATCAAAATATAAAAGTGGAGATCTACACACAAAAAACAGAAAGTACAAAATGATGAGGAATTAAGTAATTATATACCATTGTGAGAACACCATTCTTGAGATCCTTCTTGAGAAGAGCAACCTTGTTCCCGAAATGGGGGAGAAGATGGATGGACCCACAATACAACCGGCCATGAGTTTCTTGGTCCCACACTTTGCGCGCTTCAGCTTTGACGAAAACGGTGTCGTTTTGGAGGGAAACATTGAGGTCCTCATCCTCAACCCCAGGCATGTCCACTCTCACAAACAAACCCTCCTCCACTGCTTTAACCTCAAACCCCTCTTTTGGGCCGTCAAAATTAATTGGGTTCTTCACATAAGCACCCTCTGAACACAATCAATGTGTATGTATATATATGTGTGTGTGTATATATGAGCAGTGACTGAAGAGTACAAGTACAAACAAATTAAAATGTTGTGGGTAACATTGAAAGAATCAAAATAGCACAAAAAAAATTTAAATGGAGTTAGTAATACTGAATCAAAAGAGTTTTCTCTTGATGTTATGAATGTATGTAAAATGTATTGAAATACAAATACATATATATATATATATTTGTATATATAGAACCAGCGAAGGTGAAGGATGGTACCCAGAAGTTTGTTGCAGGCGGCGACACTGTCGAGACTTCCGGTGGGAGCTGTGATGTAGAAAAAGTAGGTGGTGGAAGCCATTGATTGATGCAGAGAGAGAGAGAATTGGTTCAAGAAGCTTTAGGTTTACTACTGGGTACTGATCAGTGACTACAGAGACTCGGAGATATATTGATTTTTTAATAGGGTAAATTGCTTAAAACCCCCCTCAAGTTTACTCTCTTTCCCTACTATACCCCCTCAACTATGAAATGAGCTTAGAATCCTCTAAAGTTTCATAAAATGTTGCACCATGGGCTTGCCCTCAAATTGTTTTACCCTTTTACCCTCCAAACTTTTTGTATTTCCACCTTACCTTTAATCTTATCCTTACTATTATATTTCTTAATTATTTAAATTACAAAAATATTATTTATTTTAGTTATAATATTAATTATGTCATTTACCTTTAATGTATTAGACTAAATATACTCTCAAATGTTAATTTTTTTTTGTAAGTTTTAATTATTTTATTTGTAAATCAATTAACTTGTTATTAAATTTTAGTTTGATTTAAATTATAAAACTCAATCATAATTAATATATTCATAAATAAATCACAATTTATGAATATATTTTTATGAAAAGAAAGTTTCATTTGGCAAAAAATAATAATAATTAGGATAATGAGTTTTATGATTTAAATCAAATTAAGTTTTATTGAAAAATGATATATATTTTGGAATATATATATATAATTCGTCAAAATATATATTTTTCGAATTATTTTAAAAAAATAAATTTTTTAGGAAAAATATATATTATGTTCCAAAATATGATTTTTTCCGAAAAATAATTTTTTTGAGAAAAATATATATTATTTTCCAAAATATGATTTTTTTTCGAAAATAATATAATTTTTTTCCGAAATATATATTTTTTATATTTTAGAAAATAATGTATATTTTTCATAAAAAAATCATATTTTTTAAAACAATTCGAAAAATATATACTTTTGACGAATCATATATATATTCCGAAATATATATCATTTTCCAATATATATATATATATTCCAAAATATACATATTTTTTCAAAAAATAATTTTTTTGAAGGTTTGATTTCAATAAACCCTACTATACTATTGATGGTAGTTTAGGTATTATGACTCAAAATCATATTTTGGAACATAATATATATTTTTCTCAAAAAAATTATTTTTCAGAAAAAATTCATATTTTTGAAAATAATATATATTTTTCTCAATAAAAATTATTTTTTTGGAAAAATCATATTTTGGAACATAATATATATTTTTCCCAAAAAAATTATTTTTCAGAAAAAATTTCATATTTTTTTAAAAGAATTCGGAAAATATATATTTTTGACGAATTATATATATATTCCGAAATATATATATTTTGTTCAAAATATATATATTGTTTTCATAAATTGTGATTTATTTATGAATATATTAATTAGGATTGAGTTTTATGATTTAAATCAAACTAAAATTTAATACCAAGCTAATTGATTTACAAATAAAATAATTAGAATTTATAAAAAAAAAATTAACATTTGAGAGTATATTTAGTTTAATACATTAAAGGTAAATGACATAATTAATATTCTAACTAAAAGAAATAATATTTTTGTAATTTAAAGAATTAAAAAATATAATAGTAAGAATATGATTAAAGGTAAGGTGGAAATACAAAAAGTTTGGAGGGTGAAAGAGTAAAACAATTTGAGAGCAAGTCCATGGTGCAAGAAAATGAAAGTTGAGGGGGTATAATTAGTTGAGGGGGTATAGTAGAGAAAGAGAGTAAACTTGAGGGGGGTTTTAAGCAATTTATAATATTCTAACTAAATAATTATTAGTTACAACTGGGATTAATTAATATACTGATTAAATTGATCAGGTCAGCAATTGGTAGTTAGAAACCTAGAATTGGGTATACGAATAAAAGTAAATTGTTTTGGCGGGTAAGTAAAAAATGGAGAAATTGTGCATTTAGTGGTGGAGATTCGAATTGTTGACCATATGCCTTTTTTTTTTCTACCCAGCTGTCATTTTTTTTGGGTAAATACCAGCTGTCATTTTACTGTCACCGTAAAAAGCAAGTTGATACGCATAGGTCATAAAATCTTCAACATTATGGCGATTTTTGTTACTATTTGGTTATCTATTATTGAGAGGATTCAAATAAAGTTGTGTAAATTATACTTTCACCCTATTGTTAATGTAAATTACACCTGCACCCCTTCTAGTTTTGCTAATTAGAGTTTCACCTCTTATCAACTTGATTCAAGCCACCTGAGAAGGAAAATGACATTATACCCATATATTTCAAATCAATTTAATTAAAAATATATATGTTTTGTGTTGTTACCTATTTGCCCTTTAACCTAAAAACAAATCTCGATCCTTCTCCACCACCTCTCGCCAAAAATTTCACCCTCCATGCTCTCCCTCCAAAACCCATTTCCCTCCTACCCCTTCCTCTCAACACCCTAAATAACCCTAAACAACTCTTAAAATCTTAGAAAATCAGTAAACTAAACCCTAAATGGTAACGTATTTGAAGGAAGAGAGTAGAGAAGACGGGAAAGAGAGTGAAAATTATATATATACATACGCGCGCACACACACACACATATATATACGTGCACGTCTATATGTATAGAAAATATATATGCAGTGGAAGTGTTATATATAGTATATATATATATGTTATGTAATATAAAAATTAATGATTTTTTAAAAAATTTTTCTTTTATTTTCAATTCTAATATATACATATACATATATATAATATATATACACATATAAATTGAGAGTAAATTAGTCTTTTCACATCTCTATGGATTGACAAATAGGTCTTCACACACATTCAGGGGTAAGTTTATCATTTTACGTCCCAATGACTGGGTTTGACCTCACCGAAGGTTGAAAGGAGGGGGTATAATTGAAACAAATAAGGGGTGAAACCGTAATTAGCAAAACTAGAGGGTTTGCGGGTATAATTTACATTAATAGCAGGGGTGGAAGTGCAATTTACCTAATAAAGTTTTATTACTTTCGATTATGTTATACTCCCTCTGTCCCAAAATAAGTGTCTTGATAGGTGTCAAATGTTGTTCATTTTAGGCCCCTATCTTGCTATTGTTACGTCTTTACATTCCATTATTTAGTATTTTTATGCGATTTGTGTGCCTAAGCGTGTTTCAGGAACTTAATGAATAAAATGAGCTAACTTTGGTGAATCAACTAAATAAATGCTCGTGTCTATCCAAAGAGAGAGCGAAAGAGGTGTTTTCAAGCAAAAAATGTCTCCCGGAAGACAAAAACGTCATTTTTCGGAGTCGTAATTTTGGGAAACACATCAAAGGAGTCGAGGGGGTTCTAACGGAATAATTATAAAAAAAAGTGGTTTCCAAGAATTTTGTTATGCTTACAGTAGATAAAAGTGGCAAGAAAGTGCTAAAACTATGCTTGGGATTTTTGGCCCAAAAGGAGCTATGCTTAAGCGTAAGAACGAAGGGGGCCAAGCGTAGGAGATGCTGGAAATTCCAATCCTGGTCTAACTCAAACTTCGTTGACTTGAATTCGATTCCAACACTTCTATGCGCGTGTTTTAGACATATTATACACCAAATTGAAGGGTTTTGATCAGCTTTTAAGGAAAGTCAAACCAATGGGGAATCCTACTCCAAGCAGGATAAGTCTTATACAACTAGGATTTCCCTCAGCTTTGTCTATAAATACCAAGATCTGCTACAAATTTGAGGAACTTCTTTTCAAATAATTTCTAGAGCACTTTTTCTAGAGATTCATATCACTCAAAGAGAGGAGTCATTCAAGACCTATAGATCCGGAGAAGAAGATCACGGATGTCGTTTCTACATCAACGATACAGTCTCCTTCCACCATGAGCAACTAATTCGGTATCTAGGATTTTTTAGCAAAACCCCAGCCAAGTAATGTAGTTATTTTATTTGTTTCAATTGTATTGAGGGGAAACTGTGACTATATCGTGATGATTGTGTAGAACAGTAATCGTAGTTATTCTTGATACAAGGTTTTATATTTATTCTAATTTTTGTCTTAGATTGAATGAATATATTATCTTACACAATCATGTTATCATAAATATAGCGTGATTTTTTACACAATGATGTTTAATACTTGAAACCCTAGGTTTATACAGGTCATGCCTTAGTTTAATTTTATGTTGTAGGAGTAGATTATAGTAAAGTAGATGGCATGTACTAGTCACACTCCATCCGAAGATGGATTGTAGTGAATCCGGTGGATAGTATTCTTTTTAGGACATATTCGACTATTTGCAGTACAATCTGATTCACGATGATGGATCACCCTCTTGCAATTGAGTAAGTAGAGAACTATATTATGCGATTAGTGATATAGCGATGAAAACCCTAGTTTTTCTCTACCTTGACCACAACCTCAATTTAAATTATGTTTTTCATTAATTTAGTTATAACTTTCAAACAAATCAAACAAACATTTTTTAAACATAATTCAATACTTTTAAATTGCTAGAGTGAATAATCCAAGTCTTTGTGGGATAGATATTCCCTTTCTCAAGCCGATTTGTACTACAATACGATTCGTGCGCTTGCGATAGGTAAACCTTGACTGTCATAATGGTTCATTTTTAATCATTATTTTTAACCCCGATCGACAGACATCAGGTTTTTGGCGCCGTTGCCGAGGACTTGACATTATTCTTATCTTTAGTAATTTAGTAGTATTGCATTATTGTAGTGTACTTAAAGTTGGAATTTTTGTATGATTGACAGGTATTATGAAAAGCATAAAGGGATTTAGTGGAGCAGTGAAAGTTGCGTCATTAGATCTCTTGTGAGTTTTTGTTTAGCTTAATTTCGCACATAATTTTAGCTTTATTTTCTGTTAATAGTTAGAATAATTTTGATGTACTTTTATTTTCCGAAAAAGAGAGTTTTCGCTTGGTGTATGACCGATCGGCAATCACTTTGTGATCCCAACACTGTATTAGTACCTTTTGATCCTGAGATTGAAAGGACTTTTCGTAAAAATCATCGAGCGAGAAACAAAGAGCGTTGTCGAATGTTGGATCTTGAAAGGATGACCGACCATAATGCAGATACGCGAAAGACACCAGCTACGTCTTTGAAGGGGTGCTATGCACCTTCTGCTCATGAATCGTATGCTGAATTTCCGGAAGAAGTGGGAGTTAAACATTATAAGATCAAATCTAATGTCATTAACATGTTGCCTAAGTTCTATGGACTCAGGAATGCAAACCCATATCAACATGTTGATGAGTTCATATAGATGGCCTCGACAGTTAGAATTGAGAATCTAAGCACTCAGATGTTGCGTGCGCGACTATTTCCCTTTTCCTTAAGAGAAAAAGCTAAATGATGGTATATCAATTTGGATAGGGATATTAAAATATATTGGGAAATCTTAAAAACTAAATTCTTAGAGAAATACTTCCCAATAAGTAGAACCTATGAGGCGCAACATGCGATCACCCACTTCAGAGAATTTCCTGGTGAGCAATTCTATAACGCGTGGGATAGATTCAATGAAATTCTGCGAAAGTGTCCCCATCACAAATATGTTGAGCAAGATATAGTGCGGAACTTCTATCTTAGACTGGGTGCCACTCACAAAAATTTGATAGATGCAGCAGTGGGAGGTCAGTTTACACTGACGCCAGTTGACGAGATCTTAAAATTGTTTGACAATGTGAGCGATAACTCGCTTCGACATGAGTCTGAGATGCGTGCTAGAGATGGAGGTGAAAGAAGATCTAACAAAGCGTTTAGTGTTGAAAGAGATGACAATGTTAGAGAACAAGTAGCCGCATTATGACAGAAACTTGATAAGTTCATTAATCTGAGTTAGTCAGCCCCAAGAGAAGTCTTAGTAATAGGACTTGATTTTTCCTAAAGTGAGTATCAGGGTAATGAAATAGTTGCTGCTGATATTAATGCAGCATGGACCAATTTGAATAATACTCATTTTTCTAATTCATACAATTCGAATTGGCTAAATCGTCCACATCTATCATATCGTTCTTAGAATGTGAAAAATCCTCAACCAAATTTCCTTTAGAACCAACAATCATGACTCGTAATTTTTAGCCTAATTCCCAAACCAATCCACCTTTTAATTACCAAACTCAGTCTCAAAGAAATCAAACCCCACCACCTAGACCGCCGGGCTTTGACAATGAGCTAGCACATACCTTAATAGACCTACAAAACATGATGGACTCTCATTCCCAATCCATTGCAAAGCTAGAAACCCAAATGGGGCAAATAGCTAACTCATTAAATAGACGGGAGGAGGGACGATTGCCTAGCCAGTCGGTGGCCAACCCAAAGAGCAAACAAGTAATGGAGCTTAGATCATTTGCTGAGAATACTCATGAGACAGTTCAAGCCATTACGACTTTAAGAAGTAGAAGGAAGGTGGAGAATAGGGTTGAGCAGTGATAGGTACTGAATGTTGTACATTTTAGGCCCCTATATTGTTATTATTACGTCTTTAGATTCTGTTATTTGGTATTTTTATGATGTTTATGTGTTTAAGCGTGTTTCATGAGCTTAATGAAGATAACGAGCTAGCTTTGGTGAATTAACTAGAGAAGTGGTTGTGTCTATTAAAAAAGAGAGCAAAAAAGGTGTTTTCAAGAGAAAAGTGTCTTCTGGAGGGCAGAAATGTCATTTTTTCGAGACGCAACTTTAAGAATCATAACAACGAAGTCGAAGGGGTTCAAATGGAACTTATGAAGCAAAAACACTTCATATAAGATCACCGTACCCGTATCGGACACACGTGTCCATATCGGACACACCAAAAATACGTGTCCGACGTGCCAAATGGAGTGTCCTGAATTTTTTAAAATTGGACACGCAATGGACACACGGAGGACATGCGGTGGGCCGGTTGATTCCATGAAAGATAGAAGACTTATGGAGCCGCTAATTTAGTGGATCACTTATAGAACTTGAATACCCCTAAACCAATCTTTGGCTTTAAAGATATTTGAACATCTTTACTCCTCCTTATCTTGCGAGAGGAATTGAAGCACCTATTCATTTATCCATTATATAGAGAGGAACAAAATATCACTACAAGGAGTTGAATATTCGATATTTGTACATTCTGATCTATGTCTTCGATCAAGAATTTTTTTATAATATAACGAGGGAGAGACTAAGATGTCAGATGTTGGGGAGATGTATTTGATTCCTTGGATGGTAGTGAAATAAAGAATTTTGAACATGTCAGACATTTTATTTAACCTATTTATTTAATTTTGTTTATAAGTTTATTGGTTCTCATTGTTTAACTGATAAATGAAGTATTTGTGCAATATAATATGTATATATATATATATATATATTTATAGACGTGTCGTGTCCTATTTTTTTGGAATTTGTCGTGTCGCCGTGTCCATGTCTATGACAATACATCATAAAATTGCACTATTCCCAAGAAAAGTTATTTCTAAGTGGTTAGAAAATGTTGTTTTAACGCTTGACCTACGCTTGGCCAAAATTCACCTATGCTTGAACCTACGCTACAAGCGTAGGCATGCCCTACGCTCCAAGCGTAGGTACCCTACGTTCCAAGCGTAGGGTAAGCTGCGTGAATGAGTTTTAAAATTCTAAAGTTGGCCCCGACTTGTATTCCTTTGAAGTGAATGCACTTCTACACCTCGATACACGTGATATACACATAATATACATCATATTGTAGGGTTTTGCTTGGTTCGGTGTAAAATTACGAAAAAGGGGAATCATTAGGGTTTCCCTCGACTTTGTCTATAAATACAGAAGTTTGCTACAAATTTGGGAGAGCTTAGTTCATATATTTTTCAGAGCAATCTCTGGAGATTCATTCCAAGGAGGAGCCATACAAGACTTAGAGATCCGGAGAAGAAACTCATAGAGGCCGTATCTACATCAACGATGCAAAACCCTAGCCATAAACAACTAACATAAGCAACTAACTCGGTATCTAGGGTTTTCTAGCAAAACCCTAGCCAAGTAATGTAGTTTTTAATTTGTTTTCAATTGTAATGAGGGGAAGCTGTGACCATACTGTGATGATTGTTGTAAATGAGTGATCGTTTTTATTCTTGACACAAGATTCTATATTTGTTCTAAATTCTTGTCTTAGATTGAATCAATATATTATCTTAATCAATCATGATTATTCACTATGGGCTATGATAGGTGTCACATGTTAGACATTTTGACCCCTTAACTCATTATAGTTACGTCCTTTCATTCCATTATTTGGTGTTTTTATGTTGTGTTGTGTGTTTAAGCATGTTTCAGGAGCTTAATGAAGAAATATAGTTAACTTTGGTGAATTAACCAAGTACACATTCGTTTCTATCCAGGAGGAGAGTCAAAGAGGTGTTCTCAAGAAAAAAATGCCTCTTGGAAGGCAAAAACGGCATTTTCTGAAACCGTCCCCTAAAGTAAAACGTCTAGTAGAATCAAGACGGTCATTTTGGCACAATTGCGGAAAAAATTGGTTTTCATGAAAAATTTACGCTCAAGCCTACGCCTACACCTACAGAAGCAAAAAGTGGCCAGAAAGTGAGTTTCTACGCTCAAGCCTACGCCTAAGGTGTGGTGGTTTTTAGCACCAATTTTCAGTCAACTTCGAGCTGTCATATCTCGGTCAAATTAGGTCCAAATGAGGTGATTCTTGAGCCTAACATCAATATCTTGAAGTCAAATTTCGGAAACGCTTTTACACGCCTCCATACAATGTGTGTAGCTCCAGATATGATCAAAATTGTGAGAGGTGTCCTGCAGAAAAAGCTGGAAATTTAAAATTTGGGCCAAAATCCTATTTTGACCCGGATGGCTTTGAGTTCTATCCCACCACCTCTAAACACATGTTTTAGACATATTATATATCAGATTGTAGGGTTTTTCTTGGTTCGATGTGAAATTACGAAAAAGGGCAACCTTAGGGTTTCCCTCAACTTTATCTATATATACCAAGCTTTGCTACAAAGTTTGAGGACTTCTTTCTACCCAATTTTCAGAGCTTTCTTTTCAGATTCATATCAATAAAAGGGAGAAGCCATTCAAGACCTAGAGATCCAGAGAAGACGACCATGGAGGGTGATTCTACATCAATGATGCAGTCTTCTTCTACCATGAGCAACTAATTCGATATATTGAGTTATCTAGCAAAACCCTAGCCAAGTATTGTAGTTCTTTTATTTGTTTTAAATTGTAATGAGGGGAAGCTGTGACCATACTGTGATGATTGATTATAGATGTGTGACCATTATTATTCTTGACACAATATTTTATATTTATTCTTGATTCTTGTCTTAGATTGAATGAATATATCTTCTTACACAATCACGTTATCAAAATCATAGTGTGATTTTCTACATTAATGGTGCTTAACACTCGAAACCCTAGGTTTACACAGGCCATGCCTCAGTGAGATGATATATACATGTTTTAGATAATTTCATACTGTATGAGTAGATTAAAGTAAAGTAATTTGAATGCACTAGTCATACTTTGTACGAAGATGGGTTGTAGCGAATCCGGTAGATAGTATTTTTTTTAGGGTCGTATTCGAATATTTGCAGTACGACCTGATTCACAGTTATGGATCGCCCTCTTACAATTGAGCAAGTAAAGAGTTATGTTATGCGGTTAGTGGTGGAGTATGAAAACCCTAGATTTTATTTATACTGTTATTGTCTTAATCTATCTTTATTGCTTTATTAATTAACTAGTTCAGAAATCAAAACCACCCAATCATATTTTTTATATCAATTTAAGAGTATTATTTTGCAAGAATTTAGAATACGACTTAGTCTCTGTAGGATTGATAACCTTTCACAAGCCATTTCTATACTTCAACTGACTCGTGCGCTTGCGATAGGTAAAACCTAGGTCGTCTTAAGGGTGCGTTCTTAACACATATTTTTAGCCACCCTGACGGGACATCAGACTGAAACTCAGATGCTTAATCCATGATTTTTTACACAATGTTGCTTAACACTTGAAACCCTAGGTTTACACAGGCCATGCCTCGGCGAGATGATATAGACATGATTTAGTTTATTTTCATGCTATATGAGTAGATTAGAGTAAAGTAATTTGCATGTACTTTTTGTGGAGATAGGTTGTAGCGAATCCGGTTGACGGTATCCTTTTTGGGGTTGTATTCGATTATTTGCGGTATGACCTGATTTATATTTATGGATCGACCTCTTGCAATTGAGCAAAGAGAGAACTATATTATGCGGTTAGTGGTGGAGCTATAAAAACCCTAGTTTTCTCTCTCTCTTGATCCAACTCTCAATTTAAATTCTGTTTTTAGTTAATTTAGTTATAAATCAAAAAACAATTCAAAACTCTTTTTTAACTATAATTCAATATTTTTAGATTGGTAAAGTGAATAAACCAAGTCTCTATGGGTTCGATATTTCCTGTCTCAAGCTGTTTCTATACTATAATTTGACTCGTGCGTTTGCGATAGGTAAAACCTAAGTCGTCCTAAAGGGTTGTTCTCAACTATTATTTTTATCACCTCTGGATGGACATCAAATTTTTTGGCGCCGTTGCCGGGGACTTGACATTATTCTTAGCTGTTGTAGTTTAGTAGTATTGTGTTATTGTAGTGTACCTAAAGTTGGAATTTTTGTGTGATTGATAGGTACTCTGAAAATCATAAAGGGATTTAGCGAAGCAGTGAAAGTTGCGTCATTGGACCTCTTGTGAGTTTTAGTTTAGCTTAATTTCGCGCATAATTTTAGCTTTATTTTTTGTTAATATTTAGAATAGTTTAGAAGTAATTAGTTTTATTTTCGGGAAAAAAAGGAGTCAAACACTATGAAGGCACTGACTACATCATTGAAGGGGTACTTTACGCCCTCTGCTCATGAATCATAACTGAATTTCTAGAATAAGATGGAGTTAATCACCATGAGATCAAATCTACTATCATTAATATGTTGCCTAAGTTCTTTGGACATAGGAATGAAGACCCATATCAACATATTAATGATTTCTTAGAGATGACCTCAATAATCAGAATTGAGAATCTAAGCCCTAATATGTTGTGTGTGTAATTATTTCCCTTTTCCTTAAGAGAGAAAGCTAAAAGATGGTATGTCATTTTAGAAAGAGATACAAAAATCAATTGGGAAACCTTAAGAGCTGAATTCTTAGAAAAATACTTTCCAATAGGTAGAACCCATGAAGCATAAGAAGCGATTACACACTTCAAAGAATTGCTTGGTGAGCAATTTCATGATGCTTGAGATAGATTCAATGAAATTCTGCGAAAGTGTCCCCATCACAAGTTTGTTGAGTTAGATATCGTGGGTAATTTTTATCTTGGACTCGGTGTCAATCATAAAAATTTGATCGATGTAACGGTGGGAGGTTAGTTTACACTAAGGCCAACAGAAGAACTCTTGGAGCTGTTTGATAACGTGAGTGATAATTCGATTCAACTTGAGTCCGAAATGCGTGCTAGGGATGGATTTGAAAAAAGAGATGACGATACTAGAGAACAAGTAATCGCATTAGGACAGAAACTTAACAAGTTCATAAACTCGAGTCAGTCGGTTCCTAGAGAAGTCTTAGCAATAAGACCCGACCCTTCCCAATATGGATATTAGGGCAATATGATAGTTGTCGCTGATGCAAATGCAACCTAGACCAACTCGAACAATAATCACTTTTCCAATTCATACAATTCGGGTTTGTATAATCACCCACATATGTCATATCATCCTCAGAACATCGAAAATATTTAATCAAGTTTCAGTAGAAGCCAACAACCATCATTCAATACTCAGAATTTTTAGTCCAATAATACCCAATCAGTTCAACCCTTCAACCAAAATCAAGCCCAGTTTCAAAATCAAAACCCACCTTCCAGACCACCGAGTTTTGAGGATGAGATGATGAGCGCCTTGAGAGAATTTAGAAATCAATCTAATGAGTTTAAAAATCAATCCAATCATATTCAGGAAGCCGTCCAATTGCTGAATTCTCATATCCAATTGTTGAACTCTCATTCCCAATCCATTGCTAAGGTAAAAACCAAAATAGGGCAACTAGCTAATGCGATGAATAGGCTTGAAGAAGAAAGATTACATAATCAACCAGTGGTTAATCCAAAGAGTTAACAAGTAGTGGAGCGTGGTACATTTGCTGAACATAATTATAAGACAGTCCAAGCCATTACAACTTTGAGAAGTGAGAATGAGGTGAAGAATAGGATTGAGCAACAGTTTGAGGAGAGAGCTAATGAGTGAAAGACGACTGAAGAGGTTCAAAGAGATCAACCCCAAGAGGAGAAAGAAGACGAAACATTACCAAAAGATCCGGATATGGCAGACTATGAGGAGGCAACGCCTTACCCTCAACATCTTTGAGAATCTACTTCGTATGACAAATATAAAGAGAAGGACATGTTGGAAACATTCCGACAAGTTAAGATTAATATATATTTTTTAGACATTATCGCCCAAATTCCACCATATGCTAAATTCTTGAAGGACCTCTGTAGGCAGAAAAGGAAAATTAGAACTAAGGTCCCGAAAAAGATTTTGTTGACTGGACAAATGAGTTCGATCTTACTAAGTGATAGTCCACCTAAGAGGAAAGATCCTGGTGCTCCCATTATCTCTTGTGTCATTGGTGACTAAAAGATTGGTAGAGCTCTTCTTGACCTTGGTGCAAGTGCTAATTTATTATCTTACTCAATCTATCAAGAACTAGGATTGGGAGAGCTCAATTCTACCTCGGTGGTGCTTCAATTGGCAGATAGATCAACTAAACAACCGAAAGGAATTCTGGAGGATGTAATTTTTCAAGAGGGTAAGTTCTACTATCCTGTAAACTTTGTGGTGTTGGACTTGGAACCTGACCACAGATCAAGGAGACATATCCCTGTTATCTTAGGAAAGCCGTTTTTTGCTATGGAAAATGCATGCGTTAATTGCAAAACAAAGGCTATGGATCTATCTTTTGGGAACCTTAAGATGAGAATGAATGTCTTTGATATCAACCATCAATTACTTGAATCAGCTGAGTGTTTTAACATATATGAGGTGGTTGAAGAAGTTATACCTTAGAAAAGTGTAAGAGATGATTTGGAAGCTGTGATGAAAAGGTCAGAGGCTAAGTTTGAAAACTGGGATGACCAACAATGATCTAATTTGAAAGTTATCGCTGTATTAGAAGCGACTTTGTACTCGCAGTCAGAAAGAGCATCAAGAGAGTCACCTGGATCTCCACTTATTCATCTACAGGAATTGGTGCTTGAGGATACACTTCCTGAGATTGTGTTGTATAGTTTAATAGAGGATCAAAAAGATGCATGGTGTAGTGAGAGAGAAAAAGGGTGAGAAGACTGTTGGAGCTGATCATTTGCCATGAATTGTCATAAATCCTACCAAAGATGACACCCCTCTTAAGGAACCATTTCCAGATGAGCGATTATTAAGTATAAACATGGTAGATAAGTTGTATGCCTGGGAAGATCCGTGATTAAGAACTGAGTGTGAGGGGATACAAAATTGTGCATATAAGGATGTTCGAATTTACACAGTTCAGACAAGAGTGCATCATACTAAGCATGTTCGTATTAAGTTCTTTGAGCTCAGCTGAAAAGGACGGCGGTATAATTCGAGACTGAAATTATTTCCAGGTAAAATCCGATTAAGATGGGACAGACCATTTAGAGTTAAATTAGTTTACCCCCACGAAGAGGTAGGATTTGGAAATGAGAGGTAAAAGAGGCGTGGTCAGCGATTGAATATTTATGAGGAGATTGATCCGGTACTAGAATGTATGACATATGTCAGTTTGGTGGATCATGTGCATGATACTGGGTAGGAGCAAGTGGCCACGTCGCATCATCGACATTAAACATTGGTCATAGATTGTGAAAGTTAGTTTCTAGCATAGGTTTGTAGAATAGGATATCATTTAATTTATGCAATTTCAATTCTTAGGATTGTAGGCCCTTAAGGTCAAATAATTATTTATTTCATTAAAAAAAAACTCATTCCTTGTGCAATATTGAGTAATGATTTCCGGAAAGCGATGATTGTATTTATTCTTCCCTTGCTATGATATTGGGTATGTGTGCTTTATTGAATATTTCTACAGATAACTCGATTAAAGTTTGGGGGGAATGATAAGCATGAAGAGAGGAAATTCCGGAACTGTGCTTCAAGGATAACTATATTATTTCTCATGAGTATGATTGTGAACCATGAGGACATGATTTAATTTAAGTTTGGGGGAAAGGTATAGTTGGTTATAAGGAAATGATTTTGAAAAAAAAAATTGAAAAGTTGAAAAAAAATGAAAAATTGAAAATTTTGGAGAAATTCTTTATTTTCACGCATGAGTGTTTTGCATTATAAGTTGATTAAGTTTGTGTTTATGATGTGTGAGTAGTATGAGATGCGATATTCCCGCTCATGAGAATAATGGTTAGATTGAGTTAGTGAACTGATGTGGTTTTACATGGGTAAATGAATTAGTGAAATTGAAACCAATAAGGATGATTTTGACCTATAAGCACATGCACATATTCACTATGGGACAATTAATTGATCTTTAACTATGTAGTTTAAAAATTAGCTTTGTCACAATAAAAAGGGGAGAAGGGGAATTGATATGGTTGGAATGGAGAAAATTTAAAATTTTTTTTTAAAAAAAAAAATACAAAAAGTAGTTATACGATCTAAGTAACCGGGCTTCTTACCATAAAGTAGGAGTGCTAGCGTAAAAAGGGAAGAAAACTAATGAGCATAAATCACATGGAAGAAGTTCGGGACTAGTTGATCGGGACTATAAATTCTCGCTGGAAAGTCCAGAGCTTAGATAGACAAAAGGGATAAAATGAAAAGATGATAGGTGTCAAATATTAGACATTTTGACCCCTTAACTCACTATTGTTACGTCATTTCATTTCATTATTTGGTATTTTTATGGCATTTGTGTGTTAAAGTATGTTTCAGGAGCTTAACGAAGAAATGAAGTTAACTTCGGTGAATTAACCAAGTACACGTTCGTTTCTATCCAAGAGGAGAGTAAAAGAGGTGTTTCCGAGACAAAAATGGTTGCAAAAACGAAATTTTTCGAAGTCGTCACCT
The DNA here is from genome assembly GCA_963922005.1 of Cornus suecica. NCBI lineage: Eukaryota > Viridiplantae > Streptophyta > Magnoliopsida > Cornales > Cornaceae > Cornus > Cornus suecica. The sequence continues at coordinate 16,704,352 of OY998245.1, forward strand.
AAAGCAAAAAGTTTTGTGGAGTCAAGACGGTCATTTTGGCACAATTGCGGAAAAAAGTGGTTTTCATGAAGAACCTACGCTTTCATAAGCAAAAAATGGCCAGAAAATACATTTTTACGCTTAAACACATTTTTTCAATTTTATGTTTTCAGCACAAAATTTCAGCTAACTTCGTGAGATCATATCTTGGTCAAAAAAAGTCCAAATGGGGTGATTCTTGAACCTATAATCAATAGCTTGAAGTCAGATTTCCAAACATATATTACATTCAGCCATCCAATATGTGTAGCTCAAGATATGATCAAAAGAGTGAGAGGTGTCCTGCAGGAAAATGCTGAATCAGACAGAATCGGGCCAAAATCCTATTTTGACCTGGATTTATCCGAATTGACCCGGATGACTTTGAGTTTGATCCCACCACCTCTATGCATGTAACATACACATATTATACATCAGATATTAGAGTTTTGCTTGGTGGGTATGAAATTACGAAAAAGGGTAATCTTATTCTCCAAGTTAGGGTTTCCCTCACCTTTGCCTATATATACTAAGATCTGCTACAGATATAAGGGACTTCTCTCTACATAATTTTGGGGACTTCTCTTCACATAATTTTGGGACTTATTTCTACCCAATTTTCAGATTCATATCATTCAAAGGGATGAGTCATTCAAGACCTAGAGATCCGGAGAAGACGACCATGGAGGGCGATTCTACATCAATGATGCAGTCACCTTCTACCATGAACAACTAATTCAGTATCTAGGGTTTTCTAGCAAAACCCTAGCCAAGTAATGTAGTTCTTTTATTTATTTCAATTATAACGAGGGAAACTGTGACCATACTGTGATGATTGTAATAGATGAGAGACCATTTTTATTCTTGATACAAGTTTATATATTTATTCTGATTCTTGTCTTAGACTGAATGAATATATTTATCTTACACAATCATGGTTATTCACTATGGGCTGGAACTTGAATGCTTAACTTATGATTTTCTACACAATGGTGCTAATAAAACTTAAAACCCTAGGTTGACACAGGCCATGCCTTGGTGATTTAATATAGACATGCTTTAGTTTATTTTCATGCATTAGGAGTATATTAGAGTAATTGCATGTACTAATTAGGTCAGTCATGAGATGGGTTGTTGCAATCCGGTTGATGGTAATCCTTTTTGGGGTTGTATTTAGCTATTTGTGGTACGACCTGATTCACAATTATGAATCGCCCTCTTGCAATTGAGCGAATTGAGAATTATATTATGTGGTTAGTGGTGGAGTATGGAAACCCTAGATTTTATTTCTATTGCTCTTGTCTTAATCTATCTTTACTTGATTTCTTAGTTAATTAGTTAATCAATCAAAACCAACAAATCATATTTTTATAGCAATTTAAGTGTATTATTTTACAAGAATTCATAATACGACTTAGTCTCTGTGAGATCGATAACCTTTCACAAGCTGAACTATACTACAGTACGATTCGTGCACTTGCGATAGGTAAAACCTAAGCCGTCATAAGGGGCCATTTTTAACACACATTCTTAGCACACCCCGATGGACATCAAAAGAATGAGTTTTACATATGAAATGGAAAAGTTTGATCAATAAAGTAGAAGAATAAAGATTGATTTACCATATGAGAATGTTCACAAAAACACGGAAGGTTATCCGGATTGGAAGTAGAGATTAGCGAAGTTATTTACTTTAGTGGGGACCATTCATAACATGAGCTCAAGATATTTATTGTTCGGTAGTGAGTAGGAGTATTTGCATCCATATTATCTTGTACATTGTATCATGACTTGGTTAATAAGTGTGTAAATGCATGAATGCGTGATTACAAAGAATGAAGAAGTTGTGGGTAGTATAACTAACCCTCACGAGACTTCACGTGTCCACTCAGTGTTGTCGATGGGTTTAAAAGGCTTTGTACACGTGCTAAGTGTAATCGTCGACCCTCATGAAAGCAAGGGATTATTGTAGATTAGTATAGGGTGGTTAGAATAAAAACAATCATCACAAGGTAGCTTTTAAAAGTTTTTCCTGAATTCATTGGTAAAGGACTAGCAATATGTAAGTTTTGGGGTGTGATAGGTGCCGAATGTTGTACATTTTAGGCCCCTATCTTGCTATTGTTATGTCTTTATATTTTGTTATTTGATATTTTTATGTTGTTTATGTGTTTAAGCGTGTTTCAGAAGCTTAATGAAGATAATGAACTAACTTTGGTGAATTAACTAAAAAAGTGTTTGTGTCTATTCAAAAAGAGAGCAAAAGAGGTATTTTCAAGAGAAAAATATCTCCCAGAGGGCAGAAACGTCATTTTTTCGAGCTGCAACTTCAAGAATCATAACAAGGGAGTCGAGGGGATTCAAATGGCACTATTCCCAAGAAAAGTTGTTTCCAAGGGTTTTGCTACGCTTGACCTACGCTTCTAGTAGCTAAAAGTGACTAGAAAATGTTGTTTTGACGCTTAACTTATGCTTGACCAAAATTCACCTACACTTCAAGGGTAGGCATGCCCTATGCTTCAAGCGTAGGGGAAGCTGCGTGAATGAGTTTAAAAATTCCAAAGTTGGCCCTGACTTGTATTCCTTTGAGGCGGCTGCAACTTTTACACCTCGATACACGTGATATACACATAATATACATCATATTGTAGGATTTTGCTTGGTTCGGTGTGAAATTACGAAAACGAGGAATCATTAGGGTTTTCCTCGTCTTTATCTATAAATACAGAGGTTTGCTACAGATTTGGGAGAGCTTTGTTCATATATTTTTTAGAGCAATCTCTGGAGATTCATTCCAAGAATGAGTCATACAAGACTTTGATATCCGGAGAAGAAACTCATGGAGGCCGTATCTACATCAACGATACAGTCACCGACCGATATAATCAACTAACTCGGTATCTAGGGTTTTCTAGCAAAACCCTAGCCAAGTAATGTAGTTTTTAATTTGTTTTCAATTGTAACGAGGAGAAGTTGTGACCATACTGTGATGATTGTTATAGATAAGTGATCGTTTTTATTCTTGACACAAGATTCTATATTTGTTCTAAATTCTTGTCTTAGATTGAATGAATATATTATCTTACTCAATCATGATTATTCACTATGAGCTAGAATTCAGATGTTTAATCTATGATTTTCTACACAATGGTGCTTAACACTTAAAACCCTAGGTTTACACAGGCCATGCCTCAGCGAGATGATATAGACATGCTTTAGTTTAATTTCATGTTGTAGGAATAGATTAGAGTAAAGTAATTTGCATGTACTAGTCATACTTTGTCCAAAGATGGGTTGTAGCGAATCCAGTTGACGGTATCCTTTTGGGGTTGTATTTGACTATTTGCGGTACTACCTGATTCACAGTTATGGATCGTCCTCTTGCAATTAAGCAAATAGAGAACTATATTATGCGGTTAGTGGTGGATCGATGAAAACCCCAGTTTTCTCTCTCTCAGTTTAAATTCTGTTGTTAGTTAATTTAGTTATAAATCACAAAATAATTCAAAACTCTTTTTCAACTATTAATTCAATATTTTTAGATTGCTAAAGTGAATAAACCAAGTCTATGTGGGTTCAATATTCCCTTTCTCAAGCCGTTTTAAGAGGTTGTTCTTAACCATTGTTTTTGTCACCTCTAGGCGGACATCAAGCAGCAACATGAAGAAAGGGTGAGCAAGCGTAAGGCGACTGAAGTAGTTCAGAAAGATAAACCTCAGGAGGAAGAAAATATCGATCAGACATTACCAGAAGAGCCGGATAGGGCGAGTTATGAGGAAGTAGCATCATTTCCTCAACGTCTTAGAGAGTCAACCAAGTATGGTAAGCATAAAGAGACATACATGTTGGAGACATTCCGACAAGTCAAGATCAATTTGCCTCTCTTAGATATCATAACCCAAATACCAGTCTATGCAAAGTTTTGGAAGGACCTCTGTACCCAAAAAAGAAAGAGTTGATCAAAGGTCTCGAAGAAACTCTTGTTGACTGAACAAATGAGTTCATTGCTATTAAGTAACACACCGCCTAAGAGGAAAGATCTCCGTGTTCCCACTATTCCATGTGTCATTGGTTTCCAGGAGATTGGTAGAGCTCTTTTTTATTTAGGTGCGAGTGTTAACTTACTTCCATATTCAGTCTATCAGCAGTTAGGGTTGGGAGAGCTAAATCCTAACTCATTAGTGCTTCAACTTGCATATAGATCAATTAAACAAGTGAGAGAGATTCTGGAAGATGTCATTGTTCAGGTGGATAAGTTCTACTCTCTAGTAGATTTTAAAATTCTAGATATAGAACCTGTCCGGAGATGAGTTGTAGCGAATCCGATGGATGGTATCATTTTTTGGACCTATTCGACTATTTACGGTACTATATGATTCACAGTGATGGATCGCCCTCTTACAATTGAGCAAGTAGAGGATTATATTATGCTGTTAGTGGTGGAGCAATAAAAACCCTAGTTTTTCTCTACCTTGACCACAATCTCAATTTAAATTTTGTTTTTCATTAATTTAGTTATAGCTTTCAAACAAATCCATCAAACCTTTTTCAAACATAATTCAATACTTTTAAATTGCTTGAGTGAGTAATCCAAGTCTCTGTGGGATCGATATTTCCTTTCTCAAGCCGATTTGTACTATAATATGATTTGTGCGCTTGCGATAGGTAAAACTTGGCTGTCATAAGAGTTCATTTTTAATCATTATTTTTAACCCCGATCAACAGACATCAAGTTTTTGGCGTTATTCAAGACCTAGAGATCCAGACAAGAAGATCATGGAGGTAGTTTCTTTGATTTGTTTCAATTGTATTGAGGAGAAACTATGACCATACCGTGATAATTATGTAGAACACTGATCGTAGTTATTCTTGATACAAGATTTTATATTTATTCTAATTCTTGTATTAGATTGAATGAATATATTATCTTACACAATCATGTTATCATAAACATAACGTGATTTTCTACACAATGGTGTTTAACACTTGAAACCTTATGTTTACATGGGTCATGCCTCGGTGAGGTGATATAGACATGTTTTAGTTTAATTTTATGTTGTAGGAGTATATTAGAGTAAAGTAAAGGGCATGTACTAGTCATACTCTGTCCGAAGATGGGTTGTAGCGAATCCGGTGGATAACATTCTTTTTGGGACGTATTCGACTATTTGCGGTACGATCTGATTCACGATGATGGATCGTCCTCTTGCAATTGAGCAAGTAGAGGACTATATTATGTGGTTAGTGATGGAGCGATAAAAATCCTAATTTTTCTATACCTCGACCACAATCTCAATTTAAATTCTGTTTTTCGTTAATTTAGTTATAGCTTTCAAACAAATCAAACAAACCTTTTTCAAACATAATTCAATACTTTTAAATTGGTAGAGTGAGTAATTCAAGTCTTTGTGGGATCGATATTCCCTTTCTTAAGCCGATTTGTACTATAATATGCTTCGTGCGCTTGCGATAGGTAAAACCTGACTGTCATAAGGGTTCATTTTTAATCATTATTTTTAACCCCGATCGACATACACAAGTTTTGGAGCCGTTGCCGGGGACTTGGTATTATTCTTAGCTTTAGTAGTTTAGTAGTATTGCGTTATTGTAGTGTACTTAAAGTTAGAATTTTTGTGTGATTGATAGGTACTCTGAAAAGCATAAAGGGATTTAGCGGAGTAGTGAAAGTTGCATTGTTGGACCTCTTGTGAGTTTTAGTTTAGCTTAATTTCACACATAATTTTAGCTTTATTTTCTATTAATAGTTAGAATAATTTCGAAGTAGTTTTATTTTCCAAAAAAAATAGAGTTTTCGTTTGGTGTATGACCGATCGACAATCACTTTGTGATCCCAACACTGCATTAGTACCTTTTGATCCTGAGATTGAAAGGACTTTTCATAAAAATTGTCGAGTGAGAAACGAAGAGCGTCATCGAACGTTGGATCTTGAAAGGATGGCCGACCGTAATGCAGATACGAAGAGCGTCACCAACTACGTCCTTAAAGGGGTACTATGCACCCTCTGCTCATGAATCGTATGTTGAATTTCCGGAATAAGTGGGAGTTAAACATTATGAGATCAAATCTAGTGTCATTAACATGTTGCCTAAGTTCTATAGACTCAGGAATGAGAACTCATATCAATATGTTGATAAGTTCATATAAATGGCCTCGACAGTTAGAATTGAGAATCTAAGCACTCAGATGTTGCATGCGTGACTATTTCCCTTTTCCTTAAGAGAAAAATCTAAATGATGGTATATCAATTTGGATAGGGATATGAAAATCGATTGGGAAACCTTAAAAGCTGAATTCTTAGAGAAATACTTCCCAATAGGTAGAACCCATGAGGCGCAACATGCGATCACCCATTTCAGAGAATTGCCTGGTGAACAATGCCATGACACGTGGGGTAAATTCAATGAAATTATGCAAAAGTGTCCCCATCACAAATTTGTTGAGCAAGATATAGTGCGGAATTTTTATCTTGGACTGGGTGCCACTAACAAAAATTTGATAGATGCAGCAGTGGGAGGTCAGTTTACACTGAAACCAGCTGATGAGATCTTTAAGCTATTTGACAATGTGAGTGATAACTCGCTCGAACATGAGTCTGAGATATGTGCTAGAGATGGAGGTGAAAAAAGATCTAACAAAACGTTTAGTGTTGAAAGAGATGACGATGTTAGAGAGCAAGTAGTCGCATTAGGACATAAACTCGATAAGTTCATTAATCTAAGTTAGTTAGCCCCAAAACAAAATCTTAGCAATAGTACCTGATTTTTCCCAAAGTGAGTATGAGGGTAATGAAAAAGTTGTCGCTAATGTTAATGCAGCATGGACCAATTCGAATAATACTTCTTTTTCTAATTCATAGAATTCGAATTGGCGAAATCATCCACATCCATCATATCATTCTTAGAATGTGGAAAATCATCAACCAAATTTCCCTCAGAACCAACAATCATTTAATTCTCAACCAACAATCATAACTCGTAATTTTTAGCCTAATTCCCAAACCAATCCATCTTTTAATTACCAAACTCAATCTTAAAGAAATCAAACCCCACCACCTAGACCGTCGGGCTTTGACAATGAGCTAGCACGTACCTTAAGAGACCTACAGAACATGATGGGCTCTAACTCCCAATCCATTGCAAAGCTAGAAACTTAAATGGGGAAAATAGCTAACTCATTAAATAGACGGGATGAGGGACGATTGCCTAGCCAGCCAGTGGCCAACCCAAGGAGTAAACAAGTAATAGAGCTTGGATCATTTGTTGAGAATACTCATGAGACAATTCAATCCATTATGACTTTAAGAAGTGGAAGAGAGGTAGAGAATAGGGTTGAGCAGCAACATGAAAAAAATGTGAGCAAGCGTAAGGCGGCTGAAGTAATTCAAAAAGATAAACCTCAGGAGGAGGAAGATATTGATCAGACATTACCAGAAGAGCCGGATAGGGCGAGTTATGAGAAGGTAGTGCCATTTCCTCAACGTCTTAGAGAGTCAACCAAGTATGGTAAGCATAAAGAGACAAACATGTTGGAGATGTTTTGACAAGTCAAGATCAATTTGCCTCTCTTAGATATCATAGCCTAAGCACTTTGAGAGATTGGCAAGATACTTACGACTTAATGAAAAACATGCTGAGTTCGATTTGTGTAATAAGTTGCCGAATATAACATTTCACTCCCCGATGATATAGCAAGCTGGAAACATCTTCACCAGTCCAATATTCGAGCGATTTCAAAATAAATTTATATGGTCGATCAATGTGTATATCAGCGAGAACATTATTAATGAAGGTGGAAAATTGAAATGTACTGTTGTTGTTGTTGAAGGGCATCGATCAGAACGATGTGTAAGGAGGATTAAAACAACTAACCAGTTAATTTGTCATTGTGGGAAGTTTGAAATGGAATGAGTTCCATGTTGTCATGTGATAAAGATTTTAAGAGAGGTCTTGCATGAAATTGAAATTCCGATGGAATACATTTGTAAACTATGGACGCGAAATGCTAGAGATAAAATAGTACATGACATTGTTGGCAATGTAGTCGAAGCGGATGTAAATCATCAAGAAGCTGTTAGGTACAAAAACTTGTGTCATCTAGTGACTCAGTTAAATGTTGTTGCAACGGCAAGTGAGAAAGATTATCTTTTAGTCCTCAAAAACTTTGAGATCATGTTTAATTCTGTAGATAAAAGAGATAAGACACTGAATGTGCCAACTTCAAATGATGGAAATCCCGTTGATGAACAAAACAGAAGCCCAAATGTTTTGAATAAAAAAATATGTTTGGCGAGACAGAGAAAACGTAGAGAAGCCAGGGTACGAGGTTGCAACAACAAGGAAAAAAAAAACGTATGCTAAGGAGGGTCGAATGAACAATAATGTGAGTAAACTTTATATGTATAGAATTTAAGGTATTTTAATTATTTACACAACTAATATATGCTTCCGTATTTTGTTTAGACTACCGAAGGTCGTAAAAAACAACCGGTGTTAAATGAAACATTGAGTACGCCCACAAGCAGCTTTTGTTGGAGTTTTACCCAGCCAATGTCAACGACAGATTCACCACAACCCAACTCCCATGCTATGAACACTTCAGTGTCCCAATGCCATTTCAATTTTAAACCGGCTGATATTTCAAGGTAGTCGAATAACGCATTAATAAATCTATGTTATTTTACGATTTACGTAGTACTCTTTTCTTAACGTATAATTTGTTGAATGCAGCCACTGCCAGATCTCAATGAAGATACAAATGAAGATGCATGCAAATTAACATGAGACCTTCCTTTAATGCCATTTCAATTTTTGTGGTAATGATATTGAATTGGAAAGCTTGTATTGCTTGAGCTATAACTTTATAGTAATGAATCCGGTGTTTACATTTGTATTGTATTAATTTATTCGTATTTGAAATTCCATGAAGTAAGTCAAATACTGCTTTATTGAAGAGAGTTTGAAGTTTTGAACAGATAGAAACATGCAATCAGTCGACTGATTCCCAACAAATAGAAACATATAACCCCCTGATTTTGCTATTTTTTATTGTATTTTTTCCTTACACACGTTGAAACAAAATATATCACTTGAATAAAATACATGAGAAGAGCTACATTTCATAACTTCAAAATACATTCCATACAGTCAAAATACAAAATTGGATATTCCACCTACATGATCAAAATAATATCAAAGTCCATATTCGTATTTGAAATTCCATGAAGTGGGTTTGAAGTGAGTCAAATGCTGCTTTATTGAAGAGAGTTTGAAGTTTTGAACATATAGAAACATGCAATCAGTCGACTGATTCTCAACAGATAGAAACATATAACCCCCTGGTTTTGCTATTTCATAACTTCAAAATACATTCCATACAGTAAAAATCCATCACTCGAATAAAATACATGAGAAAAACTACATTTCATAACTTTAAAATACATTCCATACAATCAAAATACAAATTTGGATATTCCACCTACATGATCAAAATAATATCAAAGTCCTAAAGTTACTTCCCCAAAACATTGAATATCCAAATAAACTACATGCCATCAAAGACCCATAAAATTCATCAAATAAACTACATGCCATCAAAGACCCATAAAATACATCAAAATGGTGGTAAATCCAAACTTTTTCGAATTTCAGCCACATTTAACTCAAGGTTATCAATCCTGCAATCCATCTTTTCCACCATAACTTGACACGGTGGAGTTTTGTACTCATATCATCAACTTTTGCAAGCAAGGCACGCAACAATGATGATTGGTCATCCACTCGAGTAGGTGCTTCAGCATTTACAACATCTGCAACGGCACTAACATGTTGAGAACCCTCGGCCACACTATGCGTGGCTTTGGTTTGATTAGCAATCCACTGCCCATTAACCCTCTCCATCCCCATATAATGTGTATCAAATTCTCTATATCAGTCCACTACAATATATATCAGTCGACTTTCAAAGTTACTAGTTGACCGAAATGAACAAATATAAGGTGCATCAAATTCTCTACATCATGCAGCGTCAAAATAAGCAAGTTTTTTGTACTAATTTCAAAAAGTGTCTTCCTTATCACATAACACACCCAACTTCAAAATTTATATAGTATATCACGTAGTTTTGAAAGATAAATTTTTTGTTGTCTAAAAATATCAATACATGATCTATTTTCTGTTTCGTTCGTTTTAAACCCTAGAAAATTTTCATCTACAAACCCTTTGTCCATTTTTCAAAATTACAACCATAAACCATTAATAAGGAGAGAACAAAAAGAGAGTACCTGGAAAGTGATGTATGAGACTTCTCTTCAAGGCCACCAAACACCAAATTTACAGTCGGCCTCTACGATTCGAACTTTCAAAGATGGCCTCTGCGATTCGAACTTTCGAAGATGACCTCTGCGATTCGAAGATGATTAAAGGGTTTGGGAAGAAGATGGCCTCTGAGATTAGAAGTTTTGGAACGTGGATCTCTCTCTCTATATATATAAATTTGTCTTTGTGTTTGCCCTAAAACAAAAATAATTTTTTTGGAAAAAAAGAAGATGGAGTCTGTTTGCCCTAAACCCTAAAGATGAAGATAGGGAAGATGAACATGGAGAAGACGAAGATAAAGATGGAGATGAATTTGGAGAAGAGGAAGACAAAGATCAGAGATGTGATGGTTTTGGGCGGGAAAATGGTATATAGGCACCTATACACACATTGCAAACGAAGCTCCCAAAACGTGACAGAGTAATTTTTATTTATTTCTATATATATATTTTTGCAACTTACCAAAATGCTGCGTTTCGCAGCAAAAATGCATCGTTTTGGGCTTATTGCAGTAGCAATAATTGTAGACAATCCAGATCCTTTGTGAAGGCAAGAAGTATTTTTTATATTTTTTATTTGTTCTAAAACTCCCTCAATGAGAATATCTTTTGAGAGTACTACACGAACCGACTTCACAACTTGTGTAATGTTAAGTCAATAATTAGGATTCGAACTCACGCTCTAGTTGGATACGGTTGATCCAAACTTTAGAAAGTCCGTCCATACCAACTGTGTTAAATCCGCATGGACAATGTCAGTATTTTTTAGAATCTTTTAAATGTCAAAGAAGAAAGTTAAGAAATTTCTGATCGGAACTACCAAGTATTTGCTTATTTAGATGTATAAGTTACATATAACTGTTAACAAAAAAAACAAAAAAATTAATCCAAGAGACATTAATGAGAAAGTTCCTTTGTTAAGTCACTGAACACAAAGGTAGATAAGGATTGCTATTTTAGTGTAATTTGTCTGTCTATCCACAAAATTACAAATAGATGGTCATAACTTATAACCAAAATGAATCAAATTTTGAGCTGGCACCATGATTGCCAAATCCCTTGAAAACACAAATTATCTGTTGAAGTGAAAGGAAAAGTTCTTTCTTAGTTTGCCCAAAAAAATAAAAATAAATTTCATTCTAGAAAAGGAAAGTTATTGATTGACTTTGTCCTGTGGTTTGAGTAATGACTTGCAGAGCACCCAAACTTTATCTGTAACAAAATATTTTTTTTAAAAAACTAAAAATAAATTTCATTCTAGAAAAGGAAAGTTATTATTTGACTTTGTCCTGTGGTTTAAGTAATGACTTGCAGAGCACCCAAACTTTATCTGTAACAAAAAAAATTTGTATTATTTGACTTTGTCCTGTGGTTTAAGTAATGACTTGCAGAGCACCCAAACTTTATCTGTAACAAAAAAAATTTGTAAATTTTTTTTTCTCAAAATAAAATACTTTCTGAACGTTCAACGTAACTGTGTATATTTTTCCCTCCTGAAATTATTTATAGCTACTATATATGCATTCTATGATGCACTCAGTAAAAATAAGTATCTTAAAAATTGAATAAGTTTAAACTACTTTCTAACACAGGCTTTTTCCACTGTCCAAAAGCCACTTGTGTTATTTTTGTTTTTCAAAAGTCTTATGAATGACTGAAGAACAAGTAAACAAATTCAATAATACAAAGAGAGAGTTTTCTGTGTGTATTTCTGTATGCAATATTGTACACAATGAAATAACTCTAAACTGTGATTTAGTGTGTAGGGTATTTAATGCTAAGGGCCTTAATTTTCTTTACATCAACACCTTAGTATTTTACTAAAAATTTGAAAATGCCCCCCTCAAAAATGTTACTTTAAATTCATGCCCCCATATTTATTCTTGGATCCAAAAGGAGTAATCCCAAACAATTATTATGCTATTCAATTTAATCAACTAATTCATACTGTGTCCACTTTACCCATATACTATCCAATTTCATCACTATGCCCCCTCCTCCTCACATTTTGAGTCAAAATGTCTAAACGACCCTCCCTTAATAGTATAAGGGGGTTTAGTGAAATCAACCTTTAAAAAAATTATTTTTCGAAAATATATTATATTTTTCGTAAAAACTATAAATTTCAAAGTATATATATATATTTCCGAAAATATGATTTTTTCCGAAAAATAATTTTTTCGCGAAAAATATATATTATGTTCCAAAATATGATTTTTTTTCCCGAAATTTTTTTTTTACGAAAAAGTATATGTTATGTTCCAAAATATGAATTTTTTCCTAAAAATATATATTATGTTTCAAAATATGTTTTTTTATCCGAATTTTTTTTTTTTTTTGCGAAAAAGTATATATTATGTTCCAAAATATGATTTTTTTTTCGAAAAAGTATATGTTATGTTCCAAAATATGATTTTTTTGCGAAAAATATATATTATGTTTCAAAATATGATTTTTATCCGAATTTTTTTTTTTACGAAAAAGTATATATTATGTTCCAAAATATGAATTTTTTCCGAAAAATATATATTATGTTCCAAAATATGATTTTTTCTGAAAAATATTTTTTTGCGAAAAATATATATTATGTTCCAAAATATGATTTTTTCCAAAAAATATTTTTTTTGCGAAAAATATATACTATTATGTTCCAAAATATGATTTTTTTTCGAAAAATAATTTTTTTGTAAAAAATATTTATTATTTTTTCCGAAATAATTCATATTTTGGAAAATAATATACTCCCTCCAAAAAATAATTCTTTTGCAAAAAATATATATATATATTTTTGAATTTATAATTTTTGCGAAAAATATAATTGATTTTCGAAAAATAATCTTTTTAAATGGTTAATTTCACTGTGAGGTGAGGGGGCATAGTGATGAAATTGAATAATATAGGGGGCAAAATGGACACAGTGGAAATTAGTTGATTAAACTGAATAGTATAAGGGGGGTTTCTTGAAATTAATCCTTATTTATTACTCAAACATGAAAACATTTATTTTATATTCTATCCTCTATAAAACCCACATTTGTATATAATAGCAGACAATTTTAAAAAGGTCATAAAAATTGACGAAGTGGTCAGGTTGAAAGAGCTTCTTAGATCTGCTGAGGAGGAAATTTCTTCACTCAAAGCTATCCCTTTGGCCTCCTCCGTTGTTG